>OW679197.1:100491301-100769042 GCA_940337035.1 Agriotes lineatus
ACCGTTGCTACGCTACTTATTTCGTGCATTGTTTTAATTTATTCGAAAACGAAACATATCTTAAAATTGGACAGTTTTAGTAGATATTATGAAAACTGTTAAACAACATAAGGCAGCTATTACATATAACTGACTCAGCTAATTTATTTTTGTCGTCACAAAATGTATTTCCCGCCCGTTATATGCTCAATATCGGCCTAATACCGTTGAATACTATAACAGTTTGTCTAATAACTTTAAGAATTAAAAGAAAATAGGTAATCAAGGCAAGAAAGCTGTGCATATATTAGAAGTAAATTTAGCAGTCCAGACAAAATAATTACTACTACAAATTATTATTAAGAATAATTTAAACATTTAAGGATGCAATAACTTTATCCTACTACTACTGCAATACTACTATAACATCAATGCATATGCAGAGTGTTGCATAAATATTTACTTTACGATGATCCTTTCCCAACACAATTTTCAAAAAGCAATATGGGGTTTTACTTCGGAACTTCCCTCGTAAAAGGATGTTTTGCAACAAAAAAAAATTGAAAATACCAAAGAAAAAAGAAAATTTAATTTTATTAAGGTTTCCACCCTGCATTTATTAGGTCCAAATTATTCCTATTTTCGTCAAAGCTAAAACCTGAGCTATGTGCAAAATATTACTTGTATTTAATTAATAGTTTTCGAATTAAAGCAAAAATAGACAGAATACTATTTTTTAAGGTGGTCACCCTGCTGTATATATTTGAAGTGTATTCGGTTTGAAGACAGGTAGATATCTAATTCACATTCAAAATTCCGTTTTCCTCCTAGAATTAGCTTTTGAGCTGTACCGCAAGACATACAGACAGACGAACAACCGGACAGAAAGACAGACGAACAGGCAGAGAGAAGGAACTGAGAAAAACATATTATTCGTCATTTAGGGACCTTGAAACGTAAAGAACAAACCTCTGAAGATGATAAGTAAAAAGTACGTCAAAAACTGTCTACACGATATCATTTAAATTTCTTCAACTTATAGATGTGAATTGCTTTTTTATGTATCCCTTGGATTATATTTTCATTTTTTATTTCCTTCGTCTGAAGGGCGAAGAAGGTACGCATTATAATCGTGAAAAGTTACCTTTCAAGATTTCTTCAGATATTTACGTTTTAGGGTTTCTAGATGACGAAAACATATTTTCTTAATTTCGTCTGTCTGTCCGCCTTGTTGTTGCAGGTATGGCTTAAAAAATATTTTTTGGAGGATTACCATATTTTGCATGCAGATTGTATGTCTACCTGGCTGGGAACCGAATATACTTTCAGTCAAATATATACAGGATGAGCACTTTAAAAAATAAAATATCTCATTTTGCTTTAACTAAGGAATAGATAAAAATAATAATTTGCACATAGGCCATGCTTCACCCTTAACGAAAGGGACCTAACAAATACAACGTAAACATTGCAAAAGGAATATAATTGTATAGCGACTTTATAACGCAGCGAGAAGAGCATACAATGCAGCCCCGATCGTGGCTCAGTAATCCGACACGCGCTGGGAGCTCGAGTTCGAATCTCACCACCTGCACTGTTTTGTTTAAGTACAAATTAATCTAATGTGCATTACTAAGTGTGTCCTTTCACTGTTTCAGCATTGTTAGAAATGGTCCGTTAATATTTGCGGAAACTGATCTGTCAACTTTACATCTTCAAATTAAGAATGCTTTGTGTTTTCACGTAATTACTCAAATATTGCGATATACAGTGTTTTAAAAATGGACATACCACTGGCACTGTGGGGATTTTGAGAACTAAACAAGAGAGTCGTTCAAATAGCATAAAAGTTGCGTAAATAAGAGATACAGTTGATGTAGCTTTCAACTGCAAAAACAAAATGTGGAAAGCTATATAAGAACAAGGGAAGAAAATTAGGGAAACTGTCCACTCTGCTATATTTTCTTGTCATTAGAAGTACTCTTCAAAAATGTAGAAGTAAAATGTGCAGTAACTAATTTCTAAGGGCAGTAGAAAATTACTATTTATCTGAGCAACTTAAATTGTTTTAATGAAGTAAGTTTTGCAACCATATAAAAGCCTGTTCTGTTCTCCTTACAATGATATAAAGATTGACGGTTCTAGTAAAAAACATTGCCAATTTCTTATAAACAAAATAATGAAATAACATTACACTAAACATATTTATGCGATAAAATTTGCGGGTTAACCAGAAATTTCGGACATTGTCTCGCTTAAAGATGTAATTTTCTAGGTTACTTTTCCCAATCTTAAAAGGTATTAAATAGATCTGTTACTAATGTATGTTCTCTATAGTTAGCGTTTTGCAAAAAATCATGTACATATTTGCAGAGCTTTGTGGTTCAGTGGTTAAGCATAATGACTGTTGATCCAAGGTTGGGAGTTAGATTCTCCTAGTGAGGTATTTGCAAAATTATTAATGCATATAAAAACCTCTGCAGAATGCCATCTTTCAATAGAGATGTTACTATTATATGTAGCATGTGAAAGATCCTTAATTAGAACTGGAAGTCTTTAACCGCTATTTATCTGTTCTGCAAACAGACTATAAAGCAACGCTCATCGCCAACCTTGACGAAACCTCCGGTTGCGTAGCGTAGATTCACGCTTGCAGCTAATTTTAGAACCACCAATTTGGATGTGCTTGCCTTAGTAAGTTGCATGTTGTGATAAGGGTTTGTTGCGTATCCCCGTTAAAAGAGCAGTTCAGCGCTCTGCGGCATATTATCAACATTGCTTTTCTCTGCGGACCTGTTATGCAGATTAGTTTTGCTTGTCACGCGACATGACGTCACAAGCAGATAAAATTCTTGAGAATTGTTTTGTATTACTTGTTTGTTGCGATCCCAGCTATAAGGCTAACCCGACATTTTATGAACTTAACGCATTTCAGAAATCATCAAACAAGGTAGGTCCAAATACTTACATATTTCTCATCGTGAAGGCATTTTTCTGGTGGAATTTGTCTATTAAATCAGCAGACACACCAGGTGACGCCCATAACATAACAAGACTTTAATCGCCATACCCTCCCAGATACAATTATCTTGACTACTGCGAGCAAACCCCTCTGTTCTTTAACCCTACGACCCACTGCCATCTCACTGAGCTACTAAACCCCCTTGACTTATTGTAGTTCGTGAACGGGGATTTGCTTCTAACATAATGATCTCAACAAATGTTTTCTTCAAATTGTCTTATCGGTGCCAATCACTTAAATTTTTTTATTTCTAATGTAGATATGAACATTTAGTGAGATATGTCTTGGTAATTGCTCAATACGAGCAAGAGATAGATAGATTATGGACAGCTAGGAAAAACCGTAATGCACTATGCTGTGTAATTATTTAGCTAAACTGCCAAAAAATATTAAAATTACTGAATTAGTATCCACACAATTTGAATTACTTAAACGGGATATCATAAAAAGCATTGTAACTTGAGTACGTTGAAATATTTTAGGATGGTAATCCTTAGCCATTTTTAAGAAAACAAGTTCATATAAACAAGCATGCAAAAATTTTTCGTCTTCGATATGCTTTTTAAATGCAGTCTTTTTCTTGTAATTTCCATATCAATGCAGCTATTTAAATGAAAATTGGTGCACATTACACCTGGATAGGACCCATTAAAAGGTTGTTAGGAACAGGCGAGAATTTCCGTATTGTAGTCTAATTTTGACGCACGCTATACCAGCGCATTCGTGCAGGTTTTGCGAATTCTGCAACGGAGACTTAACGCAGGTGTCCGTTATCGATCCGGTCTGTGTACTCGAGTCTCGTGCAAACGCTCGATTCCAGTAGGAATTATTTTGTTCGATGTAGAAGTTTGCGTGGGCAGGAATGAGAGAGAATGAGTGTTTATCTCGCTCTCGTCTGGCTAGTTCAACAGTTGTATATCGATAGGTAGTTTTTGAGGGCGAACGAACAGCCCCTCCCCGGCATTTTTTGGCTGCAGAGTCGCTTCAACGAGGATTAAATCACGAACCTCGGTCGTATTAACAGTTTCGAAGTGTGGTGTTTTTCACCGCCTCCCGCGGCTTGAGCCGTGGGCGGGCGGGCGGCTTTCGTTTGATACGTTTTGTATGTGAACAATCTTCCGACAAGTGGGTTCCCGTTATTAGAAGGCTTTGGGCGAGAGACGTGAACACTGAAGACGTGATGCTGTAGTTTGTACTTTATTTGGAGACCCCTTTTGAGCCCTTTTTGATTTCCATTACCGTCCCGTACATGACCATTGGCGGCATTACCCGCTTCTAGCGAATTATTTCTCGGGAAACCAAACACTCGTAGGCTTATTTATGTGTTTTGTGTGTGTGTGTGCCCCGCAAGTGCGTCACAATCACATTACCGCTCGTAAAGAGGAATCTGGGTTATCATATCTCAAAGGCACCGTGCCCATTTCCGTCCCCTGTTGCTTTTGGCAGCGTCTCTGTAATCACAGTTTTGGACCTCACGATCAACGGCTGGCGACGCTTGGAATCAGCGCTTTGGAGAAGCTACAAATCAGGTACTGTGAACATTAGAATTTTGAGTTGTGCGAGCCGTAATCGAATGTGCAAGTCCCCTCATGTTAAAATACCTTGTGGCGGTTCTGACAGTGCGCGCCACGTGAGCTGCAAATCCCGTTTTCTTTACGCATCGCATTCCTAACGGAGGTTTACACCAGTGGTAGTGATGTCAACTTTCGTTACTTTTCGGTACTTGTAACTATTCGTTACTTTTCGTTGTAGTATCCGTTACTTTGCATTCGTTACCGAGTACTCGTTTATTCTAACGCCTACGCGCGTCGCAAACCAGTTCGGATCGAGTACCTGAAAGTTCAGCGAGAGTATCCGTTGTTTCAGATAGAGTGGCGAGTACTCTCCGCACACGGAGCTGCGAAAACTGACGTAAATAAACAAAACTGAATGCTTACTTATTTATTTCTCAGAATTGAGCATGCCGGAAGCCTCGTTTATATGTTAACGCATATTACTCATTTCTTCGGGAAATTACCTATTTCATTTTAGAGCATTAATAAATCCCTAGCTCAGAACGCCAATCGCTGTTCGAATGTGCTTATTGCATAAAAATATTTTCATAAAACCCCTACTTTTTCAGACAGCATTCTAATTTTAAACACAATCTCAAACTTAAGCTTCACACCGTAAGATGGGGAAGAAATAAAAAGCAAGCTTAAACTAAATACTCTTTGGTTAAACTACAGCGTTGAGTGAACAAGTACTTGTTTACTCAATGACTACAGTAACTGTTTTCAAAATGTAACGAATACTTTTGCAAGTTGATATCCGTTACTTCGGATCTTGTTGGGTAACGAGTACTCGTGTAACGAATAGTTACTTTTTTGACATCCCTAACCAGTGGCGGCGTTAACCTGCATCGCTTGTAACTAGTGCGACTTATGAACTCATTGTTTGCTTCATGGTTGTCTAAACATTGCGCTGTAAATAGGTGAATAAGCGTTACCCTTCTGGTGGGCTTTTGAGTAATTTAAGTCTGCAGGGCAGGGACCCATGTCCATTATAAAGTTGTCAGCGCCCTTTGCTACTTGGCAAGCGTTCGAAAATCAGCTGTGTAATGCCGTCTACTAACCCCATTTAACATTTAAAGTTTGTACAGATAAATGTAGATTCACCCCTTTGAGATGTTTAAAGACCAATAGAACCCTTTGTTAACTGTTGATTTTTTGTTTTTTTACTGTGTTTTGATATTTCGATAGTTATAGTTAATTGTTGCGTTTTGGTATGTCATTGCCCTAGTGGCAATCTGTGTAAGATTTGTATACAGCGGTTTAGGCCAAAACTCGACAAGGTAGGTTCCAGCGCTCCAGCCGCCGACTACTGGGAGTACCAAAACTAGCACCCCTTTCAGCCCTCTTTGCCTTCGAGTTTCTACCAAACGGGGCCCTGCTCATACTCGAAGCTCGTGGCACCCTCTTTATTTATCAACACCCTGTGTATGTTGTCACGCTTGTCCCTAAAGGTGCCCTGTTCAAACAACCCCGCCCATCTCACTGAGCGTTCTAGCCGTGGTTTTAGCCTATAAGTTATTTAGGGCAATCAGTGAAATGTTCCGGTCGTGACATGTGTCAGTGGCACCTTCGAGCCCCGAAGTGTCGTAAAACCAATATTGTACCGTAACAAGGTTCTATTATTAAGCTCAACAATTAGCCAGTGGCGGAGGTACGGGTATTCAGTGCTATAAATTTAACAAGAAAAATAATGACACTGCAGAAAATTAAAAACGAGCTCATTTAAGGCAAGCCATTTAATTCTAGACAGAAACTATATCGATTTTTTTTTAAACTTGTTTATATAAACTGGATTGCCACCCTGAAATATTTGGACGTACTTAATTTAACCCTGCATATATTTTGAAATCTCCATTAGATTTAATATTTTCTTCTATTTATTTGCTCATATTCTTTTTTCAGTGTATTAATAAAACTGATTCTTTAATAGAAGGAATGCGTAGAAATAATTAATATATTGACAGTCTCCAACCATTGGCTTTCTCTTGTAATAAAACAATTTGCATATAGTAAATTTGTATAACGAACAGAAATGCATTAAATTACATTCGTTTGAATTACACTAAACTGAAATGTTTTGAGTTTAATACTGTTGTATTAAATTAGTCGAATTAAATAAAACATTTTGAATACCTTCTATAGTCAATTTACCATTTATTTGAAATTCAAATGCCAGTTCGCTATGTAGATTTCCCATCAAAGAAGTTGATGCCTGTAGAAGATTACACAAGTACTATTTTATGTTACAAACAATATTAAAATCGATTTTCATGTAATGAAAGCCAAACCGAGTAAACCAGAAAATTAAATTCGTGAAATACGTACATGAATTAAGATGTCAGAATTTCAATAAATCGAAGATGCTCTAAAGCGCATTTTAGACGCAATACGGAATGCACCGGGTCGCATTCCTTCCAATATAATCCTGTATATTAGAATCAGGACAAATTTCCTCAAATTTAATTAAATACGTTTTCTTTTATAGCTTTCTCAGAAGACATAGAGAACAAAATCTGTTGCCATAAGTTCTTGTGTTATAACAGTCAGCCAGTTTAGAAATACTGTGTAAGTATCGAACTGTATAAATTTCCATTAAGCGATAAAATGGATGCCTTAATTAATCGACTCACACCTTTCATAACATCAGGCTTGAAATTACGTACCAAATACTGAAGATCTACGAAATATTTTTTTAAATAAGTTGTACTCGCAATTTCTGCCCACAAAATGTTAGCAACAAGCTTTTTACAACTAATATGGCAATTTAAAGTGAAGAAAATCAGTAAAGGACGTTACTCAGAACTACCCTCGCCAGTGGACGTTGCGACACTAAGCAATTTTAAAACTCAAATGCTACTCGAGATAAAAATATCTTAACGTTCCTAATTATACTGAAACAATAAAAGAAAACACTTGGTAATCCCTGATTCGAACTTCAGCACCTGCGAATCCGATTTCAACACTCGACGCAGGCTGCCACGCGGAACCGTTGAAATCTTTGCGATTTAGCGCCATTAAAAGTAACGCATTTATTCGTTGTTCCTTTTTGTTTCTTACAACATTTATCCTGTATCTGTATGGTACCAGTTTCGCCAAGAGTAAAGCTTGAGCTATATGCAAATTACTATTTGATCTCTTTCTCAGTTAAGCAACAGTTTATTTTTTAAGGTCCTCACCAGCGTACCGTCAAACAAGTAGAGACACTCATTGGAAATGTTGAAACCTGTCTAGAGTGCATAGGACAGTAGCTGGGAGGTATTTCTAAGCTTGGCTATTAGATGGCAGCACAAAATTCTACCAGTCAGAGCTAGTTACTAGCTCTGCTACCAATCATATGTGATAAAGTAGTGGCGCCTTCTGTTAGTACCATCGGAAAGTACCCCCCCCCCCCCAGGAGCCGTTCAAGGTCATCCAAATCGGTATTTTTACATCAAAGGAACCGACAGGGAGTGTCTCTACTTGTTTGATTCATATACGCTGATCCTCACCCTGTATATGTTGTGTCCAAAATATGTCCTTCTTCGTCAAGGGTAAAAACCTCAGCTATGTGCAAAATATTACTTTTATTTAAGTAATATAGTCCAGAGAAATTAGACATTGCTCTTCGGAAAAATTCCCGAAAAGCTGGATTTTAGTATGAGCCTTGATATTGTGGTTCTAAACAAAATGTCAAAAGTCCTCATCGATCCGAGTGCCGCTAAAAATTTTAAGTGGGGGGGGGGAGGGGCAAAAGTCACCAAAAACGGAATTTCTTGAATATCTCGTTAACAGTCACTTTTACAGAAAAAATATTGATTATAAGATTTGTAGCTTATAAAATTTCTAACAATAAAGATATCATGACTTTTATTCGTAAAAGTAACCGATTTATGACAACGGAGGGGAACTTTTCGAAGCACATTCCTTCTCTATCTAGACTACAGTGTACTATATATGTGTTTTTTTTCTATTTTTATGGACTCTGAAACATGGAAATTCTGGAATATTTCAAGTCGCAACTCCAATGAAATATACATGCGATTGAGGAGTGCATCTATTCGTTACAACTCTGTAAATCGAATTATCTCCAAAACGGTTACTTTTACGAATAAAAGTCATGATATCTTTATTGTTAGAAACTTCATAAGCTACAAATTTGATAATAATTATTTTTTCTGTAAAAGTGACTGTTAACGAGATGTTCACGAAATTCCGTTTTTTGGTGACCTTCGCCCCCTTTTAAAATTTTTAGCGGCACTCGGATCTATGAGGACCTTTGACATTTTGTTTAGAACCACAATATCAAGGCTCATACCAAAATCCAGCTTTTCAGGAATTTTGTCTAATTTCTCTGGACTAATAGTTCATCAGTTAAAACAAAAATAGGGAAAATTTTATTTTTTTAAGGTGCTCACTCTGTATTATATTTTATCGAAATTATCAGGGTTTCATTCGAAGAAGGCATATAATCCACATACACAATATCGTCTTTCTCCAACAAATATGTTTTTTGAGTTATACCGGCAAGAGGCAGACAGACAGACATACAGACATATAAACAGACACACAGACAAACATATAGACAGGCAGACCGTATGAAAAAAAAACTGTTTTTCGTCATCTAGGGACTCTGAAACGTGAATATCTGTCGAAATCTCGGAAGGTGATTTTTTCGCGTTTACAATACTTCCTTCGTCTTTTAGCAGAGGAAAGTAAAAATCAAGGTTGGTATTGGGATTCACCTTTCTAGTAAATTTCAGGAACATACTTAATTCAATATTAATGAGCTCGCATGCCAGCCGTTTACCAATTTCCGCAAATAATTTTCGTAAAAAGCCTTCAGCAGCTAATTCTGGTGTGTGGGATGCTCTTCTTTGTCAGAATTAATCGTCAAGGGAAATAAAAGGCGTGGCAATTAATCGCATCCTAAATTAAACGTCGTGGGCTGCGCCTGGCTATCTAATTTAACACTTTAAATAACTAAAGTGGACTTAATTGCACCCTCAGTTATAAAATGCGCGGAAATAATAAACCACCCATACAGCTTTTATAGCGGAAACATTTGTGATATGAAGAAACGACTCCCTACGATATATTTCCTTTCGCCATTCCAGAATTGAAATGTTTGTTTTGGTTTTAGAATCCTGCACTGGGAAGTGGTAAAAAGAGCAAATTTTACATATCGACTTTTCATTTGTTGAAACGGTCAAATGTGCTCATGTGAGCTTTTGAATGCAGCGCTCGGTTTGTGCAACGTTTTTGCCAACCGACATTTATTCTCTCCGCTTTATTTCAGAGGCGCCGGAAAGCGACGCTCCGGCTAGCTGTCAAATTTCTCAAATATTGATTAGGCACCGCGATAATAACTCCTCCAATGCTATCTAGAGTAAAAGTGCCCGCAATAAATTTAAATGTTTTCAGCTTTAATTGCTCCGCAGGAACGTCAATTAAACGTCCTCGATGGATTTTAAATAACGGACGGGATTCGTCAATAGGGACGACTGGAATTTCGTTAGTCGCATCAGCCATCAATATTTATTCAAAAATCTAGAATGTAACAAAAGCGATAAATGTAAATTTATGTAGAGCGATTCAGAAATATGCAGAATATTGAGCAGCTATTCGTATATGACTGCAAAATATAGATGAAAATGGTTTGGAACATATTAGATAACATAACGCCCCTTCTAACTCAATTCCGATCGGCAAAAAAAAAATCGAAATTGCGTAGTACTAAAATAATGATAACACTTTTAACATTTTAATTTTAAAAACGTGCAATTCACAGTATTTATTTTGTACTCTAAAGAAGAAAGGACCGTTTAGGTCAAATATAACCAATCTACTTGTATTTATTGCTCCTGCAAGCAGTGCTAGATGAAAATAAATTAAAAATAATATATACAAGCTATGAAATGTACAATGACCTATTATTTATATTATAGACTTTATACCTCTCGTATGCAGCTGCCAAGTTGGATATCTTTGTAAGATCTTATGCAGGCAAATCAAACAAGAGGTTATAAGGAAAATATGTATAGACGAAGAAATGCGAATATATTGACCATCATATTTAAGGTGCAAAGAAAGGGAATAAGAATTTTAAATCAATTAAAACGTTGACAAGTAAGAAACATAATAGTACTTTGCTGAACATAGCCCAAAACAATGTTTTAAATATTTATTACAAGAAGAAAGACCGAAATTCCAAGAAAAGTACATTATAAAGGAACAACAAGGGTATTGTTGGAGCGTCAGGATTGCAGGGCCACAGTGACGGAATTTCATCATCATCATCAACCAGCTTATTTGCGTCCACTGCTCGACAAAGACTTTCCTTAATTTATTCTCTGTCTCTCTCGATCTTGTGCCTTTGGTATCCAATTTGTTGCTCTTTTTAATGTAATCGTTTCATCTTGTAGGAGGTTTACCTCTTTTGCTAATTGCTTCCATTCTGTGTCGCCATTCCAAGATTGTCTTTGTCCATCTCCCATCCATCATCTTGCAACATGACCTGTCCAGTTTCATTTCAGGCAATCTTCTCAACTGCATCCATAAATTTTGTTCTAGATCTGATGTATCTATTAGGTAGTCTATCTTTCAGTATTAAGCTTGGACAGTTCCATAGATCTCTGGGCCACGCTGCTTTTCCTTACCGACTTCTTGTCAAGTGTCAAGGTCTCTGCCCATAAATTATTACTTGATGATGGAATATGTAGCTCTAATTGCAGGATCACGATGTTGTTTGACAGCGGCTTGTCTGCTCCTAAAAGGCTCACGATGATCTGATCTTAGTTTGTTGCTCATTGATTAATCGTTCTCGAATGATCTTTATTGAACTTTTGCCAAGTGCTGGTAACTGTTGTCTCTCGCCTGGCAAAGCACAAATAAAACGATATAAAATTATACAACTTACTGTGTACCTGCATAAATTAATTGACAGCATGTTACAGACACCGCTCCAGTTTTATTAATTACTATTCCACTTTTGTGGTAAAATAGTTTTCTAATTATTAATACGTAATAATTGAGGATTTCGCATAATGCGACAAATGCATTTGCCATCTTGATATCAAAATGGCTTTCTGCTGTGATTAATATATTTACATATTTTACAATTTTTAAATTTTCATTCTAATTTTAAGATTATTGACCAAATTATGTCCAAGTTCTAATTAAACAAAGAAATACGTTTTCCACTTTTTGCTACTCAGAATGCCTCTTCATGTCTCTTCAAAAAATTTTTTACTAAATATACCAGGTACTACTTATCAAATTGTGTAAGTGAGAAATTACTACTAGCCACTCTTTTACTAATTATTTCATTGAACTGGATAATGGAAAATATTAATTGTGGAACACCTATTTGCAAGATTTTAACGTGTATTTTAACTGTGTAATTTACCTGCTGCAGAAGACACAAAGTATGTCGAAATATATCACCTTTTTATGAAGTTTTCTTTCTGAATATTATCATTAGCTGCCACTCTCCTTTTATGGGAAATTTATTTTTTATTGTCTGTGCCTACTACCTAATTTTTAACATAATAAAACTTACTTCATTTTCGATATCGATGCCCACTGTGTCAATGCGTGTAACCACCGCTAAGACCCAAAAAAGAGTGGTCGTTGACAGGTAGCTCGTTGCCACCCTTCCGACACAAGGTACTAACTTAGACCTAATATGCAAACTCAACTACAAATATTTCTAGTGGGACAAAAATATCTAATTTGAATAACAACGATGTTTAGAATGCAATGTAATCAGCGAAAATAAAAAAATCACCTGATCCAGTAGGAATCTGCCCATGGTTAATTCGATATAAACCCAAGAAATTGTTCGACGCGAAAGTATCCCTAAAAATGTGAAAACTTCCTACATGATCCTACATGCACGAAAGGCTCTTGGTGTGACCCAACAAACTATGGAGGTATCGCAGCAGTATGTCGAATCGCCATGATTTACTCAAACATATCGAAGTTAGAAAAAATCTCTAGTAAACAGGCAGCTCTACTGTGGATGACATTTCCTCACCCAAAATACTGATAGAGAAAAGGCTTAATAATGAGTCATCAATGTAACCACTAAATTGTACAAAACTAACACCGCCAACATCAATCTAGAAAGTAAGTTATCAGAAAATTTTAAAATATCGAATAAAACTTCGGCAAGGCTGCCGTCACCAGCATCACCCTTAATATTTAAAATATTGAGACAAATCCCGCAACGGGAGAAAAGTTAAATGTAGAAATGGGTGAATACAAGGGGGAGAAGACCAAAGACAAAAATGACTTAAGTTACTTGGTCACAATACTGCCAGAAGGCTATGTGAACAGAGTTGCCTGAGAGGCTGCTTCAGGACTCCGTTACTTTGCGCTGATTCTATCCCTAATTTTAAGCGCGTAGATGAGACTGCATCTACGCTTTAAGCCAGCTTAGTCAATGGCACTTAAAAGGACGACAGTAATTCACTCCTGAGATGCAGCCTCACATCTCGACAGTATTATGGCTTGGTATAGGAGTGGCGACGTAGTGAATGAATCAAACATTAAATGCAGATTGATTTTTATTATGAAAATAGACTAGTATTTATACAAAACTAAAAATGCTTAACGCAGTAACAATATCAAAGTTCATATATACAGTTTACTAGGCCAGAGTTTTTAAATTACAAAACAGCAGATAAGCAATTGTGCAGTTTTTATTTCCTGCTAGAGCGAAGGTCGCCCGTTGAACTTACTACTGTAGGTCGGTATTGTGCATGGAGTGCAGAATTGCATTTTCCTGGTCTTTAACTCGTCTGATTACGTAATAACACTGGCTTTTAAATTATGAATAATGTTTCGTAAATTTGAACTGAAATATATAGTTTTTAATCTAATTTAAACATATTAAATTTAGTAATTATGAGGCAAAGACTGGTGATTGCAACATTAAATTTTTCTTGCTAATTAATGGGAATTGCATTTAAAAACATGCAACTGGATTTCGTAAATTTTAGAAAATAAAATTTATGTGTGTTTAAATCAAGTTTAAACATATTGCCAATTTTAGGCCGAAGAAAAAGAAAAGGAAAACTATATTGTTTCTTCCACATTAAGGGTTTTTAAAGGATATTCTTCTACGGCTGACTGGCGTTGTTTGGATTGATGCTTCCTTCGGTTGATCCTTTTCCGAATGTAGTAGAAGGCTCCTATTAGAATAGCCTCTCCCAATAGGCTGCCTGTGATCCCGCTAGATAGATAGACATGATGTTGGATAGTTTCCCATGTTACGTCTTTTAGACGCTGTTGGCGATTCTTCTGGATAGGTAGTAGCGACGTCGGATGGCTCTCCATGCTACTTCCTTCAGATGATGTTGCAGGTTTAACCGAGAGGGTTGTAAATTCTCGAAGTGGTTTGGTTGCTGCAACACTGGCTCCTTTGCTATTTCTGTAAAAGAGCTTTTGTGTTATTGTGTCGTTGACTATGTTACCAATTGGTTTGGAACATCCTGCCAACGTCCATCGGCTGCCTCTTCCTTTGGAGACGAACATTATATGAGTGCATACGATAATTAATATCACTCTTGCCGAGGTTAGCTGTTTTAAAAGATTCCGTATCGGTGTTCCACATTGCGAGTATTCGGTAAATGTCCTCGCAGAATTTAATAAGCTGTCCTTTTGATTCCATCTTCTACGAGGGGCTAAGTGCTTAGCATTGTGTTTATTGTTTCCTGAACTTGTTGCTGTTAGTTCTTGAATCCACCTTCTATTAGGCGTAGAATATTTGGTTTCGGATTTTTCATTTTCTGAATTCCTGGCTGCTGCCATTTCTAGGTTCCACCCTACACCGGGTGCTAAGTATTTAGCGAACTCGGAGGTTTGCTCGCTTGCTGCATTTCTTGATGCCATTTCTTGATGCCACCCTCCAATAGGTGCTAAATGTTTAGAGAACTCGGAGGGTTGTTCGTGTACTGCAATTCTTGCCGCTGTCTTGTTGCCACCCTCCACTAGGTGCTAATTGTTTATTGAACTCGGAGGGTTTCTCGATTGCTGCAGTTCCTGCTGCAACTTCTTGACTCCATCCATCGCTAGGTGCGACGTGTTTGGTGTTTTCTTTTCCTGCATCCCCTGCCGACAAGTCTTGGTGCCGCTCTCCACCGGGTGTCAAGTTTTTAATGGAGTCGGAGGGTTTTCCATTTTCTGCAGTTATTGCTGTAACTTCTGGGCTCCGTCCATTACCGAGTGTCAAGTTTTTAGTGGGCTCGGAGGTGTTGTTGTTAGCAGCAGTTATTGCTGCAGCTTCTTGGCTCCATCCATCGCTAGGAGCTGCTGTCGAAGCATCTGGAGGAGTTCCAACGATTTTTTCGTGGCCTGCAATTTCCTTTCCTTTCTGTCCATCGACTTTGTGAATGGGAACTTCCTGAATGGGAACTTCGTGGATGCGGACTTCATGAACGAGGATTTCGTGAGTGAGGACTTCGGAGGTTCCATGCACTTGGTGATTTTCTTGTGGATGAGAAGATGCTACCTTTTCACATTCGATGATAACAGGATGTTGAACTTCCGTATTCTTTATATTGGCAGCTGCGATTGCTCGTTCTTCCGCTGTAGGATCGGTTGTTAATATTTTCTTCACCTGCTGGATTGTTTGCTTGTCATTGGTAGGTGAACTTCGCAACTGACCACAGCTTTTGATGTAGTGACCTCCATGACTAAGAGTTTCGGAAGCTTCGATTTTCTGCGGTCTTTCCTGTACTGATTCTGTGAATTTCTTTTCACGTACCTGATATTTTGGGGAAAGTGTTCTTTGTGTGGGTACTTCTTCTGTGTCCCAGAATTTCTGCAACTGATATTCTTCTCTAATTTTGGCAACCATGGTGTTGACTTTAATGCTGTCGTTATGATGTCTTCCAATGGTTCCAGATAATACCCAACCCAGTTTGGTATTTTGTCCCAAGATGCCATCCTTTGTTCTAGTGATTCCTTCTAGAATTATTTTTGAATATTCTTCGGCGCCTAGAATTATATCTATAGGACCGGGTCGGTTGAAGGTTGGATCGGCGATGAAGGTATTGCTCCAGGAATCTATATTTATGTTTGGGATGGGTGATGAAGGCATGGCTTTGGTAAGTTTAGGAAGTATTAGTAAATTGACAGGTAGGGAAAAGTTACTTGAAAATCTAGGTGTGATCAAACCTGGAATTTTCCATTTGGCAATTTTTGGCTCGCTGTTCCCGATTCCTGTGATTTCAGTTCGAACCTTGGTCCTGGGTAACCCCAATAATTCGGCTGATGCTTCCGTGATAAACGACCCCTGAGACCCGGGATCTATTAATACTCGTAGTAGATGAGTCATCCCATATGCTGCCTTTACTTGAACCATTGCTGTGGCAAGTAGAACTTGGCTCTCCTGTGCGCCTAAATTGGCGGTGATGATGTCCGACTTCGGCTTCTTTTCTGGAGCGTTGGAAGTCTTCATAGCTGCTGCATGAGCTGACGTTCTCATCCTTTGGGCAGGGAGCGGCCTTGATGGTGGCTGCGCCTTATGAAGCAGTGTATGATGCGGGAAGCGACAGATCCTACAATTAAAATAGGCACGACATGGTATATTTGAATCGTGCCGCAAGCATCGATAGCACAATCGATTGGTTTTTACTGCTTCTAGTTTTTCATGGGTAGATAGCCTCTGGAATTGGCTACAGTTGTCGATGTAATGATCTCCATGGCACAGCTTGCAATTTAGGGATGCGGAAGCGTAATTCTTCTGTGGTCTTTCCTGCGTGGGCTTTCGAGCTCCATCTATGGATTCTAGAGATTGGAACCGCACTTGCAGGAAAGCCATTAAATTTTCGTGATCCTGGACTTCATTTGGACATTGAAGCGACTGTTCATATAATTTGTTGGTTTCAGGATCCCATTTTCGAGCGATAGCTCTGTTAATCCACGGACCCCAACTGTCCGTGGAGATGCCTAAATTTTTGATTGCCTCCACACATTCCTTGATGGAGTCGTGCAATCTTTTTAACCCTTGGGCTGACTCTTTGGAGAGGACCGGCAGATCGAATATGGTATCTAGCAATTTAGTTAAAATAAGGCGATTATTTTGATACCTTTGTTGCAGCAGATTCCAGGCGGTGTTGTAGTTTGCTTGGGTAACAGCTAGATGCTGGATCAGTCGGCTTGGCTCTCCCTTAAGATGCGTCTTTAAATATTGCATCTTGATGACATCGTCCATATTCTGGTTGTCATCTACTAATTTGGTGAACAGGTCCTTGAAGGTGGCCCATTCCTCATCATTTCCCTCGTATATGGGAATTTTGACCTGAGGAAGCGAGATGGCTGCTGCTTGCTCGTTCCTTGTCGGCGCTTGCAATAAAATAATTAAATTTCTATACCTGTCTTCCAACGTAGTATATTCAGGACTGAAGTGCATTTGTTCTGAAGCCATGTCGTTTGACATAACTTCTTCGTCCATCTCGACCACACGATCCCATTTTTCTCTTAATTCCCTTGTCGTGATGGCGGGCCTCCCTAATTCTTGTGTTAGTTCGGCGTCGTCCATCGCTTGCTTAAAATTCTGGATCCGAATCTGCAGTTTTCGGATACGAACCTTTTGCTCGGGGTTGGCCACCATTTCCTCTTGCGTTCTGCTTACGGAGGGGTTGGAAATTTCCGTTGATTTTGAACAGCTCTGCAAGAAACTTTTTGCTTCGCCGTATATGGCTTTAATTTGGTCGTAATACCCTGTTTTAAAATAATTATGAGTTGGAATACTTAGCTGCCCCATTTCTGCGTGATTTTGCAGTGTTCCAAAGTTCGTCCAGCGTTTTGTTGCGACTGGCGATGTAGGCTTCATTTTTTCGGCTGGCAGGGTCCTTTTTGCTGTTGGATAATATTTGCTTTATCTTCTGCGCGAGCTCTTCTTGGGCGATAGCTAAGTTGTTGAATTCCTCCATGTTGTTGGCCATTTTCTGGGAACTGGGTGGTTGGCAGATGTTGTCTTCTTCTCGGGATGTGTTTTTTCGTTAGTTGGAGACAGATCCGGCTCGAAGGACCATGAACAGAATTGCCTGAGAGGCTGCTTCAGGATTCCGTTACTTTGCGCTGATTCTATCCGTCAAGCACGTAAACAAGACTGTGTTTACGTTTTAAACCAATGTAGTCAATGGTACTTGAACGGACGACAGTAAAAACCACTCCTGAGATGCAGCCTCACATCTCGACAGTATTATGGCTTGGTATAGGAGTGGCGACGTAGTGAATGAATCAAACATTAAATGCAGATTTATTTTTATTATGAAAATAGACTAGTATTTATACAAAACTAAAAATGCTTAACGCAGTAACAATATCAAAGTTCATATATACAGTTTACTAGCCCAGAGTGTTTAAATTACAAAACAGCAGATAAGCAATTGTGCAGTTTTTATTTCCTGCTAGAGCGAAGGTCGCCCGTTGAACTTACTACTGTAGGTCGGTATTGTGCATGGAGTGCAGAATTGCATTTTCCTGGTCTTTAACTCGTCTGATTACGTAATAACACTGGCTTTTAAATTATGAATAATGTTTCGTAAATTTGAACTGAAATATATAGTTTTTAATCTAATTTAAACATATTAAATTTAGTAATTATGAGGCAAAGACTGGTGATTGCAACATTAAATTTTTTTTGCTAATTAATGGGAATTGCATTTAAAAACATGCAACTGGATTTCGTAAATTTTAGAAAATAAAATTTATGTGTGTTTAAATCAAGTTTAAACATATGAGACATTGTTATTAATAAAGGGAAATCGGAATATCTACCCATCGATAGTGAAGAAATAAGTCCCCGAGTGAATAAAGGAAGAAGCACTATATGATAGACAAAACAATTAAGAACATCTCTAATATCATGGTGCAAAATGTGAACGGAACAGAAGCTTGCAATGTGGGTCACAGAACTAGAGAAAAGTTGCGCACGTACAAAATAACTTTATAAGACGATGCTGTAGAATGGCTAGACTGGATAGAATCAAATAGGTGAGATTATGAAGATGACGGGAAATATGATTGATGACATACAGAAACGACCGACGCCCAGAATGGTTTAGTTATGTTCATCACATATTAGACAAGACAAATGGCGAAGAAACTGAGGACGACCCCGACGTAGTTGGAAGTAATATATCAACAAAGACATACAAGAACGATATTTCGAAAGAAGTTGTCAAAATAAATAGTTATTGAAACTGCAGAAAGATAAACCACGTTGTTGAACGCACTATATAGGGTGGGTGTTTACTGTGTGGACGGAGGATTGCTCCTTAACTATTAGAGACATTAAAACCAATTTTGGTATGGTAATACACGATCATTGGACCCACATTCTAAAAATATTTAGGTACATACAAGGTGATTGGCAAAAATATGCCAACCCAAACTTGTGTTTTTTTTAATAGAACACCTTGAATATTTACATTTTTTAATTCCCTGTCACATTTAAAATAAAAATGTATACAGTTGTAGCTGTATAACTAACCGCTCTGAAGATATTGTCACTTTAGTACCAAAATAAAGTTAACTTTGGAGCCTCGATGATAACTTACAAAATATGTAGAAAATTTTTCGAAAAGTGTAAAACTATACAGAATGATTAATTTACGTTAAGAGTAATTTTTCTCAATTTTTTACTTCCCTCGTCTAAAAGACGAAGGAAGTACTGTAATCGCGAAAAAATCACTTTTCGAGATTTCTCCAGATCTTCACGATTCAGGGTCCCTAGATGACGAAAAACAGGTTTTCTGTCAGTCTGTCTGTCTGTTGGCGGTATAACTCAAAAACTTTTTGTCGGAGGAAGACAATATTATGCATACCTATTATGTATCTACTTGGCATGGAACCGAGAAAAGTTCAGACAAATATATACAGAGTGAGCATCTTAAAAAAAAATTTGTTTAGTTTTTATTTAACTTAGCAATAAATACAAGTAATAATTTGTACATAGCGCAGGCTTTATTCTTACCAAAAATGAACTCAAATAGATACAGAATAAATGTTGTAATTCTATTAGCGCTCTTATGCCGCAGCGTGGGTTGGTAGCTAGTCTAACCCATTGAATTTTGTTAACTTAAGTAATAGTTGGCTTGTTATTGAATAGTAATTATATTATGTATTCCCTATTCTAAATCTAGTGTTAAGATTTAGATAACAAGGTAAAAAAGCTGGTGTGATACACGCACGCCACTTCCTTTTACAGTGATCTTATAATTAGTCAAAAATTTCATTTTTAATTTTTAAGCATTTGTCAAAAACTTTCAAAATTACAAATTTTACAAAAACGGTACAAAATAGAGTGTTAGTTCAAGAGACAAATTTTCTCTAAAATTTTACGCTGAATTCAAAAATGTAATAATATACCGGGTGTTCTATTTACAATAGGAGTTAATAAAAAAAATTGAAAAAAAACAAAAGAAACCCATTTTAGAAGTATTCAACTGGAAAGTCACCTATCTCACATCAATACACATTAAACATGTAATAAAAATGTAAAGTTTAAAAAAATCGTTAGAGCCGTTTTTGAAAAAATCGAAAAAAACTGAAAAATCACAAGAGTAAACACCTACTTCCGGTTATGCGATTTTCTTCAAGAGCTTGCTGTCGCATCGACATAGTACACAAAACTTATATATGAAGTTTCAACGCATTCCTCTTTCCGTTTTTGAGATATTCTGTTCACAGGCAGACACACAGACAGACAGACAGACACACAGACCAATAAAAAAAAATGTTTTTGGGATCAGGGGACTCTAAAACGTGAAGATCTGTTGAAAACTCAATTTCGAATTTTTGGGGTGAATCCAATACTTCCTTTATTGTAAAAGGAAGTAAAAATGAGAGTTGTTTTGTAAACAAACTGAATAAACTATTTTCTTCTGACTTTGGGACTTCGAACTCATTTACTCTGCTAAACTTGATATCGAGTAATATCAAATAATCAATAGGTTATGGGCCCAGGTAATCGCTAAGATATTTGTGAAGAGTAAGAAGTTACTGCCTTTTTGGAGCCGTTTGTCACCTTAGTTTTTGAGGTTATTTTTCTCGTTACATCGAGGTCAGCCCGTTTTTGGATAATAATTTGGATCGAGACTGAGGAAAAGATAGACAGGATGAAAGGTTATCATGTTCAGAAGTTTGACGGCAAACATTTCCAGCTTTGGAGATATCAGTTAGAAATAATTTTTTGCGCCGAAGGAATTTTGGAAGTCGTAAGTGGTATAACGAAGACAAAACGAAATATATGGAACTGGGGAGGAAAACCAAAGAAACGCCAAAATACCTGACAGTGCAAACATTTAATTTCGAAACAGTCTCATCATTCAAAGAGAGAATTCAAAAAGCAAATCAGGCTTACGGCATAAACAGAGCACTACTCAAAAGTACAAAGCTTAGTAAAAAAACTAAAATAAAAATTTACCAGACCTTAATAAGACCTATAATAACATATGCCATGGAAACTACAATAATGAATAAAAAAGAAGAAGAAGACTTGAAGATAACAGAAAGAAAAATCATGAGAACGATACTAGGGCCAAATATAACAAGGGAAGGCGAAAGAAGAATGAAAACGAATAAAGAAATAGAAGATCAACTAGGAGAAGAGAACATTGTAAGACATATAAAAGCCCAACGCCTACAGTGGGCAGGACACATTATGAGGAAAAAACCCACAGAAATAGTCAGGCGAATAACACAGTGGACCCCAATGTGGCCCAGAGCTAAAGGAAGACCGAGAAAAAGATGGCGAGAAGAAATAGAAGAAGACATAAAAGCAATGGGAATAACAGACTGGAAGTACAATGTAGAGACAGAAAGAACTGGAAGAAAATTATAAACATGGCTAGGACCCACCACAAGCTGTAACAACAACAGAGAAAGAGAATTAATCCACCTCAGGAAAAGGATTCAAAAAACGCTGCGGCGCAGCGTTTGCCATAATCCCAAGGATTGAACGGCTTGATGATGAAATGGTATAACAAAACGACCAGAAGCAGCAGGTAGCGAACAGACAACATGGGATGAGGCAAATGCAAAAGCCATACTCATTATTTCGACAGCGATGGAATTTGATCAACTGCAGGTTGTCATGACATGTGCTAATTCGACGGAAATGTGGAAACGTCTCAAGACAATCCATGAGCAACGTTCAGCGGTAAATAAAATCACGCTTAAGCAAAGGTTTTTCAGCTATCATATGTCAACAACGGGCACAATAGCGCAGTACATTAGTCAAGTTGAGTCTCTCGTACAAGCTCTTAATAATGTTGGCAAACCAGTGGGTGAAGTCGACAAGATTGCGAAAATTTTAGGTGGTCTTCCAGCAAAATATGGTTCGTTCATAATTGCGTGGGATTCTTGTGCTGAAGAGAGTACAAGTGGAGAAACTGAGAATTTCGCTCACGCATTTGCCAGTTTTGCACACGAGCCTGGCGGCTCGTGTGCAAAGGCAAATAAGTGAGCGAAACGGTTTCTCCACGAGTGCTGTATAGCGTTTTGTTTAATCCTGCACTTATAATATCTAAAAAATTTCTGCAAATACAATTTTGATATGACAAACAATAATTATTCAATATAAAAAACGTAGGTAGGTTGTGTTGTTACGTTGCTATGGTTTGTTAATAACAAAAATTTAAATTGTCAATATTTTTACGCGTGGTTCAGTTTCCTGAATTTGCCTTATTAAATTGCTACAAAAATGGAGCAAAGTGAAGAATTTGCTGTGCCCGACGACGCCGACGTCCAAAAAGCTGCTGATGCCGCTACATTTCATTTGTTGCCAGAAAAGTCAAAGGGAAGATACATGAAAGAAATGGAAACATTTCGTGAATGGATGAAGGCAAAAAAGGTACAAGTGATAACTGAAACTGTTGTTGTAGCCTAATTTAACGGCCTAATTGAGAAGTATGCACCTCCTTCGTTGTGGTCCACCTATTCAATGTTAAGATCAACTTTGTTCATTTTTGAAAAAGTAGACATTAGCAGGTAAGTTTAGTACTATGTTTTAAAAATTATGGAATGTAACCAACTGATTTATTTGTAGGTTTAAAACCTTGTTTGCGGTTTTAAAAAGCAAATCAAAAGGTTACCAACCTAAAAAGGCGAAAACATTTGAGCAAAAAGACATAGAAAAATTCATAAATGAAGCTCCCGACGAGAGATTTTTGTTAATGAAGATGGCAGTTGTAATGGGAGTTATGGGTGCTTGCAGATGCGACGAGCTTGTAAGTCTCAAAACCGCCGATATTGAATACAAAGGATCCATACTGATTGTGAATATTCCAAATACTAAAAATTATAAGCCTCGCTCTTTTGTTGTCACTGGTACCGACGGCAAATGTTTTAATAGTCTGGCGATCTACCGAAAATATGCAGCGTTACGCCCTGCATCTCTTGGCGAAGGGAGGTTCTTTTTATGTTAGCGTGACGGAAAATGTTCAGTGCAACCCGTGGGTATAAACACACTGTCAAAGATACCCAGGGTCGTGGCGGATTACCTGAAATTAAAAGATGCTCATTTATATACTGGGCATTGCTTTCGCCGAACGTCAACCACATTGTTGGCTAATACCTCTGCAGATATTCTGACGTTAAAAAGACACGGAGGCTGGCGCTCGTCGTCTGTAGCTGAGAGCTATGTTGAAGAATCAGTGGCTAGCAAAACTGACATAGCAAACAGAATAGTTAGCGGTGATGAGGAGCAAGCATAAGTAAAAAAAATCGCGTAGAAGTTGAAGCAACAGAAAATTCCGTGACAGAAGGTACTGCAGGAATGGGAATCTTTGAAGCACATCGATTTTCCACTTCTGGCATTTTTAATGGAAGTAATCCAGTTTTCCAGAATTGTGTGGTTAATTTCTATACAAATAATTAAACAATAATGTAGTAAGTGTTCAATTAAAGTTAAAATGTTAAAAATTTTGTATTTTATTCTGGGCAGTGACAGTGAGCGAAAGTTTACTTTCACTTACTACTTTCGCCCACCCGTTGCCATAAAAACAATCTGTGTGACCAAAACAAATGGTTTCTCGCTTCGTATCTAAGGAAGAAGCAACATGTTTCTATAGCAGGATTAAACAAAACATATGACATCGCATAGAGAATGGTTTACATCATTCAAATCGATTCAAACTGGCGATGTGTCAGTACAGATTGGTGACAATTCCTTTGTTAGAGCAGAGGGCATAGGAACTGTTAACGTTATGTCACTAATCAACTGAAAATGGCTGTCTCGAACCCTTGAAAATACATTGTATGTACCAAAATTAGAGAAAAACCTATTTTCAGTGGGAGCAGTCACACAAAAGAAGTTTAAGGCCATTTTGGATGATGACAAAATAGAAGTAAGAAATTCTAACCTAATTGCAGCTGGAATCAAGACAACAAATCAATGCTACAGGATGTTGTTTAAACTTCCAGTATGGGAACAAGGTAATTCAGCTTCGAAAATACTCTCTCATAAGAGGTTAAGTCATGTTCATTTTCAGGCATTGAAAAACATGGCGGACGAGCGTTTAATCCCCGGATTAAAACTAAAGAATGAAGACGGATTTTTTTGTGAGCCTTGTCAATATGGCAAAATTTGTAGAAAACCATTCGAGTCAAATTTGAGGTCAAGGTCGAATACTCCAGGGGAATTCATCCACACTAATTTAAGTGGGAAAATGCCAACGTCGTCACTGGGAGGTGCAAATTACTATATTGTCTTCAAAGATCATTGCACGTCGTATAGGTTTGTGTATTTTCTAAAAAATAAAAGTGATGCTTTATCAGTATTTTTGGAATGTCAAAAGTTGATAGAAAAGCAGACAGACACCAAAGTTAAAGTTTTGAAAAGCGACAATGGAACCGAATATGTCAATCATCAATTCAAAAACTATTGTAAGGAAAATGGAATTATTCAAGAAACTACGAGCCCTTACACACCACAACAGAACGGTCGAATTGAAAGAGACAATAGGTCCATTACTGAAAGCGCTCGAACGATGTTGCTTGATTCAACTCTATCTTCGGAAATGTGGGCAGAGGCAGTTAATTGTGCGACATACATTCTGAATCGGCGACCTTGCAAGGCAAATGACAACAAAACTCCATATGAAAAATGGTTTGGTAAGACACCATCTCTA
The DNA here is from genome assembly GCA_940337035.1 of Agriotes lineatus. Lineage (NCBI taxonomy): Eukaryota > Metazoa > Arthropoda > Insecta > Coleoptera > Elateridae > Agriotes > Agriotes lineatus. The sequence continues at coordinate 100,515,982 of OW679197.1, forward strand.
ACGCACATGAAGACATTTGGATCAGTGGCCTTTGTACATACTCCAAAGCAGTTCAGATCCAAATGGGAAAGCAAGTCAAAAAAGATGATTATGGTTGGGTATGATTGATACAGTCTGAATTACAGACTTTTCAACCCACAGACTAAGAAAATTACCATTTCACGCGACGTCACATTCAATGAAGAATCGACGGATCAATATTTACACTCTGGAAAGAGTTACATCCAATTTGATTGGCCTGATACACAGTTGGATGAAGAAGAGATACAAGCGGAAGACATTCAAGAGGAATTTGAGGATGCTGTAGACGACAACAGAGGTATGAATCTAAGAGATAGAAACGCAATACGGCAACCAATTCGTTCTCGGGATCCTAACTTTGCTTGCTCAGCAGTCATCAGTGAACCACAGTCCTTCGAAGAAGCGATGGCATGTGATGAATCATGACAGTGGATGCAAGCAATGCAAGAGGAAATGGCTTCGTTGAAGAAAACCAATGTCTGGGAACTAGTGCCATTACCTAATTATCGAAAACCTGTTGGCTGTAAGTGGGTCTACCGAATTAAGCAAAATTCAGATGGATCTATTGATCGATTCAAGGCAAGGCTATGTGCTAAATGTTATTCACAAAAGGCGGGTATTGACTACAAGGAGACTTTTGCACTCGTTGTTCGGTACGATTCGGTTATAGTTCTCTTGGCTTTGGCAGCTACAAAGAACATAAAAATAAAGCAATTCGACGTGAAGACTGCCTTCCTTAATGGAGTCATGCTCTACAGTGGACAATGTCCTGCTGATGATCAAGAATCAAAGCAAATGAGGAACAAGCCATACCGCGAAGCGGTGGGTAGCCTAATGTTCGCTGCAACAGTATCACGGCCTGATATCATGTTTGCCGTGAGCCAAGCGAGTAGATTTTTAAATAATCCTGGCTTGAAACATTGGACGGCTGAATTTTGAAATATCTGCAAGGTACCAAAGACATGTCAATCCGGTACAAAGCAAATCATGTCGAGTTGGTTGTTTACTCAGATGCCGACTTTGCTACGGACAGCGACACACGTCGGTCAACCACTGGCTATGTGAGTCTGCTAGCAAACGGTCCTGTTACTTGGTCTTCACAAAAACAAAAATGTGTAACCAAATCCACAACGGAGGCTGAGTATATTGCAGTTTCAGACTCAGCAACTGAAGCAATGTGGCTACGCAACTTTCTACGAGAAATTGGTATCAGTGGAGAGGAGCCAACCAAGCTATACGTGGACAATCAAAGCGCCATACGTTTGGTCAAAAACGTAGATCACTACAAACGTACAAAACACATTGATATCAAATACCACTACATTCGAGAACGGGTTGACGATAAAGACATCGAAGTTTGTTATGTTCGTTCGGAAAATCAACTGGCAGATTTCTTCACAAAACCGTTGACCCGAGATAAATTTGTATTAAATCGGAACGCCTTAGCACTTGTTCAAAATACATTCAATATACAAGAGTGGGAGTGTTAACTTAAGTAATAGTTGGCTTGTTATTGAATAGTAATTATATTATCTTTATATATATAATTCTTCTGTACGTGTGTATGTGACTGAACTCCTCCTAAACGGCTGGACCGATTTTGATGAAATTTTTTGTGTGTATTTGAGTGGGTCCCTGAATGGTTTAGATTCACAATTGGACCCGGTAGGTGGCGCTGCAATCGGGTTCTAGGAATTTCTTGAATTTTTTTTTGACAAATTTCTTTTTTAATTTTTTTTAAAGATATCTCGCATATCAGCACATATAACCCTAAAATTTCACCCCCCACCAACCCTCAATATTTTTTAAAATAAAAAAAATCAAAAATTCGAAAATCGAAAAAACCTTTGCTGAACCTGCTAATAGCAGGCAAACCAACGTTCGGACAGGACAACGTCTGTCGGGTCCCCCAAAATTTCACCCCCCCACCGCCCCGCAATATTTTTTAAAATGAAAATCTTTATATATATAATTTTTCTGTACATGTGTATGTGACTGAACTCCTAAACAGCTGAACCGATTTTGATGAATTTTTGTTGTGTGTTTGAGTGAGCCCCCTGGATGGTTTATATTCACAATTGAACCCGGTAGGTGGCGCTGCAATCGGGTTCTAGGACTTTACTTTTTATTTTTTGACGATTTTTTAAAATTTCTTTTAAAATTACTCGCATATCAGAACATATAACCCCAAAATTTTACCCCCCCCCCCCACCACTTCCAATATTTTTTAAAATGAAAAAAATCGAAAATTCGAATATCGAAAAAACGTTTGCTGAACCCGCTAATACCAGGCAAACCAACGTTCGGGCAGGACAACGTCTGTCCGGTCCGCTACCCCTTAGGGGGTGAAATGGGGTAAATAAGCCTAAACAATCGATATGGGTGTCGTTATTGAGGTTTTTTGGGACGTTGATTGCGAAAATGGCATTTACTCCAAGACGATGGACATGACATAAAATTAAAACTATAGTGGTGAAACGGGGTTTCAGAGACAAATTATTTTTGGGCAGAACAACGTTTGCCGGGCCAGCTAGTGTATTCCATATTCTAAATCTAGTGTTAAGATTTAGATAACACGGTAAAAAATGAGAGTTGTTTTGTAAACAAACTGAATAAACTATTTTCTTCTGACTTTGGGACTTCGAACTCATTTACTCTGCTAAACTTGATATCGAGTAATATCAAACAACCAATAAATTTTAAGGGAAGAATGCCCTTCTACATCGTATATATTACTAGTATTTTTTTTTTCACAAATTTTGCAAATAGGTACTAACTTCACAAATATTTGTTTGCGTTTTACTGCTTCGTATAGGCTATAGGAATAGTAATTTACGTTACAAGTATAGAAAGTGGAGCTTTTCAGTACGAGTGAGATGTTTCCGGAAGAGGCCGTTAGGCCGAGTTCGGAATTCCGAGACGAGTATGGAAAAGCCACTTTCATACGAGTTTCGTACAATATTTTTTTGCACACTAGCATACAAAACGGAATACTAAATTTATCCTCGTATATAGCAAATAAGTAGAGTAATGTTATTATGTACGTAACGTTTTATATGTGTTGTAACTAAGGAAACATACGGCAAAGTGCTACTTTGCCGTACGAATACCGCAAAATACTACTTTGCCGTACGAATACCGCAAAGTGCAACTTTCTGATTAATAAATTGTACGGCAAAGTAGCTCTTTCAATGCTAGTGTACGAAAACATATATTACTGGTGATTGAAATAAAACTAAACTTGAGTTTCAATGCTATTTTGAAGCAAATGAATGTCCATTTGCGACTCATTCATGTACGAATTTTGTTACTTAAACTTCAGATATTCTCAAGTTTTTTTTTCGATCATAATTGATCATATTATCTTCTTTTTGTCGATAGCAAACTTGGTGGAATTGTATAATATTCAATTATAAACTTCTATTCTTTGTAGAAAAATACACAGTATGTGACGGCAGATAAATCATAGGAAAATTTGTTAATTTGTTTACAAATATAAATAAAATGTGAATTAATGCAATTTATGGGCGCAAAGAGCAAGCATCTCTACAGATCATAAACTGTGCAAAGACGACGTTGATCATTAACAAAATTTTAAATTGGCGTTTCCGATGTTTGTCAGCTACATTATTGTATTGCATGCAGGGTATTGTCGGTAACCTCATTGTACCTTGCTGTGGCTGGTGCTTTATACGCTTGCTTCAGGCGGTACAATGCTCAACTTGCTCCGGATTCGGGTTACAAAGTTGAAGCGCGCTTTTGTGCTTGTGCAGCAACCATTGTGTGAGGTGTGTGTCTTGGTAATGTGTTGACCTTATGATTCTATCTCTTAGGTAAGTCGTTCTGAGTTGAGCACAGTTAATTTGGTGCCGAAATGTGAATAGTACCACCGAGCCCGATTCAAATCGCCAAGGCTACGGAAAAATATCGGCCCCCACGGGATTCTGAGGACTTGCTTAACACAAGCCTAGCGCTTTGCCAACTGCGCTACCCCGCTTCTCCAGCTACATTATACTAGTATAATATCGCTTAATTTTTTCTTAGTGAGCGGATGACCCCGTAAGCAAATGCTCGACTCTCAGGCGACCGGCCCATGTTTGATACCAGGCGACTTATGGATACTGAGCTAACACCTGTGGTAGTCGTTGACCACTGATAAGGAAACCCTTCCTCAAATTCGACAGACAAGGCTGGCACCTACACGGATTACGAATAAATAGAGCTATGAGCTTTATGGTTAAGAGGAAGCTTAATTTTTTAAGCTGAGAATTTGTAAAAAGATTAATTAACGGCTATGAAAGGTTACAAAACGTTGTTACTCCATTTTCTACCTAAAACAAATAGTGACTTAAATCTCTACAATATTTCCCTGTAACTTAACTTATTATAAATATTGAATATTTGAACCGAACACATAAATGCTGCCTATTAGTTCAATCAGGCAACAAAGAGCTACAACGAGCTTGTGAGTTCGTCGAGAACCACCAAGAGGGGTTTGTTGACTTGATTTTTATCCAGTTAGAAGTCGAGATAGAAAGTCCAGGTGCATAGAACAATCATCAGAAGGGTAGTGACAATTTCTTAAATAATATTAAGAAATTAGCAAGTGAGTTTGGTACGCCAACTATTAAAAACATTGTAATTATATTTAAAAGATTATTATAGAATATTAATTAATAATTTTTCTAAATTATACCTGTGATTTGAGTACTTAACGTTTTCGACTATTATAATTTGAAATTTGAACCTTTTGGAGTAGGATAACTTTTAGAACTTTATATTTTCAATTTAATCAAGTTTGAACATTACGACAATTGATTAAATTATTTCTGACAACTTGCCTTTTATTGTATAATGTCAAATCGAACTTCTATTACATAGTAACTGATTATACAAAACAAGTCTAGGAAATACGTGGAATTGTGTTTTTGATTGATAAAATCAAACAATTATTAGTCTTCAAAAAAGATTCAATCATTAAACATATAGAAGAAGTTGTTAGTTGAAGGTTAGCCCATTCAGCTGGGAGTTAGGGATATCAATGCTTTTAAACTGACTAGCCGTGGCATAATAATATTAAACACTTGACGTAATTTCAAATGCCAGATTGATTTATAAATTACGTCAATTACTGCCGATCTTATTCAGCAATAAGTTAGGTATATGAGTGCATTTACGTAAAGAGTAGTATTACTTTATTGTAAGTATTTTAAAAGTATATTACATATATTAACTTGGTTCGTAACTTGGAGCTATTGAAAAATACATTACATTGTATTAGAACCACCAAAAGGGGTGCTAATACAATCTGGCACCGCAAGTGGGGCTAGAACTAATACAACTGATATATACAAGTTGATTGTATATTAAGGGCCAGTTGAATTTCTCCATTTTTCAGAGAGATAAAAATAACTTTTATATAGGAAAGTTACACCATTTTATGTGACAAATATTTTAAGAGCACGAACAGAAATATCCGACTTCCGGTTAAACCAAAAGTTTAATTATTTCTGGTGTTTCTTATAAAACACCCTGTATTTTTAAATTAATTTGATAGTTTAGGATATCAGCTTTAAAAAACGGTTAACCAATTATAAGCGAAAGTTAATACTTAACGATATATTAATATTAAAAGTATTCTATGTATACAGAAACAGTATTAGTAATTAAAGTAAAACTGATCCCAAGGAGGCTATAAAAATAATGACAGACAAACAAACAAATACACAATAACTTCAATAGCATCGTTTATCAATGAAGAACGCGTGAATATGCTAGAAGTATAGTTTATTGAAATTGCTACCCAAATAATCAATAGCCGCTTCCTCATACATTTGTTAAACTGGAAATGAAATTGCGAACTTATGGAAGTTTTTCTACAAATCCAAGAAATCCTAAACGTATGCAAAGAGAAATAGGGAATTTCCTAATGAAGATATTGTGTTGGCGCATTTCAGAGAAAATCCACATATTTCAATAAAGCTGGTATCCATTTAAACCAATGCAAAGTTTTAAGACTAACATAAATTACATGTTTATTTGGCTGTCATTTTTCGTAGGCTCTTAAAGATTTATGCAGCTCAAAGTGCTATTGGCTACATAGCTTTAAAAACTAAATAGCTCGTAAAGTATATAATTTAAAAATACAGGGTTTCTATAAAAAAAACCAAAAATAATTAAACTTCCGGTTTAACCGGAAGTCGGGTATTTTTGTTCATACTCATAAAATATGTGCCACATAAAATGATATAACTTTTCTACATACAAGCTTTATCTATCTGTCATAACAATGGAGAAATTCAACTGGCTCTTAATTTACATGAAAGCTGTAAAGTCAACACAGAAATAAACTAAAACTAATGTCGCAAATCTAGCAAAATTAGAAAAAAAGATAAATATGTACAAAACGGACCTACTGAAACAGTACAGCGGAAGAGTATGATACCAAAATAGACTGGAAAATAAACTAGAGATGATTAAAGAAACGACCTGTGACGAAATGTACGAAATATGGGAAAATATACCAGGTGAATGGAACATTCATATACCAGTTCAATATACAAGAAGGCGAAACAAAAATCCTGCTCAAACTATATAGGAATAAGTGTGTCACCAGCTTCAATAAAAGTATTGCCTAGGAATTTGAATGTGTGAAACAACTTGTTGAAAAGAACAAATCGGAAAATATAGATACACACATGATATTCGTTGACCTAGAAAAGACATATGACAGTGTCCCTAGATATAAAGTGTGGCAGGCAATGAGAAGAATAAACGTACCAGAAAAGTGGATAAACTTAGTACTATAATATATTGCTATATAGTAATATAGGCTATGTGGTACTATTTTAGATTGAAATTAATTTAAATCAAGATGAACTTATGTAAAATATGCCGTTGATCAAATTTGTTTACTATGAGTTTTATTAATTTTTCTAGCTCCGGTAGAACAATCACTCTCAAATCAGGTTAGATTCTTGCTTTATAAAATATGACAGATTATCCTCATGTAATTAATAATTGCTATTGTGCTGCTTATCAAAATTGTTATACTTGATAGTTAATTAGTATTATGAGAATTATTTCAAAAATTACAGTTCTACAACTGTCAATGTCAAAATTATGGAAAGTGCAAAGTTAATCGAAATCATATCTGTTACAATTATTATCATTTCAAACATCGATAATAGTAAGTAGTTCCTTCAAATATGATATTGACTCACTATTGAAACTTTTACTTTTTAGATCTTTTTACATATATCTGTAGTTATTTCACAGTACTCCGATCAGCTCCTCCGTTGAATCAAGCATACGCCGCCTGCTCACCGATGTTCTGGAACGCCCATATAAATACAGCTCCTGAACTAGTTGCCACAGCCGTTGTTATTCGTTGCTCCTTATGTAGCTCCAATGTAGACACCAACACTGCAAGCTACTGGTCTGCAGGAATCGCCTTACTTGTAACTGCGACTAAAACCTGTCATCAATCCAAACTGCCGCAATACGTACGTACGTAAGTAAAAAAGAGAACCAATATAGGCGTACTGGCGCAGAAACATGGTCAATAACCAAAAAAGTAAGAAATACAATTCGAACAGTAGAACTTGATTTCATGAGGAGAAACCTACCACTTACAAGAGAAGGCAGAGTTCGCAACGACATTATTTTTATTTTATTTTTTATTTTATTTTGGTACTCAGCCAACAGCCGTTAGGCCAATTACAGGCGTCGCTGTACATTATATGGGAAAGAATATAAATAACGTGCTCAATCGCCAAATCTCTAGACGAGTCTAGGTCTAGAGAATAGATCACTAAAGTGGTCACGTAAAACGCATGGACGAGGAAAAATTACCGAAGAGGACGATGGAGTGCCCAGCAAGAGGTAAAAGAAGAAAAGGAAGACCCAAAATGCCATGGAACACATACATAAATAAGTTTCGGGAGTTTCAAGTGAGGACGGGAGTAGATCAAAAACTCCCTAAACGTCGCGTCGTGTGAACACCCGAGACAGTGAAAAAGTCCGATAAAGCATCTCATACATAAAATGTGAGTATATAGGAAAAGTTTCCTAAAACTTCACCCTATAAGGTGTATCAGAAATACGTGTGTTAATGTTAAGACGTAGTAGAGCTCGAAACCTTGGTGAGCGAGTTGCGTCCGTAGCTGCAGCCAAGATCACGGAACGCTCGAGCCGAAGCGGTCGAGGATTCGACTCCCGCCTCGGGTGGTCTGTGTTTTCACTTAGTTAAGGTAAAGGTTTAACTGACACTCGTGCCCCCTGGGGGAATGCGTAAGCGGTTTTGAGGGGCAACAGTAGTCGTTAGGGATAAATAAGAAAAGGGCTTACTAACCAGTGAATCGAAATGAATTTAAACTATCTATGTCAGAAAAAATACCGAAATTTCATTAATCACTGCATCACAATACGGATTTTGACATGGGAGTAGTTGATTTGAAAATTATTTATCTTGTTCTACACTGTATCACATTAATATATCCTCCCTGGAACGTTTCCTTGATTTTGTCGTAATTAAAAGAGCACCTTGCATCTCTCCTTTGACCAGGGTGCACTAAAATTATAATAATACATAGTTTTGAGCATAAATCTTCGATACTATTTGTTTTTATCTGAAGAAAAGATTTTGCATTTAATTTGACGACTTTTTTTCTTTAAAAAACAGTGTATATTCACTTCTTCAAGTAATTGTGAAAACGTTAGAATCAGACTGTAGACAATAAAAACATAATTGCGAAACATATCCAGACCATTCAAATTTTAATTATTACACAACAAAAGCCACAACCACAATAATTCGTCAAATTAGTAACTTTACTTCACGGAGTTCATTACCAACCAGGCAACCACCAAAATTTACAAAATGTTCAAACTCGTGTCGCGTTTTTTAACTACTACGGTGCTTCTGAAGTTTCATCCAGAATATTTCATACATGTAGTTTTCAACAACAAAAATGTTATTTCTATCAGTAGATTCTTGTAACCAAAACATGTTTTTTTTAGAATGTCAACTAGAAATGTAAAGGATGTTTTGATAATTTTGTTTCATTTCACTAAACCACTTGAAATAAGAAAAACTGTCATTGTCAGTACAAATTTAGTCAGTTTCTTAATTATCTATATTGCAATTTTAGAATTCTAGAATTCTAGAATATCTATTTATATATCTAAGGAGCAAAGGTATTCATTTCCTCCCGCGTGTGAATTTAATGCCCGACGCGTTAGCGAAGGGCATTAAACACACAACGGAGGAAATGAACCTTTGCTCCAGTAATATATGCATATAATTTTTTCTTCGAACGCATGTTCTAATGCGCGAAAATTTCAAAAATTTTGCTTTAGGTAATCATTATAGGGACTCTAGATTTCTGTAGTGACATTTTGTCTAATTTCCAAATCAGCATAACGTTGTAAAGCTTTGGTGTGATATCCATAGTTGGAAATTGACAGTTTTGTTTCCTAAAACTAGGGCGCAAAAGCCGACTTTCTATACAGTGAGTAGAAAAAAGATATTTACTACATGAAGCAAAATTAACCTGTTACACAAAACAAGGGCTTCTTACTTACACCAATAATTATTTTTAGTTTCATATAGAAATGCGAGACTGTTGAATTCCTTTACAATTTCAAAACTTAGAACAGCCAAAACAATCTGGTGTGATACACGCACACAACTTCCTTTTACAGTTTTTAGTCAGTTAATCAAAAATTTGTTTTTTAGTTTTTAAGCATTTGTCAAAAATTTTCAAAAATTATAAATTCTACAGAAACCGTACAAAATAGATAATAATAATAATATACCGGGTGTTCTACCTAAAATAACAAAATTGATAGCGAGTTTCGGTATAACCGGAAGTGATATCACAGTCAAAATATTGTAGTTGTAGTCACTCTTACACATAACATCCATGGCCAAAATTTCAGATTTTCAATTTTATTAGTTCTCTATAATGCCCTATAAAATTAGAGTTAATAAAAAAAAGAAAAAGAAAAAAAAAGGATTTTTAGAGGCATTTAACTGGAAAATTACCTATTTCACATTAATACACATTAAAATGTAATAAAAATGTCACGTCTAAAAAAATCGTTAGAGCCGTTTTTGGGAAAATCGAAAAAAGCTGAAAAATCACAAAAGGTAACATTATACTTCCGATTATGCGATTTTTTTAAAAACTTTGCTGCCGCATTTAGATAGTAAACAAAACTTATATATGAAGTTTCAACGTCATATCTCTTTTGGTTTTCGAGGTACTCTGTTCACACACAAACTGACAGACAGACCAATTAACAAAACATGTTTTTAGGGTTCAGGGGACTCTAAAACGTGAAGATCTGTTGAAAACTCAATTTCAAATTTTTGGGGTGAATCCAATACTTCCTTTATTGTAAAAGGAAGTAATAAACCTTATGACGATAGTTCCCATACGATACCGTATACCATATCAAATAGTTTCTATGTATTCTATATTCAATATAAAAGGAGAATCGATATTTTATTCCATGTAAAACAAAACACTAAGGCCGGAATTTCCGATATTGCATTACTGTATTCGTAGCAACTCATCAGATTACACCAGCCACGTCTGCAACGATTCAATTCAATATGCAAGCTCAAGAAAAATGCTAACATTTTAAATCGTGTAAGACGAAGTTATTTTGTTATACAATCTGAAAATAAAGTAAGAAATTTGAAAAAATATACCTGCAAAGGCTAATAACAATCTGCGATTTATTATACACGGTACAAATGTTAACTAGAATAAATGTTGTCACTCCTGCTGGCCTCCTGAAAAATATCCTAGGATTTGCTTAATTTTTACTTAAGCATTAGGCTTTTTTAAATTTACTGGCAGGCCGTATAAATTTTCATTTAAAAAATCTCTAGAAAGCTAATATAACTCATATAAGACGGTGTACCACAGAAACAAAATGAAAAGTGTGAGTTATAATACCATAGCATAGAGAATTGTACATCCAAATATTACTCGACAGATACGAGTACAGTAACCGCGGTTCTGCTTTGTTCAGTTTGTTAAATAAAACATTTTGAAAATCTGCAAAGGACTTTACTCGGAATTTCCCTCGCAAGTGGAAGTATTAAAACTAACATATTTTTAATTATCAACGTAAACATATTCAAGGCAATATTGTTTATATACCAACGGCGCGATGTAACACAATGGAACTACCGCTTTATATTTGGCTATTTGTCACGTACTGACACACATCAAGAATACATATTGGTTGCTTGTTTAGAGGTTTTGCTATAGGAATTTCTTGGGCGGAACAAAACACTCAATTCTGCAGATTTGCTAACAGTACGAAGAATACGAGAAACTGCGGTTAATTACATTACAAGAAATAAAGATTCAGACAAAATCAGCTAGCTATTTGTACGTTGCTAATAATACTGAAACTGTAAAAGAAAGTGCTTAGTAATGCGTATTACATTAATTTGTAAATGAAAAACTATACAACCGGTGGGATTCGAACTGGAGCTTCGGCAGAATCGGATTGCTAGTCACAGTTGTGCCAGTTCGCAACGTTTGCAGAGTTTGCTACACGTGTAATTTTCTGTACACAAAAGAAAAAAATGAAAAATTAAATAATTCACAACACGGCGGTTCACGAATTGTCCCGTAGTGTAGCAAATTTTTGCCAGCTAGTTCCTGAGCAAGATTGGGGGGGGGGGTCCGGAATCGGCACTGGTTCGAGACGGTCCACACCAGAAAACCTACAGGTGTCCGTGTAAGTTCCTAAACCACTCAGCTGTTTCATAAAAATAATAAAAGTCTGAAAACACCAGAGCTTGAAATAAACTAATTGTTTATTTACAGTATGTACACGTATGAACTCTGCACCATACTCAAAGAAGGCAAAACAAATCTGTAAAAGGATATTTGTTTGTAATTGGAATAGTAAGTTTAATTTAGTTTTACTTATAAAATGTACAAGATGATAGTTTTAATAAATTTGAAGTGATCAACAAAACTCCATGATTTTAACTCGCAGTATATAGTGACTTAAAAATCAAGTACTTCGATATCGATAAACGGGAGTCTCATCAAATCGCTTCAACGATGAACTAATTTTTATAAACGCGACCTAATCAAATTGTACCATACCCCTAGGGTGTTCTACACTTTACTGTGTATTTTCAGCGTTAAAGAGGAGTTGTTTTTAATGTTTAATCTCCCGGAGATCCTCGCTAAAACAATTAAATTTTAAAATGTTGAGTTCAGTTCAACGCTAACAAGATAGCCAATCTAGCAAATATTAAATACTTACAAATTGAAAATAAACTATTCCGCATAAATAAATGCGCAAGGTGAACAGCAATGCATTTCTTAATTTCTCAGCACTATCGGCTAGCAGTTTCACCGCGACAAATCGTAGTTAGAATGCTTGATATTTCATAAGAGCAGCACTAACAATACTTTTAGTTTCGATAATTCAGATGACTAAATCGCCAGCTGTACACAAGATACCTAGTGTTGCATAGCAGTGCAGCTTCGTCAGAGTAGCTATGCAAGGTGGTGGACTGCAGGACGCTGCTGACCAAGCACGTGCAAAACTAGGTGTGGCAGGCTTTTCTTCAGCTATTTCACTGGGGAAAAGTAATGAGGTCCAAGTCTTGGAAAGCTGCCACACTGAAAAAAAAACCTTGTAGCCCAAGCTTTGAAAAAGCAGCCACACGAATTGGGAGACTTAGGACTGCGTGGGGGTTGATCTCCCAGGTGCTTTAGCAAGCGACATCATAGCCGAAGGGAGAGCACATGCAGACTATGGCAAGAGTAAGACGACAAAATAAGAGGAAAGAAAGTTTAAAATGACACAATATCGAAGTGGATGTTCAAGCGGAACTATAAAAACATACCAGAGTTGCAGGGTGGCCTCGAGTGAGTAATCTTGCAGAAATAATTTATTATCCTAGTATAACTGGCTTCATTCTAGCAATTTTACACAACATTTCCTAAGGCTGATCAACAGGATTCACCAATAATTGTGGAATTATATTATCCACATGGAGTGAAAATTCCAGATTTCATACACAGCCCCAGAAGGAACAATCTCACGAAATCAGTTTTGTAAAATGCCGCCGGAAATAATACTCTCAATCTATTTTGAAAATTGATTGTAATCCCCTAAAAACATCCCAAAAATGAAAAATGAGTATGCAACCAAATATACACTTAGTAACTGTAAGTCACTCAAAACATTTTCTCAGCTGCATCTGAATGTATTTAAACGAAAAATTGTACGTAAGAATTATTGACTGCATCTAAATGATAAATTACACTTAACATAATTTTTCCTCCTCAACCAAAAATAGGTAAATTTCTCCTCCTCAACCAAAAATAGGTAAATTTCTCAAATTTACTTACGTGACCTGCAAAACGTTGTCTCAACTGCATCTGAATGTATGTAAACGTAACAATTCTTGACTGCATCTAAATGATAAATTACCACGTAACAAGATATTACGTTCACTTTTAGCGGTGTTCTAAACCAGGGCTGTCCAACATGTGGCCCGCGGGCCGCATGCGGCCCTCCAGGATATTTTTTCGGCCCGCGGATCGATAGATACTATACTTTCAGGAAACATGAATCTAGAATATACATTATAAATAATTGAAAACAATTTAAAATAGAGCCATAGGACGAAGGTACAAAAATATATCATTAGTAAAAGAATTTTCACTGTATGTCTCAACATTGTGTTAGGAAACAGTCCCGCCCACTTCCGATATAAGGCTTGTCTTGTCCGTTGTCTCAGTCTGGCAGTTGCCACCAACGCGAATGGTGCTGTAGCGATCAGACACCTGTTTTTGATTGTTTTTAGTAGTGTTTAGTTCTTCTAGTTGTTAATTGTTGTTAACTAATGATTACTTTGACAGTTTTTACTTATCAACGAATGTAATTTTATCTAGCTTACTTATCTCTGTAACGCTTGCTCCTGTATTAAAGTTTTATTATACATAAAATGTATTTAAATTTAATACATCGTCTAATCAAGCGCTGCATCAATTCGACGCGTGAACTGGCGATAATAAATCCTAGCCTCGATGCGCGTGGCCGCGAAGTATGAACGACCGCGTCGTTCCCTCTCCAGTGGAAGCTAGGGCAAGTACCCCTATAACGCGGCAGAAAAGCAATAAAAGAAGATTGCACTGCCAGTTCCAGTAACTTGAGAAAATTCCCCCTTGAGTCCACCAGTCCTGATCCTGTCCTGTCCTTTTCTACCTGGGTCCTCCGGTTTGATACGCTGAACTGTCTAACGAAGTAGGCCTCCAACCCTTACCAGACCAGGCTTCAAGGGAGATGACGTGTTGTACTGTCAGCCCGAGAAGTTCAAATTTTCCGCAAGAGCAAGACCGCTAGAATTGCTAAATGCACCGAAAAATTACAGCTTAAAATCACTGCTAAGTGGAAGGTTAAGTTTGCAGGAACGAAAAACCTACTCAGCCCATTTCCCGAAGATTCGGCGTGCGTACCGACGGCCTACCAATAGAGACCCGCAACACTCGCCGGTGCCTTGGGTTGCAGCTTGACCCACGAAACAAGACACCGTTCCAGAAGAACATGTTAATTTTAAATACTGTACAACTCAGAGTTATTTTTAATTAATCATTGTAACTAGCTAAAAACATTATATTTGTTTTGGTAATTATCTGGTGTTTTACCTAATCGAATATATATTTGCGTGAACGTATTTCTCCGATTTGAGCTTAACCCGAGGTAGTAAAGGAGTGAAACGTCACATCTCTATACGTAAATTTACATTAATTGATGTAATTTTTTTCTTTTGTCGGTATCTCAAGAACAGAAAGGAATTAACCTAACATGAATATAAATTTTTTTGTTTAGAATTACTTCTAGAACATATGGTGTAGGTAAGTTTGTCGGTTACCTCAGGAAACACCCTGTATATCTCTTTTATGTTTCAATACTTTTTGTAATGTAACCTAAGCTTCTTAAATAAATAAAAATTAGTATTGAAATAGGTATACACGTTTTGTATTTATTACAACACACTCACAAAGTCGCATACGACACATTTTATGATGCGGCCCCCATAGCCTTCAAAATGTTTACAGTGGCCCTTGGGCTCCTTGAAGTTGGACAGCCCTGTTCTAAACGATGCGCTGACTTTATGATGTTCACTCTGTATCCGTTGGGTTCTATTTTTATCAAGGGAATAAATGCGAGTTATGTGCAAATTATTACTCTTACCTATTCTTCAGCTAAAGCAAAAATTGAATTTTGTTTTTATAAGGTACTCACGCTTTATGCATTTAACCAAAAATATATTCGGTTTCGAGCAAGGTGGACATCTAATCCGGATGCAAAATATTGTGTTTCTCCAACAAATACTTTTTGAGCAATACGCCAACAGACAGAACGACAAACAGACAGGCACACAGGCAGATGAACAGACAGACAAACGGACGAATAAAATTGAAAACACATGTTTCTCGTCAACTAGGAACCCTGAAACGCGAAGTTCTGAAGAAATCTCGGATGATTGTCTCACGATTTCATTACTTCCTTCGTCATTTAGACGAGGGACGAAAAAATCAATAATAAAGCGTTCTATACACTGAATATTTCAACTATAAAAAGATGCAGTACTTTCTGAAGTAAATATGTACATTCTAGACAAGCAACGTGTTAAAAAAAAAGTAGGTTACATAAACTGTCAATTTGCGAGCTTATAAATATTTCAGCAGCACCATATCCTGTGCAACGTGTTTAAAATATTTAAGTCTGATGTAAGCATCCGGGTGCATATTCACCGGCACCTGCTGAAATACGACGTCGGTGCAACGTAAAACACAATTTAAATTTCGTGAGCCAAAGGGTTCCCAGAATAAAATATAAACGTGGCATCAAGCCCGCATTACTGTAATGAAAACTTCCGGGAAACTCATGCACCTGTTAAATTTCTGCTGTGCCACTACTTTTCCCCATAGATTCCGCAATGATATCTTTTATGCTAATGGGTTTCCTTGTGGCTTGCGTGGACTGAAAATAATATAAATTATTTATGATATGAATTAAAAACACCCTGATATGGGAACGGTTCGTTTGGAATCTACGCAATCAGGGCGAGCAACAAATAAAAATATATTTATTATAAACCCCCTACAAACTATAATGCATAATATATTCCCTTCACTGAACGGTCAAGGAATTAGTTAGCCTTGATATAATTCAAGAAAATAGGTCAATTTCACTAAAGAGGTTGCCGTTTTTTAACTGGTGCTTTATTATTCTTTGTTGTCCTCACGATCACTGAATAGGTCTGCTTTTTTGACATCCGTGATCATTTACAAGCCCTGCTAATAGACATTCGGTAAATATTTTTACAAAATGAAACGGCCACCGAAGAAGATTATCCAGAGCGATTTCCCATGAATACATATTTCGCTGTTACTTATGACTATAAGGATTTTACAAACACACAGCTTAAAATCTACTATTTGGTAGGACCATAGGACATACTTCATTAGTCTTCTTATACCTTGGATTGTAGGAACGTTGTTAGCTAACGTGTTTCGGTGGTTAAAGATGTTATTGGTATCTGACACTTGTTTTCGTAATTTCTTCTTACACTACTGGTAGTTGAAGGTCTTGAAGCATTACATGGTTTGGTGCACATCATGGAGAATCGACTGAAATCGCTGAAATATTTCAATATTCTAACTACTCGCTGAACCTCACAGCTGCACACCATAAGATAACTTGGCACTGCAAGACTTTGTTTTATAGCGACAATCGTGAATTTTTACCTAGGAGCTAGGGAAACAATTGTTGCCCGAAGTTGGTACAAATCGTTCTCGGACAGGGCCCCCGCAAGGATTAGCGTTGCCCGCGTGTCGGAAATATTTTGGCGCCCTTTGAATATATGTAGTACTTGTATAAATAATATTTTGAAGCATAAAAACTTTAAGCTGTTACATATGTTTTTTTTTAAATTTCCTGGTTTGCTGTAATATTCTTATAGCTGTAAACATTTGAACGAAATGCGAAAACACATTTTATTTTAATTTTGTAATAAAACAACAGAGATTTCAAAAACAAAAATTTTATTCTTCTTTAAATTTGTTACAAAGGAAAAAATCTGTAAAAGGCTTTACCCAGAACTAGCCTCGTCGACATTGTGACACTAAATAATGTTAAAAATCAAATTAAGTTAGGAGTAAAAATATCTTCACGTTTCTAATAAATTAAATACATTTTCAAATAAAAAAATGTATCCCGCTGGGGTTTGAACCAGCCGCATCTGCAGAGCGATCGTAAGCGGATGTAACCGCAGCGAAATTCCAACTACCCTATGGTGCCTCTTCGAAATAAGTCCGGCGCGCGCCTTTCTTGAACAGAAGGCTGTTATTGTTGAAACATTTTTACTTTTTTGTGACATTATCCTGTATCCGTTGAGTCTTATTTTCGGCAAATATAAAGCCTCACCTATGTGAAAGTTATTACTTCCTTTTATTTCAAAATTAATCTAAAAATAAACAAAGTTTTATTTTTTTAAGGTGCCCACTCTGTATATATTTGAATGAAATTGTACCTGTTTCATGCGAGGTAGATATATAATATGTATACAAAATATCGTCTTTCCCCAACAAATAGTTTTTGAGCTATACTGTCAACCGACAGACAGACAGACAGACAGACAGATAGACAAACAAACAGACAGACAGACAGACGGAATTAAGAAAACCTCTTTTTCGTCATCTAGGCACCTTGAAACGTGAAAATCTGAAGAAATCTCGGAAGGTGATTTTTTCGTGATTACAATACTTCCTTCGTCTTTCAGACGAGGGAAGTAAAAAACAAACCAAACAATAAACAAATAAAACATTCAATTATCCAAAAATGAAATAGTTTTTTTTTCTGGATTGGCTGCTGCGAATTTTTTATAATATTGTCCAAATTTTATGGCGGATCTCTTGCTCTATAGCTAAGATTGCCAAACCAGATAAGCTTTCTTGTAACACGGTAGACAACAAATAATTTTTAATTATTTTTAAATTTGAGAAGGATCTCTCACCAGAAACTGAACACAGGTAAAGTAAGCAGGATTCGTAATAATAATGAAATGGTAATATTTGGTAAAGATGAAGTTAGATTGTTTTCAAATATATATTGTAGAATGTCGAGGAGATTTGACGCTTCAGGTACCTAATGAAAACAATCTTAAGGCTCTTATCTCGTTAAATAAGAGTAATTTATTATACAAGACGATAAAGTTAAATTTTATCCACGAATGAATTGTTTAACGTCGAGACGAAGTCGAGACGTTAATGATTTAAGAGTGGATAGTAATAAAATAACTTTATCGTCGTGTATAATAGAATTTTTTTTTATAGCAAGAAGTTTTACAATTTCAAAAGAAAATAAGGAAAGTCAATCACATTTTAAAATCTTAGTAGCTAGATTGGGTAGCTAGGATAATACGAAGCTGTAATATTTAATTTAAATAAAAGTTAGAAAATTAAAATACTTTATCTACCCTTGATGTTAAAGTGCTACTTTATCTACCCTTGCTGTTAAAGTAACACTTAACCTTTTGTTTTGAGTCGATTAAAGCACACTTTAACATTTGTTAAGTTATAGAAAAAATATTTGATTTTTTTAGTGCTTTAGTGTTCATTGGAATCGTTGGAAGATGTTGAAAAATTAAAAATTCAAATTGTATAGTCTGTTCACTAAACATAAAAACACAAAGTGGCCTTTGATTTCTAAAATTTCATGAGTGTACTTCCAAAATGCATCTTTTGTCTAGGAATGTACTTATAAAAAGTTACTAAAACAAATAGGTTAAGAGTGTGACATTTAATTAGCATCTGTCATAACTACTTTTAAGGATGTTAAACAAATACTGTGTTGGATACTATTGATGTAGCATTTATTAATAAGTATTTTTATTACATTTTATAAAAGTTCAGGCAAGAATTTCCGGAATAGTATGTACAGTCACGGAATTAAAAATCCGGGCAGTTCAAATGATTCAGTGTATATCTTATTTCACTTTACTTATCACGTTACCTGGTGAAATTAGTCAAAGTCAAAATAATTACTCGTATATGACAGCATGCCTCATTGTTTAACTGTCAATTGCTAACCTAGAAACGCAAAGCCCAATTTACATTACCCAAAAATTGCAAAAATCCTCTATAAGACTCGGCCGGATTTTTAATTCCGCGACTGTACTTTGACACTGAATTAACGATATTTATTAATTGTCATTTTTAAATTCAAAGTCACCTTTATGCAGGTATGGAAACCTTTGCAAAACAAAATACAGAATCCCTAGCAGACAAATTTTATGTATATGCCAACTTCAAAAAAATTTATATGTTTTTGTGTTTACTGAATAGCCTATATACAAACTTCCGGTTTGGCGCCCCTTTAGAGTGGCGCCCGCGTGCGGTGCACGCGTTGCACGCGCGGTTGCGGGGGCCCTGATCTCGGACGTTGACAAGTGGCTGGTGTGCAATCTGCTGTCTGATGTTTAAAAAAATATATTAATAATTTTCGCCGTTGAGGGTAAAAGTGTTATTGTAATTTGCAAAACATTGAAATTTTCATTTTTTTCTGTTGCTAACAGCCGGTCTTATAAAGGTCACTAATCTGACGTTAACTTTAATTCGCTGTTAAATTAAATAAAAGCGCATCAAAATTTGTTTACTAATGAATAAAATGGCATAAGCACTATCGTTTTGATGCGCTTTTGTTTGTTTTAACAGCGAATTAAAGTTAACGTCTGATTAGTGGCCTTTATAAGACTGGCTGTAAAAATCTTATAAATATTACGTAGTTGGTACTCATTTTGTATGCGTTGTAAAACTTAATAAACTCATATTAGTAATCAACTCACTCTTGATATTTGTAACTTGGGTTGCAGATTTTGCACCATTTGAATCAGTATGAACGTTTGCATTGGCTTAGTAATCGAACAGCATTGGCAACCCAATATACATACGCCTAGCCCATATAACAATACCGGCGAGATCATAATTCATATACTAACAGGAATGAGGTAGGATGAACAAAAAATACTTCAGCAACATATTTTAGTAGGCTTGGCAGATTTTAATTATGACATAAGCAGTAGTATAACGTTAAATTGGATGGAAAGTTCCATCGTTCATGCCTATTTTAAAACCGACGGGATGGGTGACTGCGTGAAAAAAGGAAATAATTAAATTATTTATTTAGTAACTGAATAGAATTTTTTTTATTAGTATTTGAACTTAACACAAAACTTTATAATATAAATCTGTAAAGGATTTTTTAGGATTACTGTACAATTTTCAAGCTTAAAAGCACTTTTTTACAGGACAATTTTGTAATGTTTTCTTTACAAGACTATTTTGGAAAATTGGTATTTTGATTAGTTTGCAATATTTGTGTACTACTGAAATTAAGGACATGGATTGCTTTGCAACATTTATTAACTGTGGTTACAAAGGAAATTAACTACAAATATCTCTAGATTTCTACAAAGGTATAATATTTATAATGCTTGATTGTTATAGCGATGTTTCAATATTGAGGTAAAATTACGAAAAAACCCAGATACTTAAAAAATATTGTTCGTCACTCATCCGGAAATGACTTTTACAGAACTTGCAGGCTTTCGGGCTTCGCCTTCGACATCGGTCGGCCTGAAATTTGCCCACGCGTTCAATAAAAATGCTCTTTCCGGACTCATTACGTAAACTACTACTACACAGAACCTCCCCCTGGAGCGAATTATATGAATTTGCAAATTTAAAAAAAGTGCTGTTGCTGGCATTCGAACTCGGGATGCTCCCTGGCTCGCTCCCACGTGTTCAGACAGCCGCAACCGCTAGTAGCGCTTGTTAATTTACAAACACTATACTTCGTTTAACTATTAGATATAACATTTAACTTAACGGGAGAGACCTAGATTGCATAAACCTGTTTTACACCTTATAAATTAAAAACTCGTGAGAATTGAAATAAAGTATGATCAAAAATTAATCTCATCTAGTATGGCTATGAAATAACAAATTGCTGCTTTTAAAAGTGGTCCCAATATATTTTATTTTTAGGTTAGATTTAAGATGAAGTGTCGACGGGCGCAAGCCTATTTGTTCGACAATTATATTACTTTTGCGTGCAATTTCATTTATTTCAATATAATATTGTAATAAGATGGATAAAGAGAATATTTATAATAAAATTTGACAGTTCGAATTAAATATGAGTATGTAAGCCAATTTTAAAGGCGTTGGTTTGCACTTCCACAGCCATACTAGATGAGATTAATTGTTGATCATACTATAGTATATTACTTTACAAGGGATGTAGGTAAGATTTACACTACCGAGGAACGTTTGATGCTTGAGTGAACGCAGTAAACGAGGGCAGCAAGGTGCGAGGAGTGTAAATCTTCCTACATCCTGTGTAAAGTACATAATTTTTTCACTACCAATATTTCCCTACTGTAAAATAGCAAGTGTTTCATTCCTGTCGAGAGATTGAGTAGTTAACCGAGACGCGCAGCGTCCAGGTTAACTTTATCTCGAGACAGGAAAGAAACTTTTCACCATGGCATGCATATTATTTTATTCGCAATCATCTAATTTTAAAAATAACTACAATTATTGAATTCTGAATAACAGATATCTTGATGTAGCAAATATTTTTGTTACCATGAAAACAACCCAGTCCTCAGGTATGTAATATTTTTCGGGGTATGTAATAATTTCCCCGCTAGTTTCAGCAATCATCTAGTTCTCAGCTGTTGACATGTCATGAAATAGACACATTACAATGTGATTGCGAATTGCGATTATTTCATTTTCTAGCTTATAGTAGTCTCGCACTGTAAAAAATGCGTGAATACGATTACCAATGCTGTTTTGTAAGCTTTGTGCTTATATACTGATTAAAAATGAATAATAGTACGAGCGATAATGGTTTTCTTCATGTTAACCAAGCAAACATGGCATTTCGTGAGTTATAGTAAATGCGGGATGTACGTAATTCACTTCTCTAGGGAAGTAAGTACATTGTCATGGAAACTGTAACAATTTTTGTAAATGTTTCTTACATCCCTCAAATCAGGCAGTATAAGGATCACTTGCAAGGAAGGTAGTGAAAACAATTGTTTAATTTCAGCTAAATTGAGCAATATCCTATTGAAATTTAGCGCTCGTTTCTGGGAGCGGGTTTTACTCGATTTGTTGGTTAAACGTTAAAATATGAATTTGACTGTAAATTTACTACATGCCTTGAAAAGGCGTTTCAAAAAAAAACATAGTAGCAAATTTAAGGGTGCCATAGGAGAAGTTGAAACATATAACTTTTGTGTATAACTTTTTGTTTTACATCCGTCCCTTCCAAGTTACACAGTCCTAACAGGAGTGGTTATATTACAAGTTTTTGAAGGACAAGAATTTGATTTTACAGTTTGTATTAAATATGCACTATGATATTCTAAGCCCAAAACAAAAACGAAAACCTAAAAAGCATTTTATTTCTATCTGTTGTATTTTTCTGGTAAAAGCCATTCAAAGCTGAGAATTAACACTTGTTGTTATTACATTCTTAACAACAGCATAGCAAAAATTTACAGAAGAACATTTGCCCGAGTAGCATAGATAATCAATTAAAGTACTACTTGTTTTATATCATTTACCAATTGGTTCTCTTTATTGAACTTCTTTTTTCGATTATCAACAGAAAAATGAGTGGCAACAACGCCGCATACTGTTGCCGACAATGTTATTTTTGTGCAACCGTGCTGAAAAGTTGATTTTTGTGAACATAATTATGCAAGTACCTTTTCGCGGCGTTACTTTTCGCGGTCGCAAACCTATCAGCACAGCTGCACAAAAAATTAATAATGTGTTTCTGATTATAATATGCATTGCGGTTTCACAAAAATGTTGTGTATGTCACTTTCGCGAAATTTCCTCAGAATAATTTAGCGGACTGGACTACGTCCCACATGGCAAACATTTCTTGGTACTCCAAACAGTCATTTCGGAGCCTAGGTATGCAAAGAATCATTTATCTATCATGCTAGCTCATATGAACATCATGTACTAATCTATTCATTGCATCTGCATTATCTGCAATGTTCCCAATTTTACGAATATTAAATTGATTATATTTGAAAATGATTCGTAAAATGCAAAATGAGTTTTAAGTGTTTGTTTAGCTTTAGACGTAGAATATCGTAGTGTGCTTTTAGTACGATCAACTAAACACACTCTGTATAAGAATATGTATTAGAAAGCCTGATTTATTTAACAACTTACATCTTAGTTTTTCGTCAAACTCATATTTTGTGTTGAACGAACTAATCGTTATTTATGTATTTAGTGTGTAAAAATTAGTTTTATAGCTTGAGTTCGAATGTTTCAAGACGATGCGTAGTAGATTTATGAACAGGGCCGGCGGTTAACGTGGGTAGTATGGGTAGTACTGCCCACTCGAGAATATCCGTGAAAACTGAAAACTTTCGAACAAAAACATAAAATTTGAAATTGAGTGTGGGCCCTATTTGGAACTACAGCCAGAGGTAGTCATAGAGATCTCTCTTACGCTTTGTGCCGCCCCGGGGCAGTGTGATGAAAATATTTTTCAAGTCTTTAGAAAATTTTGCAACTGGTAAAACGAAAGATGCAGACGAAATCGTGGAATTCTATAGAGGAGATTTTGAAAAAACGTGACTAACAAATGATAGAGATTTTTTAAGGAGTATCATGAATCGTGAAGGGGAAGAAGCAACAGATTTGAACACTATGGTAAAGTTTCTCATGGAAAATGACTATGGCACAGAATCGGCTAAACCACGT
Organism: Agriotes lineatus; assembly: GCA_940337035.1. Classification (NCBI taxonomy): domain Eukaryota; kingdom Metazoa; phylum Arthropoda; class Insecta; order Coleoptera; family Elateridae; genus Agriotes; species Agriotes lineatus. The sequence goes on from OW679197.1 coordinate 100,539,870, forward strand.
TGCTATTTTGCATTCATACCCGGATTCAGTTGATGTGCTTGATTTAGAAACTTTAATGGATAAATTTACTGTTCATAATAGATAACGGACGTCTTCTTTCGCCCTACGAAAATGATTTATTTGTATCTTTAAACGAAAGCAAATAATTTGAACTTTTTGACATTTCAAAATATAGTTTTATCAATTTTTGATCGTAACCCTGTATCTCTCATCCCTTCATATGAGTGTCTTGTAAAAAATCACTTGGAACTCCCCCCCCCCCCCCTTACTACCCACTTGGGCTAAAAGTGTGACGCCGGTCCTGTTTCTGAAAATAGTATTTACACACGTTTTACATACAAGACTTGTTGCAAAATCACAACAAACTAAATAACACAAGTATTGAATTAATTAAACGGTATGATATGAATTCTGATAGATTTAAAAAATATATTTGTTGGCATAATAACTACAATATCAGCCTAGTCACTACTAAAGAATCTTATAATGAAATGTCTTTATGCGTTCGATACGGTCAGTATGCCTTCGATATGACAACTTTTGTTAAAATTTCACAAACGTTAACTTTTGACATTATTTAGTATGTATAAAGTGTCAACCTCAAAAGTGAAAATGCAAAATGATACACCAAAAAAAAAAGAAGCGAGCTTTTTCCCAAGGTGTAAGTTGTAAGCCCAAGTGTGAATCCCGAAGGCTACAAATACACCGTGGGAAAGATGGCATTTTCTCCTGTCTTGTATACAGGGTGTAGAAATGCTTTACCCACCATAGGGATTTCAGTGGTAATTTTTTCATATGAAAATATTTGCTTCCCTAATTATTTTAGAGCAAACTTGTAAATAGGTTTTTTGTAGAGCAAACAATTCTGCATCCATTTATGCCATTATTTTTCTCATTTTACGTCAGAAAAACTAATAATGAAATAAACTAGAATTATAATTTTTTCAAAAATCAGTGCAAATTGGGAAGTGTTGGTATGCTGGAAGCAGATCAGGTGCAATAAGTGCCAGCTACATTTGATAGATGCAAACTAATAAACAGCAAACTAATTTGTTGATGCTTTGAGATGCTTCAATAATTTCAAGGCATCACTGATTTGTCTAAAAATGGCAATTTTATTTCTTTAAATTTTCGGTTTTCCGAAATGTAAAATGACAAATGCTGTCACAAATGGATGCAGAATTTTTTCTCTACAAAAAACCTATTTACAAGTTTGCTCTAAAATAATTAGGGAAGCAAATATTTTCATATGAAAAAATTACCATTGAAATCCCTATGGTGCGTAAAGCATTTCTACACCCTGTATACTATTTTTGCGTGGCCGGGATCAGAAAGACAAGAGGCGAGCATTTTCATAAATAAATCATTAGAGTAAATCGAAATTATAGTGCAATATGTAGTAGAATTGTGTTTAGGTTACGAATATCATCATCATCGCCCTAGAAAGATAATATTCATGTTACCTCTCTAAGGAGAAATATAGAGAAATAATACTAATATTATCTCCCTAGGGGGTGTCTGTAAATATATGTTCTCCAGCGCTTCCTTTTCGATATACAGCCATCTTAAGATATTTAATTAAATTTTTCATTTTATGTTTGAGAATGCCAATGCGACCACCACTAGAGCTCAGATCCTTTACCAGAAACCATTTTGTCAAATCACCTGACAAACCAACCTCTTTTTCCATCCACCATCCACCATCCACCATCCACTGTTGTCTTTCTAGATTTAAGAACTCATGGAAGCGTTCAAACTCTTGATTTATAGTCACACATTTTAAACATAGTTGAAGAGAATTCACCAAGCGTCCCGCGCAAAGATATGAAGAGTTTTTCCAACTTGTACAGTGTCTTTTAGACATTGAATTAGAATCTTAAATTGTATTGAGTGAATGATTTATTCGCCAGTGAATTAATCCTCAGTCTGAATTAAAATTATCTTGATTAATAACGAGAAATTTACAAAGGACCACATTTTGAATTCTTACAACTAACAGCGAGTACTAGTCAAACACGACATTAGCAACAATCTTCTTGCAATGTTTAGATGATTTACTATTACACATTCTACATCAATCCTGATTAGCTATTTAAATCGGGATTGAATCATACAAAAGTAAAACTTTTTCACCGACATGATCAGTGCATGCAACCAGACAAAGAATTGTCGAAAATGAAATATACGAAAAACTAAAACAAATAAGCAATACATAAGAACAACCGTGATACCATCTAGACAAACATTCTTGAAGCATAAAATAGAGCAATTGAAAATCACTAGCTTATAGAAAATAAAGTACTTAGAGTTACAATATTTTGAGTTCAACATATATTATTGTTATATACATAAAAACACCCTATGCGCCCTATAGGTGTAGCAATAGACGTTTTTTAGCTCATAGCTTACAAATAGCCCTTCAATCGTTTCTCTCACTGCATAGAGAAAGACAGAGAAAGTGCATATTCCTTCCTTGAACAACAATAACTGTATTAATGGAGCTGTTTAAAAGCACTTTCTTCAAAATAATTTGTATGGCATATAGTAGATATGCCGCTCAGCATATAACTAATGCTTTTTCAACAAGACGATGCTCTATGACACAACTCAGTTACTAGCGTGGTTGAATGAGAAGTTCAGATACGTTGGTAAGTCTAGCAATTTGAAGAAACAAACGATAATCGACATGATCCAATGTTATTTTATTCAGTGATTATTGATCTTCAATTCGACGTTGTCATGCGTGCATCCGAGGTAAAGGAGCATAGATTGGTCAACCATTCTAAAAGTAAATGAAGGTGAAGGTTAGAATCGATTACCGTTAAGTGTTTTCAACGCTCTAATGATTAATTGTGTAAGAGCGTCGTAACTTTAAATCGTTCTTGTAAATATGCAATTACAATGGCATATGTTTCTACAGATCTTTTGCTCAGGTGTTGTGCTCAATCGTCCTTTAAAATGTATAAGAATTGCTAGACGGTGGTTCCATTCTATTCGTATAATTACTATATAGCTAAATTAATTAATATGTCAGGGTATATCACCTCGTTCTAATAAAAATGCCTGTATCGTTTATACATAAAGAACAAAAACGTCTGCAAATTTGACATATCAATACCTAAAATCAATGCAGTAAACTAGAATCTCATGTAATTACTGAAAAATAAATAAGCAAATTAATAATTTATGTAACTTTCATATCAAACATATCTTTTCGATAGAGGTGGAATTTCATTTTGAGCTACTTTCTCAAACATATTATTGCCCTCTTCTATTGCCTAATACTTCAGCTGTGTACTTATGCATTAGTTAAATGGACTGCGTGACGTCACAAAACCGCTCGAAGTGACTGACCTGTTTGTATCGTTCGAACATTGATTAAATGTACGGATATTCTGATAACATTTCCATTAGGTTTGTTTTGAAAGTATTTTTGTAGAGAATGAAAAACGAACTGCGTCAGTTTTGTTGTTTGTGTATCGTATCGTATCATAAATCACAAGGTAGAGACTTTTTTGCCATGAATATTCAAACTTCTTTGTATGCGTCATTCCAGATAAGTGTGGTAGTTTCTTGTCGTAATTAATGTAATAAGAACTTATTGTCTTTAAGTGTTTAGTAGCTGATGGTCCCAACACCCCCCGCTTACTCCTTTAGATGTAGAGAAATTTAATAAACAATCTGTTTTTTATTACATAGAAAGTTTCTTTATTCAATATGTTGGGGTGTGTTTTACCCCTCTAGTTTCAAATCAAAATGTCTAAACTGATATCTCTAAAGTGAATTTTAAAAAGATTGAAAATTCTCTAAAATCCGTTAGAAGTTAAAATTTTAAATTGCAATTTTATAACATTGACTATACTGAAACGATGTAACAGATGAAACCGATTTCGCTTTTTATTAATATTATTAAATTCTATTATTTCTATAAATGGGCACTAATTATGATAATCATTATATTAACGCAGATATGAAGTAGAACATGTGTGCAACCACTGGGGAGCGAATTATGACTCACCCTTTATATAATAGTACTAGGCTCTATTTCTTTATTGAAGATTATAAAAGAAAAAAGAAAGAATACATTTATTCATTTATTTACGATAGAGGAACCCTCCAATAATATATTACCTAATCCCCTAAGTTGAGGATTTGGACATTGACCAGCATCGCGATTTCCGCAAAACTCGGCATCGATATCCATGGCTTTCAAACAATATTCCTCACTTCACCCAATTGGTGGTTTCTCCTTTCCAATTTATTATTCCTAGGAGGAAAAAGTTCTCCAAGACATTTCTGTTTTATAGAAGCGTATATTCCAGGTTGCATTCTTTCTCACCACATTTAATTACTTCTGGATACATCTTATCCTCCTCTGGACTTTATTATTCTTTATTCCCCGTATTATTTTCCTTTTTTCATCCCATCTTAAGGCCTTTTCTTCCCTATTTTTATAGTACACTGCCTTCCTGTTACAGCTGTTCTTCTTTGTTGCGACTTTTCAATAAAAGTTTCTTATTTAGTTGCTTTGTATAGTTCTTCTATTCTCTATGTACGATAGTACTATTAGTGTAGCGTAGTGTACTATAGCGCAGTCTCTTTTTTTGTTTTGTGGTTTTAGTTTTATTTTATCGTGCGTTTTAAAAAGCTCATTTAGGGTAGACCTTGGATAGAAATAAATATATCATCTATAATTCAAATCTACTCAAATTAACTTGACTGCGTTTAAAAAAGATCTCACTTTGAGCAAGCTATGGTCATAACTGAAGTTTATCTTAATTTGAGCAAAGTTAAATTAAAACACGATAGTTAAGTTAGGCATTACGTTATTATTTGTACATCAAGGTTTGAAAAAAAAAACAGGAAATTCGAGCGAAATCCCGCCTTGTGATTGGGCAATATTCAGTTGTGTTGAATCATTAATTAAATAGTTTTTGTTATTTTTTAATTGCTCAATAACGTTTTTTAGTACAGGGACCGGTAGAAAAACCGGACGGTTTTGAAATGGTTGCAAAAATTACAAAATTACAACAACATACATTTATATTACGAAAAATGAGAGAAAAAGAATTGCCATTTACTAAAATATATCTTTAATTGCAAAAATTACAAAATTACAACAACATTATTTACTTTATTTGAAAATTATGTCTGATAAGTAGCGACCACCATTTCTGACAAAGTGCTGCAGCCGTGTTAGGAAATTTCTCATCGCACCCAAAGATGTTTGCCTAAAATTTCTGACCCAGCGCATTATTGCATTTCGGCTGGGTATAGCACCATGACGACCGATATTGAACTCTCTTCGGAACAATCGCTGAGTATTGACTACAGAATCACCAGTTTTAAAGTGGTTTGTACTGGGAAAGCACGGTGGTTTGGGTTCCACTGCTGCATTTTAGCTGTCACTAAATTAAATGGCGTAGATTAAAGCAACCAATTGTCTTTTTCTACGCCGCCAACCTCAAATAGGAAAAATCTGGTGTGATACACTCACACAACTTCCTTTTACAGTGATCTTATAATTAGCCAAAAATTTGATTTTTAATTTCTAAGCATTTGTCAAAAATTTTCAAAAATTGCAAATTCTACAAAAACGGTACAAAATAGAGAGTTATTTGAAGAGACAATTTTTTTCTAGAATTTTAAGCTTAATTAAAAAATGTAATAATATACCGGGCGTTGTATTTAAAATAGGAGTTAATAAAAAAAATGAAAAAAAAAACAAAAGAAACCCATTTTAGAAGTATTCAACTGAAAAATCACCTATCTCACAACAATACACATTAAAAATGTAATAGAAATATAAAGTTTAAAAAAATCGTTAGAGCCGTTTTTGAAAAAATCGAAAAAAAATGAAAAATCTCAAGAGTAAACACCTACTTCCGGTTATGCGATTTTCTTCAAAAGCTTGCTGTCTCATCTACATAGTACATAAAACTTATATATGAAGTTTCAATGCCATACCTCTTTTCGTTTTTGAGATATTCTGTTCACAGACACACAGACAGACACACAGACAGACAGACAGACAGACAGACCAATGAAAAAAATATGTTTTTTGGGTTCAGGGGACTCTAAAACGTGAAGATCTGTTGAAAACTCAATTTCGAATTTTTGGGGCGAATCCAATACTTTCTTTATCGTAAAAGGAAGTAAAAACGTAAAAACCATTTCAAAACCGTCCGGTTTTTCTGCCGGTCCCTGTATGTATATTATATTTTTAATTCTTGTTTAACTTTTATAAATTTGTCTTAAATCAGCTCTTTCAAGTAATGCTTCTAAGCACTGTCCTTCAAACCATTCTTTTCTATTTACATTTTTCGATTTTAGTATAGCTTTTTCATCACCATTAAATGCTCCCTTAATTTCTCACCACTATTCATTTATTTTTGTAGTTTGTTCAATCGTACCTATATCTTTTGTTACGGTCAGAACAAGTCTCTAGCACGGTCTAGTTAATTGCGCGGTCTATGGCGCAACATCTGAACTTCTTGCGCTCACATCCTGTCGTCTTTCGTATTTATCGGTTCGTGGAACCATAAATATAGCGGAGCGTCCCGTTCCGCTTTCTTTCCATTGTGTGCGATATTTCCAAGCAGTTAAGCTTATTTTGGGATCGCCCAGATTTCTGCGGATATGTTAGTGTAGTTTTGATGGGATTAGCCCTCGTTGATGTAGCAGTTTGATGCAGCTCTGGTGGTTTTACGAGAGAGTTTCCTCTCACTCCAATTCTTGGCAGTTATTTTTTGGTTGCGAGCTGTTTGCATTCATTTGTACGGGGCCCAAATTTCAGCTGCAAGTTAAGAGCCTCAATTAACCCCTATGCTATTGATGTGAAGTTCGCAGTTCCAGGTGCAGCGGAAGACCTTGGCCTCAATTGCAGCTAGCGACTTTGAACCAGTGCAGTGGCTATACGTAAACTTTGCGAGTTGGCTTGAGAGCTTAACGAAAGAAACCTTGTGTATGGTTTTCCATTGTTTTTAACACTATTGAAATGTTGTGTACAATACTCCTGTTTCACCTTCGTAGATTTCCTCGCTGCATTATATTGCTCTTTTAATCTATTTTTGGTTGTACTTACCATTGGTTATATTTGTACATTTTAAATTGTTGTGAATGTTAACTTACTCGAACGTTGAGTCGCGTTTATATGTTTTGAAGTGCACCTCATATTTGGCCTATATTTAGAGAATAATCACCTGTACCCTGTAGTGGTCTATACGCTATTTGATATGTGATTATTATACTGTGACATTTGTACATTGTCTTGTTTATGTTACTACTACCTGGAGGTGTGTGATTTCTTTCAGAATATTGTGCTACTCTGAGTCTACGCAACACCAGTACAGGTACAGGTTATTGATAATCGCGGCAATAAATCGGTAATCGACTACATAATTACCAACAGAACCAGCCACTCCGAACACATTTTAGACATCAGATGTCTTACCTCAGCAAATACAGGTTCGGACCATAACTTAGTTCTCTGGAAGTTACGAATGTCCGCTTGTCCTGTCAAAAATAACCCCTCAATGTATGTTAAAAATTTAAATATCCAATCACTAACTAAACCAAGTAAAAAGCAGCTTTAAGAAAATCGCTTGCATTAACACATTATAAATAACCCAATCGATGATTATGTTAACAGTGATGACAGCTGGGACACACTAAATCAGCCGAAGAAGCGATCGGAAGGAGAACACCAAACCATGGTTTACCTTAGGAGTCAAGGAAATCCCGAAAGAGAAGAAAAATTCTACTTAGATTCATGGTTCACGACAACGATTTTCGTATTATTAAGCAATATAATCTTCCAAGCGATGCTCAAGAGCAGCAATTCCCTTCAAGAAAAAAATTGTTTTTAATCGACACCAATATTGTACGACCACATTGAGGTACATCTTTAGAAGATTATCTTTCATGCTTAAACTATGTTGACCACTTTTTGACCGTACTGTAAGAAGAAGCAGTTTCACCCAAGGTGAACACCGGTGGATTTCAAGAGGCGTCATTCTTTTTGCACAAATATTTAATTACTGTACGAATTTCACCTTTTTCCATTTTACAGAACCTAACACGTATTGCTTTACTACACAATTAACAGCATAGCAACCAATAGACGGTAACCATCAAATTTTGACGGGTGTTACTAAAAAAGACTGTTGTGTCAAATGACGGCAATTGTTTTAAAATGTTTAAAGTTGTTTATGTTAGACCACGAACACATTGATCACTCCTCGTATTTACAAGCATTTTAAACCAGAGTGAGATACCACTCGAGTGGAAGAGAAGTGTCACCATCCCATTATTTAAAAAGGAATACTAAAAAACCGTCACACTACAGAGGCATAACATGATTAAGTTCCGTAATGATACTGCTCCAAAGTATACTTGCAACAGAAATATTATCTATTGTCCCCATAGGTGAAGAACAACAAGGGTTTCGCAGAAACAGATCCACAACAGATGCCATTTTTATCATGAAAAAAATTGCAGAAAAATATATTGAGTATAATCCTCGTGGAGAAAGAAGCACCAAGAGAATACATTAAACTAGTAAAAGACCTAAATACGAATAACACCACCAAAGTGAGAGTCAACAAACAACTAACAAGGGAAATAAAGACAGATACGGGAATCTGCCAGACAGTCTCAGTCCACACTTGCTTAACATTATCATGGATAAGATTATGGAAGGACTGACAGCACGAGGCCAAATAAACTGTTCAAACGTTGTTTATTGGTCGTGATATAATCTAGCCGAATGCAACTCGTATCTTCTTGATTATCAAATGATTATTTGATAATCAAGAACCCAATAGTTGCATTATATATATGATAGCCGAATCTAAAGAAAACTAAAGTATGATCAAAAATTATTTTCATCTACTATGGCCATGGAATACTTCCTAATTTATGAATGCAACTACATTTATACTTAAATGTCAAACGTGACATTTGACTTTTAAGTGAGCTATAGTTGCATTCAGAAATTAGGAAGTATTCCATGGCCATAGTAGATGAAAATAATTTTTGATCATATTACATTTTATACGTTTAAAACCACTGCAGGGGGATAGAATATGATAATATTAAAAAACAAATACCAAATCATTGCCACATCAAAGCTAGTAGTAAACAACATCCCAAGTTGATTACCTTCATACAAAAATCTCTGACAGTAGATACCTCAAAAACGATGTCAGAGAAGTAATTTGAAAAAATAAACATTTGACCATCGAATCTAAGTCGAGAATGTACAAAACCTGTATCATAACCTACAGAGCTGAAGCTAAAGCCGATGACGTTAAAATTAAAGAGGACAGAAATAAGGATCCCCAGAATTGCAGGATTTACAATGTGGAACCGACAAAGAAACACACATATCAGAGAAAAATGTAAAGTGAAATACGTGGCACGATGAATTAGAACAAAAAGACGAGAATGGAGCAAACATGTAGCCAGAATAGCAGATACCAGCTTGACCAAGATAGCTCATAATAAAAGACCACAAGGAACCACGTTACCAAAAAACCGTCTAAGAGATGGAACGACAGCTGGAAATCAGCCTCGCAAGGACAACAACAACAAAGAATCCAGATGTAACAGGCGAATCGCCTTAGTAAAGTAGAAGAAGAAGAAGAAGAAGAAGAAGAAGAAATTCGATTAAAAATGAAGTTTAGTTTGTCTTATCGCGTTTTCTCTCCTCTTTGATAATTATATTATTGTAATCTTGTTTGCCGGTCCCTGTTGGTTCTCATCGCTTACTTGTCGGTAACGCTCACTGGCTGCTCTTCCGTTTTTATTGTTTCATCAGTTACCTACCCCTTTTCTTGTCTATCTTATCTATTAATTTGTTATACGTAAGAAAAGCACTACCTCTATTTTTTCTTGTTCTTTTCATGTGTTCTGCGAGGCTTCTTTGCTGCTCCCGTATTTTCTTTGAAATATTTTTTTTGCTCCTTTTAAGTTTTATGCACTAAAAATTACTTTTAATTAAATATCATTCGGAATTAGCGTATGAAATTTAAAAATATTTTTTATATTAAAAATTTATTAGAAGACTCTACAAACATGCCCATATTATCTACACTCACGTTTTTTTTTTAGTCCAATACATAATAGTTGTTATTAAAGGTGATCTTCCAACTACGTCCACATCGCTTCATGGCAAACTAGAAGTGATCATTATGCCTTGTAGGTATTTTATTAAACAGCCAAAAAGTTTGCATCATTGTAGCTGCTTAAAGAGAACCGTAACACAAAATTTAAACTTCCGGAAAATGGAAAATGTTAAGCTATGGAGTGTATGGATGCAGTATTTTCGGTAAACCACTAAAAATTTTTAAATATACTAATATAATTTTACTGTTTCTACGTACTTATAACTTACAGGTATCGTAAATCCTAACCATTTCAAATGACTTACGTATGTTAACTGCATATTTGAATACTCTGTCTGCAGCCATTAAATTTAAAAAAAAATTACAACCAAAATGGATTTCGAATTTTCTTTGATCAACTATGTTATGCTCCTACTATCAAGTTAAACTTATATTACAATACCTAACATAAAAAAAATCAGGGCAAACTTGCGAATGCCCAATTTAAGTATATGAGCGAAGCTCGAGCGGAGGCAGTATATCCATCAGTTTACTACGACTGCAGCTGTATAATCGTATTTTCTTCGATATGCGAGCTCCTTAGATTTACTTTATAGGTATATGGATCTGAAGCCTTTTAAAAGGCGAAACCATAAGAAAAGTGAGTATAAATGTTCGAATGCTTTTAGAATATAAAGCTTCTACAAGGATATTTGCCTCTGCAATACGCTTCGTGGAAGCGGGAAAACATAATATTGAACCTACTTCGCCTGTCGAAAATAAAATACTAAACTCCATATGCCTGCCTGCAGTTTCAAGGAAGATTCGCAAACGTTTGACAAAGTAGGTATGGCAATTAAGCTCGAACTTTGATTAAGCTTCGATATAAAGTTCAACTAGTGTTGGCAGCATTTCAAGAGTTGTCGGATTTAAATTTATTATCGTTTACACGGATAATTGAACAATTCTTGGCCTGAACAGCTCGCTCCACATTAATCATCCTCGGTGCACGTACAATTAACAATTCAAATTGTCTAGAATGCACATGATTTACACTGCAGGTGTACCAATGGCCTACCGTTTAGTGTTATTGTAAGTTGTTGTTGACTATCTCAGCTATAGGTATAAACGCATTCTTTATTCCGGAGCAAAATAACTGTAAATCATATTAACTTCCATTGGGAGTTATTAGTAAAAAGTGCTGAAAATAATATTTTTATTTAAGTATTGGTATTTAAAGATGGTTTTATGTACTGAAAAGAGTTTTACTGAAAACATCTAAAGTTCTAAAAATTAAGTAAAACTTCATTTTGCATTGTGATTCTAAAATATTTTTTAACTTCCTATATATAGCCTTTACTTGGTTGTGCTTGTGTGTATGCATAGTGCTACAATAATTAATTGAGATACCGGAATTATTCCCAATCCTCTAAATCTTTCATTATTAAAATAAGTAGCATTATCCGCTATAATTCTCTTTGGTTGTCCAGGTTTATTTAAAATTCATTTATGTTTTATTCAGTTTTGACGGTTTAAAGTGACATTATTAACTCCATAACAACCTTCATAAACAGTCTATTATTCACAAGTGAGTGAATTTAAAAAGTTTCAATGAAGAACAACATATTTTTATTATTTCTACAAATATTTACATTCAATTACTCTTTCGATCAAATCGACGATGAATGGTCAAATTTATATCTTGATTTAAATATTTTGTATTAATAATTTCGTCAAAATTTAATAAAAATATATATACGCTAAGTGAATAAATGAATAAACATATGTTTAATTCGATTGGTGTATAATTTTTATTAAATTTACTGTTGATTGTACAATTTTTACAAATTTGAAAAATTTGTCAACCATAATAAAAATATACCTATATAAATCATTCTTAACCAAATCCGACAAGAAATTAAATTATTGCGTTTCAGAGCATTTATAAGGTTCGTGTTCTGTGCCCTAGTAAATATCAGTGTATTCAAACTAACGCTCTACGATAAAATAGACACTTGTGTTATATTTTAACGAAATTAGAGAAAATCCAAATGTTCACAGTCTGTTTCACGTTATGTGTTACATCCGATCCCGTTTTTTTAAAAGAACGTTATGTAGAAAAGTTATTATACATTTTGTTCTTAATAGTTAGTCGTAATTAACAGAATAGCAATTGAGCATCAATTATTTTAGATATAAAAATATCCAAAATTTTAAATGATGAATATCCAACATTAGCATAGAGCGTTCCTGCAAAGATAATTACAAAGAAGGCCCCCTAATTTTCTTTTTCTTTCATTCAACAAACGCAAGCAGGAAAAAAATTTTATTTTTATCATAATGAGATGTCCACGCAAGAAGCAAAAGTAGTTTTGAATTGCCGGCCTTTAAATTCAAGCTGACATAGATTGTTTTGTAATATGGGGCAGAGGGTAATTAAAGTGGCGAATTTTCTGCAGTCGTAGACTAATTTGAGTTCACCTAATACCGCCGGTATTGTAAGAATTCTATAATTTAACAACATGATCATTAAATGTTGGATTTATGGATTGTTTTGACGCTTATCCCTATCCTCATTCTGTTAGCAGCACTGATTGACACTGTGTCGATTATTGTTTACATTTGTGCATTTTAACTTGGTGAATAGTGAAGTTTTGATTTTATTTAGTATACATTAGACATTCACGTTTGATTAATGATACAGTTAAAGGTGTAAAAGAAATTTTATGATTTTTGCTACTGTTTAAAACATCTACACATTTTTTTGGAGTAAGCATAAATCGGTGGGATCTTTTCAGTTCCATTACGAGCGCATCCCCTATAAAATAATAAATTTAACCCTATATGATGATCTTCCAGAACCCAAACTCTCACCGCTATTAAATTGCGTTTTAAATAATATTACTGCTGCTCTTAATAAAACAATATTAACATAATAAAAGAAAGAATGCGATGAGGAGAGAAGAATTTTAATCAGCGTCCATAATTTTGAATTTGTTATTCTTTATGTTTTAGGGTATAACATTTTGAGGTACTTATCAACACAAAAATACTACATAATCCAGACACTGATTTGATGAAAGCTAAAACCTATATTAGAAACCTCTAGAATATTTTATAGAAATATCGAAGTCAGTACCTTAATGCCGCTGAATTAAAAGCAACCAATTTAGCCAACAACTGGACCATAAATCCTATATTTAAAACTAACGCAGACCGAAAGTTAAAAGACAATTTGACAAACTTTTGGAAGATTAAAGATTATCAGATTCTAAGAAATATTTTAAAGTAAAGATTTTTTAAAGAGTTTTAGATATCACAATAACTGAGGTAAGTCAAAGATTTGACTCTATGTTTCAAACGGCAGTTTTTTTAGTTTTGTAAATCCAAAGACTTTGTGCGAAATGACTGAGAAAGATCTCTTTTCCAAAACAACGGCTTTTCAAATATTTTTAAAAAAATTCCCTTTCATTTCCTATAGACATTTATTCCTGTGCAAAAATTCTGATAAACCAGATAAACTAAAAGAGTTTAAAAGCGTGAAACAATTTACTGAGTATTTAATAGTTGATAATCGGAATATATCATCAATTTTTCCTTAAATTGCGACAGCACTGTTATTATTTTTAACATTACCTGTATCGGTCGCTTCAGCTGAAAGAAGTTTCTCTAAATTACAAATTATTAAAAATTATGTCAGAAACAGTATTCATCAGGAAAGATTGGAAAACTTTTTTTATTGTCGATTGAATCGGAGATAGCTGATAAAATGGAATTGCAAGAGGTTTTTACCGATTTTGCAAACATTAAGGCCATGCGTACCCACATTGCTTAAAATCTAATTTTTATTTGTTAACTATCTTAGCTATTATGAATTATATCTATTATTATTATTATTGATGTTTTTGCCACTTGATTTTATTAAGGGCCTATAAGGACTTCGCAGCAAATTATCGGTTGGGGGGGGGGGGGGGCGAAATCTAAAGTTACGCCACTGGAGACGAGATTTACCCATTCTCGATCCAGAAAATTCTCTAAAGTTGATTCTCGATCCCGAGATCGAAAATTCTCGTACGTTAATTCTCGATTTCACTCGATAATCTTGATTGTGGTATTTTAAATATGTGCTGTGCGTACCGAATTGAGGCTGCTGTTATTTTAGGGTAACCCTTGAGAAAGTTTTATACAAAAATCACTGTTCTATTTGACTATTATGCAAGTTTTAATAGTAGTTTACGGTAAAAGTCCGGAAAGATATTCTTTACGGGACTCGTAGACAAATTTAGGGCATTTCCGGGTAAGTTACGTACCACATTTTTAGGCGCCTGTGTTTCTTTTTAATTTTAACTTAATATTGAAACATTACAATAACAAACAAGCGTTATACTTTTGTAAAAATCTAGAGATATTTGAAGCTGATTTCCGTATTAACCGCAGTCTACAAATATTCCAAACCGATCAATATAGTTTATTTTCTTAATAACCACAGTCAACAAGTATTTCAAACTAATCAACACGTCAATTTTACAAAATAGTCCGGTAAAGATAAATTATCAAATAGTCCTGTAAAGTACTTGTCGTCATAAAAATTGTACAGTAATGCTTGATATTCATGACAGGTGCCTTAAAAAATACTATTAGAGACCAGTTGAGATCGAGAATTTAATTAATCTCGTATTGAATATTCGAGAAATTGATTAATCTTGTTCGTCTGCAATATTCAAGATCGAAAATTGTCAATCTCCGTCTCGAATTTTGAGAGAAGTCGAGAATTATCTCGTCTCGGCGGCACGACTCCTAACAGATCAATGTTGCTAAGTTTCTATGTGGATTTTAAAAATACAATTTAAAAGCTATCGAAATCGAGAATTTAGTTAATATCGTCTCTAGTATTCGAGAATTTGGTTAAATTCGTCTCTGAAATTCCAGATCGAGAAATGTTGAGCGTGGTGAAGGTAGAAGGTGTTGGTACAGGACAAATTTAGAGGGTAAATAAAAACTGGAAAGAAAAGATACCAAAAAAAGAAAAAATAACGAAAATTCTTCAAAATTTTATGAGCCTTTACTTAGTGTTGACACGAGACGAAACGAGATGTGACGCATTCTCAATCTCGAAAATTCTGGACTCGATTCTCGATCTCGATTAACGAATTGAAACAGTTGTGACTGGCGATATTCATAGCACTATACTTGAAAGGACAAATCAATAGATTGTGCTCAGAGATCAAGCCTCTGCTCGTAGATCGGAATAGGTGAGTTCGATTCCCAAATACTCCGATGGCCAGATAACGCAAGCATCGAACCCACTCTGATTCCGCAATCCAACTTTGGCAACCGTGAGATCTTAATGTCTAACGACCTCTAAGAGGTGCAGATTCTGCTTTGTTTTTATACGGATTTTAAAAATTCCATTAAAAACAGTCTCAATTATTAGAGAATGTGGTTGATATCGTCTCGAATATTCGAGATCAATAAATGTCAATCTCTATCTCGAATTTCGAGACGATCCGAGACGACATCGAGAATTCTATGGTCTCGCCTGCATCACTACCTTTACCACTCTTAGAACTTATTTGTTATTATAAAGCCGCTTCTAATGTTGACAGACCCCTTAGACTCTTCAAAAGTGCATTTCAATTTTAAAAAAAACTGAATATTAAAAGATTTTCGTTAGATCAAAAGGAAATTTCATATTAGATCATCGATGTGACATATATAGCCATTTATAATATTATGTAGACTTATAAAAGCCATGCACTTAATACAGCTTTGACCGCCTTTGTCATATATAATGACACACATAATTTGCAACTACTACTTGAGTTAAGGTGAACAAAAAGGCAGAGGCTACCATATTTTCAACTTTGTTATTGTAGAGAAGAAGATTTTTGCAATTGTCGGGTATACAGCTAACTAAAATCAGATAGCATCACGTTGCCTAGCTTAATGTGACTTGAAAGACGAAACCATTAATGGTAACTCTTTCAAAAGCAAATTGTTAAGTTTGTAATGCCTTGAAATAAACAAGGAATATATTTATTTTCACATTTACGGATCTATTAAAAAAGAAGCTTAATGTCCTCTTAGGGTCAAATCTGTTTAGATATTTTTAATGAAGAATATGAAAAGCGTAATACCTCTTCTCTTATAAGTTCTTTTCAATAGCATTACATTTTATGGGTTAAAAACTGTCGAAACATATGCAACCATGAAGAAGGAAACAAACAGCTATTATTAGTTTTCTAAATTTTCTATTGGATCCTTCTCGAGTTCCATTGCAATTATTTATTGACCACCGCCAACAATTCGCCGAGCCAAAACTGCCCCCATTTCCCAACGCTGTATAAACATCACGGGACGTTAGACACAATTACAGATGATTTGCCGGCAAGTTTCTCACATAGAATGTGAATAATTGCGCATTCATTATAACGCCGTCTAATTATTCACCATCAAACCCAATCTACTGTGAAAACAAAAACTGAATAAAACAGAATATAGAGCGCGTAAAGCAAACTCGGTGCTTATTTTATTAGCAGAGTAAACTTTTACAATAAAAAACATAGATCCAAGCTACTGAAGGTAAAATATTAGTTTTGCCATTGTTCAAGCAATAATGTGCTTTGTGGTTACTCAGAAGTATTATTAACCAAACTAATTGTTATTGCAACCATAGCGCTAAGCTTATATCTTTATAAGCTTATAGATTCTTGACCTTCAATCAAAACGGGAAATTGCATTATTGTATGTATCACTAAACTGTTTCACGACACTTGTAGACATAACTTGTTACTACTCCTGAGTTAACTTTTTGCAACTGTAACAAAAATAACATTAAAAACCCCATTAAGCATTCCATCTAAAATTCAACCACCTTCCATTAAACGCAGGTGACAGTTCAACTTTTTACATTGAATGTTCGGATCCCCCTAAGTCTATTTAAGTTTCGTATGGAAGAGAAGAGCTTTTCTTACTGGTATAAACAGCCGGACAAGGATATTAAGGTCATTGGGTCATCGGGGAAGCCACGAGCTTAGTGTCGGACAGACAAACTGCTCACTAAATTAAACCCTTTCAGCACAAGAAAATTGTGTCCTGAGCACCGCGGAAGTAATAAATAAACAGGTAGGTGGTTTCGGACTGAGAATCTAAAGAACCTTCTGAAATAAGGATTCCCAGTTGAGTAGGTTTTACATAGAAATTTTAACAAGGACCAAGTACGATTTTGTTAAGAGATTTTTAATTAAAAATGTAGAAGAAAGAAATTTTTAAAATCCTATGATTCAATAAAGTCTTCTTTCGAAACAAGCAAATATACCGAAAAACGTATTCACAGGAAAAAGTACAAGATCTATAAGAAACTGTCGAGTCCACAATCTACATAGAGCATATTTCTCGAAAATATAACTTATTTTTGATTTAGAAATTAAAAAATACGGAGGGAGTACAAGATTGGAAAAGCAATATTTTGTCCCAGTATGATTCCTGATTTTTTTGGAGAAAAACTTGGACATACAATGTCCTGCAAATATACAACAACTTTGACTATTGTCCCCGTTTTTTCCAAAAAGTTGGCGTTTATTATACCTCCTCTGCTCCATACAGCAAAAGCTGTTTTTTACTGTTTTCGAGTTCGCAATTTGTCAAGTGTGTAGAGAGAAAAAGTGACCACTTTATTACCTAACCATCGCGTAAATCTAGGTTTCATTCGTTGTAATTAAGTAATCCAAGTAGACACCAATATCACCCAACGAACGACTTTTGAAGCTATTTCCTTGACTTGCGTGTGCCCAGCATTCGCTAATTTAAAAATGCTGTTCACAGACATTTTTCATGGCTAATCTCGAATACAAATCACACGTTTGTGTATAATTTTAGATTAGTTTAAGGATTTCCTAGGTTTCTTTTCATCTTTAACATCGATTTTACTTCTTTGCACTTTTTTATTATAATAGGGAGCAAAACCTCCTTCACATCTTGATTGAAATTTAAGATATTGCTGAAGCGCGATGCTCATTTGTTTTCATTGTTAGAGAATTCTCTCTCTTGTTTTTTTTTTACAAATTTAAGAAGTGCAATGCAAGTAAGCACTGTTTTCTATTAAATATTCATACTGAATAATGAAAGATTTGACTAATTTACATCACGACGTCCACTATGTTCTCCCACTGCAAACAAGGCAATAAATTCACAAACCTACAAAATTTAAATACAGTTCCTCATTTCCCAATCCTTTTGAATTAAATTATGTAGTTCAAAACATGATTGTAATGACATTTAAGCATCGAAGGTGATAAGTGCAGATTAGAGATCATTACAAAATGCACTTAACGTCCAAATTGTTTAGTATAGTTATTGCACGAGCGGAAATATAAAATATAAGTAAACTAAAAAGCTAAAATTGAATTGTCTAGATTAACAATGTTTTCATAAAAACAGGATCTAATGCTGTGATTACATTTGATCAAAGCCTTGCCTTTTCGTATTGAAAAACTGGAAATGGATAATGTTTTATCGTAAATATTATTACATATCAACACTATGTATGGGAATTCTCACATAAGGTTATCCAATTTATTCAAACTGTGACGTATTACAATTTTGGCTGGATCAGTTTATTCTGTTATTTACATTAGGTAAATCATTTATTTAATTGCTGTTATACATATACTTTGACATTCTACATTAAATTATTGATGTTATACTTTGTTATTATTGATCATTGTGGTAACAAATACTTTGATGGGCTTTATCGTAGTATTTCAAAATTAAAATGTTTTAAAGAGCCTGGTGCCCACTAAGTAAGTGTCTGGTTTTTTGACCCCCTTCCGATATCTTGCTAAGTAGCTAACGGGATCTTACCAATTATTGTATGATGTAAGATTTGAACAATAAATCTATTTTGTTACGTGTGTCAGTTTCTATACGTGACTAATTAAACGAACAATATTAATAATTAACAGTAGTATAATTTACAACTAAACAAATTATTGGTGTCGCATCTTAATAATAATTTTTCAGTCTAGAAGAGTAAGAAAATTTATTATCGAAAACGAAATTTTGGACTAAACCTTTATACTAAAAAAATCTGATGTGACACACGCATACAACTTCCTTTTACAGTGATCTTATAATTAGCCAAAAATTTGATTTTTGTTTTTTAAGCATTTGTCAAAAATTATCAAAAATTGCAAATTCTACAAAAATGGTACACAATAGAGCGCTAGTTCAACGGACAAATTTTGTCTAAAATTTTAAGCTGAATTCAAAAATGTAATAACATACCGACTGTTCTATTTAAAATAGGAGTTAATAAAAAAGAAAAGAAACAGATTTTAGAGATATTCAACTGAAAAATCACCTATCTCACATCAATACACATTAAAACTGTAATAACAATGTAAAGTTTAAAAAAAAAATGATTAAAGCCATTTCTGAAAAAATCGAAAAAAAACTGAAAAATCACAAGATTAAACGCCATACTTCCGGTTATGCGATTTTCTTCAAAAGCTTGCTGTCGCATTTAGATAGTACACAGAACTTATATATGAAGTTTCAACGCCATACCTCTTTTCGCTTTTGAGATATTCTGTTCACAGGCACACAGACAGACAGACCAATGAACACAAACACGCATTTTAGGTTCAGGGGACTCTAAAACGTGAAGATCTGTTGAAATCTCAATTTCGAATTTTTGGGGTGAATCCAATACAGTTCTTTACCGTTTGCGAATATTTGCTTTGTCGTTCACGGATGGAATTGCCAATGTTAACTGTTTCAACTTTCACACACTAACGGCCGGTCTTATGAAGGCCACTAATCTGACGTTAACTTTAATTCGCTGTTAAAATAAACAAAAGCGCATAAAAATTTGAATAATATGTCATAAGCGCCAACGTTTTGATGAGCTTTTGTTTATTATAACAGCGATTTAACGTTAACGTCAGATTAGTGACCTTCATAAGACTGGCAGTAAGTAAATAAAGCAGACGTATGCGGTTTATGTTATGAACACATAAATAACATTATTTATCACGAACTTGTCAACACACTTATCGAGGCTATTTCTTTGAAACTCTTATTACCAAATCGGTCCTGAAATAAATTGTAAAATTATAACTTGAATAAACAAATGGACATTCGAGCTCTAGATTCAAGTAGCAGACTTATGTTACGTATGGAATTTTAGTTCAAACTTTACTGTCTTTTCGAGCGTTTCTGCTGAAAATTCAATTGAATTTAATTTTTAAAACACGGAAAACCATGTTGTCAAAGCGTAAAGTTTCTGCTTCAGATTTGCCAGACAAAAACGCAGAAAAGTTTTGGTTTTTTGAAGTTGCATAGTATAAATAAATCTAGTTTATGGAACCTAACCCCGTTTTTATCATTTATGTGTTTACTTGCGCATCGCGGTTTTGCGCTACACGGCATTCTTCTGACTGTACTTCCTTTATGTAAAAGGAAGTAAAAACAGTACTAATGCTAGACACTTTTAACGTTACTTTTATTTCTATATTTTCAGCAAAATTTGCTCGATAAATTTGTGAAGATGCAAAAGGAGGTAACACACTAATGTAGTACACGTGTAAGTAATACCAAAGTTTTGTAGAAATATAATGTAAATATAAAACCAAAACAATATTATTAAATTTCATAAAGATAAAAGAAAAATGTTGATTGTATTGTATTGTATTGTATTTTTATTCATCATAATATACACCGTGGTGCTTAGATATGTCACAATTCCAGTTTAAATATAAAAATATAAAAATAAAAAAATACAATGCATTTACAGAAATAGTCAACTACAGATAAATACAGTAACAACAAAAATACTAAAGTCAATAAAACAAGACAGTCTTAATTTTCAACAAATCTGAAATCGGAAAGTTCATAGTAGACATTGGCCAGAAGATGTTTTTTAAGCTTAACTTTGAAGAGTTTTGTTGGGGCATTTTTGAGAGTACTAGGAAGCGAATTAAATAATCCTATTCCGAAATTATTTCGTTTAGTGGAAGTTAGTCTCTGCTGCGGAACCTGTATATCGCCTCGACTGCGGGTGTCGTAACCATGGGCATCGCCGTTTTTTGTATAATCGCCATAATGTTCTTTTATGTGTAATAGATTACAATATAGTATTGCTGACGGTAGCGTTAATATGTTATATTTTTTAAACAATGGTTTACAACTGTCTAACTGACTCGCTCCCGCCAACACTCTCAAGGCTCTTTTTTGTACAATGAAAATTTTTTTCATATGTGTAGAGGTACCCCAGTTTATTAGACCGTACGTCATTACACTATGAAATAATGCGTGGTATGCAGTAATGGCAGCATCTAAGTTTACTCGATTTTTTATTTGTCTAATTACATAAATTGTTCTTGATAATTTAATTGAAAGATTGTCAACATGTGCTTGCCAAGTTAGTTTGTTATCCAAGGTAAGGCCTAAAAATTTGACGGTTTCACAGATATTTTGTTTATTTGAAAATAGTAAAGTGGTAGTTTTATTTTGGTTTAAACAAAGCTTATTTGCCTGGAACCAATCTGAGGCTTGGTTGATAATGTTGGTTTGTAACTGATTGACTAGAGTTTCATCTTCTACGTGGTTTGCAAAGGTCGTATCGTCTGCAAATAAAGTCGTGAAAACTGGGATGGCATTAGGCAAATCGTTAACATAGATTAAAAATAATAACGGTCCCAATACACTTCCTTGTGGGACACCATGTTGAATTGAAGACATCTGGCTATACTGACCTTTGCAAAATACACATTGAGATCTGTCAGATAAGTAGGATGACATTAGTTTTAGAGTTACTCCCCTGCAACCGTAATACTCCAGTTTATCGAGTAAAATGCTTTTTGAGACACAGTCGAACGCCTTGCTTAAATCAAGAAATAGTGCAAAGGAAGATTTTTTGTTTTCCAATGATTCTGTTATATAATTAATGAGATTCAGCACGGCTCCCGACGTGTCCCTTCCTTTTCTGAACCCAAACTGTCTGTCCGTAAAAATATGGTTGGTTTCAAAGAAATTTAGAATTCGAACTGCAATAATTTTTTCTATAATTTTGGCCAAAATAGGGAGAAGCGCAATGGGTCTATAATTTGATCTATCATCAATTTCACCCGATTTATATAAAGGTATAATTTTGGCTTGTTTCAATTTATTAGGAAATATGCCCGTCTTTAATATCATGTTTGCAATATAAGCTATCGGGGCAGATAAACATAAAACATTTTCTTTGTACATGCAAACCGATTGATTATATAGGTCTAATGATTTTGACTTTTTTAATGCCTTTATAATATCTTCTACCTCGGATTCCTCAACAGCAAATAAGAATAGTGATTGTTCATTATTTATTGGTAATTTCTTTAGATAAACACTGTGTGAGTACTTTGATGGGGGAATATTTGATAATAAATCGTCGGCTACATGCACAAAGTAGTCGTTGTGAGATTCTGGGGAAATCACACTTACCACTCCATTGCTATTGATATTGTTTACACCTTTTTTTATTATTCTCCATATTGTTCTTTGTTTATTATCAGACTCCAAGATTTCTTTACTGATTTTTTCTTTTTTTAATTTTAAGATTTTTTGTTCGTATTCGTATTTTTTTTGTTTAAATTCAACCGATAGAAGATCATTATTTTGCAAGTTCAATTTCAAAATGTTTCCAAGACGATTTATTTCTTCCCTGGCCAAAACTATTTCCGGATTGGTAAATATAGAGGCATTTTTACGTTTGTTATTTGTATTAATTGTAATGGGAGGAAAAGATAAATCGTGATAATATGTAAAAACTTTATAAAAAGCATTAACTGCGCAGGTTGGGTCAGACTCTCTATATAATTCTACCCAATCTTCCGTTAAGAGGTAATTTGAAAATTTGATTCTATTTCTAGAACTTTTATTTGGTACGGTTTTGTAAACAGAGGTCTCCCGTTTTTGAATAGTGTTAAATTTAATTATTTGAGATTTATGATCAGATATGTGAAATTCAGCCACAGTTGCAAGTTGTGTTTCAAAATTTGTGAAGATGTTGTCGATACACGACTTGGAATTTTTTTGTTCTCTAGTAAAGTCGGTGATATTTTTTTGTAATCCAAAAGAATGGAATATGTTAGTAATTTCGATGCTTTCCTTAGATTTAACTGCAAAATTTATATTAAAATCGCCACCAAACACTAGCTTACTATTTTTAAAATATTTAGATATTAAGTCAAGAGCATGAGAAAGTTTATTTTTAAAGATATCGATATTACCACATGGTGAACGATATAAAGCCACCGCAACACAGTTCAAATCAGCAAGTTTAATGCCAGTGCATTCAAAATGTTTTTCACTGTTAAGTTCACTAATGAAATTTATTGATGTAAAAACGTGATCAGATCTAGTAAAAATGCATACTCCTCCACATTCACTCTCCAATCGGCAGTAACAAGAAGCTAGATTGTAATTATTTGGTGTATATAAATGTTTTTCTCCATCCTTAAGCCAATGTTCACTAATCATCACCACGTCAAAATTTTGTTCAGTTAAGATGGATTCAAGATAATTGTGTTTGTTTCTAATACACTGAATATTTGCATGCAAAATAGTAATATTACTGGTGTTTTTATTACAAAAGAGAGGCACTGAATGTTTGTCAATGATAGAAGATACTTGCTCTTCTGGGCACGTCGATCGTATTAAAAATTTCGTTTTGGCGAGTAGTATTTGCCATGGCTTTCCCTGGATTGTTGTAGGCGTATTAGATGTTGGGAGGAGACAAATGATTTGTAGGTTGCAAGGTCCGCCGATGCAGTAGAAGATCCTATGCCATACGCTTCAAAGTACTTCATGTATAATTGTTTTAGCGACTCCACGTCTACAGGAAGGCCCTCAGAAGCTAAAAATACCCTTAGAGAAGCATTTGTGAAGCCCTCGTGACAAACTGATTGCGGTTGTTCATGTAGATAGGATATGTACAACCTGACGGCATTCATTATTGCTGGTTCCCGCAGACGAGCCAAAAGGTACCGGCCTTCATCGGTGGCAGATTGCATTGTCAGTTTCACCCTTGGCGGAGTCATTGCATCTACTGTGAGATTTGTTTTCTGGATGCCTGCACTCACAAATTTTATGGGTTGATTTTCATTAAAGGTGTGTTGTTTGCCAGCTGCTATCGCCTCCCCATCAGAATGAAGCCTTAGAATCTTCTCTTGAGTAGTGAATTCTTTAGTTATCTTATTCTTCACTTTGTCCAGCTGCGTTTCATTTCCTTCGTTAGGATTTTCCTCAAGATGGCATTTTCTTTCTACTGACCACTTTACCGATACACCAGCAGGCCAGAACTGCTCTTCTGCTAATCGAGCGGCAGACTTTCTGTTTATGGTGCCGATCTTGTATGTTATCTCCGCTGCATTTTCTGATTGTTTTAATAGGGGGTAGCATCTTATAAAGTCCGACACTCGCAACTTTTCTTTAATATAATGTACTACGTGATTGCTGTTATAGTACGATGGAAGGTTTCTCACAATCACATAGTGCCATTTACTTTTATCTACTTTTCCATCTTGAGTAGGTAATGTTAAATTAGACAATGGTTTTGGGACACTCAAACTAGGAGATAGTTCTGTTGTTTGGGTGCCAACTGACATACAAGACTTTGATGTTTGAATTGGAGTCGGTTGTGAAGTTGAAGAAGCAACACCTGGAGATTTTAGGGTTTTCAGTCTTGTTTGGAACTCCGCCATGGAGTCTGATATTTTTGTTATCTTATGTTGTATCCCTTCTATGTTTTTCCTAATTTCACTTGAAGATGGATCGTGTACCTGTATTTTGATTTGGTCTTCATTGCTGTTGAAGAAGACTGAGGAGAGATTGAAAAGATCCTGCTGCATGCCGTTTAAACTTTTTCTAATTGATTGTGGGCCACAATCAGTGAAGGACTGACACATCGAGTAAATTTCCTCAACTCTTTTATGAAGCAAATCTAGCTTTGAATCTTGGTTATATACCAATTCATGTGTTTCCGTAATAATCGGAATTGCATCAGCCACTTTCTTAATTAGTGACCCTATAGCCTCGATGTTATCTTTTGGTACTTGGTCCCTTGTTAATTGTGAAACTTTTTCATGCAGATATTTTAGATTGGGAGAATCACATAGAACGCAAAAATATCGCAGTTGGTGATTTTTTTGTTGTGAAATCGTTTTTAATGTGGTTTTGTCAAATCCACTGCATGCCATGCAAAATATGCGCCTACATTCGCCGCTACACTTTAGTTTATATTTGTCCTTAACATCCAGGAAGACTTTTTGGCAAGCGTCGCATTTGAAATTAGCCATTTCAACGAAATTGAGGTAAAGTTCACTACCAGTAGTAAATAATTTAAATGTAATAGGAAGTCAAATTGCAATTACTTGCAAAATGTGTTTCCTATTGTGTCACTGGGTTATGTTATGATGAATTGCGTACATACGGAGTAATATGTAGTTTAGTCAACACAGCAAAACACTACACACATGAGTATTAGCATGAAAGAATGCAAAACACTGCAAAACATCACTCAATATAAAGTATACCGAAATTGAATATTACATTTAAACAACTGAATAAATAATAATATAGCTACAAAACTATTACTCATACACAGTTTATATAACAATGTGTTCTATATGTTCTCCTTGAGTTGCAATATACTTTTCATAACGCTCTTGAAGATTGTTAAAAGCATTATCTGTATTATTATATTAAATACACAGCAATTTCATTTATTATTTTTCAATTAGTTGAGTCGATCTATTTAAGGAACGTTCTTTAACAATTCGCTGTTGACTTTTCTGAGGAAAATGTAAAATTTTATCAAATATCCTACCCACATTTTCAGTGCTTCTAGATGTCCTCCTGCCAAAACTATTGTTACGCTGGCTAAGTATAGAATCAGTATTTTGAAATTTTATCACAAGTAACAATATACTGCGCTTTGTTGGAGATCGTTTGTTAAAGCTTTCTTCAAACCTGATAGTAACAAACCATTTCGTTCAACTCCGTATGAGCGGAAATACGACTCAATAGTAAAGGATTTTTCTTGAGTCTACAAAAACATGATCTATCCAATTATTATACCACTATTTAAGGCAAATGTGCAATCTTGTTTTGACATATATACATATTTAAGTGTTTTCTATGTAGCTGCGATAAATAGCTTGTAATTTCGGTATACTTTAAATTGAGTCAGATTGTATAACGACCTCTTACGCAAACGCTTAACAAAAATCCCCTGTATTGCAATGAATTACTTTAAGAAAAAGTAATATTTAAAGTAAATGCATTCGTATTCTCTCAGATGAAGGTTAAACATATTTCAGTTCCCTCTAACGGAGCCTTGCGCCCTTCTTCAATCTACAACAGAAATTTCAGGATGGGTTAAATAGAGAAAGTACTTCTCCGACATTTGCCTTAGAAAATATGCTCTGTTCTATCAGAAAAACCATTCAAAAACCTGAATTACAGTAGGCGGCCACAGAAATTGAACCAGGATTTTTCGAATACTAAGCGAACACAATTACAGTTGACCTACAAACCTAGATAGTGCTGTAGGAAACAAGACTGAAGCAACTAACATTGATGGCCCAAAATTAAAAAAAAACGGATAATTTAAACCCACCGCACATAAAATTGTCTGATATAAAATGTGTGTTAGTAATCGTATATGCGTCTACTACTGGTATCAGAAATGTAGAATTTATGTCAAAAATTGTAAAATGCAGTAAGTACATATTTTGCGCATTTTGCAATGAGGATGTAATGCGATGTAATTTGTGGTCCTAGATGATGATGAATAAGCAATTCATTGTGCAAATAATACTTTTAGTAGTATGACCACGTAAAATTATATTTTTAGTGAAAAAAGGATAAGTTCTACCTTAAAAACTAATTGAAGGTCGCAGCTTTTACCAATTTGCCACTTTTTTCTTTTCAGGCAGTAAGTTTTTTTAAAAATGTTGGTCTATATCTACGTCTAACCTTACTTGGTATAGAGAGAAAATTCACCATCGGCTCAGCACATTTAGATAAGCTCCACATTTTTATTGGGAATTTTTGAATTGGAATTAGTTCAAAATATTAACTGTTTCGTTCGATATAAAACATATTCAAGTCCCTTCAAGTGGTAGCGACAACAGTTTTACCAATTCATCAAAATAGTTATTTTTGTATTAATGACATAATCAATAGATCGTAGTATGTTTTAGATACAACATTTTATTTTATTTTTTTTCTCAAAATGAAACATGGATTCGGAATTTTAGGCACAGATTGTTATCGTCATCGTTGTGCTGGAGCTGTGAATTTTTGCTATGGTCTGTATGTAGATTGTTGGTGTTGCTATATTAGATTGTTGTTGTTGTTTTTATACTGCTTGGCAACTTTATTGGCCCTCGGGCCATAAAAACCATATTATACCCCCTATAGAGCGTCAATAAACAAGCTTATGGTTCCAAAATACAATTAGTATGTTTTTAACCCTTAATTAATAACAGCAAAATTTAAAATTTTTGTCACGAACCTTTTCCAGGCTTGTACTTGTACAAGTATGTTTTATATACAGGGTGTTCGGTGAAGAATGGGCCAAACTTCAGATATAGTTAATTTCGACAAAAATAAGCTGATTTAACACAACTTACCTTAGTCAAAAAGTTAGTACTAACGGAGCTACACGGTGTCAACGTTGAAAAAAATTAATCACATCTTTTTAATATCTTTCGATCACTTCCGCTAGTTTCACGAAATTTCGTATCCGGGGGTTTTTTGGAATGAGAAATTTAAATTTATCAACGATTCGGTTGTATCCTCTAGAGGGCGCCACAAGCGACCATTAGGACACTGTTAAACCGCTGCAACTTTTTTGTGCCACGATGTACCTATGTCATTTTCGACTGGAAAAATCTTTTTCCCTATCTTTTCTACTTAAAAAAGGTATATCTTCTTGAACGGTTTTAAATATTTTCATGAAATTTTGGTGAGGTAATAGGGATATGGGGGGACATATTTAACCATATTTTTTACATTTTACCCCCCTCTCTGTTTTGAGGGGGGGGGTAACTTTGTGCTTTTAAATGAGATGATGTACAGTCGTGTGCAAATAAATCTGGGACAGTGTTTTTTTCACATGCAGATTCAGTTAAGAATTTGAAGAATATTTCCATGGATTTTCTCTTATCAGAGAGAGTTACGGGTTTCAGTACCTGTTAAAGTTTAATGTAACTCTTTCTGGTAGCAGGAAATCCATGGAGATATTCTTCAATTCTTAACTGAATCTGCATGTGAAAAAAACACTGTCCCAGATTTATTTGCACACGACTGTACTTTTGTTTCGAATCTACGTGAAAAACTATATACGTGTGCATAAAGATTTTTTATTTGCTTTTTCGATGACGGAATTACGATTTATTAGGTTATAAAATAAAAAAGAATAATAATCGTTAAAACGTCAACATTCTCAACTGATTCATATAAAAATAACTCATTTCCATAGAAACGAATAATAATTCTAAAATAAGTGAACTTGATTTATTCGTAAAATTTATTTATTTTTTTAAATTCAATCAAAATTTAGTTAATCATAATTCTATAACCGAAACACCAAGTCTAAAAATGTTTTGTATACATACGTAGTTTGTTACGTAGATACTAATTTTCGAAACAAAAATACATTATCTCATTAAAAATTCCAAAGTTACCCCCCACCCCGCAAAACAGAGTGAGGAGTAAAATTCAAAAAATATGTTCAAATATGTACCCCCATATCCTTATTACTTCACCAAAATTTCATGAAAATATTTAAAACCGTTCTCGAGATATTGCATTGTAACACTTAAAAAAACTCACCCGGTATAATCCAATTGAAGTTGGCATAGCTATAGCGTTCTAATAAAGAAGTTTCGGATAATATTATCCACTAAAGAAAAAGTTTCACCCATGTGGAATAATTTTTTCGTGTGGGTAATAACTCGTAGACGCATCAAAACCATATTTTTGGTTTGAAGTCACAGTATCTACCTGTTTGGGTTGCCAATACACGCGTGACATTAAACTCACTAGTTGAATCATGTTAATCAAAAAGTCACTTGTGTGTAATATTAATATTGCCATTGTTAAGACCCCTAGCTATGGTGTGTTTATCGAGAGGTATTGGATCAAGTAATTTTACTATAAGAATCGTAAATTTATTTCAAAATATCTTAAAACTTTACGATATAGATTCTACCGATTTTTTAAAACCAAGTCTTATTGCCATCGATTGTATAGTGAAATAGACTTTTTCGTAAAATATTAAACCTTCAGTATTCGCATTTTGAAAAAATACTAACAAAATGAGGGCTTTCTGTTAATATTTTCACCTTAAAAGCTGTACTTAAAATTAATAATGCAAAAAAGTCTTGCATATCGTGATATTGCTGATACTTCGGCCTTTCTTCTTATTTCTTTGACCTTACTTTTCCTGGTGTTTTCCACTTGGAAATCTGGGCTTCTATCTCAAGGTCATAGCCATAGACCCGTGATGCATGTTCGTGTCTGCACACGGATTTCCAACAAGCTCTGCCGTTGTGAGAAATTCTAAAATATTAAGGAAAGACGTTCAGTACCTCACTCCACTGAGTATCACAGTGACCAATAGCCCCAAGGCAACACGGCTTGACAAATATGCGCATTAAGGCTGTAGGAGTCACAGAAATTATTCGGCGAAAGATCGATTGATATATCTACCTTCTATAGATGAACAGCGTATCGATGGTGGACAGTCGTCAGTTTTGACATTATTGACAGAATTATGACAAAAAAATTATTTATCTCTTCAACTAAAAAAAATAGGTTAATTTGTGATTTTGTCGTTATTTGTTACTATTTTGAAAATCTGTTTAAATATACATAAACTTTATAATGGGGTGCAGGACATAAGGCAATAGAATTATTTTTAAATTTTTTTGTTAACGTGTAATTAATTTTTTAAAATGGGACTAGCAACTTTTATTTTTAATAATAGATATTCCCATTTTAAAAAATTAATTACTTGTTAACGAAAAAATAGAAAAATAATTCTATTGCTTTATGTCCTGCACCCCATTATAAAGTATATGTGTATTTAAACAGATTTTCAAAATAGTAACAAATAACGACAAAATCACAAATTAACCTATTTTTTTAGTTGAAGAGATAAATTATTTTTTTGTCATAATTCTGTTAATAATGTCACAACTGACGACTGTCCACCATCGATACGCTGTTCATCTATAGAAGGTAGATATATAAATCGATCTTTAGCCGAATAATTTCTGTGGCTCTAACAGCCTTAATTCCCCCTGCTATTAT
This sequence comes from Agriotes lineatus, assembly GCA_940337035.1. NCBI lineage: Eukaryota > Metazoa > Arthropoda > Insecta > Coleoptera > Elateridae > Agriotes > Agriotes lineatus. The sequence goes on from OW679197.1 coordinate 100,570,340, forward strand.
TAGAGACCCCCAAATTTGTGAGGAGACATTGCTATTGGTCGAATGCGTACTGGACCAACCTCGTACTTTAAAGTTTAGCATAAACAGGTGTAATATGTTCGTATAAAAAAATATTGAAGGTTATACTAAAATACCCAAGTTTCAATGTTATTTCCTGAAAAATTATCTTAAAATAGCATTTCTGAGCTACTAGTCTTAGAACATAATGTTATTGACCGATTTTTGTATTGAGACGATCATTATAATAGACCAGTGGTGACTAATAATTCCTATTTATCGTCTTTAATGGCCTTAGTATGTACACCACGGCAGAGAAGATTATTATAGCCTCCGCGCCTTGTACCCCTCGGTTGCACCTCGGTCTATAACATACTATTATCCTGATGCAAAATAAGCTGAACTATTATAATTAAATAGATTAAATTTTGTCTGGAAACAAAACGGTCAATTTACGAGATTAAGATATTAAACTCCGACATAGCAACTATATTTTTAACTTTAAAATGCAACAAACGAATAGTTTGCAACTGATAAAAAACGAAAAATAATTATTTGCGGGAAATAGGTTAAACGTATTTAAAAGCTTCCTGCTGAAAATTTATACTTAAACTTGGGCTATTCAAGAAATTGTAAAAACAAATTCAGATAAGTTTTTGGGAACTTATATTTGCACTTCTTTTACTATATTTAATAACGTAGTTTATTTTACTTATAAGTCGAATTCGATTTTTGGTTACATTCCAGTTTGAACTACTTGTTCCTCATCTATTTTTCTCTTCGATCTTTTCGAAGGTCATGAAATGACCTTGAATAGAATGGAACAAAATGAGATTTCCATATCAATCAGTTCTACACATCTATTGAAACAACCTCTACAGCTGTCAATTTTTTAATTGACCTTGCCTAAGGTTGCAAAGGTTAAGGGGACTCCCACTAGCAGAACTTTTGTTGGAAAAAAGTTCGATATATCGGGGTCATTCAGGTTGCAGCCTTTCATCGTGTGTGTTATAAATATCCTTACATCTAGACAAATGTGACTTTGGGACTTGTTTCCCTATTTATTTTTAAACAGTTACACCGCGTACTATGCTTTTTAAAGGTTATGTTGTGACCTTAGGAAAGGTCACTAGACAAAATGAACGAGGAAAAAGTTGTTGCTCTTGATAAATAGAGTTGCATGGTATATGACTTACAAATTCGTGTTGAGCTGATAAATGAATTTAACCCGATTTCCTTGCTCGACTTTCTATAATCTGCTCATTTTTGGAGATGTGTTTATGTGTTTAATTCAATTGCATACAAGCAAGCATCAACGTTGTATTCTGGTAATATTTTGAAAAAGTTATTATTAAAAAGAATCAAATTGGTTATGATCACACTGTATTACTACGAAAATGTTTGCGTTTTTTCTTCTTTGGCAAAATCTAAAATTCGCTAAACAGATTTTCCATTCAATTCCAGCTAGTATTCGACTCAGTTAACTATATAGAGGGCTAAGATGACATTTCTTTTTATAAAAACTAGCAGCAAATCTATTTGACTGTCAAATTTGCTATTTCCTTTCTTTAAATAGTGGGCGTGGTTTGTCTTCAGCTGGTGTTTACTGCACTGATAGTCTATTTAGAGTTGTTATATTAGGATAAGGTGCATATAAACTGCCAAATAATTTAATGTTGGGTTTCAATATACCCAAGAGAATATAAAAATAAAGAATTTTCTAAAATGTATCTTAGTCACGATGTTTATCTCTATTTCGCAGCTCTGTTCTATTAATTATAATCTCAAATAAAGCAGACGTCCCTTGTTGTGCACTAATTAGTAATAGCTCATACAATTAGACGACATCAGAATGCAACATGCTGCAGCAAACGCAATTAGTCAAATCTGAACTGAATTTGAAACGTTATTAATAACTATATAAATTGATATTTGATGCCAATTGTGATCCGTCGTAATAAGCTTCATTAATTAAATTTCATTAAAAAACATAGAATTAATTATTGCTAAAATATAAACTACCAAATCTAGGAACATGCAAAACCAAATAAGGTGATTGCTTGATATATCTTGCAAGTACTAAATATTATACAGTCATGTTGCTATAGTGTATTTGGTATCGATTACTATCTAAAGAAGAACCATATCTCCGCCGTCTCAAAAAAATACTGTTCAGAACTTTCATTAAGCTCTCCAACTCTCAAAAGTACTATAAAATAAATATACAATAATTAATTATATGCAGATTAAAACATATTGATAATTGAAAGCTACACCTTGGTATTTGTTTACAATCCAATACAATTTTAAATTGGAAATTGTTCTGTTAGAAATCCAATAGCATTAGGCACAGACACCTCTAAACTGTCAATTCCTAAAACAAATTCCTACGCAGGGGTTCCCCATTTAATGAAACAATTATTAAATCATCGGTCTGAAAGTGTACCTAGCAATCATAACCATTTTAAAGTTTCATCTAGGCTAGATGAGTCTAAAAATGAGTCCATAAATTGCAGTTCCTGACTAGACCGTGTTTAATTTCTATCTGAAAGGGCCTGGGTTATTTGAATCTTTAAACTGTTAAATTAATCCAAATTCCAAGGTAGATTCGCGAGGAAACAATAAACGCCTTTTATGGCACGTTTTCCCGAATTTAATCAACTCAGCCACGCTCAAGTCCGGCTCTTGGTGCAACACGGGAGTATTGATAAAAAGTTGGCAATCCACCACATTTTCAGATTCGGTTTCGTGCAGATAATTTCCAGTTAGTTGAACCCGCTACGTAATTATAAACACAAATACAGCTAGAAATAACAAACATACGTTTTGTGAATATGGCTTCATGTTAGCTACATTTCAGCACTCCTGAAAGAGCAAAATTCTCGTTCAACGTCATTCTCAGGACACATTGCTTGCTAGTCACAACTTTTTATAACCAATTCACATTTTCACTGGAACTATTTGATTGATTTTAACGATTGCGTCAGTACATATCGAACACTAAACCACAATTATTTTTAAAAACCAGGTAAAACTGGAAAAAGTTACAGGAGTCGGGGACTGTGCATGGTTTGGCTATTTTATGCTGTAGTTTAATTAAAACACCGAAAGCGAAGGGCGAGCATTCGATTTAGTGGAAATATCGGCGGAATTACAACCTAATTTGGTGGATATCAATAACTAATAGGTGGGCCAAACCCACTTCTACGTCAATACAAATTAAAAATAGTAATAAATCGAAGGATGGTGGAGAATTCAGCAACAATTTAAAGTGCACGACGAAAAGAACGACAAAATTAACTGGAAAACACAAGCTTTATGTTAAGAAACCCGCGTTGACCCGCACTACATTTAGAATTTCAGTGAAAACCGTCCGTGGTGCATAGTTTGCGGTGTACGTGCTTTTCTGGAAAAAGCTGTCAGAGCACTGAAACTCGGATCGTACGTTCTCGCGCCCGCCATGTTGGACCTGCGTTTTCCATTGTTACGTCACAATCAATATAGGGGTTGAACTTGAGGGCGAACAAAAAGAATTATTTATGGATTATTTACGTGTGTTCGATATATCTCCCTTTGCTATTGGTGTTGTTTATTCCTTCTTTTATGTACTCTGCTTAAGTAGCATTCTTTTACAAAAAGGAACAAGACCTCGACTGGTTGTCTGCCAATCGTCTAGATGTGAATGGTTTTGGCTCAAAGATTACAAAATATGAGTATCTACTTCTTTAATAGCTATAATACTTCCTTGTATAGAATCATGGAGAGATATTGGTATAGGAAAAGGGATTAATATTCACGCGAAGATGCCTATACAGTTTCTGCATACTAATTTATCTACACCGAATTGGTTTCCTAACTTCTGCTATCTAAATTATTTAGTAAAAGTAAACTCAATTTTAAACAAAAAATATCCGAATCTACGCAATTTAACATAAATGTGCCAATTTAATCCTTCAATATTGTTTTTAAAGGTAAGAATATTCTCATATGAGTAAATAACAAACAATAATAATCTTTATCTACGACCACTACTAAAAATAGGCTTTTTAGTGCTAGCTTGTTTCACTAAAAGTGACGTTTTATAGTTTACCGTGGTTAAAGAAATCAGCTGTTTACTTTTAGCCCATGTGCTAAAAGTGAAGTGAGGTTATAAAACTACAATTTCGAACTGGAAGTGAAGTTGTACAGTTATTCTAGTTGTTTTTACAGGTAAAGTGTTTTTGAAATAATTAAAGCATTATGTAATGAATACAGTCACATGTGGAGTATTAATAATTACATTTCGTAACTGACCTTGACTACTGTCATTCGCAAACATTCGCCCGCGCGGCATGGCCTACTGTTTATTATGACATAAATTAGAAGTGTCGTAGATGCAAACCTTTGTTAAATCGATATTTATGGATTAATAACAGTAAAATTAAGGTCGTAGATAAAATATTGTATGCAACGCCTGCTAAAAGTCGTTTATGCACGAGACCTGTTATGAAACTCAGCCTTCGGCTTAGTTTTATAATTTTCATGTCTCATGCATAAACGTCGACTTTTAGCACTTGTTGCATAAATAGCTATTTTCTCCATGCCAGTCTAGTAAGTTACACGTACTTTGACATATCCATTGCAGATAAGGTGATTTTACTGTTTGTTTACTGGCTGTAATGACATTAGGGTAGTAAGGTAAAACCTACTCCCCAAGGGAAGTAAGTGAAAAGAAACGCAAGTACAAACAATCTAAAAATATCTTAGTTTTGAATAGAAATGTTGTTTATACAAAGGAAATGAAATGTGGTAAGTTAGAAAATTAACAATCTGAGAATGCAAAACTACAACACCGATGCCAATTTCAGAAACAAGTAATTGTTATCCCATAAAGTCATTATCATCAGCATCCCGGTTTAAACCTTTGCTGTATTCCCGACCCATTAATTTTGATATTTGATTTCTCCAACGTTTTCTTCAACGACCCACACTTCTTTTACACAAAGTATATTTGAATTGCACAACGGTATTAACATTTTATCAAAGTTTTAGTTGCCCTAAGATTGTTTAAATATTTATTTTATACAAAAACTGTAATGACCTGCTGGAATACAATACAATACAGTCCCATATAGATAATACATAAATAAACAATTCTGCAAAATCTAGAATAAAATATGCTTCATTATCAAGATACTGACACCGAAAGAAGGAGAAATAATAGCAATCATTTAGTGATAACATTTCACAATATTTGCCGTAAAACATAATTTCTGAAACTTCTTTGTGGCGTGAATCTATAATTCATATTCTTATTTGGGTATTTCACCACTCTGCAAATTAAAATTATTAAATAACGAAGGTTTCCAGAGACAATCTGCCCTCGTTATCAACGATTAACAATTAAAAATGAACAAGAAACTTAGATTTTTTCACGGAAATTGAAAACCACCAACTTCCAATATTTTTAGACAATAGTTGGCTATCGATTTTTAAAGATCAAATCAAGTAGGTTTAGATAATCAACAAACGTCAGTGTCAAGCAATTCATTGGAGGTTGGTGGTTTTCAATCTCCGTGAAAAAAGCTAAGTTTCTTGTTCCTTTTTAATTGTTAATCGTTGATACGAGGGCAGATGGTCCCTCCAAACGTTTGTTATTTAATAATTTTAATTTGCAGAGTGGCGAAATACCCAAATAAAAATATGAATTATTTGTCGTAAAAGTTAGAAATTTTGTATAGAAACGCTAATAATGAAAATACACATTTTCTTCAAATTCTATCAAAATTAGTGGACCGAAGGAGTCTTATCTAAGATTATAAAGTATCCGTTTGCGATATTTTAACTGATTTTCAATAGTAATATAACAAGGGCGAGACATACTTGCCGATAATTTTTCACACGCCAAGGGTCGAGTGCTGGTTGCAATGAAAACTGTCCCGAGGCTTGCCCGAGGGTCGTTTTCTAAGGGCAACCAGCACGATGGCTCTTGGCACGGACAAAATTATATGCAAGTATGTCGCCCGCGTTTATATTTTGAAGATTATTACACAAAACCCGTATACGAATTATGATTTCAAATTGATCTAATTATGAGACATCCACGGGGTCGATAATCATCCCTAGGGAGCTTATCGCTTGGTGAGCAGTCCACGGGCGCTTATCAGCTAAGCAGTTCGGGATTGGTCGATTTTCAAAAAATGCATGGTTTTCATTGGCTGATGTCAGTCATGTGACAGTTGTGTGTAATAATCAATAACAGTTAGGTTGATTTTTGTGAACATACAGTATACAATTATTATTCACCAAACCAAAATTCACGAAACAGTTGCACTTAGTAATCATCGATTTTGCTATCTGTTTTCAATTAATTAAGTCTACGATTGAATTCGTTAATTGCAAAAACATTTCAGCAATAAATGCCTTTCATGCCATTTTCCCAATATTCATTTAATCAATTAAACAAAACAATACTATAACATTCAAAACCCATCAATGTCCGAATTCGTTTACAATCCACAATGCTTTCCTCTTAATCAACTACCAATACCACCTCTGCAAGTCGAGCCAGTTGATCAAACCAAACAAAAATTAATTGATCTTTATTTAAAATAATCCCGTCAACAGTTAGCAAATAGTCAAAAGCAATAAAAGAAAAAGAAAAGCAAGACTAACTAACAATAATCAGTCAACACGAGAACATTCGAATCGATACACGGCATTATCGCAAGGAGATGATGTAAAAGACGAGACTGACTAGCAGAAAAAAGCAGAGACAATAGCGGTCGCACCTATTTTTGTTCGTGCAATTATTAACTATAAAGAAATGGCAAGATTTTTTTAGCAATTGCTGCAGAAGAACAATATGGTACAAAAATCCTAGCAAACAACTTTGTTAAAGTTAGCACAAAAGATCTTGATGTATATCAAAAACTAATTAAATTCATGACACATACTAAACGAAACAAGAAGCAAGATAGGCCATGCCGAGTAAGGCTCTCGAGAAAGCAGGACAATATAATGAATAAAGTCATAGATCAACCAAAGATCCACTACCATAGCATGCGGTCTAGACATAATAAATATTTTTTTAATCGGTAGTGAACAACGTTTAAATCGTCATTAAAATATAAGAAATCGGTAGTGAAGTAATCCATTGCTTCATGGCTTTGTTTAAGTGGCTGGGCGACAGATAAACGTCAACCAATGTTAACATAACCTACAAAAGTTGTTTAAAATGTTGTAATTTCACGATTTCTCGATTTACAGAAAAACATAATGTACCCCACGGCGCTGAAGTTCCATTTTATCTCTCATGTGGCTTATTTGCCTTGGCCCTACGGGCCTCGGCAACTAAATCCACATTTGTGATAAAAAGTTAAAATGCCTTGTTATACAAATTACTATTATTTCATCTTTCAAGAATCAATAAAGACAATGCACTAGATGTCAGAACTACAGCCATACTAATAAATACTGCAACAAATCATAGGTGTACGTTAAATGTGGAGAACCACATGAGACCAGAATATATACAAAAACACACACCTCTACTTGAGTGTTATGTGGTGCATCACACCCACGTCACTACAAAGAGTGCGGAATTTATCAAGAACTACAAACGAAATACCAACCAACCAACCCAACCAAACAGCACCCAACTACCCATTTTAATCGCAAGTACTAAAAAATTAACATTCACATTCTCAAGAGCTAAGCTTCGACCAATACCTCGATCAGTTTAAAAATCTCTTTAATCAATTATTACAGCAAAATATGTGGTTATAAACATGTTAACTACCACCATAAACAAGGTTATTCAATAATGGCCAAATTCCTACGAAATGCATTATGGAAAGCCAATGGCTTGTTATTACGGACGCATTTTTGCCCTTACAAAATACAGACATTATTGTAACAACCCGCAAGAAATTGCGTTTGTAATTATAAGACTTATAAACTTTAAGTTGTCAGAAGAAAAGAATAAATCAAAGCCGCGCCTGCATAAATTACAATTATAGCGAACGCGAAAATTTCATTTACTAAGCACGTAAAAGGTTACATTGTTATAATCCAAGCAACGGTTGAATTGCATCCGGGAAGTCAAAAGAAATTCGATATTAACTTACTGGCAGAATTTTCTTAGAATCGGGCTGCGCCAGCAAACATGCAATTTCTGTACTGTGAGAACCCATGAGTCAGTTTGGTTTCATGCAGTACCAAGAGCCGCTAAGAATAAAGCCATTTTGGCAAGTTGGCAAAACGGGAACTCCCGACTATTCACGAAAGAAACTTACCTTTTGGGGAACGCGAACTGGACAGGCAGTCTTCCCGTATCCCGCGAGATAATGAAATAATTACCGGAAAAAGCCGTTTTCGGGCGTACCGCGTCCGGCTCGAAGCCGCGCGTAGCGCGAATCAACCTAAGTCAAAATTGAAAGTTATATTCAAATCGTTATGTGACTAGTGCATGTGATAAGCTACTCAAATTTCAAGGATTGCCGACCAGGGGATCTAAAATCTAGCCGAACATATTTAAATTACCTAAATCAATACGGGCGTACCGCAAATAAATAAAATTAACATTTACCCTCCAAGTTCTAGCAACGGCACCTGGACAAAGGTCAGTCATTTATGTGTATTTTATTAACCAGGGCTGCTATGTTTATTCTTTCCTTCCAAAGTAAATTGATGTCATAAACTTTAAGCGTAATTCTGAGCAATTATATTTACGAAACTATAGCAACTTAAGCATATAGCCGCTTGGGCGAACAACCAGTGTAATTGGGCAAAATTGATACTTGTTTTCCGATATAGTGTTATAATATTCTTTGGCGTTTTATTTTATTAAAAGTAGGCTTTACAACCCCTAAATTAAGAGCAGGGTTCAGCGATCGAGTTAACCTCCGAAGAAGCGAAATTTGTGATCTAAGAGGGAAAACTACCCCTAAGACCACCATAAGGGTTGCAGCCCCTAATATAAGGGTTGCAATACTTTACATTATGTTAATTTCCAAAACACGTTTCACTAGAAGAACGCAGATGAAAATACCCTACTACTCAAACTCTCTAACTGATAATAATTACAATTACTTTTCCATTGACACTTCTACCACATGATCGAACATTTGTATTCTCTAGATGGCTGTGGATTAAAAAAAATATTGGTAATAATGGGTAAAGGTGCCTAATAATACAGGGTGTTACGCGGATACGGACTATACTACGTTATTATACATTAAAAACTAAACAAAAAATGTATTTGTAATTTTTCGTTAAAACCCTTGCTTTTGTAATTACAGCGATTTTTAATGTTGAATTAAGTGACCTTAGTAAATGTCAGATGTCGAGGAACAAATGATTGTTTACAATAATTTATTGACAGAAGCTTTGTTGTGTTCATATTCTCGTGTGTTTATTTTCGAAAAATGACTGCTAATTTTTCTAATCGAGAGTGTTATGACATGCTAATGGCTTTCGGAGCTTCTAATAATCGAGCAGGGCAAGCAGTTCGATTATACGGTGAGAGATTTCTTTTGCGGCAACGACCAAGCATTAACGTTTTTAGAAGATTGGATAATCACATTCTGTTCAATGATAGTGTTGCTGTGCCATCACGTGTAAATGCTCATCGTCCGCGTCTTTATGATGATGCTGTTCTTAACGTGATAAGTAATTATCCCGAATGAAGCACTATCTGTGGCCATGTAATTGGGAATTAACTCCACCCGCGTGGGGCGTGCTGTAGAGGCTCTAGATCGTGATCAACAACATCCATTCCACTATATGCAAGTGCAGCATTTGCAAAGCACCGATTATCCACTTCCAATAAACTTTTGGGAATGGAACCTTGCCCATCACCATTTGAAAGATTCAATTCTCTGGACAGACGAATGTCATTTCACACGCTATGGTGTTTTTAACGTGCACAATGAACACCAACAGAATCATGCAAATCCTCGTGCAGTTAGAATAAGCAATCACCAGCACCGTTTTAGCTTAAATGTATGGGGTGGATTGTAGGGTAACTATCTGGTAAGACATTTCAGTACAAACTTCCCATTTTGTTATTACTCATATCAATCTCATTTTTCCTTTTAGTTTATTCGCATTTTACCAAATCGCTTAAACTGACAAACGTATCGCAATTTTGTCCAAAGAGATCTTCCTGAGTGTTTCCTCAAAATATGATATTTATGCATGATGGAGCGGGTCCTCATTCTGCATTAAATGTACCAGAATACCTTAATCATACCTACCTAGAACGCTGGCTTGGCAGAGACAGTGCAATTAGTTGGCCGCCTCGTTCACCAGATTTAAATCCTTGTGATTTGTTTCTGTTGGGTCATTAAAATCGTTGTTATACAGAACACCGGTACCCAACCTAAATGAGCTTCAAAACCTCCTATTTCAGGCAGCGCAAGAGATAACGCCAGCAATGGTAAGAAATTCTATTCGAGCAGTAGAAAGATGTGCCGTGGTATACATAATTACCACAGGGGATCATTTCGAGCAAATATTCGATTAGGCGATTAAGTAAATAGTTTTCGTTAATTTTTTAATAATTTTTATTTTAATTTTAGAATAATTTATTAAACGGTTAACATTTGTAAACTACATACATACATACATAATCCGGTCCTCTTCTACCTTTCGGTGTCGAGGGTGCTGTTTTTAGGGTTGATCTTCACAAAAAAATTTCCACAGCTTCCTGTTCATGGTCATCTTTTTTGCTCTCGCCCAAGTTACTCCTCTTCTTTCAAATATCTTCCGTATTTCCTTGTTCCACGTATTTCTGCTTCTTTTTTGTCCGTACCCATTTCCCATATTTTCTTTACAGTTCTATCGTCCTTCATCCTTACAAGGTGTCCAAACCAGCGTAATTGTGTTTTCTCTATACAGGTAAACAGTGATCTTACTTTTAAGGTTTTTCTAATGTCTTCGTTTTTGATTCTGTCCTTTCTTGTAACTCCTTCTATTCTTCTTAGGATTCGCATCTCACATGCTTGCAATTTAGATCTTTGTTTAGCTGTTAATACCCAAGACTCACACCAGTACGTTAAGGTTGGTATAAAAACGGATTTATATTTTTTTATCTTTGTATGCTTTGACACTTCTCTCTTACTAAGGAAGACTGTTTTTATTGCGTTGTACAAAGCAGCTGCACTTCCAATTCTGTTGTTTATTTCGGGTTCGATGTTTCCCGTGTTATTAATCATAGATTCTAGGTATTTAACATTGTTCACCTGTTTATCAGACTGTTATCTAATCCCACACTAAGTTGTTGTTCGTCCTTTGCTATTTTCATTACTTCTGTTTTTTAATATTGATTCTCATTCCGGTATTTTGTATCTCTTCGCTCCATATTAGTATATTTGTTTGTAATGGTTTTTCATTTTCAGCTAAAATTATTAGATCGTCTGCATATATAAATTTCGCCACCTTAACCGTTTCTAGCCGTCTCACTCCAAATACCCTTTATCATTTCACCACATTTTCTTGCTATCCATGACTAAAATGAATAATAGTGCACTGATTACCCCTCCCTGTCTAACGCATTTTGTTGTTATGAATTCCTTTGTGCATTGGTTTTCCATTCTTACTACATTCTTTGTACTGCCATACATACTTTTTATTGCTTCTCTGAGTTATTCGCTTACATTTCTTTCTTCCAGTTCCATATTACATTTCTCTGCACGCTGTCATAAGCTTTTTCCATGTGGATGAAACAAGCATAGAGATGTCCGTTGTGGTTTAGTTTCTTTTCGCTGAATTGCCTCATGCTAAAAATAAGATTTTGCGTACTTCGTCCAGCTCTAAAAACGCATTGGTTGTCATTAATAGCATCTTCCATCTCTTCTCGTAATTTTTTTTCTAAAATTTTCTCATATATTTTACTTGGCACACTCATCAAAGCAATTCTTCTATAATTATCGCATAACCTGCGATCCCCTTTTTTGTGTATGGGTACTATTATTGCAGTTCTCCATTCTTGTGGTATTTTCTTAGATTTCCATATTTTTACTATTAATTTATGTATGATTTCATGTCCTCTGTTTCCCATGTGTTTCACCATTTCCGCATTTATCCCATCTTTTCTTGCTGCCTTCCCAGTCTTTAGATTCTTTATTGCTTCCTTTACTTCATCTATTGTTATGTCGTGGCTTTCTTCCGTACTCTCATTATTTGCTGTAGTGTTTACTTTATTGGCCTTTTTATATTTTTTTATCTACGACAGTGTGTAAAATTGCCTTTTAGTTGGTAGTTTTAAGTTTGTAAAACGGCTGTTTAATAACATGTTTTCATTAGTTTACGTCGTCAGTAGTAACGTGTTTAAAATATTTCATTAGGCAAGTTGCCAGTAGCATTAAAAATTTTTAAAACACGCAAAATTACGACCGGTTGCTGGTAATCCTAATTTACAATTTAAAAAAAATATTTACCGTGTTTTATATATTCTATCGTAAATAAAATATTGGTACAATACACATGCGTAAAGTATCTTTAGTCTAAAGCGCTCGCTCACTCGCGTTTTAACTCTACCCCACTCGTGCCTAAAGAGTAGCTTTATACACTTGTATCGTAAATTACTATTGTTCTATTGTTTATAAAATATTCGAACCATCTGTTTCATCTTTCTTCTCCAGTATTTAACATTTGTCCGGTATTGTCTTTTATTCCTTTTCTTTGATCTTTTTTTTTTGCTTGCGTAATCCCTTTTCGACTTTAAAAAGCATTTTTGCATTTCGTTTTCCATCTTTCTCACTTTGCCACTATTTCTTTCACTAGTTTTCTTTGTGTTTTGTATTCAGTATAGCCGTTGTCGCTTTTTTTATTTAAATAGTTTTTCCACATTTTTTTCTTTTTACCTCTCTTTTTATGTTTTCATCCCACCAGGATGTTTTCTTGATTTTCTTTTCACAATTTGATACTCCACATACTTCTGTAGCACTTTTATTATTATTTCTTTAATTTTATTCCACATTTCCTCTATTTGCGATATTTCAAGAAAATGCAGGATCTTGTTTATTTCTTCTTCTATTCGTTTCCTGTAGTTAAACCGTGTTTCTTCTTTTTGTAAGTTGTAGGTTTTTATGCTATCATGTTTCGTTCCTTTGTCCTTCATTTGCTGCTTTACTTTTTCTTTTCCTATCAGTTTAGCGACTACCAAACAGTGGTCGCTTCCTATTTCAGCCCCTCTTTTAACCCCTACCTCTTGGACAATACTTCTATATTCTTTTCCCACCAAAACAAAGTCTATTATTGATTTTTCACCTCGACTTTTAAGTACTCTTGTGTACCGGTGTATATCTTTGTGCTGAAATAACGTGTTAGTAGCCACTAAATAATTTTGTAGGAAAAAATCTATCAATCTTTGCCCATTATTATTTTTGTAATTCTCACCGAACCTTCCTATCGTATTACCGGCATCTTCCGTGTTATTCCCAGTCCTTTCATTGATGTCGTCCACTATAATTAGCTTTCCTTTGCTGCTATCGGTTGTGTCCTGAAGGTCTTCCCAGAATATATCTTTATTTATTTTGTATCATCTTCTGAAGGGCCGTAGGTAATTATTATTGTATATATTTCTTTGTCGTCTCCTTTTATTTCAATTCGCATTATTCTTTCGTTAATAAAGTCCACTTCTCTTATTTTGTCAACATCTTTGTTTCGGATCATGCATGCTACTCCCGCCTTTGCTCGTTCATTATGTGGCACACCACTATAGTACATTTGGTTTCCTTCAATTTCTACATTTCCGTTTCCTTTCTATTTTGTATCTGTAATTTCTAAAATTCTAGTATTTATTTTCTGGAACTCTTTTGCGAGTTCGATTTCTTTGCCAGTCACTGATTGTACATTCCATAATCCTATTTTCCATTGCCATTTTCTTTGAATGTTTGCATCTTTTAAAGCCTGGTCAATTTCTTTTGGTGCAGGTGATGGGCTTATATTTTTTGAGGCATTGGCTGGTTTTTTGGCTCATTGGTCAATTTTTCTAGCTTATCATTCCATAACCATGTTTCACCATTTATTATCAATTTATTGTAATAAACTTGCACTTGTTTGCCTTCAGTTCTTTGCTTCTTTGCTATGTCTCTTATGTGTTTCTGTATTCTACTTTCCTTTTGTGTCAAAAATCATTATTTATAAACATTCTTGATCCTTTAAACTTATTCTTATTTCCCATTGCGTCTACTTTATCTTCCCATTCCTTGAACTTTGCTACCATAAAAGACTCTTTATTTTGTGGTTTTATGACATATGCTGATTCGATCTCCGCATTTTTTTCTAGATTTACCTCTATAAATTCTTTTACTGCAGCTTTGGGATCATTTTCGCGTATTTGGCCTCCTTTTATGGTTATATTATTTCTATTTTCTTTGCGTTCTATATTTTCCATTTTTCTTTCTAAGTTTACTAACTTTTCCTTTAACTCTTTATTTTCGTTCTTTAATTGTTTCATTTCTTCTTGATAATTTTGTTGTTCCTGTTTAATGTCTTTAACATCGCTCATTATTTGCTCCAGCAGCCCTATAATTTTATTAAATTTGGAAAGTATGTTGTTTTTATTATTTTAGAATTTTAAATTAGCGGTAGCTTAAAAAGTACTGACCTGGGCGAAAAATGGGAAAGAAATCTCTTGTTCAGTATTTAAGAATAACGTGGTATAGTCCGTATTTGCGAATTTCGTAACACCCTGTATAACCTATACAATTTTGATAGAATGAGTTCACTTTTACATAATTTTTAATACTGAACACAAAATGGTGCTATGTATAGAAAATGAAGGAAATTACTTTGAACATCTATAGTTGTTTTTGTTATTAACATTTTACTATAGTCAATGTCAATTTCACAACGACTATCGACATAAATTTAACAAGAAAATATCCAGTTTTCTACTATATGATACTTACTAGCCAACAGAAGTTAAGAAAATCAATGGTCTGTCACCAAATTACGTAGACATCATTCCCATCCGATCATACTCCAGTAATAACAACTATTGGAGCTAATATAATCTACAGGATGCCTAAGCCCTCACTCAATAATAGTAGGACCTATTGGAAAACATTTAAAGACTACGCTGGTGCTCAGTTTAATATGAATGTAAAACTAGAAACCACTAATGCCGCTTTTTAATTAGCCGCACCAACGAAATTTTTGGGCCCGGTCGCCGCGTTGAATTCGGCGCGCCGCTCATTTGTTATCCCGTTCCACGGCGACTTGCTGCGGGTCGTGCGAGTCGACGGTGTTAAGCCTTCACGGAGCCGCTCTTCCTGGTCGCCAGCGCCTAATTCGGGCACTAGAAGGACCCATATTGGGGGTTCATTTGACCTCCTGGTTTTGGCACCTCAACACCGCTGCAGCAGAGCCGTTTTGTGCTGAGAAAACACCACCTACAGCTGCAGAAACTTCTCGGCCGAGAGCTCTAAAACCGCGTTCAGTTTTCTCCAAAACTGAGCCCCAGGACCTTTTGAGGCTAAGTAGCTTGCTAAGCTGCTTTATTTTAACGTGTTGTAACTTGCTGTTTGTGTCAGAAAACTGTGAGTATATTAGCGCCTGTATTAATTAGATTAGAGCGATCCTGCAACTTTGATTTATGCTATTTGTGTGTTAATGATTGTAATCTTGTACTGTAATATTTACACGAAATTAAATAATCTTTATTGCCAGTATACAGGGTGAGTTAGTTACGGTTGATTGCAGTTATTTGGAGGTATCTTTCAGGAAGTGTGATATAGCCTGGGTATTGAGTTTACAATTTCTCGTTAAATCACCAGGGTGCATTCGCCGTTATTTCAAAAATTGTTGGCGCTCTGGACATTCAGTTAATTATTGTTCTACCGATTTATTTTCGTTCTTAAGAACTACACGCCTCTAAAACGCTGAGCTGGCGGCCGGCATTTGCATCTAAGTGTACCTATTTTTTGTTTCCTTGGAAGATCGCCCAGAATTTAATTTAAAAATGCCTAACACGTTCTAGCTTGTTGGTTAGTTGCAAGCTTTGATAGTTTTTATAATTGAATGCCCCATAAGATTGTTTTGGAACCGCTCACATTCATGCCTGAAGGTCAATTTTTGATCCTTTTTGACCTTATACTACAGTTTTACCGACTATTTTACAAGACTATAATTTGCTATCAAGCTTTACGACTCTGACCTTTGGAGTTATGCAACTACGAGGGCGGTTCACGCCAAAACCGGAATTTCCTATGTGAAAGTAAAAATTGATTGATTAGTGGGATTTTGTATTTGTGCAATATTAAATGTACTGTAATCTAAACAAATAATCAAGTACTTTTATTTCCATGGCGCCAGCGTGGCCTAATAGTTAGGGCGTCAGGCTACGGTACCACGGTACGGGGTTCAATCCCCACAACTTACAACTGGCGGCCGGCCCACCCAGTCGCTTTAAAAATTGGGTACCGAAATCACAGTTGTGGAAGTAGAGAAAGTAAGGCAGTCGTCGAAGGCGTGATTCTAACCACATCACCCAGTACGTCGTTAACGTGTGCCAGATTGACTGGGTTTCGGAAAAAGATATTTCGGCCACCCTGACTTGTCTTGTCTCAAGCAATGTTCCTACATGGAATGAAGGCCCGCACTTTACTTTTATTGTCATAAAACAGTGCATTATTATTCAGTTTCTTGTCAATGAAGGCATTAAACATGTTACCATTTTACGCAGATTTAGTTCACAATTTGGTGAAAATATTCTTTAAAAGTCGCAAGTATTTAAGTGGGCTGCTCGGTTCAAAAATGGCCTCGAATGTGTAAGTGATGGGGAAAAGGAGGTTGCAGGGCAACAAAAGTGGTTCCTGCAGTTATTCAACGTGTTGATGATTTGATTAAGCAAAACTGCGAATTACTGTTTTGGAAGTAGTGAAACTCGCTAATTTAAGTACTGAGTGCCGCATCAACTTTCTGAGGATCAGAAACTGACGCGCTTCCACATTTTTTCATCTCAGCTTCTTAACCGCTTCAACGAACGACAGGCATTTTTGGAACGTATTGTAACATGTAGTAAAACGTGGGTTCGTTACCATACACCTGAGTCCAAAAGGCAAAGCATGCAATGGAAACATTCAGATTCGCGTCCACCTAAAAGATTCAAATTAGTGTCGTCGGTATGCCAGTTTATGGCGTTCGTATTTTGCGACTGCAAATGTGTTATTTCAACCACCAAGTCAGACAATAAACAGTGGATATTATTGTAACGTCCTTGACAAAGTTCTTCAAGCAATTAGAAAAAACCAATGGGATTATTATCAAAAGAAGTAAACCTTCAACAGGATCATACCAGGCTACACATGGCACAGATTGGGCTGGAAAACACTAGCGCATGCTGCCAGAATTGGCGCCCTCAGACTTTCATTTGTTTGGACCGGTTAAAGGTCATCTTGGAGGAAAACGATTTCAAGAAGAAGATGCACTTAAATAATGTGTTCTTAATTGGTTTAGACAACAGAAAGACAATTTATATTTTACAGGATTTCATGCTTTGATGCAAAGGTGGATAATTAATGTATAGATGTTAATGGAGATTATGTTGAAAAATAAAAATGATTTAATCTACCTATATATAGTTTTACTTCCTTTACAAAAATAAATTCGGGTTTTTGCGTGAACCCTCCTCATAGATCAACAATCATAATGCAATGCGTTCAGTCCAAAAATACTCAGGAATGTAGCTGACGCTTAGTGGTTTGTATCGAATCAAACTCTTCAAGCCGATTCAAGCATTCCCTACGCAAAAGTAGCGTCTTTTGCATAGGGAATGCTATAAAATATCATAATACTCTGAAAAACCATCTCCACGAAATAATTAATTCATTAAAGGAAGGACCTAACTACAGACGTTTAAAGAAAGAGTGATTAAAAGACTTAATACAATAATATAGGGGCCATTCCACTAGGCGTCTTTCCACACACGTCTGTAGCTTATTAATCAATTTCAAAATTTGCTAATAAATAAAAATTATTCGTGGTCGTTGGGTAATTTTCCTGTATGACAAGTTGAAGTGAATTATTCGCTAGGGTTTTATTACTTCGCGCATGTTGTGGAATTTTAACCATTATTAGTTAATTTTTTGTAGTATCTTCCATTTTCAGGATAAATCGCTAATTTCTTGTTCTTGAAAAATGGATGCAACTTGAAACTGTTGATAAAACAAGTGCAACGTACAGAAATTTTCTTGGAAAACTGACAGGGCAATACTTGGCTCATTCTGAATTCTGTGCCACGTATTAGTGATGTGTTCAGAACTGATACGTTTCTAGAAACATCACGCCCATACTAAGACATGCATTTGAATGACTGCACTTGCAACTTACAAGCCCTAACGCTAGCTAAGGAGCGAGTTTACTTTCATAGCCTAGACTTAAAGTCCTAAAAAATATTTCTCTACAACTTTTATCCGGTGGGTTACGCCCCAAACAAGTTTTTTTATCGTACGTTTAGGATGAACTGCGCTCCCGAAAGGCTTTTCCACGTTTAGTAAAGTTTTCGTCTAGTTACATACGGCCGACCTGGTGCATTGTGTGCTGGAGCTGCTTACCGTTTAATTATCGTCAACCCTGTTAATTTCTGTATTTAGTGATTGAATAGCATGGATACTTGATAATTCTCCATGGTTTACTACAATAGTATTATAAGTGAAAAAATGGAACCGTAAGAAAGGAACAAGGTTTCCGTCAAATTGACGAAAAATCGGTCGAACACAACTCTCCGGCCTTTCTTTGTTTCGTAGATCTAAAGAAGGCATTTGTCGAGTACGGCTACACGCTGTAATATCTTTGCTACAAGAAGAAAGGATTCCGGTGAAATTAACAAAAATAATTTAAAAAATAAATGAAAACACCAAGACTATAATAATTACCGTAGATGGCCAAACAACAGAAAAAATCTCTAACAATACAGGAATAAAACAAGAAGATTGTTTGAGCCCGACTGTATTTAGTATAATAATGAATACATTAATAAAACGCATGGACAATCTCCGCGGATATAATCTAGGAAATAGCCAAATGCGGATAGTGTGCTTTGCAGATGATGTAGTGCTTCTTGTCCAACACAGAAGACGATCTGCAACGCTTGCTATATAATTTCACCAATGCAGCTAAACCATACAATATGGAGGTATCAACCACAAAAACAAAAGCAGTAGTCATAACCAAAGAACCCATTCGATGCAAACTGATAGTAGAAGAGAAAATCATAAAACAAGTATCGAGGTTTCAATACCTAGAGGTGGGGATAACCAGCGACCGAAACCTCTATAAGCAGGTGAAACAACAGGCATTAAAAAGATCCAGAATATCTAGCTAGGTTAAGAACGTAACATGGAAGAATAAATATCTCATTATGTAAAGAAACTAAAAATCTATAAGGCAGTAGTCATCACTGATATACAGAGCCGAAACACGAGTAGCGACATCAAAAACGAAACAATTACTAAGAACTGTTGAAAGGAATGCATTGAGAATAATAATCAGTTAAACGCGCCTAGCTAGGGTAAGGAACCAAACCGTAAGAGATGAATGTGAAGTGTCCGTCGTAGTAACATTTATAAACAGAAGGGCCTAATGGAACAACTACGTAAATAGAGCCTGCAACAAAAGGCAAACAAAAATAGCACGAGACAAAAAACCGATAGAGAAATGGAACCCAGGAAGCGCAATGAAGAGGTGGGCTGAAAACTGGCAGTCCACATCGGTAGAAGGTAGACATATGAAAACTGTGAAGAAAAACAGGCTATATGCCTACAATAAGAGAAGAAGCAGAAAAAGAGATACTAATACATCGTTTTCATGATGAGAAAATTCAAGTCCAAATTACAGACTAGGGCAAATAAATAGTAAGGGTCATATGGTTTTGTAACGAAAGAAAGGTTTACGTCACCAGCACATTTTCCAACTTCTGCCTAGACCAGTGGTGGCCAACCCGCGGCCCGCGGGCCGCTTGCGGCCCGCCGACTGTTATCTTGTGGCCCGCGGACCTGAGTCCCAAAAAAATGACTTCTGTTTTACAAAAAACCACTAATTTCTTCTATTTCACGTTTAGAATTAATACATACCTACACAAAGTGGGGCTAACTTGAAATAGCCCGCACGCCGTGTCGGTGGGCAAAAAACATTATTGGAAAGCACAACGGGTGTGCATTGCGGGGTGCGGGGGACGGCTCACGCCGCATGAGAGCGGAGCGAGCCAGTTTAGTTTGCGGCAAGCTCGTAACGCTATCGTGTGTAAACTTTCTATGTCAGTGTGGTGCGCATTCGATCGTGATCGATCGACCTTACTATTAGTGTTGGTAAGTAAACCCACCTTTTTTTACTTAATCTGTGTTGCTTGTCTTATTAGTTTCAGTAGATTTGTCTTTGTTTTATTATTATTATACCTGCTCAATTATGATGGGTATACCAATTAGTTAGGTATCAACAACGGCGATGAAGGTTACTTTCGCTAAAACAGTGAGCATATTTATATTGGGTTTTCAATCTGTAAGTAAGTAATGTAATGCTCCTGAACAACTCCTTCGGAAAATAACATGTCGTGAGGTTATTTACACTGAAATGCGAGCCGAGTGCGGCTTTGCATCAGTTGGTACATAGCGCGCGACGGGGTAGCGTGGGCTGGCGGCCGGTGCGCCCTGGCTTCCCCATGTGTGGTGATTACGGCATAATCAACCATAACCAACAAATAATAGTAATGTCGTTTGGTAAAGCCTATGTCCAGCAGTGAACTGCTATAGTCTGTTGATGTATGTAACTACTTTATTAGTACTTATTTCATTACGAGTAGTACACAATTATGTTGTACCAATAGCCTTTTATTTCTTTGTTACAGTTCAAAACAAAAACCTACAATGGCGTCAACTAGTAAAGAACTTGGACAAAAGAAGAGAAAAGTTACGGAAGAATTGAGAAGTTTTCAAGACAGGTGGACTATTAACTATTTTTTTGTGGAATTTAAAACAAAGCCCATATGCTTGATATGCAATGAATCGGTGTCTGTTTTGAAGGAGTATAACATTAGACGTCATTACGAGACTAAACATGCAAATAAGTTCGATAAGTACAAAGGACAGTTTCGGCAAGACCAGGTAAATGACTTAAAAAGAAAACTTTCTGCACAACAACAAATATTTACCAGAGCGAATTCAGAGTCAACATGTTATGTAAAAGCGAGTTATGCAGTAGCTGCAATACTAGCAAAAAAATTGAAGCCATATTCAGATGGTGAAATTGTTAAGGAATGTTTGGAGACTGTCGCTGAAATTCTGTGTCCAGAAAAGAAAAAAGATCTCTCAAAAATAAGCCTGTCTCGTCAAACTATCACAAGACGTGTGGATGACATTGGAAAACACATTGAAGATAATTTAAAAAATCGTGCATCTGAGTTCATATTTTATGCTCTGGCATTGGATGAAAGCACAGATATGACGGATACCGCACAAGTGGCGATCTTTATTAGAGGTGTTGATGCCCACTTTAATAAAACAGAAGAATTAGCCGCATTGTATCCACTCAAGGATACCACTAAGTCACGAGATTTGTTAGAGGCAGTTACATCAACATTGAATCGCTTTTCATTACAACTTAACAACCTATCGGGCTTAACAACGGATGGTGCTCCAGCAATGGTTGGAAAACACGAAGGTTTAGTAAAACTGATTGAAAATGAGGCCTGTAAAGTTGGCAATACGTCGATGCTAAATTTTCATTGCATTATTCATCAAGAGAATTTATGTGCCAAGTCTCTCAAAATGGACCATGTCATGAAGGTAGTTGTCAAAATTGTGAACTTTATTAAGTCAAAAGGGTTGAATCACCGTCAATTCCAAGAATTTCTCAAGTCTTTCGATTCAGAATATGGTGACGTTACATTTTATGCAGAAGTAAGATGGCTGACCCGTGCCAAAATGTTGAAAAGAGTTTTTGATTTGAAGCAAGAAATACAATCATTCTTTGAAAGCAAATCAAAGAGTATTCCAGAGTTTCAAGACAAAGAGTGGGTTTCCGACTTTGCGTTCCTGGTCGATGTAACTAGCCACTTGAATGAAGTTAATACTCGTCTACAAGGGAAAGATCATTTGATTAATGACATGCATGATCTTATTTCAGCGTTTCAAATGAAACTTGGGCTTTGGGAACAGCAGTTAGGAACAAAAAACTTCACTCATTTTCCTACACTCTCAGATCAACCAGATATCACACCGGTGACAGCGGCTAAATACGCTTCTCTGATATCTGACTTGAAACTCGAATTCGAAAACCGATTCCCAGATTTTAAGAAGCATCGTCTGCTTTTTTCTGCTTTTGCAACACCATTTTCCACAGACATGAGTTCCTTGCCGGGACATTTACAAATGGAATGTTGCGAAATGCAATGTGATGCACAGCTAAAGGAGAAATTTTATCAGGTTGGCTTGGAAGAGTTCTACAAAACATATTTTGACAAGGAGAAATATCCTGCGTTTTACAAACATGCTCTGTCCATGATTTCATTATTTGGAAACACTTACATGTGTGAACAGCTTTTTAGTCGGATGAAGCACATCAAATCACAAATGAGAACACGAATTACTGATGTTCACCTGGAAAACTGTTTGCGTGTAGCAACAACCTCAGTCGAGATCAACATTGATGCACTTAGTTCTGCCAAACAAAGTCAGACATCTCATTAACATATTTTATAAATAAAATATTTAACTAACAAATGTGTTTGATTCTCAGATTTCATTTTTCTTCAAAAAATAACATAACATTTTTTTTGTTTGCGTTGGTCAACTATATCAAATTTGTTGGTGCGGCCCGGTGCGAAATTCTCTTTCCGAAATTTGGCCCAGCTGCCGAAAAGGTTGGCCACCCATGGCCTAGACGATTATACACAAGGAAATTGCTTACAGATAACTATCACAAGATTTTAAAGAATCAAATTGGCTTCACATTAATAAATAATAAATGAGAGACAAAGAAACTGCATAAAAAATATAATAACGTTGCTCTGTATACGTATTAGTTCCGCCACTAATTATGTAATAGCAACGATTAAACTAAACTGGAATGACTTCCAACTGTTGAATCTGAATCGAACAACATCAGTCGTAGACGGGTTCAAATTCAGTAAATATTAAAACAAAACAAGAACAAAAACTGAAAATAGTTACACGCAAGGAATGCAAATAATATCCGGCAACAAAAATAATGCAGCTCGTCGAAGAAAAAAGGAATGTAAATGCCGCAAAAACCAATTATTTTGTAGGGCCTCTGAAAGAATAATAATGATAGGGTACGTATTTCCTGTATTGCTATACAGGATGTTTCCTAAGCGCATGTAGAGATTGGTTTATTTTAAGACAAAAAGTTCTAACGCCCCATTTCATTTGTGCGTTCTTTGCGATTCGCTATTTGATGCTGACTTGCATTTTGAGTATAAATATCAAGCGCGCTCTTCTTTTCATCGAGCGCCGAGCCAAGAAACTTTGATTTTTCCGAAAGGAGCGCAACCTTCAATAACCGAGCGTACCTAAAGCGGGATTTTTTGTGTTGCTGGTCTTCTGATATCAGCTCTTCGCGAAGGCGGTTGGACCGCAGAATTATTCAAGAGCGATTTACGCTTGAAGAGCGTCGCTTGCAAATCCACTTGAGACCGATTTCCATCTTTTGTTACGATATCAACTGATTAAAAAGACACTCTAGGGTGGGGGAATGCCACTTGCTTTAGCATGTCCGAGAACTGTCATCACCTACCCTGAAAATCTCACCAAAACAAGCTACAGGCCACGACATGATACGCTCAGGGAGATGGGGTAGTCCCAGAAACGGCACACCACAGGGCAAGCGTGACGGAATGTATAGGGTGTTGCAAAATAAATGGATGCCACGAGATTCAGACTTGGAACCCACGCCTAACAGAACCTCGAAAGCCAAACGGGGTAGGATATTAGTGCATAGTCAACACTGCAGCGACAAGCGCATCGACTTACCTGCGACGCTTCTGAACTGCTCACGGGCTCTACCTCACATAAATCTGATACAGTGTATAAATTAACCTGTAAATAAACATGCACAGGCTCGTAGGAAAATCATAAAGCAACTCACAGTAAACCGCTCTATTGGTTCAACACATTACAGCACGCAGTCAGCGTACACAGATAAAAATTGCAAACAACAAATGGGCACTATAGCTAAGAGCCCCAGCTGGGAGGTCGCCTTACTACTAAAACAACAATTGGTACACTACCCCAACGTGGGTGGCTCACATCTGCCTTGAAAAGCGACTGCAAGCAACCCTTGGAAGCGGCTTGCTTGTAAACATGAATGATTAATTCAAAATAGCCTGAATTGTCGGCTCGCTTGTAAACGTGAATGATTAATTCGAAATAGCCTGAGCTGTCAACTCGCTTGTAACATGAGTGATTAATTCAAAATAGCCTGAATTATTGGCTTGCTTGTAACCTTTAATGATTCATTCAAAATAGCCTAAATTGTCGGCTCGCTTGTAAACATTAATATGAACCGGTAAACAGATCGTGCGAACAAAGGAAATTTACGTTGCCAAATAAACGGCGGCGAAACAACGAACGAACACATCTGTTTACCAAACCGTCGTGATCCTACAAAAAAATTCAAAAAACCTGAAAAAATAAAATAATAAAAATTACAGCCAGCAAGCCAGTTTGAAAATGCAGCGAATAACCCCAAAAAATTTGCCCAGGAAGCGACAAAAATTCAAAGCAAGCGAAGGCCTAACAAAGACGCGTTTTCTAACGGATAATGAGAACAAAGACCAAATACGTACATCAGGCTAAGGTAGCAATATTACAAATTAAAATTTAAATTAGTGGTAGTAAAAATCCAATGCAAGATTATTTAGTGCCAAAAGACAGATAAATTCAACGCCCAAGCAATAGAATCAGAGAGGACTTTGAAGTGCACACGGTTATAAGACACCAATAAAAATAAACACACATACTTAGGTAATTTCACACGCAAAGCCCGGGGAAAGAAATTCGTGTTATAATTTGGGGCCGCTAAAACCCAACAAATGAGTATCATGGGAATTGGAATTTCGGCGGCCAGCCATTGCAACACCACTCAAGTCGCTAATTAATCGCACAGCCGAATTAACCGAGGAATTACTAAATACAAGAAAAAACAGGCAGCCATCCCTTCTCCTCGGGCCAATAAGCGTCAAGAAAGCTCAAAACAAAGGACGGGGCGCCTTTAAATAGACAGACGTGGGCAATAGGAAATCACTCAACCCAGGAGAGTCCACCAGGAACCATCCAGCCTTCCATCACCGACTCAACGCAGGAGAGTCTACCAGAAACCATCCAGCCTTCGATCGAATACTCAACCCAGAAGAGTCCACCAGCAGCCACTTCAGCTCCAGGACGACCCAGCAGCCTCCAGCTTTCCAGGACAACCCAGGAGGGTCCAAAACCCCAGAAGCCGCTTTAGAACCATCGATCAATCGCCCGCTCGCCATGGACACCTCCAGGTCTGCTGCGTAAGGCAGGTCCGACCCATTGGAGGTCCTGCTCTGCGCCCGCCGCCTTATAGCAAACCTAGTGTTCCAGGAACCGCCGTATTCAGGAGCTCTTCGGCCCGTCTCCCAAGATGCCCCCGCTCGTCTCCCCGAGCTACCCCGGCCCCATCCTTGCTGGGACGGACGTGTGCCAACAAGGATAATCCGAACGCCAACGAATCCGCGTACCCCGGGTCTCGACTGCTTCACAGACGAAAGCGACTCAGAATATGGCATCCCCCGGAAAAGCCCTTTGGTCCAACACATTCGGGATGCGCCCTTTGCTTTGCTGCGCCGCCGACCGACCCCCCAGGCCCCCCTTCCGCGGATCCCCACTTGGGATCTAGAGGTGTGCTTGACGGACGCCGAGGAGGCCGAACTCGAAGCCCTGTGGCGGGCCACCTGCTCCGACAGCAGCCCCCGCCACGGCCCTCACTGGCGACAAACGGCCATTCCCCGGACCCCCCCAGCAGATGCTCAAGCTAGTGCCGGACGACGCCCCAATCCAACCGCCGCTCCCGACTGTCGACTAGCGCAGCAGACGTCCCAGAAGGACCTCCTAGCCTCGGTCGACGCTCCACCAAGAACCTTATATTTCCCCTTATATTCAGGGAAAGATGCAGAACTCGCATGGGCAACAACGAAGACTGCGAGACCTGTAGATTGCACGCTCTGAAGACGGGATCCCGACCATGTGACGGAACAGATTGCCATTCAGGCTTTCGAAAATGGACGAAAGGCGGCGGTCATCGATAAAGACACGTACTAAAGCACCCAAGAAGCACGACCTTTCACTGTCACGGTCCGCCAAGAACTCCTCGAAACTACGACACGCGGCCCTCGACAGACGCGCTAAGTTTGCAACGTGCAGGGGGGAAACGGTTAGTCGCATGATCTGTGCACCTGTGACCAATCACGAGGCGAGAAAAGCCCGCCGTTAACTCGACTCGGCAAACTTTCTAAAACAAGACTGTGTTCGAAATTTTAAAATTCTAAATAAGTCAAAACAAATAATTATGAACGAGAAAATTGTGGCCGTTACAGTTGCTTAAAATTGTGAACCGCTAACTGCCTGAACATTATTTGATGAACTAATATACCTAGAAATATGACTGGAAAACCTATATACAGCAAAGCTGTAGTTTCTGAACAGAAAATACTCCAAGAAGCCGAATTTTAAAATGTCCTGACACTTTGGTGAGATATTTCCTATTTTTTCTTTGGATCGGGTTCTAATTAAGTGCTAATTAGGCCTTTTCCATCCTGCAAAATCTCCTTAATTTTAGCGTGTGGTCCTAACTGAAGCAGCTGTTAGAATTTTCTCTTTATGCGGTCAGCGCGAGTTTTGGGCCAAGGTCGTGCAAGATAAATTCCACCAGGAATGCGGAGTCCCGTAGAAGTCTCTACCCTTGCGACTGCTTCCGAGGGTATTTGAAGAAACCACAGTAAGTACATGCAATTTGCATTTCAGCGATTGACTGTTTCGATAAAACCGATTTGCCTGCTAGTGTATTGCGTATTTTTGAAACAAACGCCTTTGACTATAAAGGGGCACGTGTTAACGTAATGCATAGCTTTATCAACGCACATGCGTTACCACATAGGAATAACTGAAAGCATATATGTTCCCTGTTCGAAACCGTTCGTGCAGTGACCTTGAACACCCGGCATATTGTAATTTCCAATTGAACAGTTTGCAAGCCGGCCGAAGTGAGTTACATTTCATACATTTGGCTGCATATTTGCATTGCATCCACATGTCAAATTATGCCATAGTATTGCTAGCGTGAGCATTTTTTAATTTGTTTTTTTGTTGTAATATGTTCGAATTTTAATAATGGTGACTCCAACCCATTTTATTGTTAGTTACTATTTCTGGGCCTTATTTAGCTTCTCCAGCGTTCATTATGATTGTTAACTGCTGACACTGTTGTTGAATATTAAAAATCTATTTACTGTTGCTGGTATATTTCTTCTTGTTATTTGTACTACGACCCTTCATGAACCTTATGTATAACGACTGGCGCCTATTTTGTTTTAATTTATTATGCTTTTTTTTAACCTTAAGAATCGCTGCCTGGTTCTTATTCACTCCATACTCTGCCGAGAGATAGATCTAACTAGGCTTGTACTCACCCCTCGTTTAAGGGTGGTACACAGTTCGCACAGATATGGGTCATCAAGTTCTTCGTTTTCAAATAACATTGTGTTGAATTTGAGATAAAAATCTTAAATTTTGTTAATTTTTGAAAACGAGTTGGGATATTAATTACAAATTTGGTGTGTGTACAATTTCTATCAGCAATACCGTATAATACATAAATCAGATTTGCTCATTTCGGCGTTTGTGTAGATTACCATAAGACAAAATTCAAAATGTTCAAGTTTCACAAGAAATAAATTACATATGGTCGGCAAAATTCTAAATAGGACTTTGACCATATTACCGCAGCAGTCAGTGTCTAAGGTACATGGTACTTCGTATGCCTGGACCTTGTCTATTCCAGACAAACAAACATATTACATAATGGAAACAATGTATCAAATATCTGAATTGACAGCTAAAATAATGTTTAAAATACATTAATACTTGATAAACAAGCAGTCGTATACGTATACAAATAAGAATTCAAAGAAAAATAGGTATTGGTCGCAAAGAACATTCTAGCTCAAAAAATGTAAAACGTGATGCGAAAATCAACACGTTCGCTGTAAACAAAGGCAGGCCAAAAACAAAATGGAAGGAACAAGTGGAGAATGATTTAAGGATAATGGAGATAAGGAACTGGCAGAAGTTAAGTAGTGACAGAAAAAAGTGGAGTGAAATAGTGAAAATGACAAAGACACAAAAAGTTATAAGTTATAACTGAGGAAGTGATATGTGATATAAGAATTAAAAGAAAAATAGGTATCGGTCGCAGAGAACATTCTAGCTCAAAAAATTTAAAACGTGACGCGAACGTCAACACATTCACTGTTTAAATATACTGCTTTGGACCGTGACTATCCCGCAATACTTATTACTGTTACGATAGCTGGTCTCGCCGCATGAGGAACATTTGATACACTTTTGCGGCGTATGACGAACGATTTATACCAATAAAACACAGAGATTCTTCATCAAATTGTGCGTGAGCAGTTGATGCTAATAGGAAATTCTTCTAAGCAGTCTGGTATGGATTATATCAAAATTTTGTCAGCTCAATTCTCAAATACAGGTAACATACTAATTACTATGCGCATAAAATATTTTCAGATAATACACACACCCGGAAAAGCAATTTATAGATAAGATGCATTTTCAAGGTTGAATGGTAATGAAACATGTAAATAAATTAAAAAAATGCAGTGATATGGAATATGTTTGGTATTTAACTATATTATGGGAAAAGTCAAATCATTCCTTGATAATGAAAAGGGATTGAATACGGATAATTTTTATATAAGCATAAAATTACCTATTCTTACCCTACAGAAAGATCATTGTATGTATTAGAAAAATCATAAAAAATAGTTGTGAAGGCATATGCCGCATTATAGTTACAAAATGTCATAGCAATCCCGACGTGCTTACATTATGATCTACATGCCACTTGAATGAAATGGCGACAATTATGAGACCAACATTATTCATTTTGAAACCCAATACGTGTTAATTATAACTTTAGCAAAGTATCAAATGATTTTCCTATCCAGCTTGCGAGTTACTAAACAGCTTTTCGGAGAAGCTTAAAATGGTACAGGAAGATGGTAATACAAATGCTTTCAGGAATAAATAGTATTCATAACTGCCCATGTTCTTTATAATCGAAATAACAGAGAGATGTAAAGGAATTTCGCAAAAAATTAGAACTAGTTAATGTCATAGACAAAATTCCTAAGGAAACATCTACCTCTAAAATTTTATTTATTTACTGAAGGAGCGGTCATTAGCAAAATAAAGGTGAAATGCCCATAGTTTTCCAAATAACACCTTTTCTTCCTCTTATTATAGACCAGTGGCCTGTTTTAACGACAAAGTGGTTCTATGAGCCCTCTTTGCCCTTAAGGACGGGTAGGAGGCTAGCCTTGCCCGTGGTAAGTAAAAAAGTAAGTTAACGACTACCACAAGTGTTAGTGTGGTAGTTGGAGAGCATACGATTTTTAAAATCTAGAGTCGCCGGGATTCGAACCTGAGCCGGAGGCCTAAGAGGCAAACATTTGCTCGCTGGGCCATCCGCTCACAATAACATCGCATTGCAATAAATACAAAGGAGCACAGTAGCTAAATCAACAAATTCAACATGGTTGTATCATTTAGCAAAAACAAAAAGCAATTACTCCCAAATTAAACAACATGAGCTTGTGACTAGCGGTGTCAATAAGTTGCAAAAGCAGATTTTGTTATAAAAATGGCAAGCAAAAGCAAGGAAACATTTCAATTACCTTTGTTGAAAACTTAAAAAGAGGTTGAGATCATCTAAATTTTAATAAGTGCATGCGTTTTAATTATCCAAAGATTGCTGTAGTTGTTATTTTTAATGCCATGTATGTGTCATTCATGGGCTGGACACGAGCATACTAATTATTAGTAATTATGTATGGATCCGAATTCAACCAGTGTTAATCACGGAAAGTTTCCCGGTGTTGAATTAAAAATAACTCGACTTGGCGCGCCCTACCAGCTAGTAGGGGTGGGCGATATTTAAATTAACATATCGATATTCGATATCAGAATTATATCGATATTTATCGATATATCGATATTTATCAATATGTCGATATTTATCAATAAATAGATAAATATCTCACAAATACCGATATATCGAATATCGATATTTATCGATATATCGGTATTTGTGAGATATTTATCTATTTATGGGATATGTCGATATCTGATATTTCTATATATCGATATATCGATATGGAAATAATATCGATATTTATCTATATATCGCCCAGCCCTACTGCTGAGTGCTGACTATCAAATAATTTTATGTAGAATTCCCCGATGTGAAAATGTGTAGCATAAACAAAAAACGCCGGAAAAGGATTTACCCCGGAAAATTAAGTTTGCAGACTTGCACAATATTTTTAAATTTAGGGACTTTACAAGAAGTCCTTATTTAAAAGTTGCAAAATGCAATACGTGTTAAATTCGGAGTATGGACTTACGGAGTACGAATATACTTACTTTATATCGTTATCAATGTTATTATATTGTATTGCATTATTTTAAGAAAATAAATTGTACTTATTAAAATATGTGTTAAAAAATGTGAATAATTAAAGTATATTTCTATCTTGCTAATTATATGTGTTACAAAAGTAAAGCATTAACAAATATTAGGTATTTATTTTACTGTAACATAAGATGTGTATGTATGTACAACTTTACACCACAATCAATGCGTAATTACAGAGCTGGGCAGTAATTGATTACTTTTTAGTTAAATTACTAATTAAATTCCTTTTTGTTTATTTGCCTTGGAATTGAATTACTTTTCAAAATGCGGTAATTGTAATTGGGAATTGCCATATTTGTTAGAAAGTACTTGAAAATTACTTTTTAAAAGTAATTAATTACTGCATTCAATTACTCAATTACTTTCGTGTAATTAAATTACTCTAAAGTACTTAAATTACTTTATAGGTATTTGAATTACTTGTGGTAATTGAAATTACTCGAGGTAATTGAATTACTTTGTGGTATTTCAATTACTGAATTACTGACCTCGATGGGGTGCTAAATCTCTAGAACGCATAATTAAGATAAGGTGTTATTAAGTTACATATTAAGCAAATCGCAGGGTATTCCCCGCGCAATATAATAGTTATTTACTATACAAGTGGGATAACAGCATCATTAATATACGTGTGTGTAAGTTACAAACGAGTGCGTAGCACGAGTTATGTAAGCACACAAGTATATTAATGATGCATTATCACACATGTATTGTACAAAATTTTATCTACGACTGCCTAAAATTGAGAAAAGTGCATTAAGAGAAATGTCAGATCTGTCATTTTCAAAAATATTTTAGTAGGCAAATGTCATTATGTCATTCATTTGACACTATTTCAGTTACGTAATGAAGTCATTACACAACTCAGTTGCGTAATGAAACCATTACATAACTGAGTGGTGTAATGAGCTTCATTACCTAACTGAAATAGTGTCAAATGAGTGACGTAATGCGTTACTTATCCCACTGGAGTAGATAAATCTAATTTATTATTTCCTCTGACGAGTCGAATAACAGCAACTTCTGCATTTTGTATGACGCGTCCACGAGCATTAGTGCGTGTATCTGTAGCTTGTAACAGTGACACTTAAATTTGTTGTGAGAGACGCTAAGTGTAAGACGCTATAAGAATATTTGCGGTAAGTACATTACAGGTTATAATATCTACGGTAAAATAATAATTTTAAATAGCTTCATTAAACGATATTGGTTCATAATGATTATTTATTCAGTTCAATTTGCTTGTATTAAATTAAACGATCCGTGCAAGTGCAACAGACGTTAAGTCCAGAAAATTACGTTTTTGAGTGAGGAATTGAATTAAACGGACAAAATCCGATAACAACATTTAAACAGCGGAAAACACATGTATAAAATGTACCTGATTGCAAAATCTCATGTCTGGTTGACTCAAAAATGCATTATGGTGCATGGTAATTTTAAAACGCCGCCGCATAAGTTTGCCGCATTCTTGCATTGAACATTTTGTAAATTATCCATTTTTTTTCGCTTTCTTGCCTTGTAATGCTCATATGCTGCTTTGTATACTGGCACTAGTGCCACTAGCTTCTATTATTATTAAAAACCCCCTTGCTAATTACGAGACACTCAAATATTGGCTTCTTAATGATTTTACACAAAATTCCATTTAGTTTTTTAAAAGAACAGTGTATAGTGACCCAATTTACGTAATTTCAGATATTTTATTGCCCTAAACTTAAAATCAATAGGTATTATTAAAAATGTTAATAACATTTGAAAATTTGAAGTAAAAATATGAAAGCAACCTGAGCAATTTAATTGTCGAGCGTTCACAGTAATTTTCTTATTCGGTGTGTTCAAAAAGAAATTACTTAAGGGCGGGCCATGGAATATAAAAGTATTGGCAACAGCCAACTTTAGAATTCATTAACATAATCACTGTTGTTGCTATCACAAGTTTATATTTTACGCTGATATCGCGATTGAAAATTCCAAAAATTGCCATATTCAACCCTTATGTAATTTCTTTTTGAACACATAGTATAAAGGTCACTTGAATGTAAAAATTACTTTATTGTTACGTGCTTGAGCAAATGTCTTTTGTTTTTGTATCTAAAGTACGAATTCTTATTTCAATCAGCCGTTTTCAACTATGTTTATCAGTCATCTGTTAACTTTCAACGGTCCCTGATCAACACCAAATTGATATTTTGTTTTAAAATTTCAGAAGTTACCTAATACATTTTTAATAACTATTTGTATTACTAGGGAGGAAAATGTATCATTTCTTACCGCAGATGTAGTTTAGTTCTTCAGAGTTTGCGAGAACCTAATCAATTTATAGTAATCATGTAAGGGATGAAATGACGTTTTAGTCCAGAGTTATACATACAACACTTTTACATTTTATGATGAGACTATCTCTTGTAATCAGCTGCATTCAAAAATATTTAAATATGAAAACCAGGAGGCTAGCTGATTTATTATTAATAATAATAACATTGTCTCCCGTATCCAATGGCAACGGCAGTCAATGTATTATACTCCCTCCCACTGCCATTGGAAACCCACCAGGGACCGAAACGTATATTTTCCCTATACCCCTAACAGGTGACAGAAAATGTCACTTTCGTATAAAGGAGTAAAAATAAGTATTTTCGAACAGAGCCAACAAAAAATGCTCAAGTTGCGCCAATTGGACAGTTCTTCTACAAAATCTAAATAGAAATTTGCTGTCAAACACTTAAGAAATCCAATGCTCCACCCTGTTTACTTAGGTAAGTTATATATTTTCGTCATTCAGCCTCATGTTAAGCGTATTTAATAATAGATTGTTCTACAAGTTAAGAAAAGTTAAAGTTTTTCACGGTTTAATTTACGAGCGAGTGATGCAAAGGGACTGGATTAATTTATCACGAACATGGAAAAATCACTTTTATAACATATTCAGCGTGCTATTTTTTCTAATATCATTACAAAATCTAGCCAAAATTAAATTCGACATTTCTTCTAAAAAAAAAATTTTTAATTGACAGTGAAGAAGTCGAAATCGTCAAATAAAATACAAGAAATCGGCAGTGAAGTAATCCATTGTTTTACAACTTTTTGTAGGCGGCTGGGCGATAGGTAAACGTCAACCGACGTCAACGTAACCTATAAAAGTTGGTTAAAATGTTGTAACATCCCGATTTCTTGATTTAAAAAAACAATGTAACCTGGGCACTGGAAGTTCCATTTCAATCCTTGTGTGGTTTATTTGTTTTGGCCCTTCGGGCCTTGGCAACTAATTACACAATCGTGATAAAAATCTCAACTTTAGTGATAAGATATGTGGAAACTAATATACAAAAATATATCGATTTGAACTTCCAAGTCCTTATACCTTCTTACTGAAGGGACTTTGTACTAAAGTATATTAGGTTTAATCGGTTTATTATAACCTAAGGAATCTATGCCAAATCGGTGTCCCATTTTTTTTGGACACCCTGTATAATTGTTATCCTTGAACTTATTTATTTACTTACATCTTACATCAAAACCAACTAAAAACTTCTGTTTTGGTGAACGGTGAATGTAGCTAGAAGATTCAATTATCAAAAAACTTACTATTTCCTGTGAGTAATTGAAACTCTGGTAATTAAATTACTACATTGGGCGGTAATTGGTAATTCGTAATTAATTACTTTTTAAAAGTAATTTGCCCAGCTCTGCGTAATTATAACTTTAGTTTCTGAATAGCCAAATTCAGTTTAAAGGAATAGTGGCAACGCAAAAAATTAGGTTCAAAAATGGTTATACAGCACTCGAATGTTTTAAAGATTACCTAATAGTTAACAGAAACGTCGTTTTTAGTGCACCCATATTCATATCGATTTTTGACAATTTGTGAATGTAAAATCTTGTTCTGCGTGGTTACAATAGGTCAATATGTAAAATAACATAGTAGATTATTTTAGATCATGAAGTATTATTATTAGGGTTATTAAAATAAATTGAATTTATGGCACTTCAAATTAAGCTAATGTTGCACATGCGCAGATACAAGGTATACGGTATACTGTAATGGTCTTAAGCCCAAGACCCTGCTCTGCTTGCAGTACACTTAAAAAGTCACAAAAGCACAGAGTTGGGGTGTTTTATGGTATTGCAATACTAAGCTTAAATTTCATTCAGTAAATGCATTGGAAAAGAGATGGCAGTATTAATAAATTAATTAAGTAAGGAACGCAAAGGACAAAGCTTGCTTTTCACAGGGTTGAAGTCGAAGTTCAAATTAATTAAATATTAGGTTTGGGCAGAATGCATTGTAACGCTAGCTCCCGTTTCAATTTGAGTAATTTAATATTGAATAATATTTGCAAATTGAAACGCGCCGACCTTTCGCGTTATCAAGAATTCGGTGTGTTCCAGTAAGATAAGACAATTCCGCCCGTGACAACAGCGCGAACAAAGGCAAGTCGCGCGCCGTTCCTCCCCTCCTAGAAACTTTGCAAGACCTATAAAACCAGTTGCAGAGGAGATTTTCGAGGAGATTCCACGAGACTTTCCCTTCCGACTCCGAGACCTTCCAGACCGATTTCCTGTCCGAAGAAATCCGTAGTCATTGTAATATCTGACCCTTCTCATAAGGGTTGTTAAACTCTACGCTCGTCGGGTAGCTCAAAGTCGTAGGGGGTTCCCCTCAGATATATGATAATTTAGCATACAAAAACACCATCGGAATACATTTAAACAGTTTACTATGTTTACCTACGATACATTTCAGTAATAGATATTTCCAAAGTTCATTTACACAAGAAATAACAATAAACCCGTGTGGACTGCTGGAGCTGATAGCCGGCGTCCTTATCTGCACGGAGCACCAGGCGTTGCACGTGCGGTTGATAATGGTCCTTGCGCAGTAGCTGGAATCAAAACAGAGTTAAACGGTCTGCTAATTATACAGTAAATCATATCACGGCTCTAGAGATTTTACTGATAGTGCAGGGGGTGAAGCCCGCCTCTAAATTCATTTAGGGGTGTCCGGAGACGGTTAAGCTATAAAGGCCGCATTGCGTTAACAAATATGATTTTAATTTCAGAGTCCGAGCGCCGACCAAATATTGCCGCTTTTCCTCCAAAGCGGGCCGGGGAAATCTCGCGCTCTCGGACTATATTACGACTGGCAAATTTAAATTACAACGACTGCTAACTTTGAGCACGGACGGTTTCAAATATGAATCAAAATACAAGTCTAAAGCTTGAGTGCGGGCTGTTTTGATTACGTCTGGAGATTATAATGAATGCTAGTTTAAAGTTCAGGTGCGGATTATTTTAATTCTGAATTGAAATTAACAGGAATACAAATTTACAGGTCGGATGCGGGTTATTTTAATTAGGGCCGTATATTTCGGCTGGGGAGAATGGATGACATCTAGATATTTATTTTGACAAGCCACTAGGTCAAACCACGATAAACAGAGGACAGTCAGGCGGATTTTCACCACTGAGTCGAATTCTGCTTAGTGGCGACTGCGAAATGTTTCCCAAAATAATTCACTAGGTCAAATCTACTCTCGGGGAAGTTAACTAATTAATAAGTTATTGACATCCAGGCGGATTTTCACCACTGGGTCGAAACAACTTATTATCTAGCTTGCTAAGTTCGGTCGGGCGGAATCTCCTGAAGAGAGCTGGTGCTAGCAGGAAAAATCTCCCTTTAGTCGAACGGGACGGTCAGGATTGGGGATCTGGGACTGGGGAAATCGGCATGGAAGGTCTCTGAGTCGGAAGGGAAAGTCTCGTGGAATCTCTTCTCGATTGAACGGTGCAGCTCCTTTTATGGGCCCTAGAAAAGTTTTCAAGGGGGGATAGCGAGTGGGGATAGCGGCGCACGACTCGACTCGGTACTACCTGGTTATCTCTGGACGTGACGTCGGTCCCTGCGCGCTTATCATTACTGGCAAGATATAACTTGAAATAACGCGAGACTGGGCGATGCGTAAATTAAACACATTTTTATTGTGTAATAATAATTTACGCGGAGGCTAGCGTTACATATGCCGGTCCCTTCGGAGGAAACGGGAGCTCAGTGGGCAACTTCTTCAACGAGGCTCTCAAAACAATACAGAAGTCACCTGGAGGTCTGGTGGTTATTCGGACGGGACACAGAAAACATTCTAACTGGGAAACGCGAGGGTACTAGAATTTTAGCGGGCGTTTCTTCAGGAGTTCCATACAGGCTGAGTAAAAATGTTTACTCTAAATTCTGGCCTAGCTGAACACAGAGGTTGCGGTTTCAACGTGTATTCGAGATATTTCTGCCGAGAAAAACACATTCCGGAAGCATTTAAATATGTGAAAGCATACAGGTTGCAGGATAACCTTCTTTCACAGAAACTATTTCACTAGGAAAATTGTAAAAGCTGCGGGAACCAGTATACAATCTCTAGGAAAAGGTGCACAGCATTTCATTTAGAGGGGCTGGTACAGAAAAGAAAAATGCTGCTTCCTTTCTACATTTTCTCCTCCAAGCTTCGATAATGAATCTACAAACTTTTGCTATTAGCCGGGTTTACGGGGGCAAAAGTACGCTTCAGGAGGAAACTACCATAACATCGATCGCACTTTTAAAATCAATCGCACTTTTAAAATCAATCGCTCAGGACAGGGGGAATTCATCTGTAATACGCCTTCACGCTTATCGGGATTAAGCGTAGAGTTTCGTAGTATCCCTCGCACTTTTACTCGTGCATTCATTCTAAGAGTTTCAAACTCACGGAGTGGGTGTCGTCGCGGTATCGACCTACACTCACACAAGACTAGGACTCTCTGGAGCGCTTTCTACACTACGCTCTGGGAACGGTTGCATTAGTCGCGGTGTCGACCTACATTCCATTCATACCGGGATCCTTTAAGCGTGAAAAAAAACATCTAGGCTGCAGGATAGCCTATTTCATACATTCTCACACAATTTATTGGATAGCAAGGCAAATTGTAGAGGCTGCTGGGACCAGCATACAATTTCGGGCAAACGGTGGACGGTATTCTAAACTTACGCTCTCTGGAAACTTCCTCCGAAGGGACCGGCATATGTAACGCTAGCCTCCGCGTAAAGTATTATTACACAATAAAAATGTGTTTAATTTACGCATCGCCCAGTCTCGCGTTATTTCAAGTTATATTTTGCCAGTAATGATAAGCGCGCAGGGACCGACGTCACGTCCAGAGATAACCAGGTAGTACCGAGTCGAGTCGTGCGCCGCTATCCCCACTCGCTATCCCCCCCTTGAAAACTTTTCTAGGGCCCATAAAAGGAGCTGCACCGTTCAATCGAGAAGAGATTCCACGAGACTTTCCCTTCCGACCCCGAGACCTTCCATACCGATTTCCCCAGTCCCAGATCCCCAATCCTGACCGTCCCGTTCGACTAAAGGGAGATTTTTCCTGCTAGCACCAGCTCTCTTCAGGAGATTCCGCCCGACCGAACTTAGCAAGCTAGATAATAAGTTGTTTCGACCCAGTGGTAAAAATCCGCCTGGATGTCAATAACTTATTAATTAGTTAATTTCCCCGAGAGTAGATTTGACCTAGTGAATTATTTTGGGAAACATCTCGCAGTCGCCACTAAGCAGAATTCGACTCAGTGGTGAAAATCCGCCTGACTGTCCTCTGTTTATCGTGGTTTGACCTAGTGGCTTGTCAAAATAAATATCTAGATGTCATCCATTCTCCCCAGCCGAAATATACGGCCCTAATTAAAATAACCCGCATCCGACCTGTAAATTTGTATTCCTGTTAATTTCAATTCAGAATTAAAATAATCCGCACCTGAACTTTAAACTAGCATTCATTATAATCTCCAGACGTAATCAAAACAGCCCGCACTCAAGCTTTAGACTTGTATTTTGATTCATATTTGAAACCGTCCGTGCTCAAAGTTAGCAGTCGTTGTAATTTAAATTTGCCAGTCGTAATATAGTCCGAGAGCGCGAGATTTCCCCGGCCCGCTTTGGAGGAAAAGCGGCAATATTTGGTCGGCGCTCGGACTCTGAAATTAAAATCATATTTGTTAACGCAATGCGGCCTTTCTAGCTTAACCGTCTCCGGACACCCCTAAATGAATTTAGAGGCGGGCTTCACCCCCTGCACTATCAGTAAAATCTCTAGAGCCGTGATATGTTTTACTGTATAATTAGCAGACCGTTTAACTCTGTTTTGATTCCAGCTACTGCGCAAGGACCATTATCAACCGCACGTGCAACGCCTGGTGCTTCGTGCAGATAAGGACGCCGGCTATCAGCTCCAGCAGTCCACACGGGTTTATTGTTATTTCTTGTGTAAATGAACTTTGGAAATATCTATTACTGAAATGTATCGTAGGTAAACATAGTAAACTGTTTAAATGTATTCCGATGGTGTTTTTGTATGCTAAATTATCATATATCTGAGGGGAACCCCCTACGACTTTGAGCTACCCGACGAGCGTAGAGTTTAACAACCCTTATGAGAAGGGTCAGATATTATAGCATTGCCAAACCAAAAGAAATAAATAATCACAAAAAGGTTTGCTATGTGCAGGTCAATGAAGCGTAGATTGAAATATAGCTAAGCAGGTAAAATTGTGAGCAATCTAAAACGGTATAAGAAGACAAAAATAATAATGTTGCAACGATCAATTAAGAAGCCATGCATAAAGACAGAAAGTGGCAATTGTGAGAAGCAGACAAGACAGGATAAAGCAAGGGAAAAGCAAACAGCAAACAGAAAAAAACGAGTGATAAGAAGACAGATGGACATCGAAAGCATATGTGAATGAAATGAACTCTTTAAAAGGATCATTGCATTTACGCGAGTGAACAGAGCAAAGCAAATAATAAAACGTGTAGTGGCGCAAAGAGAATTTTGACAATTAAAAATGTAGACGATATTTTAGATATAAGATATGTTTAAATTTAATAATTTGTAAGAAAATTTAGTTTAAAATGTATTTAATTTGAACATGGCTAATTTCCGTTTGTATAGTATTAGATTAGCATTTGTTTATAGCGGACATCATCAGATAACAATTGATTAAATTATAAGATTGACATGAAATTTTGTGCTCCTTTTGACTACAAGTTTTTATATAATAAAATTAAATATTTTGAGCTAAAACGTGTTTCACTGTGTTAACCAAGTGGTATAGTTCATATGAGAACGTTTGTGGCGATTTCTGCAAACATAAATTATTTCACCAAAAGCATATCTGAGGAAACGTTCGCTACCCACATCAAGATTAGGAAGGATTCCAGCCGAAAAGAGGGTCCATAATCAGGGCGTTCTACTGCGACGCATCAGGCAGGAGTGCAGGACCCCGACCCGCAGCACAGACACCGGAGGAAACCGTTCCAGACAAAGATACGAGTTGGGGCCCTCTTTTCGAAGATTGAAGCAAACACGAAATTTTAAGGTACTCTCTAACTCTAAAAATATTAGCGTGAGCAACCAGAAATTTGTGTGCATGCGAGGCAATACCGTACTAAACAAGATTAAAGCAT
This sequence comes from Agriotes lineatus, assembly GCA_940337035.1. Classification (NCBI taxonomy): domain Eukaryota; kingdom Metazoa; phylum Arthropoda; class Insecta; order Coleoptera; family Elateridae; genus Agriotes; species Agriotes lineatus. The sequence goes on from OW679197.1 coordinate 100,610,581, forward strand.
CTTCATGTTTCCAGCGAAAGTTTTTTCCAAATTATTAACCAGAGTCCAAGTGTGAGGTTAGGTGGAGATTAAACAATTGCAGAAATTCAATCGGCGTCCCTTCTGACGTCATAAGACAAATTAATTCCTAAAACAAAATAAAATAATAACCGCCAAAGCTCTACGATTTAAATAAATACCTCTTCGAATGTTCACAAATTTGATTTTTAAAGTCAACAACGCTTACGTGCCAGATACGAACCATTTTGTGTAATTTTGACAGCAGCACATACATTAGCGACTGCGTATAGGAACTCACCCTTTGAATAGAGTTGATTGTTCTACCGAGCTAGCGTTATGAGAATAAAATTGCAGATAAATAAAAAACGGAAAAGGGCATAATACTATTTATTTTGAGTCGAGTAAATAAAATTACAATCCAGCAATTATTTTAATCAGTTTAATCAGTAGTGCATATCAAACCATAGCATTTAAATGGATCCGCAACGTGGGGGGAAAGCAAATTAATAAACAAATAAGGGGCCATCTCAATACATACAAAAAGGTATCGTAAACCAATCTGAATCGATATATTGATATTCGATAAATATCGATATTCGATATTTCGATATAACGATAATCGATAAATATCGATATATCGATATTCGATAAATATCGATATTCGATATTCGATATATCGATATCTGATATTTCCATATATCGATATATAGATATGGAAATAATATTGGTATTTTTATCGATATAACGATATATCGCCCAGCCCTACCAGCGAGTCGTCAGGCTTATCAACACGCACCGCATCCAAGATAAGAATTATTTTACCTGTTACCCGTATTTAGCATTGAACTAATCAAGCAGCATTGCTTACCGAATGGTGGTTGGATAATTCATTTAATGTGACAAATTAGTTAGTTACATTTTGTCTTCTAAACTCTTAGTTTATTCATTGTTAATTGAATTTATGTTCCAACCAGTTATTTGTGATTTTTGATTTATATTTATTTAATTGAAAAGTAATTATTACAATTTTTATTACGTAATAAAATTGGTTGAAAACCTGCATAAGCTAAATACTGCATTATCGATATTATACCTGTTAGTTGGTTAATAAGCAGATTCGTCTCCTTGTACGGGATTACAAAGAGCAATGTTTCATCAAAAATTTGATTGATTAAACCATTTACAGTAATTTTTATTGGCTGCTACTTATTAATTACTGGAGGTAGTTTGTATTTTGTTTATATGCCTAATTTGTCGGCTGATATAACAATGTGAAGTATGGCCATGCTACTATTCTTTTTTCAGCCTTTATTTAATATATAGATATGTTTTATTACGATGAATTGTACCGTTATAAATTCTAGAAGCGGGTTTCTTTCAACCAAAACCATAATAAACTATGTTTTATGTTAAATCCAATTTTATTTATTCATTAGATTCTCTTCGATGAAGTAACCGTGAATTCTACGAGGTTTCTCTGAACCACCCCTAGGTACTTGGTTTGTGCTCTGCGACTGTGATTTTTGGCTGACGGGTGTTCACACTTGAACAGGTCATGGTTGCAGTTTAAGCAAAATAGCTTAATTGATAGGAGTGAGAATACCCCGAACAGTTTTGAGGTTGGAGTGTATATCATTTTACAGTGAAACAATGACTCAAATGAGTACAGAGATATGTTAGAGACAGATATCTATATCACTCAACCAAACTGGCTCATGGATAGAGCAGGCTGCAATGGCAGCGACAATAACGACCTGAGCTAATAGTAATAAGAAATTGAATGCTGATCTTATGTTATCTATAAGCCGATAAAAGTTGAAAGAAATATGTGGGTGTTCTACCTTTCGCGCCATTTGAAGGAAACTACGCATTTTCTGGACCTACTAGAAAAGTAACACTTCTCAAGCAATAAATACCCCAGAAAATAATCGAGAAAAATGACGCGAGGCTGCCTATCAACAAATTCTTTAATCTTGTGTTAAGCTCGAGTAAATGGAATAGATCTATTGAGTTTTATGCTTTTCAACAGTCACTAAATAGATTAAGAAGCAGAGGTCTTAAAAGAAAGAATTTGTCGCAATGACCGCCGCTAGAAAAAAATCCATTAGAAAAAACAAATACAGTTCAACAGCAAGTGCAGAAAATGAAATAACCGCCGCCACAAAACTACTGACTGCTTTTCGAAAAGTCAAAGTTCTCAAGATGAAGAAGCCCATCTATCTGAAAACTGCAAACTCAAGTTATTGATCCAAGAAACAGTTGACGCCTTGACAACAGTTGTACATCTCATTTGTGTCTTCAAAAGGAAAGCTTTCACACGTGGATTCATACTGATTGTAACTGATTAAACTTGGCGATCAAAGCGTCAACTGCTGTGAAAGCCAAAGAAAACTGTTCGGCTACATGCCTCAATGGAACCGAATGCAGGTCAGCTGATCTTGAAAATATTCTGTTTGTTTGTGATATGCGCTTGAATCGTCATTCAGTTGCTAAAATCATCGACAAAAACTGCTAAGAGGCACTAGTATGGGATTAGAAAGGGAACGTCAAGATGGACGACCTCTATGATCTACAATCAACAGAGCCTGCTGTCATTGCATCCAAATATGGGTAAACCTGGCATTCAAATTCGGTAGGAATAACTAGGCCACTTGAATCCCAGTGATCTCATACAGGTGGTCAAAAGCAAAAGTGACTGGCGTGAAGCTCAAGTGTGCCCAAAAACTAAGTTTCTGCAATATTTGTATTAAAATAAAGCTATCAGCTTTACCAATCTTGGAAAGAAGGCTTTTGAAGGTAAATATATGCGCCACTAGAAAATGGCATGTCTAAAAGAAAAAAAGCATAATCTGGTTTAAATGGCTCGATGTATGGTTTCTTTTAAAATTTGCACGAACTTCCAACTTAAAACATCTTCAGATATTTTAATCCAAATGTTTGAAACAAAAGGCTTAGCAAAGACAAACTTGGAGCCCACTCTACTCTCGGTGTCTTCGTGGTTATTAGTAGCAAGCTCAAGAGTACCAAACAAGAATTCCGTATGAGAAGAAAATTGTCATGAATAAAGGAGTCGAATTTTTGAATGTGATTCACGAGGAAGCGAGCCTATTATCACGAATTTTACGTAGTACGTGGTAGCGCATGCTGCTTGAAGATGAGTATAAATCCGAAGTAGACAGAGTTGAGGTAAATGTACCAACGACCAGAATAACACAATAACACTATTTAGAACAGAAGTGTTTCATCTTTTAGATAAAAAGTGTTACAGGCTAAATCGGTGTTTAAAACACTAAAACCAAACAACACGTGGCGGCTGCTTTAATGTGTAAATTTAAAATGGTAGTTTGAAGACACAAAAGCAAAATTCGTCCTAACTGCTCTACAACAGTCCCTGTAACAGGAAGTTTACCAGCTACTTGTCCGAAAAATGGATTCCATTCGGTAAAAGGGTGAATTAGGGCGACATGCTGTTGAATTAGTTATTGATTGTTAGAAAAAAACTGGGGGGGAGGGGGGCACACACTGTTTCAGAATTTCTTTAAACTGCTCCTTGGAAGTCTGAAATAAGAAACAGTAGTTTGGATTGGTGACAGCTGTGTGCGACGTCCAAGCTCGTCCATCCACAAATCTACCTTGTAGGCCGCTAGCAGTCCTTACACAAATAACACATAAAAAACATACAATAGGACGTCGCACGCAAAAACCTTAAAAAAAGCAAAAGTTAAGTTAATCTAATTATATTGCTTTTGAATACAAACATATAGAATGAAGATACACTGAACAGTAAGGTAAAACTAACAGTTATTTCTATACCTATCTATTATAGGCAAGGGGGAGGGGGAATTCATACGCTGCTGCAAGATAACAGGTAACAACTCCCAAACATTTAAGCGCGACTTACTCGAACAGACCAAAATTAAGAGCAAGCTACGTAATCATATAATCTTCTTTTGGAAAGTGTCATTGGTTGTTTATTTAGTCGCAACACCGTAAACTGTAACACCAAAATTAACAAACTGTAACACCATACCTTAGTAAGGATCCTAGCGGCGCCGTTACTGGGTTATGGGAACACGTGCCGGTCTATCGCCGCTAAAAGAACCCCTTTTGACTGGCCTGCTGGTCGAGTCGGGAGCTGATTTAGAAGGCGTAACGATAAAACTTCCACAAATTGCTTCAACAGCAACTGGGGGGTATTCCCATGAAAGGCTGCGGGTTTCACATACCCAAAAATGAAAAATTAGAAAGGTAGGCACTACGACGACGATTGAGCCTTCGAATTTAATCCGCACAAGGCAATGACACTTTTAATAAGAAGACTTACGACCACAATCCCCGCTTAACCACACCTAATAAGGTTATCACCCCTATACCAAAAACAAGAGCGGTCGGTCTAACCAGCGGTGACTAGTGTTCACCCCGATATGCTTGTAGTAACTAATGAAAAGTAACTATAACTGACATTATTAATATAAACGATGGACGCGAGATTCCATCACAAAGAATTGCAGCGGGTCCTCGACAGCTCAAAAGCTGCCGAGAGCCGTCACAACAATATGTATGAGCCCTTTTAGTGTATTCTCGTGACTGACTTAGAAACCCGGTAAAATAATGTATGCCTCTCATCTGAAGTCATCTCTCTTTTCCACATGTACGCTACATTCATTGCCCAAGATTGCATCACATTTCGCAGAGAACCATACGCTCAAAAACGCACGTAGGCTTCAGACGAGCTGATCTCACTGTCGCCCCGGAAGCCGTTAAGATATGACTGGGTTCAAAACTCCAAATGTGATCCAGGACTACCTCTATTGTTTAGCAGCCAAATCAACTAAGTACTACTTGGGCACACCAAGAGCTATAGAATAGGTCTCGCGTTTGCAGAGCGCTAAAATTTTAAAAATATTCCGACACAGAATAAACATTTCTACTATTAAAATACGGCGCAGCCAAATTTTTTTTTATTCCCAAGATGAAAGACCGTAAAATAGAAGTTAGGAAGAGTTGCTGCCAAATTTAGAAGAACATTACAAAATTTCAGCTTTAAGCCGTTTTTAAGCGAACACTTTCCACATGTTGGCAACAGGCCACGGATTGGGCAACTCTGAAATCAAATATTTAGGGTCTGCCACATGGCTCGACCCCTTTAATATCCAAAACAGGCAATCCAAAGTACATTAATAACGCGGAAGTGTAATAGTTTGTAATTTTGTCAGATCATAGAAGATATATGTTAAAAATAAATGTGTATTTTAATTTTAGTAAACAAATCAACAATAAACAACGGTTTTATATATTTAAGTTAACAAATATTCAAAGTGAAGGTCTGCGACTTCGATATACTGCTATGGTATTGCGGAGGCTATTCTGTTCAATTGGTTTAGTTATGTTTAATGAATTAAGTCAAATAACAGGATTGGTTATGGTTTAATTGTTAAACTGTTGATTCTGGAGAAACGAAAAGTTATGTAATAAAATTAATATAAAAATTTAATGGGATTAGATAGACAGGATTAACTATTCTTGGGAGTAGGTTTTCATTAAAAAACTAGTAACTGGAAATGAATGTAAATAATGGTATTTAGATCGGTACAAGGCGGTGTCGCATTTAATAAGGATGTTTACACTAACCTAATGTGATTAGGCTGAAGTTTACTATGAAGTGACCTTAAAGATAATGCTAAATAATGTTAATACATACTGAAATTAATATTTGCTTAAAAATCGTTAACATGGATATGAACACCATTCAAAGAATATTTGCGCATGAATCACTTTAAAATGTATAATTGTAAATAAGAAATAAAACAGAATCTACCTTAAAGTAAAATTAAAAGCGTGAACTGAAAGAATAATTAAAATGTGTCAAAAGTTAACAAGGCAAAGCTATTGACATTTACAAAAATAAGATTGGAATTTAGTATTAAGTGAATGTAAAACAATTAAAATGACAGTTGCTAGGTAATAAGAAAGAATTGAAAAATATATAAAAAATTAATCCAACAAGTAAACTTGTCATTTTGGGGCTTGTTTTCATATGTTAACTTACTAGAACCTAGCAATCAAGCTAAAATGTGTTTAATTGAATTAAGGGTTGTGAAGTAATGTCAGAAGGGGCCATTAGTGGAGATAGTCTGCGAATGTATGGTGTTGCTGGCAAAAGATATGGACTAAGTACGACGTTCACTGGTTCCTGCATTGATGGTAAGATAAAAGAATGAGCCGTGCAGCTGAAGGTGGTGATGTTGCAGCCATTCAGGGTCAGAAAGTAATTCTGAGTTTAACTCTTACTCAATTGTATTTTTTAGTTTATCTACTCCAGTGGAATAAGTAACTCATTACGTCACTCATTTGACACTATTTCAGTTAAATACTGAAGCTCATTACACCACTCAGTTATGTAATGGCTTCATTATCTAACTGAATTGTGTAATAACTTCATTACCTAACTGAAATAGTGTCAAATGAATGACATAATGACATTTGCCTACTAAACTATTTTTTAAAATTACAGATCTCACATTTCTCTTAATGCACTTTTCTCAATTTTAGGCAGTCGTAGATAAAATTTTGTACTGTACATGTGTGATAATGCATCATTAATATACTTGTGTGCTTACATAACGTGTGCTACACACTCGTTTGTAACGTATATTAATGATGCTTTTATCTCACTTGTATAGTAAATAACTATTATATGTTAATTATCATTTTACAAATGCATGTTGCAAGATCTAACACGTGTTTATAAGAGCATATTGACTTACAAAATCCAAAGAACGCTTTGATAAGACACGCATATACAATTGAGGAATACCCTGTATGCACAATATTTGTTTCTATTCGCTTATTTAATTGTTTTGATTCTGACTTTGTAATTTAAAATATTGAGGCCTTGAACTCTATAATCGTATGAAACCAATCATTTCTAAAACATTTTTCTGTAATTACTGGTTGTTTTATTTATTAATAATTAATAATTAATTTTCAAAACGTAGAACTATATGCACTTTTAATGTCGTTGCTTTTAAAAGCGCATCTACAATATCAATAAAGCAATAAAAATAAATACTATAAACCAGGAAGTAGCTGAAATGACGTGCGAGTACTTCAATAATTGTTTTTGCCGGCTATAAAGTAATAGATCACCCGAGCAGCTATAAAATGCTGTCACAAAGTATAATCGAACTAGAAGATTAATGGAATTAGATTATTACCTTTGACTAGTATTAATGGCGATGAACTTCAGAATCGTTTCATTTTTATTGTTTCTTTAAATCAGCTTGGAATTATTCACTTCGATGCTTTAAGAATAAGTGCTGAAGTTTATTTCACATAACACCTTAGTACATAAAAACACAAATTTATCGGACAATATTTCAATACATTTGAAGAAACTCATTATTAAAGCAAAGAATGTGAAATTAAATTCCTGGACTTCAAGTAATCACGTGAGAGGGAATATGAATAGGTGATATACTCGTAGTACTAATATTTAGTTCAAAAATTATTTTAACATCTTAAAGTAAAAGCTAAACAGGAATCTGGCTTCAGAACCGAAATTTAAAATCCTAAAACTCTGCATACTAATTCCATTGTCAACAACTACTGTGATTGAAATAAAAATAAGTTTCATGAGTAGTTATAATTTGTGAATTAGTACAACCTGAAATATTGGAAACTTTTCTGTGCTCTATTCGAGTTAGCAGTCTAATACTCTGAATTAAATTGATTAAGGAATTTTTTCATTCCGTAGATGAATAATTTTTTCGATTTCTGTTTAATCCACTTCTATACTACAGCTTTAAGCTTGAGGAATAGGAAAATCGTACAGGGTCAGATTCGAAATGTAGGGCGCGTGTGGAACTATTTCGATATCAGCACGCTGTTTCAACTATTAACGCTGTAGACCAGTGATTCCCAAAGTGGGCGATATCGCCTCTTGGGGGGCGCTGGAACGATACAGGGGGGCGATAGTAGCCTCGGGTGCATTTGGGGGCGGTGAATTAAAATAAGGGGGCGATGAAAGCTTAAAGAAGGAAGAGAAGATAAGAAGATTTAGAAAAACCATTCGTACATATTTCATCTGTTGTGTAACATTATTTTCCAAATAAACACACAAAATGCTAGTTACCGATTTATTTATTCCATGAAGATTAGTTACCATTATTAAATGTTCTTATTCTTCTTCATACCATTTATTACCTTATTTATTCAGTCTGTTTATGCTCCGTTTCTTTGATTTCACTTTATCACACTCTTTAATACACCACCCATAAAGTAAATATCGTTATAATAAAGGGCTTTTATTATTCAAATTTGCTTTTACTCAAAATATAGGTTAGAAATTCAGAAAAGATTTGTTTATTTTAAAAATATAATTTTTTTTAGCAATAATAATTTTTACATAATTTCTATATGGTATATTTTATTATAACATTTCATAATTGACTTTTTCAGATAATCATTTGAGTTTGGCTTTCTCTGTAGTTATTCCGATTGTCAGTTAATTCATACAAATTAAAATCTAAGCTCTGATGTTACCAAACAACTATCCTAACTAAATCAACTTATATGCTGGGAGCTTTTTTTTAATAAACTATTCGCAATTAATCAGTAACTGTATCTAATGTATCATTCATTAAACAATTCTCAAATATTTATGTTGTACTTTTAATGTATAAATCCTTCCTTTTATTCTTTCAAAATAATTTCCTATCTAGAAATAATTATCAGTCTCAAGAAGCTACCACTACCACAGTATATTTACACACATGTGTAAATATACTGCGCCACTACAATATCTTTCTGTTTGTTCCCTTAAAGAATGTACATTTCCAGGGGGCGCTGAGTAATTTTTTTTCTGAAACGGAGGCGGTAGGCCAAATAAGTTTGGAAACCACTGCTGTAGACTAACAAAAGAGTATATCTTCTTCTTCTATGGCGCCACAGCCCGATTCGAGCCTTGGCCTCCTCCAATTTCTTCCTGCATCCATCTCTGTCCATTGCGCATGATTTCCAGTTTCGGACACCTAAGATTTTCCTTGTGTCCACGGCAACGTTATCTTCCCATCTTTTCTTGGGCCTACCTACCGGTCTTCTACCTTCCATTTTTCCCATTAATGCTCTCTTAGGGATTCTTTCGTTTGTCATTCTGATTGTATGGCCAGCCCACCGCAGTCTATTTATTCTTATGTGTGTTTCAATTGACGCCTCTCCTAAGTGTTGATACAATTCATAATTATAACGTATTCTCCATACTCCATTGTCGTTTATAGGCCCTAAAATTCTTAAATTATTCGTAGCATATTCCTCTCGAACCCATTTTCTGCTTCCACTGTTGCCTGATTGAATACCCAGATTTCGCTGCCGTAGGAGAGTATTGGTCGTATCACTGTCTTATAAATTCTTATTTTTGTATTGCGATGTATGTCTTTGGTTTTAAAGGTTGGCAATAAGGCAAAATAAGCTTTATTCGCGAGAGCTACCCTCCTTCTAATCTCTCTTTCTTCACTTCCATCTGTTGTGATGCTTACCCCTAAGTATATGAAATGGTCAACCATTTCTAGTCATGTCGTGGAGCGGAATATTTGCTCTTGTTTGGACTAATATCTTTGTTTTATGACTATTTATCATTAGTCCTATTTCTTTTGCTCCATCCTGTAGTTCTATGTATGCGTTTTTTTGCTATTGTTATAGATCTTGCCATTATGTTTACATCATCGGCATATGCTACCATCTGAGTTGATTTACTATACAGCAGGTTATTCTTATTGACCGACATTTTTCTCACCGCATATTCCAGAGCTGGGTTAAATAGCATCGGTGCTAGTCCATCTCCCTGTTTCATTCCTTGCGTTATATTTATTGGTTCTGTTAGTTGGTTTTGTATTTTAATGTGTGCTTCCGTGTGAGACATCTTTAGTTTGGTTAGTCTCACCAATTTCATAGGTAACCTTAGTTCGATCATAATCTGGTATAGCTTATTTCTGTTGATGCTATCCGTGGTTAATCTTCCAGACCTAAATCCAGATTCATATTCTCTTATCAAGTTTTCGATGTGTGGTGTCAGTCTCTGGCTTGGAATACGGGTGAATATTTTGTATGTTGTACAAAGGAGTGATATGTCTCGATAGTTTGTACACTGCAACTTATCGCCTTTCTTATGTATTGGACATATAATTCTTTTTGTCCAGTCCGTGGGTATAATATTTCCTCTCTCCATATCTGTGACATCAATGAATGTATTGTTTCCACTATTACATTTCCCCCGCATTTTAGCAATTCTGCCGGCAGCATATCTACTCCTGGACTTTTACCATTCTTTTGGTCCTGTATTACTTTTCGTACTTCCTCTATTGAGGGCGGTTCTGTCGTTTCTTCGTTGTGCTCTGTCTCTTCGGGTATGTTATATTCTGGTTGTGGCATATTTTCTTCACCATTCAGAAGTTCCTGGAAATATTTCCTCCATGTTTCTTCTATATCTTCCAGTTTACTAATTATTTTTCCAGATGGATCTCTGCATAAATTTGTTCGAGGTTTATATCCTTCTCTTAGGGATTTTAAGTATCTGTAGGCATTTCTCGTGCAGTTTGTTTTGATATCTTCTTCCATTTGAATTATTCGTTCGTTTTCATATACTCTCTTCTTTCTCCTACACACTTTGTCGGCTATACGTCTTTTTTCATTGTATGTTTCAAGTTTTTCCCGTGTCGGCCTCTGTATGTGTCTCTTGTACGCTTCGTTCCTTTCTTGAATTGCCTGGTCACATTCTTCATCATACCATGTGTTTCTTCCCGGTCCTTGTCGTGTTCCCAGTATTTCTGAGGCTACTTTCATCGTTGTATTTTTAGATGATCCCATTTCTTTTCTATAGACCATTGTTCTCCATTAGCATCAAGTTTCTGGCTTAGTTGTTCATTGAGCCTTTGTACTGTTTTTGGGTCTTTTAGCTTTTCTAGGTCTAGTTTAGTTTGCCTTGCCTGTCCGGCTTCCTTATTTCTGTTTATTTTACATCTAAATTTTGTTTGTACCAGGAAGTGATCCGTTTCACAGGTGGCACCTCTTCTGCTTTTCACATCGCATATGCTAGTTGCAGCCCTTTTATTAATGAGCACATGATCCATTTCATTAATCGTTACTCCATCCGGTGATGTCCTTGTGCGGGAAGCAAGTCGAACTAATCCTCATATTTCTGCTGGTTGCGAAGTTTACTAGTCTTTACCCATTCTGATTTGATTTTTAGTGTAAGCTGTGTGCCCCTATTGTTTCCCGGTATTCCTCTTCTCTTCCTACCTGAGCGTTGAGATCGCCTATGATAATTTTTATGTCATTTTTTTTAGGGGACGAGTCGTAGACTCTCTCTAATAATTGGTAGAATTCATCTTTCATTTGGTCATCACTTACATTTGTCGGTACATATGCATTTATTATGGATAGATTAAAGAACTTGTTTGCTATTCTGACTCTGCATATTCTCTCACTTATCGATTTATAATCTATTATAGATGATTTTAGTTTGTTGTCTACTATGAATGCTGTCCCTCTTTCTCTTCTCCCTTGATCTTTACCATTAAATAGGATAGTATGTGTTTTCGTGTCTTTAATGCCGCTTCCCAACCAGTGTGTCTCTTGGATGGCTGTTATATCTAGCCCATACTTTTTAATTTCTTCGAGCAGGTTTCTTTCAGCTCCTGGTTTGAGCATCGTGTTGACATTCCATGTGCCCAATGCGAAGTCCATGTTCCTTGGCCTTAATTGAAGGATTCGTAACTATTTCTTTTTTACGGGGAAAGGGTTGCTAGCCCCAGGGGAAGTTAGCCCCACGCCCAACCTCCTTTTCGGAGGACCATCTGCTCAGGTACGTCGGGGTTGCAAAGCCCGTACTAACATATAAGATGTTAACTCCTGAGGGGAAACAAAAGAGTATATAGTCACTACCAATTGACAGAACGGGAAAAAATAATCAAGCAGTTTCCGAAAGCTAAAAAAAATTTTCAAGATAGTCGACTAATATTATTTGGTTATTTAAGATTGCATAGGGTTATTGTATGTTAAAGTTGTTATTAAAAAATCTGGTGTGATACACGCACACAACTTCCTTTTACAGTGATCTTATAATTGGCCAAAAATTTGATTTTAAATTTTTAAGCAATTGTCAAAAATTTAAAAAAATTACAAATTCTACAAAAACGGTGCAAAATAAAGCGTTAGGTAAAGAGACAAATTTTCACATATAATCTCATAAGAGCATTAATTCTTTCCGGAAATTTTTTGAGTGCGTTCCAACAACGTCGTATTAATTTGCCCGAGCGGGACGTGAGGGCAAATTAGGACGTTGTTGGAATGCACGAAAAATAATTTCCGGATATGGATTAATCCTCGAATGCAGATTCGGTAAGAAAATCGTAACGACACAAACCCTAAAAAGAAGTAGTCTACCTACAAAAAATTTCCAAGAAATTTTGTTGTTGTCTTGGTTACTGCTCGTGAACTAATTTTTCTATTGGTCATTAATGAGTGTCGTACGATTTTCTCTAGAATTTTAAGCTGAATTCAAAAATGTAATGATATACCGGGTGTTCGATTTAAAATAGAAGTTAATAAAAAAAATAGAAAAATAACAAAAGAAACCCATTTTAGAAGTATTCAACTGGAAAATCACCTATCTCACATCAATACACATTAAAAATTTAATAAAAATGAGAAGTTTGAAAAAAATCGTTAGAGCCGTTTTTGAAAAATACGAAAAAAACTGAAAAATTACAAGAGTAAACACCTACTTCCGGTTATGCGATTTTCTTCAAAAGCTTGCTGTTGCACCTACATGGTACACAGAACTTATATATGAAGTTTCAACCCCACACCTCTTTTCGTTTTTGAGATATTCTGTTCACAGACACACATACAGACACACACACAGACAGACCAATGAAAAAAAATATGTTTTTGGGTTCAGGGGACTCTAAAACGTGAAGATCTGTTGAAAACTCAATTTCGAATTTTTGGGGTGAATTCAATACTTCCTTTATTGTACAAAGAAGTAAAAATATGAATAAAAATCTGGTGTGATACACTCACACAACTTCCTTTTACAGTGATCTTATAATTAGTCAAAAATTTCATTTTTAATTTTTAACCATTTGTTAAAAATTTTCAAAAATTACAAATTCTACAAAAACGGTACAAAAGCGAGTATTAGTTGAAGAGACAAATTTTCTCTAGAATTTTAAGGTGAATTCAAAAATGTAATAATATACCGGGTGTTTTATTTAAAATAGGAGTTAATAAAAAAAATAGAAAGAAAACAAAAGAAACCCACTTTAGAAGTATTCAACTGGAAAATCACCTATCTTACATCGATACACATTAAAAATGTAAGAAAAATGTAAAATTTAAACAAAATCGGTTAGAGCCGTTTTTGAAAAAATCGAAAAAAACTGAAAAATCACAAGAGTAAACACCTACTTCCGGTTATGTGATTTTCTTCAAAAGCTTGCTGTCTCATCTACATAGTACACAAAACTTATATATGAAGTTTCAATGCCATACCTCTTTTCGTTTTTGAGATATTCTGTTCACAGACACACAGACACACAGACAGACAGACAGACCAATGAAAAAAAATATGTTTTTTGGGATCAGGGGACTCTAAAACGTGAAGATCTGTTGAAAACTCAATTTCGAATTTTTGGGGTGAATCCAATACTTCCTTTATAGTAGTAAAAGGAAGTAAAAATGATACGAGCAAGAGAATTTATAAACATGTTCTTTTCAGCTTTCTGATTAAAATTCTATAAAAAACCAAAGTTACAATAATAAAACATAAGCACAACGAAAACATTAACATACATTCGTAACATAAAAAAGAGGAAATAACAACGAAAATAATTTCAAAATGAACATGTAACTCTCTGGTATATTAGGAACTAAAAAAGGTAACTGTTGATAAACGAACTGCACTTCTGGACAAAATTCAGGGACCACCAATAAAATTTGAAATAACTACGAAAACAGAATATATAATGAAATAAAATATGCAAATGTAATTTTGTATTGTTTTCTATGTTATTTTAGTTAGGTTATGAAAAACTTGAGACACATAATGGATATTTATACTCGAAGTGAATATAGACCACTGCCAATTTTTAATTTTTTAAAAATTATTTCTCGAGAAATAAAATTTACGAAAGTTGAAACCTTCACTGTAGTTATCAATGATTTTTTGATATTTTTTATCTAAAACATGCATAGATGTCATTTGACAGTAGGTCTCAAAGAAGTGGCTAGCACTTTGAACATCAACAAATCTGTGGTACAGAGAGCTGCTGTAAGGCATAGAGATACCGCGGTACCCCTTTGCTTCATAGGAAGATGAGGACATTGTTAATTTTATTAGAATGGGTTTTTATAAAATTATTTTGAATTTTGTTAGTAGTTTTGTTAATTTTGTCTAGAAGTGTAGTATTGCGACAAAAAGATGAAAAAAGTTGCAATCTTCTTTGTTTTTGATTATCAAAATAAGTTATTTGTTTATTACGTCCCTAAATCAAACAAAATTCTATTTGTCGGACCGTCGGTCTTTTTTTACGGAAATTTTTTATGAAGTAATTATTTTTACCAGTTATAGCTATTAACATATCTAGGAATGTTATGAGTATCAGAACCGCCGCAGATGTTGTTTTGAAATCCGAGCTCGTAGAGCGACAATTTTAAGACATCTAAGGCTGTTATGATTCATAACATTCGTGGTTTGTTCAATAATAAAAAAAATTATGGGTCCTGGGTGGTGTAGCTTGAACAAGCGTCCACGTTCGATCAGCAGAGTTAAGCAACGCTCTCTCTGGTCGGAACTTGGATGGGAGTTCCACGGCTGCATCTCTCGGCGCCACGTGATACGGCTGTCACGGAAATAGTTGGTCCAGGCGGTCATAACAACATCATGACAGTCGTTAGTGGGGTTGGAAGTCCCCATAAATGCACAGCGACTCCTATAATTGGCCTAACAGCTGTTGGCTGAGTGCGATATATAAATAAATTTATTGGTTGCAGTATGGTAATGGTTGCCATGTATGATAAAGCAATGTTACCGTACAGCTACAATTATGAATTAATTTCCAGCCTACTTTTGTATATGTAAACAAAGGCTTAATATCCTGAAACCGATAAAAAACTTAACTGTTTTCTTTGTAAATAAAACCCTTATCCCCCATTATCTCCACTAATATTTGAACATGACAAACGAACCAACAATTAAACGGTAAATGCTTAGTTGATTTTAAAAAAAGGTGACAGTAGAATCGGCAATAAAATAGCAGCAAAACCGAAACTCTATATAATAATAATAATAATAATAATAATAATATTGTTTATTGTGTTAATATACATATATATATATATACATAACACAAATGGAAGGAGTTCGATAAAAACCGATCTTCCACTCCCCCAGATTATCCTGTACACGATTTACAACATGCACCATAGCAAATCAAAACTAAATATTATTACAAAATAAAAGAATATATAATATTATGATACCAAGTATGCTAACTAACTAAAATAAACAAAAGTTATTCTAAGTACATACTTTAAGTTTTAGTTTTTGTTTAAACAATGATTTTGACAAATATAAAATATCTAATACAGAGTTTAATAATCTGGCAGCACAATAGACGAAACAACCTTCAAATTTTGCTGTTCTGTGAACAGGTATTATAAAATAGTTATACCTTATATTCAAACTATGTATATTCGAGCTTCTTGTTAGCAAATCATACAAATATGGCGGGCATCTAGAATGTACAAGTTTGAACAAAAACATCCCAAATAAATATTCTGATCTACTTCGAATATTTAGTTCGTTGCTTCTTACTAGATAAGGCGTAATTGCGTGACGAAAAGGTACACAAAAGGCAAATCGAATGCAAGCATTTTGGATTCTCTGTAATTTATTCCTATTTTCTTGAGTTAAAAATTTCAAATAAACTGCGTTACAGTAGTCTATGTTAGGATATATTAGGCTCTGGATTAATTTTAACTTAACTTCACAATCTAATGTGTATTTGAATCTATACAATAGCTTTAATTTCATAAAAGACACTCTAAAAATTTTATTGACATGATCATCGAAGGCAAGAGTATTATCAATTATTAGTCCGAGACTTTTAGCCGAAGTCACCCACTTTATTTCAGACCTATTTAGGATCAACTGATGATTAGATAAATCTATGTTTTGTCTATTTTTACCACTACCAATACACATAGCGACCGATTTTGTAGGGTTAACACGCATACCATTTCTCTCACACCACTCATAAAAACTGGATAAGTCTTTATTTATATTGTCGATGGTAATACCGATTTCATCAATTGTGGAAGATATGTAGAGTTGTACATCATCGGCATACAGATGATATTGGCAGTATTTTAAAGATCGCGGTAGATCAAAAGTAAAGATGGAGAACAATAAGGGACCCAGAATACTGCCCTGTGGAACTCCACTTCTAGTATTGTGTTCGGTAGAAAAGTTTTTTTGGTATTTAACTGTTTGACTACGAGTAGTTATGTAATCACTAAACCATGCACACGCTGTTGGGTCAAGTCCTATGTAGTGCAACTTTGATAACAGTAGTTGAAAGTTTACTGTATCAAAGGCCTTGCTTTGATCAAGTAATATTAAAATTGCAACTTCATTATCATCAATGGCGCTACTAATATCATTTATAATTTTAAGAAGCGCTGTTTGAGTACTATGATTCGTTCTGAATCCTGACTGCAACGCAGGTACTATATGATTTGCGTCTAAATGTTTTTTGAGTTGAGCTGCAGCTATCTTCTCTATTACTTTTGATAATAAGGGTAAAATGCTGAGAGGTCGAATGTCATTTAATGTTGTTGCTTGTGGTATTTTAGGGAAGACCATTACTATGGCAGACTTCCAAATATTCGGTAATATACCTCGCTGGAATGATTCATTAATAATTTGTACAAGCACTGTGATGCAATATGGAATTACTAATTTGACCATTTGTAAACTTAGCCCATCGATGCCCACTGCTTCTGACTTGATTGATGTTACAGCTCTGTAAACTTCATTTTCCATTACTGGTGCAAAAGAGAAGCTAGTGACCTGGTTAAATGTATTTTCTCTATAATATTCTAATAAGTGTTTGCTGATATTTATATCTCCTGCTATATTAATAATATAATTATTGATATCATCCGCACTTACTACGTTGGGTAAATTAATTGTATTTTTCTGGGATTTGTTGTTCAGACCCCAATTTTTTAGTTTTTTCCACATAGCACCTGATTTATGCTTATTTATTTGAAGTTCATATTTCATATACGCAGATTTCTCTCTTTTTATAGCATTTTTTAAATAATTTTTCAACTCAACGTAATAGTTCAGTAGTTAAGCTATGAGAGTTCTGTGACACCCCGCCCCTTTTTCCCCCTCCACCAGGGTCCGGCTCCGCCTCCCAGTGTGTGATTGGTTGTGTCGAGGTTCGGCCTCATGTTTGTGTGTTGTTGTGATTGGCTGGTTGTCGGCCATTATGGTAAAGATGGTGGCGTCGTTGCGTTTTGTGATTGGTCTGGTTGTGCGATTGGTTGTCGTCGGCGGCCATTTTTTAGATCCCGCCCTTCGGGTAGTGGTTGGTTGTGCCCGCCTCTTTGCATATCCCCTCCCCCTGCCTTGGTCCGAACTGACCGCGGCGCACTGCCGGCCGATGTCCTTTCAGCTGGCAACGATTTGCCGCTGATGGTCAGTATTATCGATTGATTTTTGCGATTGATTCGATTTGCGATGGCGTAGGGTTCGTGTTGCGTTTTTGCAAGCCTACTCGCTAAATTTTTGCGATTGTTCGAATTTGCTGTGTCCATTTTAGCTGGTCATTATCTCAGCCTTATACAGCGAATTTATTATAACGCGCAATGTGGCATTCTCGCTTCCATAAGGGCTTGATTGTTAGTATTGGTTTCTACGCCACGCCGTGTGTAAATGCGCTTATTTTAAAATGCAATATATGAGCCGTAATTGTATGAATTCATAATTTAAAATCGTGCTACAACATGTCTGTGTAGGGGCTGTGAGCAGCTGCATGCACACCTGCAACCGGATCGTAAATCTCGCCCGATAACATCGTGCAGCTGCATCCGGTGCATTCGTAAATCTTACCCCAAATCGTGTTGCAACATGTCTGTGAAAGGGCTGTGAACAGCTGCATGCACACCTGCAACCGGATCGTAAATCTAACCCCATAACACCTGACATCTGCATCCGGCGCACCTGCATGTCATAAATCTCGCCCGATAACATCGCGCAGCTGCATCCGGCCCGGCGTACCTGCATTCGGATCGTAGATCTCACCTCATAACACCTGCTTTTATGAATTAATTATATTAGATCGCGCAGCTGCATCCGGCGCGCCCGCATCCGGGTCTGCCTGCCTGGTGCCGGAGCACCCTCTCCCCCCCTCTCTACTATTAAGCATTGTTCGTGTTAAATAAAATTGTAGCTATAATTGCGGAATAATATAGAGCAAGAACTGTGTGAGTGTGTAACGCAGTGCGTCGAGATGGATGAGTTGATAAAAATAAATCGAAGGGGTGTAACGTTAACTTTAAAATTGCTAAGAAAATCTAAAAAAGAGGGCGGTTCGATTGGAAGAAAAAGGCATTACGAGACGGAGCTAGCAAAACTGAGAGCAGACCAAATACGATTAAAGGAAAATGTTGCAGCAGTTGGCGGTAGCGGCGTTGGCGGAGTCGATAAAAAAGTAAAATGGCAAGATATTGAGAGCGCGTTCAAAGGTCGTATAAGAAGCGGCGTTGTAATAAATTTGAAGTATGATGTCCCCGACATAGATTTATTTTTTAAGGATGCTTATGATTTAGCTCGAAAGCGTATAAAGAGAGTTTTGAATAGGATGGGAGTAATAAAGGCAAATTTTATATTTTGTGGGGATTATATGAAGCCTACAGAGCCGGCTACATTGCATACCAAGTTCTTTAATACGAAAAATTTTCAAATGTTTGCAAGTGCAGATATTTTTCAGGCTTGTGACACGTCCGCAGCTGAATTAAAACATAAAATGAGCGAGTTTGAAGAAAGCGGCAGTGGCTTTTCCTTGAAATCTATAAATTATTTGGCTGTAAATATAGCGAAAAGTGGGATTCTGAAATCATAATAATAAAATCGAATTGCTGTAAGATTCGAACCTGATGCGCTACTGCTGCGGTTGTAAATGCAATAAAGAGCGCAGAGTAGGCAATCACGCAACTGTTGCGCTTACCTACCATGCGCTCTTAAAATTGTTCATAATTAGTTGAGAACTAGAGATATTGCTGAAAAGTTACGCGATTGAAGGGGCAGTAATCATTTCTGAGCAGAAGTGCGCTTTTGTGTTTTGCAGTCGCAGCAGTAACGCCGACATAACCTCAACATCGACATCATCACCATCATTGCCACAATCCGCAACTGAAACTTAAAGCTATGCTGATTACTGCAGAGGAAATTAATCGTTTGCCTATAGATATAGCGAAAAAGTATTTTGCTAAAGATATAGGAAGACATTTCAAAAAATTGTCGAAATGGCTGCAAGAAGAGTTATGGAACT
The DNA here is from genome assembly GCA_940337035.1 of Agriotes lineatus. NCBI lineage: Eukaryota > Metazoa > Arthropoda > Insecta > Coleoptera > Elateridae > Agriotes > Agriotes lineatus. The sequence continues at coordinate 100,630,203 of OW679197.1, forward strand.
ATGAATATTGTTGGAGTCATTTTCCGTTAGAGGGGGATGTATTGGACGGACCGCCGCTGCAAAAATTTCAATGCACTTTATGCACAAGTGAGCTCGTCGTCGATGAAGCGCAACAAGAAAACAAGATAGAAAGTAAAAATTGATTCACAATAGTTCGCGACATCATGCCGTCCGAAAAATAACTCTTTGCGCATGTGCGGCTTATTATAAGTGTATAAACGTTTAGTAGTAAACTTGTTGCGAGTATGAATTCACGCGCTATGGACGTCGTTGAAGTCGCAGCTGCCGATCGTGCTATTAGTGTTAGCCCTGGAAGCATATTTAAAGAAGGTAAATGCTGTTAGCAAAACAAGTTTAATTATTTGTATTTTATTTTAATTATACTTCCAGGAGCAGCAGCGGCATGGAATTTTAGCGGAGGCTGCAAATCTCAACGCCAAAGTTACAGCGGCGGCAGCAGCGTCGATAACAAAAACGCCAGTCGCTACCATCCCTATGCCAACTACTCTGAGTTTAATCGAACCGCTATCAAAAACACCAGCAGCTGCCATCCCTATGCTAGCTACGATGATTTTAATCGAGCCGTCGGTATAGCCAACGCCGACGACGATGTTATTGTCAGCAACTTTAGTAGTAGTAGCAGCGATAACGGCAGTATAAAAACTCAAAATTCGGAAGAGCAGCAGCAGCAGCAAGATTTCAAGCACAAAACGCAACTACTTTGCTGCTCACGTTACAGCTTAATCGAGGAGCCAATTGGGAGGCGTGATCATGCACATAGTATAAGTGTAGGATTTCAGCCCACATTTGCGTTGATGTCTGAAATCCCAACTTTCCAGCCTGTGGTGGCTCTTGTATGTGATAGCAACTATTGTGCAACTCCCGAGCTGCTTCTTAAAGAACAGGATTGGAACGCTCTTTCAACTAATTTTGTGGAGCTGCAGTTTCGCAAGTTTTTCGGAGGAGTTCGAAGCAATTTAAGTTCGTCAGAAAAATCTCGCATACTCCCAATCAACGATAATGTTACAGCAGAATTTAATATTGCAGGAAGTCTAAGATTTGTGAACATCCGCTTCCATAATACATCTTTGTTTTTGAGTGCATGCGAATTCGGGAAATGTTTTCATCTGAGTTCAATAATAAACCGACACATTAGCATGCTCTACGAGTTAAATTTTAGTGCATTTTATGACAACTGCGTGAAAACTATTTCCACAGTGATAGAACTTTCAAAACACAAGAGGCGTTATAAAAACAGGGCTGATTTAAGTAATGCTATTTTGACCTGCGCTAACATGATGCAATTTTGTCCAACAAATGAGTTTACTTCGACGATATTCACGCAAAATTATCTAGGTTTTTTGGAATTTGTAAAATTTTATTCAGATTCGTTTGTTGGCCATGTCGATGGTGGATATTATCCTCCGGAGGATTTTGGCGAGCAGGGCTTTGAATACTCTCATACACCGCCGCCGCCATCGCCATCGGCATATATCGATGCATATGTATAATAAGCAAGCGAATAGTGGATATGGAGCATTTTGAATTTGATGTGCAAGATGCGATCGACCTCCACTACTCGCCAGTTTATTTTCGAAAAACATTTGCTTAATAAGCAGAAACTTAAACAGCTAATGGCAGCTTTAAGTGAAATTAAAAGCGATTTGCATAATTATTATATTACAACAAAATTAAATGCTCAATTTGCTTCTCTAAAAATTACTTGTAATAGTAGCAAGTAGCGCTACTCATCTGCCGCATGTTAGATTAACGAATTTAACTTTAGTGCATATAATTTTAATATTTTATTGTATGATGCATTTAGTGGAAATAAAAATAATGTAAAAATGTAGTTGTTTTATTTTTCTGTATAAATAGTAGCTACAGACAAAGCATATGTCAAATGTTAGTCTACAGCGGCGGAGAGGGCATCGTTAACAGGCTTATTAACAAGCTTCCTGTAGAACTTCACATTCCAGGATATCAGTTTTGCGGTCCGGGCACAAAGCTAGAAAAAAGATTGCTAAGAGGCGATCAAGGCGTCAACCCTCTAGATTCATACTGCAAAGCGCACGACATCGCATATTCTGAGAACAATAGTTTAACAGAAAGGCATAAGGCGGATAAGATATTAGAAGAAGCGGCGTGGAGCCGTTTCAAGAACAAGGGCACGCCTTTTGCAGAAAAAGCTGCTGCTTGGGCAGTAACGACAGCCATGAAAGTAAAACAAAAATTAGGTTTAGGAATGAAAACCGCACAGCGCAAACGTACAACTTTCATTGGCGGATACATAAATAAAATTAGAACAGCAATTCGGCGTAACAGCAAGAAGGCTGGGGCGGCAGGGAAGCGTGTTAGCGAGCGTCAACTAATTAAAGATTCTTTAATAGCAGCTAAAAGAGTTATTAAATCTATAGGAGGCAAGAAAAATATTAAAATACCCCGGGTAATACCGATTCCTACAGCTGCAAAAGAAGGCGGTATTTTACCTTTGATACCCATATTCGCCGGACTTTCAGCACTTGGGAGCCTTGCTGGAGGCGCTGCTGGCATTGCTAAAGCTGTACGAGATGGTCAGCATAATAGAATAATGGAAGTTATAGCACGAAACAAGAAAGGTGAAGCGCTCTATTTGAAGCCGTATAAAAAGGGTGGAAGTGCGCTGCATATTAAGCGAAAATCCCAGAATGCAAACAGCAACAACAGCAAACGTCGCCGAAAAAACTAGGTAGTTTGCCTCGAAGAGCTTTAACCAACATTGATTTGCAAGAGTATGGAAAAGACATTCCAAGTTTTCGCGGAGTATTTATGCGCACCTCATTACCATCAAAGCCGCTGAGCAAAGAGCGAGGAATTGTCAATTTGGATGATAATAGGGGTCCAGGAACGCATTGGGTGGCATATAAAAAAGATGGAAAGCGGGTTCTATACTATGATCCATTTGGAGATTTAAGGCCGCCAATGGAGTTGGTTAAGTATTTTCGAGGTTGTAAAATATTTTATAATTACGATCAAGAGCAGCAGTATAATACAGTCATCTGCGGCCATTTATGTTTAAAGTTTTTGTGTACAAAAGAAACGACTCGATAGTTGTTTAATTAGTCATTCGACATGATTCGAACGTTCAATATAGAAGGCAAGGGAAATATTATCTCGACAGGAGATATATTCCCTCCGATAAAATTAGATTCAAATTATACATATTCATTGGGTTTGGTTAACTTATACACTTGCAATACGGTGCGCAACATTTTCAGCGGAAATAATAAACTTCATTATGACGGCGATAAGGAGATAACAATAGAAAACGGAAGTTACGAACTGGATGAAATAGCCGATTATATAAAAGCAAAAATTAGTGATAATCGTGATGAAGCTGAAGCAGCTTTTAAATTGAAAGCCAATAACAATACATTAAAGTGCGAAATTGAATCTATATATGATATAGATTTTAGTAAATCGGGCAGTATCGGCCGAATGCTAGGATTTGGTAGGAGTGTCTTACCTGCAAATACGAAACATACTTCCCACGAAGACGTAGATATAATTTCGACGCCTAATATTTTTATAGATACAAATATTACAAGTGGAGCATACCGAAACAATACGCTGTGTCACAGTATTTTCGAATTTGGCATCAGCGTACCTCCAGGCTATTTTCTAGAAAAGGAGATTTCACATGTAATCTACTTTCCAGTGAATGTTAGCGAAATTAGTAATATAAGCCTAAGGTTTGTAGATTATCGCGGCAATTTAATAAATCTTTCTGACGACACATTCAGTAGTGTTCGATTAGAACTTATACGGGAGTAGCGAAAATGGGCATAGATTTTATCTATAAAAGGGGGTATTCATACAAACCGCAATTCAGTCAGAAACAGCATTGCCAAGACGCAGACACCGCTGACATAACAGCAGCAACAACAACAACAGACGCATTGACAGATAGTGACGTTCGTTTTCTCCAATCGCTGGGTTACACCGTATTATCAAAACAAAGTCGACAGAATCGCAGTCAAAACCGTCTCCGACACCGACGTAGCCTGTTTTCAAAGTCGCACAAATAACATTTTTCATTAATATGACGACCCCGATGAGAAAAAGAAAAACTATGAATTTAGACACTAAAAAGGAAAAAATTAACTTAAAACAGTCCAATTATAACGACATAGATAAGTTGAGTATTTTTAGGCGGCCCTATTACGACGCCTCAATTGCTAAAGAGGATTATCATACATATTTGCCTTTTACCTTGAATGCAAATCATTCGGACGCAATAAGAATTGAAATTCAGAGTTCCGATATAATAACGTCCATTTATGAGAGTTACATCAGTATTAAAGGCACATATAGGCCAACAACTGCAGGAAAACAGTTTATCATTGTTAATAATGCGGCATATTTTTTCTTCTCTGAAATGCAATTGATCTTGGGCAGCAATCAGGTTATAGATATTTGTAGGCAGCCTGGAATAACGAGTGCAATTAAAGGCTTAGCATCGCATGTCAAAGATGATTTGGCGCTAAGTTGCACTAGCTGGGACAAAACAGCCAACGGCGGTCAGCAAGTTTTTACAGACGGGCGCTTTTCGTGCATCCTGCCATTGAGTACAATTTTCGGTTTTGCTGAAGATTATAGAAAAGCTATAGTAAATATGAGATCTGAACTTGTATTAATACGTTCAAAGAACGATCTTAATTGTTATAAAAGCGATTTGGGAGATAACGGAACCGATGTTGATTTTACGATAACCAAAGTTTCGTGGGAAGTGCCGCATATTACATTAGGCGATGAGTTAAAACTTAATCTAATGAATGAGCTGAGAATAAATCCGTCTATTGTGCTGGCATTTAGGCAATGGGAATTACACGAATTGCCGTCATTTAATAATGCTAAATCGCAAGTATGGCGAATAAAGAATTCGAATGAATTAGAAAAACCTCGGTGGATGCTAATAGCGCTGCAGAAGGATAACGCGAATGTTAGAAGCGGAAATCCGACCGACTTTATACATTCAAGCGTGACCGATCTAAAAGTGTATCTCAATTCTCAAGTGTTTCCCTATCAACGAATGCATCTCGATTTTGATAGCAATGATTACGTGCCGGCATTTCTAAATTATAGTCGTTTCCGCGAAAAGTACTATGGAAAAGAGCCGAATAAGTGTTTGTTTAATTACAGCGACTACAAAACTTGCCCAATCTTCGTAATAGATTGTTCTAGACAGCAAGAATCTTTGAAAGATTCCACCGTAGATATAAGGGTAGAATTTGAATCTTCACAAAACTTTCCTGCCACACTTAAAGCTTATTGTTTAATTTTGCACGACGCCATGTTAGAATACGATCCGTTTACTGAAGATGTTACGAGATACATTCACACATCCTACTAACTATAAATTTGCGCTATTTTAAAATTCGAATCAGAATCATGAAAATCGTTAAACAGAAATTGTCTTTGCCAATTCTAGATCTTAATGTCTATGATCCTCGTTGTTCCGGAGTCCCGAAACATGGTGATCTATTTCCAGCATCAATTCGCTGCATGATTTGCGGTCCATCTAATTCCGGAAAAACTAACGCTATGCTTAGTCTAATATTAGATCCAAACGGGTTGAGATTCCAAAACGTATGCATATATTCGAAATCGCTGAATCAAACGAAATATCAATTTTTGCGCGAAGTTTTTAAATTGATCGATGGTTTAGAATATTTGGAATTTAGCGAAAACGATCTCATTATATCGCCAGATAAGGTGAAAGAAGATACCTTATTCATTTTCGATGATATCGTATGCGATAAGCAAGACAAAATTCAAAGGTTTTTCAGTATGGGTCGGCATAACGGCACTGACGTATTTTATCTTAGCCAGTCCTATGCACGAACGCCTAAACATTTAATAAGAGATAACGTAAATATGCTGGTATTATTTAAACAAGACGACTTGAATCTCAAGCATATTTACGACGATCATGTAGGCATGGATATGACATTTCAAACGTTTAAAGATATTTGCAATACATGTTGGAGTAGCAGTGAAAATAAATACGGATTTATAGTAATTGCCAAAGATAGTGATCTTAATAAGGGAAGGTATCGTAAAGGATTCGACGCTTATATATACCTTTAAGAAATAATTAATTCATTTGTGTTTTAACTGCTGGTGGTAACAATGCAGCGACGCGCCGACGCCGCCACACCCTCAGCCTCAGAATTATTGAAACAAAAAGCAATTGAGGCTGCAAAAATAGTTAGAAAGAAATTTTTAGATTTTAAGCGGAATAAAGCTCAAGCTCAGTTGATATACCGGGACACTCACAAGCAGATAATAGAACCATTGAAAGAAATTGAAACTGCGGTAAAGTCTGCAACAAAGGCAGCAGCAACAAGAACAGCGGCAGCAACAGCTGTAACAGCAGCACCAGCAGCAGCGGCAGCGCCAACAGCAAAAACTGCTACAAAGACAAAAACAGAAGATGGCAATAATGTAACAACTAAAGCGACGAAACCTAACAACGACTGGGCGGGCGGGTGGCCCTTCAACGTCGAGGATGATGATGATGTTGATGATATCAAAATGCTTTCAAAAGCTGTTGGTAGCGATGATGCTGATGATGGTGGCAGTGGCGATGTGGGAGGTGATGAAGGCAGAGAGGCAACTATTTTGCAAAGTTATAACAAATTGCCGCAATATTTTGCGCAACTCTTGAGTGATAAAAACAACAAGAATATAGATCGTTCCCGCTATGCGCTCCGCTACAATATTCACAAGAATAAATGGAAAATAGGAGATTCAGATGTGCAGATAATAAATAAAGATATACAAATTAATGGCAAACGCTACACTGGAACTCCAGGGCTATATTCCCTTATGACATATAAACGACTAGAAGGTGGTAGCGGCGGGTCAGCGCCAACCAATACAGATTTGCGCAATTACGGCGATATCATATTGCAAACAAATGCGCATCGCAAAGGTTTTAAAGCATCAGGCAAGATCCTGCGAACAAACAGCTGGAAATTTACAAACATTATAAAGCCACGAGTAACGAAAAAAGGTAGCGGAAGTCGCAGCCGCCACCGCCGCAGTGCCCTCCGAGCATATAAACAACTAAATGATAAATCTGTCGAATATGTATTTTGGAATAAGCCCAAGGAACTGCTTGCACGACTTCGTTTACTACTTGCCGCAAATGCAGCCGGTAACAATAATTTACAAAATATGAATGAAATTTATTCTATTATATCGGAATTGCGTGAAGAGGGCATTATTGCATAAATGCCGTCAGATTTCGCAGAATTGTATCACTTTTGGTTAGACATCCTTCGTAGTAGTAGTAGTAGTAGTATAGCAGCGGTAACAGCGGCGACAGCAACAACAAAGTAAAGATGGTAGTTGATAAGTTTGGAAGAGAATATCAACATGTAAGTGTCAACAATGTTAAAGTACAACAACGGCTACGAGGACCGGCCGGTGTTGGCTTCAAATTATTGCCCGACGGGAATTTCAATATTGAAGGCAAAAGAATTGCTAATGTTGGCGATCCGCAAGAAGATTGTGATGTAGTAAATAAAAAGAGCACTTTAATTGTAAACGACGAGCAAAATATTATTAACATTCGAAAAAGGAGATTAGTGGAGGCTGCAGATCCAATCGACGATTCAGACGTGTCAACTAAAAAATATGTTCAATTGGCTCTTGATGCATCCGCTAGAGAGCTGCTAGTAAAATGTTTAACATTTAATGCTGACCACGGCAGAGACGGCAGCGGCGGCGGCTCTAAGTTCAATGCTAAGAACAAACGAATCAGCCAAGTAGCAGCTCCTGTCGATGAAAGTGATGTAGCTAACAAAAAATACGTAGATGTCGGCATCGGGCTCGGAAAAAAGAGCTGCCTAAAATTGGATGCTAAATCGAAATCATATTTTGACGCTAAAAATAAGCGAATAACGGCGCTTGCTGAGCCTATAGCAGAAACTGATGCTGTCTATAAAAAGTATGTAGATGGAAAAGTGGAAGCAATAATAGCTGCGAGCGCTTTAATCGTAAACGAGGCGCAAAATGTTATTAACATTCGAAGCAGAAGATTAGTCCAAGCTGCAGATCCAATCGACGATTCAGACGTGTCAACTAAAAAATATGTTCAAGCGACTCTTGCTGCGGCCGCTGGAGATATACTAGCAAAATGTTTAACATTTAATGCTGGCAATGGCAGCGGTCGTGGCGGCGTAAAGTTCAATGCTAATAATAAGCGAATCAGCCAAGTAGCAGCCCCTGTCGATGAAAATGATGTAGCTAACAAAAAATATGTAGATAACGGAATTGGAAAACAACAAGCCCTAAACCTAAAATTGGATGCCAAATCGAAATCATATTTTGACGCTAAAAATAAGCGAATAACGTTACTTGCTGAGCCTCTAGCAGAAACCGATGCAGTCTATAAAAAGTATGTGGATAGGAAAGTAGAAGAAATAGTAAATGCCAACGCGCAAACAGCAGTAGACACCAATCAAATCAGCTTATTAAAAGACGCTGTTATAATTTCAATGAATGCATGTCAAGTTCTCCTTAAACGATCCAACAGTTTGCACAGACACCTGGGCATATCGCTGCCATCCGAAAAGACATCTGATCAACCTTTAGATTTAGAAGAAACAATAGAGATGTATAAGAAGTTGTTATACTTTCAATGAAATCGCATACTACCTTTCCAGCCTCAACATTCGACGCGTAGCAATCGCCCTCGTCGCTCTCCCTTTTTAGGCTAGATACTAGTAGACTAAACGCGCTCAATCTGTGTAAAACTGCGCTGCAGTAGTATTGAAATAATAGCGCGATGTCTAAGAAATTGGAAATCGTCGAAGAATTGCATCGCAATGCAAGGAAGAATTTTGTAAGACGGCGTACTACAATTAAAGGATATTATGACTTATTTCAAGCAGATTTGGCAGAATTTATTCCCTACGCAAAAACAAATAAAGGCTATCGCTACATATTATTGGTAATTAATTGCTTTTCTAAATTTCTGTGGGCGCGTCCTTTGAAAACTAAAAATGGAATAGAAGTCGCTAAAGCGATGGGGAATATTTTAAAGAATCAGCAGCCTCCACGCAATTTACAAACAGATAATGGAAAAGAGTTTTACAATACGCATTTTAAGAAATTAATGCGTAAATTTAATATTATTCACTATTCAACGTATAGTACCGTCAAAGCTGCGATTGTCGAAAGAGTTATTAGAACGCTCAAAAGCAAATTGTATAAAAAGTTCAGTTTACGCGGAAATTATAAATGGTTTGATATACTTCAAGATATAGTTATGTTGTATAATAAGACGAAACATAGAACGATTCAAATGGCTCCGATAGATGTTAAACCTAATACGAAATTATTAGCCTACAAGAGCAAAAATTTTAAAATAAATCGCCGCAAGCCTAAGTTCAAAATTGGAGATGTCGTAAGAATTAGCAAGCACAAGGGCGTATTTTCTCGAGGATTTACGCCAAACTGGTCGTTGGAATTATTTGGCATTACAAAGGTTCAAGAAACCGATCCTGTTACATATAAACTAGAGGATTCAAAACATAATCCCATTTCTGGAGCTTTCTACCAACTGGAGCTGCAAAAAACTAAACATCCTGACACCTACTTGATCGAGAAGGTTTTGAAAAGAAAAGGAAATCGAGTTTACGTAAAATGGTTGGGACTCAATGAAAAATCGTGGATTGACATGAACGACCTTTTACTGCAGGAGGATAGGGAGGATGGCAGAGGAGGAGGAGCAGAATAAAATTGCTATGAAGTAATATCTATAAGCTGCATTATTTAAAAGTATTTTTAAGAATGTCTATTTATTTATTTTATTTCAAGAATTATGTGTAATACTTAATTTAGTGATATTGAAATGTAATTTATGTTTAAGAAAATAAATGTTGTATTAAGTTAATTTCTTATCTATAAGTTGCATTATTTAAAAGTATTTTTAAGAATGACTATTTATTTATTTTATTTCAAGAATTACGTGTAATACTTAATTTAGCGATATTGAAATGTAATTTATGTTTTAAGAAAATAAATGCTATATTAAGTTAATTTCTTGTTTTATTTCCTATACCTGCAGATTGGCGCCAACGCACATGCCGCCAAGTCAGCACTTCAACTCTTATATTAATATAATAATTCGCACAAACACACACACCTACACACAAACACACACACGCACAGAATAAAATACAAAATTGTTTTTATAAATGTATTTTCAAAATGCAATACAATTATTAAAATGTAACTATAGAGTTAGAATATAAGTACATACACATATTAGAAAATATATTTGCAAAATAAGTATAAAATTAGTTCATTTCACTACATACAGATTAATACGCATTTTATTATCATACGAGCCAGTATTGATAATTTATTTTAAAATACAAAATTGATTTTATAAATTTATTGACAAATACAATACAATTATTGAAATGTAACTATAAAGCTAGAATATAAGCACATACACAAATAAAATTAATTCATTTAACTAGGCGTAGATTAATATGCATTTATTATTATATGATCCAAGCATTGATCATTTATTGTCAAATACAATACAACTAAAGCTAATAATGTTAATTAAAGTGTTTGCGCAACAACAGCAGTCGTAACAAACATCAGCAGCAAGTTATTAAAACGTAGAAACTGTACAGCAACTCTTTGGTTAGTTCACAATTCTTCGACAATTTTGTAATGAGCCCAAGGCAATGTGGTAATACCGTCAGCTGTAATGTATCTTTTGTCATCGTTTGCGCTAAGTGCAATTTTATTTTGCGTTGTCGTATATACTTTGTGTTTATACGATCTGATTCGATTTTGATCGCAAGAAATTGCAATTCCTCGAGTTAATACGTCATAGTAGTTAGTAAATGACAACTTTTCCCTAATCGAATGCCTAACAATGCCTTTTACCTTTTTAATTTGACTCTTATTATTTACCTTTAAGCTATACATTTTTGATTTAAGCCCTACAAAATCTGTTATTATTTCCCCCTTCATCTCATCTTTCATAAGCCCTACCTGCTTTTTGTTTGCCAAAGGCATTCCATAAATGTTATCAGGTTTATAATCGCTAGTGTCATACCTGTGTATGTCTTCTTTCATATTTTGATAAAAATCGTCTGTATAAATTTCATACAAAAAAGAATCCGTATCTGTATACAGAAGGCTGTGTTTAAATTTGCGCATCATGTATTGGTAGTGAAAGTCGTACATAAATATTTTAGATATATCTAAAATTGCCATTCCAGCATAAATGGGCTTATTAAATAAAATTTCCGTTTTGTTAAGCTCAATTGTGACTAATTTTTTGCTAATAATTGTTCTATTGTGAAAATTTGGTTTGGAAATGTAGTATTGGGCGCCATAGCGACCGCTCCATTTGCTTACTAATTTAATATCTTTACGACGTCGCACATTTTCCATCGTCTTTCCATATACAGCATTGTTCATTTTTTTATGGAAATATTTTTTAAATTCATTATCGGCTTTTGCTCTTAAATCGGAATTTAAGTCTATATAGGGTTTTAGCCAAGGGCTTTGACTAAATTTGAGAATGCGATATATTTTTGTCACAACTAATCCGGCTTGTATACACTGCTTGAGATTTCGATAATGGATAACATATTTCTCTTTGTCGTGCAAAGTTGTCATTAGCTTAGGGTATTTAGAACCTTTAGGGATTCTATTTTCAGAGCAGAATGGCAAATCTTTATGGTCATCATGCAAATATTGTGGATAGTGAATATCAGCTTCTATAATATATCCTGAACTGCTATCATCTGCTACAGAAATAACATCAAACTTTTCAATATCCTCAGGTGTTAGCCATTCAAAATTGGCATAAGGCAATGCTTCGCACATTGCGAGGCCGTACAAGTTGTTAATATCTAAATAAATCAAGTATTTGGAAGGCAAAGCTGCATTATAGTTTTGCATGTATTTATTATTAGCTTGACTATATCGTTTAACAACTTGGCTTATTCCGCCTCGTATTCCTCGCTCTATAAATAATAGCATATCCACATCTGTCAATAACTCGAGAGTAACGCGAGTTTTCTTAAGGGCAGCGTCCCACGCGAACCCAGGAATAGTGTAATAATTCATCACATCTAGGCCGAAAATATTCTTACACATTTTCCTAAAATTTTGAAACACATCTGCTAGAAGTAAAATGTCAGTTTTCAAATAAAGGTCGCTATAATCGCCTAAAGTTTTTATATCAAATTTGTTCCACACATTAGATGCATGGTCATAGTCTTGCTGAGAAATGTTTTTTAGTGTAAGAGAACTGTAAAATTTATTGATATCCGGCAATGATGTTTCCGACAATTTCTCATAACTATCAACATATTCGTAGGGAAATACTCCTTTTCTCATTAATAGCTGTAATTTTTCGCGGCTTAAATTTTGATTCATCTCTTTCAAAATTTCAAAATCTTGTTCCTGCAAATAAGACGATAATTCGTCCAGAGACGAATCCATAAATCTAAAAGAATCTATAAATCTAAATTTTAGCCCTGATTTACCCCAAGTTTTTGTGACAGATATATACCTTTCATTATTTACAGGAATGAGTTCAATTCTACCTTCTACGCGGGTTGCAATCTTTTTGATAATAAAATGGCAATCGTAATTGCTGAAGTTGTGGAAAACTATAGGGATTACCGGAAATAAGCGATAATTCAGGTTGCAGTTACTGTGGCTGTAACCTCTAAAATTGCCTGTGATGTGGCAGTGATCGCGGCAAATTTTCTCATTAATTTCAAAAGCTTCTTCACAAATGTGGCATTTTAAATGCAAAGATTTTGAGGTTACTGTCGTAAGATCCATGGGAACTTCTTTAAAAAAATAATCTGCAAAATTTTCTGCAACTGAAGTAAGTTCGTCTACAAACCATTCCGAGCATTTTCCTCCCCTGTACTGCTTAAAATATGATAGGTTGCTGTCGAAATGGCTGTGGAAGTAATAGCCGATACTGAAAGGTTTATGCCTCTGATACTTTAAAGTTTTACATTTTGGATTACTTTGCAATTTAGCCGAATCAGCATCAATGGGCTTTAAGATACTTTCTATATCCGCAAATATAGTAAATGGTACATCAATGCTATTTCTATAGTTTTTAAACTTGAGCAATTTATTTCTTTCGTTAGGCAGAGTAACTTTGCATGTATTTAAAAGTATACAATCTCGAGTATGCTCAACTAAGATAGCTTCGCTATGAAAATACTGAAGACATCTGTCGCAAATATGTAATCGGCCGTTATGTTTACTAATTTGCGAACTTACTAAACGTGAAAGATTTTTAATCCAACAAAAATGTTTCTTTTTTGTTTCAATTATTTCTTTATAGTTAAGTGAACCAATTTCGGCGTAAACATCATCATCATTATCACCATCACCGCCATCATCGCCGGCAAAATCATTACAATAATCTGCAGCACGGTTGCGGCTACGTCGGCAAGATTCATAATTATATTCATCTTCATAATTTTCCTCAATCATTAATAAATTTACATGCACATCTAATTTGGCTTTTGTTAAATAAGTAGGCATTGTGATAAATGTCCCTTTTTTTAATTTTAAAATATATACGTTTATTGAAATTTTGTTTAATTCTTCAAATCTGGGAATCTGTTTAATTGACATTGGCAATTTAAATCCGACCGTATTTAAAACAGAATTATAGCTAGGATAAGAGCTCAAACGATTTGGGTTACCTGTTGGCTTACAAATAGCGCTCGTTACAGCGATAAAAAAGCAAGCCAAATCATCGTTTTGCACATTTATAACAGCTTTCTTATGTATAATTTGAATTGGCAAGTCAATATAAGAAGCTCCTGAATTATATAAGAGTTCGCATGTATTTATGTTTACGTGTAAGGAATCGATGTGCGTTAATGTCCACCCGGAGCCGGAACTTTCAAATTCGCTTAACTGATTTAATATTATGTCGGAAATATTTTCATCAAACCAGCCGGCCGCCAAGAAAACTTCAAAATTTTCAATTAGAGCATTTTTGGTATGAAAATATTTCCAATCTGTTATGGGTGTCGAATCATCTTCAGTTACTTTAGAAAATTCTCCGCAGAAAGAACAATTTATTTTAAAGCAGCCTACCCAATTTTGTTTTTTAAAAATGTTTCTTAAACGAGTCTTAATTAGCTGATAACAATCTTCAAGGAAAGGGCCCACGTTTATGGTATGCATTATATTAACAATAATAGCGCTTCTAAGTCTACGATGAAACGCAGATTTATAATCTTCCCAAATAACTCGAGATCCTATTGTATTGCGGGGCCTGCAACTAACGTCTTCTACAGATAATTTATTTAAGCGAACTTTAAACTTTTTCAGATGGCAAATTTCATTTACGATTCTCCTTTTGCTGCCTATACTTTTACAATTTTTCAATTCTCGCCTCAGAAGTAACTCATTTGTTTTACAGAACTTAATCCAAATCTTGATATGTTTGTGCTTGTGTTTATGTAATTTTAAAATTAAATATGCATTTTTTATGGTTTTTAAAATTTTTGTAGATAGATCACTTATTGCGTTAGAATCCATACTTAAATTTATTTTAATCTGGTTTTCCCTGTAATTTAATCTAGTTTCACTCAGAGGAATTATGCGCCATTACAGCAATGAAATAAAATTTTGAGCAAAATTTTTATAAATTTTTAAATGTAACTGCTGCTGCTGCTGTTAACTGGCACGTACAACTACTTACTAATAAAAGCAAATACACAAAAATTAAAAATATTTACGTATTTTCGCAGCCTAGGGCAGATATATTTTTCAGCGTCGGAATTTTTCTATCCCGATTTGCCTTGTCCCTCATCCGCCCCCTCGCTCAAATTTTCGGCAAGGTTCAGCTGTGACGTCGACGTGGTTTGGGAATTGCCTTCCAATCTGTATAATTTTAAAAATTAGATATTCATTTTTATAGTTAAGAATGTTTTTTGTTTTAGTTAAATCACTTGTTGCGTTAGAATTCATAGTTAAATTTATTTTAATCTAGTTTCGCCGTAAATTTAACAATATTTAAATTGGTTTGAATTCTAATCGAATATTTCCAATAATTTTAAAATAGCTTCTCTACAAGTAGCGAGATGCTTGCAGCCAGCAATAAAATAAAATTTTAGCAAAACTTTTGTAAATGTAACCGCTACATTCAATCCGAACAACTATTTACTAATGCAAAGCAAATGCAAAGCAAATGCAAAAAAAAAAAAATAAAATTAAAAAATATTTACATGTTTTCCAAAGGCTCACGAGAAATTTCTACAGCCGTTTCTTCACTTTCGAAGACTTCACTTTGGGAGTCGCTGTTAAGCTGCGTGTCGTCTTCTACAAATGTCAGTGACGGGGTTGGGAATTGTTTTCCAACCTGCTCGAGCCCCAAAAACACCAGGTACAGCCGCCTTTTGTTCAGAGATGTTATATCATCTTCCGTGAGGGCATCTACTAGTCTTTTCGGTAAAAACAGGGTGCCATGCTCCAATTCGCATAAAATAAATTTGAAGCCGCCTTGTTTAGCAAATCCCGACTTCAGTTTTAAAATGTGGTATTTTCTGTTTAATTCCAACTCTCCAGCCTGCAGCTTCACCTTCCGGGAAATGGCGCTAACATTATTCAATTTCTTTAGATCCATTTTAAATTTGATTAATCGCTACTCACAGAGAACAGCTTCGTAAGAGCGGATAGCAGCTTGCAATTGTCAGCACTTTTGGACTCTTGATACACTATCACAGCCGAATTTCGACGCGCTGTAGCAATTTTATTATTCTTCGATGGCTGAAATTTCGGAGAGTTTGGCCGGGCACGTAAGTTACAGAATTTGCAGTAGAAATTTGTTGCGGTGAATGCTATATATATATATTTTCCCCCATCACACGCCCCATACCCAAGCTAGATGCGCGCCGGATGCAGCTGGTTTACAGCCCCGTGCGCGATCTAATATAATTAATTCATAAAAGCAGGTGTTATGGGGTTAGATTTACGGTCCGGTTGCAGGTGCGCCGGGCCGGATGCAGCTGCGCGATGTTATCGGGCGAGATTTATGACATGCAGGTGCGCCGGATGCAGATGTCAGGTGTTATGGGGTTAGATTTACGATCCGGTTGCAGGTGCGCCGGGCCGGATGCAGCTGCGCGATGTTATCGGGCGAGATTTATGACATGCAGGTGCGCCGGATGCAGATGTCAGGTGTTATGGGGTTAGATTTACGATCCGGTTGCAGGTGTGCATGCAGCTGCTCACAGCCCCTACACAGACATGTTGTAGCACGATTTTAAATTATGAATTCATACAATTACGGCTCATATATTGCATTTTAAAATAAGCGCATTTACACACGGCGTGGCGTAGAAACCAATACTAACAATCAAGCCCTTATGGAAGCGAGAATGCCACATTGCGCGTTATAATAAATTCGCTGTATAAGGCTGAGATAATGACCAGCTAAAATGGACACAGCAAATTCGAACAATCGCAAAAATTTAGCGAGTAGGCTTGCAAAAACGCAACACGAACCCTACGCCATCGCAAATCGAATCAATCGCAAAAATCAATCGATAATACTGACCATCAGCGGCAAATCGTTGCCAGCTGAAAGGACATCGGCCGGCAGTGCGCCGCGGTCAGTTCGGACCAAGGCAGGGGGAGGGGATATGCAAAGAGGCGGGCACAACCAACCACTACCCGAAGGGCGGGATCTAAAAAATGGCCGCCGACGACAACCAATCGCACAACCAGACCAATCACAAAACGCAACGACGCCACCATCTTTACCATAATGGCCGACAACCAGCCAATCACAACAACACACAAACATGAGGCCGAACCTCGACACAACCAATCACACACTGGGAGGCGGAGCCGGACCCTGGTGGAGGGGGAAAAAGGGGCGGGGTGTCACAGAACTCTCATAGCTTAACTACTTAGTTCCTATCAGTCGATGATTTGGTTTTTAGATACTTTTTGTGCGCCTTATTTTTTAATTTTATCATAGTCTTAATTGTATAAGTTATATAGGGGGGTGTTTTTTTACCTCTACCTTTAGACTCTATCAGCGGAGCATGCAAATCAAATAACTTAATAATGGTGTTATTCAAGCATTCTGTGCGAGCATTTAAATCTTCCATTTGAGTTAGCAAATTCCAGTTTATTTCATTACAGTCATAGGTGAACGATTTTAGATCAATGTTTTTATAATTTCGATAACAATAACTATCTGATCTATTGCTGACCAGTTCTTCTATAGTGTAATATACCAAAAGGTGATCAGTAACATGCAACATATCTACTGTGTTAGTGTCTATCACATGCAAATGGTTACTTACACAGATTATATCAATGAGCGAAGCCGAGTTTTCCGTTATTCTGGTGGGCTGATCAACGATTTGTCTATATTGTAGCTAGATCACTTGCCTAATTTTGTGTGATACAGTAGTGGCCCGATAATCTGGATTCGGATGAGTTATAACTACACCGATTCCTAAATAACCTGGATTACTGGATCATATAATAAGTTCGAGCAATATATAAGTTAAATTTACAATAATTAATAGTGAAAATATCTATATCAATATCTCGAACGTGAATTTATTCTGGGAATCGAACAAGTAAAATCTGATACATACGTTTCCGGTGCTTAAACTGTTGTAAGGTTTGAGATCATAAATAACTGCATGATAAAACGGTAATTGTGATCGAGTTTTGTAAGAACGTACGAGTAAATAAACTGTTAAAATGCTTGATATGGTTTTTTTTATAAAACTGTTTAAATAAAGCACTTGCTGCTAAAATATCGGAAGCTACTGAAACTGACCGATTCCGCTGAATTAAACGTAAACAATACAGGGCGCCCCAGAAATAAATGCACAAATAAACCTGCAGCATCCTGAAGGTCAGAATTGGTTCAAAAAATTTGGAACGTTCACTAGTGACACGATTTTTCTAATGTTCACGCATAATAACCTAGCCGTACTTTTTTTTTAATTTACTTTCACCTTTACCTACCACTTCTAAAAATATAGTTTTAAAATGTTCTTTTCTAATAAATCTCAATATTTCCCTTTCATTTATAGGAATCCACTGTGTAAATATTTTTTGATTTTGACATCTTCAACCCTCTACCAACTCTAACAGAGAATTGAAATAGTTATTTATGTACCTAGAGCGAAAAATGATGCATTAGGCGTGAGTTCGAAAGTTTCGGACCGAGCGAAGCGAGGTCCGAAAAAACTCGAACGAACGCCTAATGCATTTTTCGCTCGTGTTGCATACAAAATTTTTCCTACGACTGTAAAATTTTCGAAAATAGGTTTAAACTGGTGTTTTTTGCCATTTCTAAAATTTCCAGCGACGTGCAAATGTTTACATCAGAATTGGATATTTTATCGCCCATTTCTTATTTTTCTTGACACTTAAACACCGACAATACACAAAATAAAGCACAAGTAAATTTAAATCGCGAAAAAAGGTTTAAATCAAATCCACAGTGACAGCTGTCAACTTTGACGTTTTCAAATAGCTGACCACTAGCCGACTTAGGTATATAATCATGAAAGCTTATATAAAATTTATGTATGTTGCTATATATTACGATTCACGATTATATACTTACGTATGACGGCTGCCGCGATGAAGTGATTCAAAACAATCAATTTTTGACGTACGTCAACAAGGCGGAAAGCTTGATTTTAGAAGCAGTCGTAGGAAAAATGAACTTTTAATTGCCATTAATAGCACAACAGAGAACTTGCATATTATACATAAAAATTAATTTTTATCTACGACCACTACTAAAAGTAGGCCTTTTGGCGCTAGCTTGTTTCACTAAAAGTGACGTTTTATAGTTTACCGTGGTTAAAGAAATCAGCTGTTTACTTTTAGCTCTAGTGCTAAAAGTGAAGTGAGGTTATAAAACTACAATTTCGAACAGGAAGTGAAGTTGTAAAGTTATTATAGTTGCTTCTTGCGTTACAGGTAAAGTGTTTTTGAAATAATTAAAGCATTATGTAATGATTACAGTCAGATGTAGAGTATCAATAATTACATTTCGTAGCTCATCTTGACAGTACTGGCGTGGCAAACAATCGCCCGCGCGGCGTGGCCTACAGTTTATTATGTCATAAATTAAAAGTGCCGCAGATGCAAACCTCTTTTCGTTTTTGATATACCTATTCTGTTCACAGACACACAGACACACAGACACACACACACAGACAGACCAATGACAAAAAATATGTTTTTTGGGTTCATGTGACTCTAAAACGTGAAGATCTGTTGAAAACTCAATTGCGAATTTGAGGTGAATCCAATACTTCGTTTATTGTAAAAGAAGGTAAAAAAGAAGAGGAAAACTGCCACGCCGAATTATCTTTCATCAAGACAACGCCCCAGTTCATAAGAGCCTTATTTCTATGAATGCAATTCATGACGCTGGGCTAGAAGTTTTATAGCATCCACCCTACTCTCCTGACTTAGCTCCCAGTGATTTTTATTTATTTCCAAAGCTAAAAGTGAGTCTTCGGGGAACAAAATTTGAGAGTGAAGACGCTGTTATGGCAGCAGTGCAGGACTTTTTCTGTGATCAGGACTCCGAGTGTTTCAAGAAAGGTGTTGCTATGCTTGAACATAGGTGGAATAAGTGTTTTCACGTTCAACGGGATTATGTTGAAAAATAATGTGGTATTCTATGCTAGGGACAATAAATACTGTACATCCCTCGTACCAAACCCTTAAAATAGTAAAATTGAATAGTTAAATATAATAGCGATAGCAACTAAAGACTTTATTCAGATACATGAACTATTTCAAGCTGTAATTTTATTAGCATGGTAACAAGCAATCCAGTGAGACAAATGTCTCATTTAAAAAAACAAAAAAGACCGTTTTTCAAATAGAACGCTTATTAAATAAAAACTGTACCCAGACCTGGAAGGTGTCAAAGTGGTTGCCTAACCGATCGACGTTTTAAGGCGCAGAGGGTCGCAGCTCCGTTTGGCTGCTGAAACATTTTTATTTAATACGCGTTCTATTTGAAAAACGGTCTTTTTTGTGATTTATCGAAAACCGGAAGTGTCACGTAACTGAAATGGTTCCTTTGAATTGTTGCCAAACTTTTATGACAAACTTTGTTAATATTTTCAGTTCTGGGGATGGGTTAATGGTTGCAACATACAGACGTATAATTCGGTTTGCAGCAGTCAACCATCTTGAATGATTTAGTCTTCCTGGGTCCTGCCGATGTAAATCTACAGAAAGCTCTACAGATATTTTCTGACATATTTTATTTAAATATCTTTAGTCGGTGCTAAACTAATTTGATTTTACATCTGGAAAATCGCACAAAATAACATCATATTTAACTATGGGCAATTTCTGACAATGTTTCATCATCTTTCCTATGGGTCCAGAATATCTGCGAGGTCCAGTAGTAACACCATCCAGGCGCTGAAAAAGATGTCTTAGGGGTAGTTGATTAGCATGGTGTTAACAAATGAATCTCTGCAAAGGGATCTAGTTCTAATTAAAGTCGAGTGATGATTTTTGTTACAGGTATTCACTGCGATACCATCACATCCCACACATACTAAATTATTTAAGTTATAGTTATTTTCATTTAAAAACGTTGTAATGCTTTCACAAATATGTTTTGCTGAACCTGAAGTGGGTGTAACATGTCCTACATAGACAGATTTTGGTTCTTGAATTATAGAAATATGTTCTTCAGTAATCGACCTCTTGTGATATTTGCCTTCTAAATTTTCACAAATTAAGGTCTTATCTTTCCGACCGTGGAAGTACAAACCCCTCCAGTGCCTTCTACTTTCATATCCTTTCGATTCTTCATTCTAGCTCTCCTTATCTTGTTTCTATCCATGACATTTGTTTTGTCTTCTTCTGTAACCACTTTAAAGTCTTTCAAAACCGCAGATGCAATAGCAGCCACAGACCTATCAGATAAACCAAAACGGTCATATAGATTGGCAACTGTCTAAAGTTTTATACGATTTTGGGTAACATCTTTGCTGCAACACAGTTTACTTTGAATAATTGATTCCGGTAGATACTTTTGACATGACATTGCCTCTTTGGCCTCACCTTCAGTCTCTTCAATATATGCAAACTGGGAGTGGTCATATTTTGTTTCTACGTTAGTAGGAATAATCCTACAAGCTCCGGGTTCTTGATTAACTTGTACTTTTATTTTTTCTCTTAGATATAACCTTTTTGATTCAATATGATCAATTTGGTCTACGGGGAAATCTTGTTCCTTAGTGGGAACTTTTCTTGCTTTGCTACAAGAACACAACTCAAATGATTTGCATTTGCAAGCACTAATGTCAAACAACTTTTCAGCTCGTGCTGTGAACTCACTGCTTTTTAGATCGTAATTGTCATTCTGTTTAGATTTTGGATACCTAATCAATTTTAGAGATTCTTCATAATAAGTACGAATCATTTAAATTATTTGATTTTGGAAACTGTTGGAATTGAATCCGACTTCCAAATAGTTTCAATCTTGTTAGCCACTACTTCCGAAACTTTAGATATCTTTGCTTGCAGGCCAGACTCCGGAGATTTCATACGATACCTTGTCCATAACGAACTTTATTACGTCTGCAATACTAGGAAGAAAAATACCACTTAATTCTGAAGGAGCACCAAATATCGGACACTCGACTGTTTTTCTAGGGCAAATATTTGTAAAACTATCCAATTTAAAGCCGTTACTGTGAACAAGTATATTTCATTGCAGTATTTTCAAGATAAAACTACAAAATTTCACGAACATTACCAATTATCATTTCTACCCTCAAACTAAGTCAATTCACTGTTGTCGAAAAAACAACATAACCTTATTGCCAGTGATCTTATATTATATTCTGTTGTTATGATGTAAATGTTGAACTACTCTTAGATAAAAAAAGAAGAAAAATCACTTGATTAGCAACCGAGTTCTATTAGCTGAAAAATGTCTTTCCAACGCCCTTTTGGGTTGGTAGAGGGTGGTAGATATTTTTCAAATCAAACAAAATTTTAGCAGTGTATTCGCTTCTATATACTGAAACTTTCGTAAACTATTAGAAACAAATATTTTAAAAAAAATCTCTTTTTGTCTATAGCAAATGTTAAAGTGTGCTTTAATCGACTCAAAACAAAAGGTCAAGTGTTACTTTAACAGCAAGGGTAGATAAAATAATTTTATTTGAAATCGGCAGTGAAGTACGCCGAAATCGTCATTAAAATACGAGAAATCGGCAGTGAAGTAATCCATTGTTTTACGACTTTTTTGTAGGTGGCGAGGCGATAGATAAACGTCAATGGAGCGAACATAACCTACAAAATGTGGTTAAAATGTTGTAATTTCACGATTTCTCGATTTCAAATAAAACATAGTGTACACCTCGGCACTGAAGTTCCTTTTTATCCCTCATGTGGTTTATTTGCCTTGGCCCTACGGGCCTCGGCAACTAAATCCACATTCGTGATAAAAAGTTATACTTCAGTGACTTGGTATACAAACTACTATTATTTTCCAACTTTTATTTAAATTAAATATTACAGCTTCGTATTATCCTAGCAACTCAATCTAGCTACTGAGATTTTAAAATGTGATTGACTTTCCTTATTTTCTTTTGAAATTGTTAAAGTTCTTGCTATAGATTTTTTTCAGTATTATACACTACGTTAAAGTTATTACTATCTACTCTTGAATCATTAACGTCTCGACGTTAAACGATTCACTCGTGGATAAAATTTAACTTTATCGTCTTGTATAATAAATGACTATTTTAGGTAGTGGTAGTGGGTGAAAAATGAAATCCAATTTACACGAAATTTTAAGGGTACGGTCATAGCTGCCTAAAGCAAGTTTTTATTACTATTACATAACGGATTAAAAAAAATCAATATGTTTTTCGATCCACCCTGCTAAGCAATAAGTAAATAATTGTCAATACAAAAGTTAAAAGATATTTTCAAGCTTTATTAGTTTCAAAACTAGCAGTCCAGTGAGACAAATGTCTCATTTAATAAAACAAAAAAGACCGTTTTGCAAATAGAACGCGTATTCACCACACTTACGTATATGACGTCATTGTTGGTAGCAAACTACCAGTCGCATTCGCCTTGATAAAATTTGCCTAGAATCTAACCTAAAAAGTTAGGATTAGGATAATTAAGATAATAATTAGTGTTAGAGACTGAAATTCGGTTCCTGACCTGACATGATCATTCCAAACATATAACTTTAATAACTTTTTTCTCTATCTCTTACGGTTTGGCTGCTGAAACAGCGTCCCGGACAGACACGTCTATTAGATAAAGGATAGCTATGGCAATCTCGGACTGATAGAAAGTGAGTAAATCGCTCGAAAATCATTTTTATCCCCTTCCGTGAGGTTGAATCGAGCTATAACTCGATAAATAATAGAAATATCGGAAAGTATAATTAATAAAAATTTGTAGAAAATTGTATTCTCTACAAGATTGGTAGAAACACTTTTTATTGTTAAAATGAAATTAACGGACTTACTTAATAAAAACTGGACTGGCGCCGAAATGCAGGGTTGTTGGACGCTGCAAAATTGAATTTAATTTCGACGTTGGTTCCCCTAACTAGACACGAAAATTCGTCCTGTGAGTACATAATGGTGTGATCACTATCGATTTTTATCTAGATTCACTGGACTAAAACGTTTTAAATACGAATTGGTATATATAATTCTTTGATCAAGGTTATCTTTGAAATGGATGATTTTTAGACCATTTGTTTATTAGATTTTTTCTTATTTTTGACTTTTATATGTGTTCCGTGAAATTTTTAAATACCCCTATATTATGTCCAATCGACACAATTAGCGTGTTACGAGGGTGGATTGAATTATTCGTAGCCTCTCTAAAAATATAAACTCTAATATTTTGTAAAATATTTGTTTCGAACATAATTTCTCTGATAAGGTTCAGATGAGAGTACGCAGACGTCAAATCCCTGAAAAAAGTATCAGTTAAAGATTAAGCCAATGGATGAAGTGTGAATACATGCTCTGTCTTGATAAGCAATACCTTTTTGGCAGCATCCCATGCCATTTAGTCTTAATATCTTCATGCAAACTTCCTAAAATGGTGCAATATTTAATATGCTGAGTTTATTGTTTCACATTTTACAAGATAATTCACCACAATAATATCTTTACAATCCCTAAAAAATCAAAGCCATGATCTTGCTTTAACTTTCGGGGGTGGAGATCTTCGTGGTTCCATGGCTTCAGTTATTTGGTTTATCGCCACAAATCCGGTCAATAGCTCTTTGGGCTTCTCTTTAGTTAAATAGAGCCACACATTAGCGCGAAAGTTTGTTTGTGTTTGACTGAAGAATTCTTTTGTACGCGTATATACGGGAACTCCATAGTTTTTTCTATTTGCGATGCACAATTACTGACGCTCGTGTACCTTACAATAAATATTACACTGTAAAAATATGTCAACAGACAAATGCAACTTCGGACGGTAGCAACTAAATGTTGTCACTAAGTAATGGATATATTGATCATTAAAAATGGTTATGTCTTCTTCATTACATGCAACCATTTCAATCCACCCTCGTAGCTTTTATATACCGTAGTTTGTAAAAGTCACTGTATGGAACGAGCGACCATTATTCAAAAACTACGTTTAAAGCGTTTTACGTTGTAATTCTCTGTTAAAAAAGTACTTATACTAAGTTATTTTTATATAAAAATTAGTGACAGGAAAGCATTATCGTAGAGCTAGTTGGCTACAGCAAGCAAATTAAGTGGTATTCAGTTCATATGTTACATGCATGTAATTCTAAAGCACAATATTGAACTTTGTCCTTGATCCTGTGCAGCAGAAATTCACCTTGAAGCTTTAAAAAACGATTACGCATCTTAATAGTCTGTCTGTAATGTTTCAGTTGTTGGTCTAGAGATACCTTATTATAGTACTTATATGAAACTGTAGTTCGTTTTTATCGATTTTTTACGATGATTGTATAAGGAATAAAGTTTTTATTTCACCTTCTGGCATGGGTGTGCAGCAACAATAAAGGCGCTGGTGTTTTCAATGAACAGTTATCTAAGCTGTATATGGACTGTGTGTTTAAATTAAAGCATGATCTATGTACTTAGTGGACAGTTCAATAACAAGCATTGCAGCACTCATTCGCCAACGCTGTTGCTAGGTGGCAAATCTATCCCTCTATCCTTGCATTTCCGCAATTCCTTAGCAAATTGAACACGTACACAGAAATAAGTAAGCAACCATTTTAAAAATCCTAAACTTTATGCAATAACAGTCCAACTTAGCTAAGCTTTGCTCGAAGGTTGGAATTGCTAGAAGGGTATATAAACACGGAAGTGGTTGAACCCTACACAGTTTCCTTTGCAGCTGCAGTAAACACCCATCACCATGCTTTACCTGGTAAACTAAAAGACACCTAGTGCGGATTTAGACCTGATAATATTTCGCCTTCCAGATTGCCGTCCTCCTGGTGAGCACCACCGTCACCCAGGCCCTG
Organism: Agriotes lineatus; assembly: GCA_940337035.1. NCBI lineage: Eukaryota > Metazoa > Arthropoda > Insecta > Coleoptera > Elateridae > Agriotes > Agriotes lineatus. Next base: position 100,655,803 of record OW679197.1, read on the forward strand.
CCTTCCTGGGGGGGCATTGCTTTAGCTGGCCCAGGAGCTCCAGGTGCAGTCATTCAAGGCCCCAGCGCTCAAGCAGGGCTACGTGGACCTGACGGCTCGGCAATTGCTGGAACAGCCCTTGGGGGAGCAGTAGTCGCCGCCCCCAGACACGGAGGCGTTGTGAGCGCCGCCGTCGCACCTGGCGCCATCGGGCTCGGTCTTGGACACGGACTGCTGGTAGGCTAGGAGACTGATTAAATCTCTAATATATTTCTGAAGCGTTACTTTGTATAATTTGTAGATAAGCAAAATAAATTTTACCTAAATTTTATTTTTCTACAACTGTAAAAAGTTGACTTTTACTTATCACACTAACTATACAAGATACGAGTACAATTTTGAAGTAACAACCCAGAATCTTGTGCGAAATGTTAATGTTGTTGATAAACGGTCTTCTACATTAAGTTTCTGCAGCAAAGGTAAAGTACCAAAACCAGAATTTGCTAAAGAGTGGCAAACTAGGGACCGGTGAAGTTCTTAAGCGGGATCTGTCTAATTTTATGTAATCCAGCTGGTTGCTCGCGCATCCACCATTTCTGACTTTAAGAATTAGTCGGTGGTTGAAGCGTGTTTTGGCCGTAAAGTAGTATTTTTTTGTATATTTCGATGTAATTTAAATTGGAAACTGTAAAATTTGGTTTTGAATGTATTTAAATATCGAGCACTTTTACAATAATTGAAAGAGTGCCTATATCTTCTATGTCATTGTTTTGACGAGTTCTTCGCCTCGGTAGGCACCAGAAAAGACCATAAATAACTTTACATTCATTAAGTATTGTAATCTCATCTGTAGTTAAAATTTCAGTAGTTACCAAAAGATAGCACATACTTTTTTGTATTAAGTGTGATTTTTTCTCATTTTACTTCAACGAATTAAAATAAAAAAATCAACCAGCCTTTAATTTTATAATACAGTTGTAGAAAAAATATTCTTAGTATCTTCAGCGGAAGCAATTTTACTAAAATTATCAATTTTGGGCACGATACAATAATAAAGGCTTCAAACAATTAATTTTTAGTATGGAGGCAATTAATTACAAGTGCATTGCAATTAGAAGCAAAAACTCTGCGGTACGCACAGGTGCCGGGGGACAATAAAAGTGGACGACCTCGTGATATAACGTGATCTTGTAACATAACGGTTAATATGTGTGAAAAATATAGCGCTAAAAAACAATCTAATGAATGATGCTAATTACAAGATCAAAAAGAAATCACAAAGGCATTCCGACGCCACGCCCGGTTTATGGTATATAAACGCAATGAAACAAGGAACTGGTTGCATTTTAAAACGAGCAGGTGAATTAAACGGGAAGCCTTTTAAAATGCGAAGGGCATTGTGAAATAACAAACAATCCTCCAAGTCACTTGTTAAATCAAATTTTAACAAAGCAGAAAAGTAATTCTGGAAATTTTAACATTTTTGGTAATCTTTTTCGGATATTGGAACCATGATTAAGCAATTTCGCTATTTTCAAGGTAGTTGCATTTATTAATAGAGTAATTTTATTAGCAGTGACATTAAATGTGTGACTTTTATGTTTTATTTAAATAATGTAATTTGGATTATGGCTAAATTTAATTAAACTGATTCAATTAGAATAAATTTGGTGTCAATTTATAAGACACCTCAAGTATTTATTGAAATCGGAATTAAAACTAACCTCCAAATTAATAATTTTGATTGCACACCTTTCCGTGAGTTTTAGGTGTCATATGGTTAGAATGACTACATTAATTTGCTTACTACTGTACATTTTTGCAGGAGCATAATATTAGTAGTTTTTAAGAAACATTACGTAATTGCTACAATTTATTGTAAAGAGACTATCTTAATGAGGAAAATTAATAATACTTTATTAATCTTCAATTTTTTCAATCGCTTGTGTGCATTGATTGCACCAGATTAATGTGAAGTAAAATTATGGTCTAACAAAAAGGCAAAAACATTATTTAAAATGATAAAATCTAAAAAAGCCGGTTTATGATTTTTACTCGGCATTTTTCCACCTTGAAAAATTAAAATGAAGTCGAACGTTTTGAGAAACAATCTGTCCGCGATATCAACGAGTTAACAATTGAAACTAAAAATAGACAAGGATAATTTAGCTTTTTACTGGAACTGAAAGCGGCCAACTTCCAGTAAATTGCTTGACACTGCCAGCTGATTACATACTTGACCTGATATTTAAGAATCGACAGCCAACTTTTGTCTAAATCTACTGAAGAACATGATATGCATTTATCTTTGCTACATAAAATATATGCAGCTTCTTTCATTTTACTGTCTGGTAGACATCGATCATTTACATAACATCTTTTTATTATGCTATTGTATTTTGTGGTTGTTGTTCCAAGCATGTTCAGCAATTTTAGATTTGTCAACTGGTAGTTTTTTTTTAAATTTTTGTGTTCTTCTAAGGCTTCAATGTTTCGCCGACATATTTTCCACACTCACAGGGAATCTACAGGGTCCGGCAATGATGTGGGGGGTGGAAGATATTTCTAAAGCCATTCGTTACATGAATATTATGTACATTAAAGTTGTAGGCACGAAAGTGGCTCAAAAAAGTGTGGCGAATCAAACTTACTTTTTTTTAAAATAGCATGCTCTATATTTAGACAGTTTAAACTAGAAATGCAAAACCCAAATATAGAGCATTCCATTTAAAAAAATCTGGTGTGATACACTCACACAAGTTCCTTTTACAGTGTTCTTATAATTAGTCAAAAATTTAATTTTTAATTTTTAGCCATTTGTCAAAAATTTTCAAAAATTACAAATACTACAAAAACGGTACAAAATAGAGCCTTAGTTGAAGAGACAAATTTTCTATAGAATTTTAAGGTGAATTCAAAAATGTAATAACATACCGGGTGTTTTATTTAAATTAGGAGTTAATAAAAAAAATAGAAAAAAAACAAAAGAAACCCACTTTAGAAGTATTCAACTGGAAAATCACCTATCTCACATCAATACACATTAAAAATGTAATAAAAATGAAAAGTTTGAAAAAAATCGTTTGAGCCGTTTTTGAAAAAATCGAAAAAAACTGAAAAATCACAAGAGTAAATACCTACTTCCGGTTATGTGATTTTCTTCAAAAGCTTGCTGTCGCATCTACATAGTACAAAAAACTTATATATGAAGTTTCAACGCCATACCTCTTTTGGTTTTTGAGATATTCTGTTCACAGACACACAGACAGACACACAGACACACAGACAGACACACAGACCAATGAAAAAAAATATGTTTTTGGGTTCAGGGGACTCTAAAACGTGAAGATCTGTTGAAACTCAATTTCGAATTTTTGGGGTGAATCCAATACTTCCTTTATTGTAAAAAGAAGTAAAAAAGTAAGTTATATTCGAAACACTTTTTTTGAGCCACCTTGTATAATTAAAACTATTTTAGTAATGTGCACCACCTTCGTATCTACAACTTTTATACAAGGTGTTTCAAAGTGTCTGCCAAAATTTCTAGAACGTATAATACATCAAAAAATAAGTGTAGTTTACTCTATGAAATTCCGAAAATGCACTCCCAAGGAGCTTCAGCCCTAGAAGAAGACTCTCAAAAATGGTTTTTTGGCATTTTCTTCAAAACTGTTACAGGTAACTTAATGAAATCTGGCACAGGGCGTAGTTTTTTTATGAGAAATATTACTACTTTGTTAGATTCTTCATATTTTATTCAGGAGCGTAACTTACAAGGGGGCTGGAATGGTTCAATTGCCCTATCTTTTTTTGTGCGTGGTTTTATCTAATACATTTATCAAAAATCTCAAATCTTGATTTATCTTACATAAAAAAGACATTATTTTTAAAATGTTTTAAAGTTGACCGTTTTCATGTAATTTGCAGTTGAATGTTGACGTGTTTTTCAAGCTTTTGAAATTACTTGTCCAAAATGCCTTCGAAAATCTTTTGAGTAGGCCATAATTTAGTACTTTTGTTATTTGCACCAATCAGCGTAAAATTGTGCAACAATTCCGCTAGAGGAATTTGAATGACCTATTAAATTCACCTATCATCTGTCAAAAAGTGACCAATGAAAATCCAGAATTCTGACGTTTCTTGACCATTCAAAAAAATATCAGTGGATATATCTCCTAGAAGGTATTCAAGTGACTATTTTTAACAAATGCGATTTTTATTAGAAAAGTTAATATTAGTGTTCTGTTACTATAGCAATTGCGTAGTTTGTTGCTAGATTTACTGAAAACTAATTTTAAAAGTAGTTTGGTTCATTAAATAGGTCCCTCGAATACCATTCTTAGTCAAAGTTAAGTAGATTATTTTTGCGGTGGTATCGCTACTCATGTCCATTGCGCTTGGGATTAGGACTCGTGCTAGCGCACTCGTCCTAATCATACCAAAGCGCAATGGACATTCGTGACACCACCGCAAAATAGTCGACATAACTTTGACTACTCATGGTATTATAACTGACAATTTTTTTTCTCTTCCTGTGAAATTTATTTAACTTACTTTAAAAGTTAATCAACTATGATATAAGCAATGTGAAATTTGACAAACAATTTATTTCACGTCAACAGATTTTTATTTACAATGAGGACGTGATATAATTTATTAATTAGTAAGAAATGTCAATTTTGTTCGTTGAATAGTCCTTCAATACCGCTTGTAGCCGGGCGAATTGCATACATTTTTGTCAGTGTGTTCATTCGTGTTTATTGCTTCAAAATTAGTTTCGTGCTGTCGCACTCCACCAATTTATATCGAAGTAATAAATACTCATATACTTTGACAAACAGTTTCGGCAATTTCGTCGACCGCTCGCGGTATTGTAGTATGACTATTCAATTCACCTGTCATCGGTCAAAAGGGACCAATGAAAATCCACAATTTGACATGTCTTGACCAATCAAAAAAAATATCAGCCGATATACCTATCTTCCTAGAAGGTATTCAAGTGAATATTTAAAACAAATGTAATTTTTATTAGAACAAGTCAATATTAGTGTTCTGTTACTATAGAAATTGCGTAGTTTGCTGCTAGATTTACTGAAAACGAATTTGACAAAGTAGTTTGGTTCATTGGAGATTCCCTAGAATGCCATTCATTGTATTATAAGTGATTATTTAGTTTGTTCAGCATCACTGATTTTTTTTTCATAAACTAATATTATTTATTACAAAGCATATTGATGACATTTCTTACTATTTCAGTATATCGTACCAAACTAAAAAATTATTAAAAATAATTGACTAATTCCTTTACAACAAGCGATTTCAACTCTAAAATATACGGTACCCCAAGAAAAGCGCCCTTCCGTGCTTTCCAAGAATACTTCGACACTCAAAATCACTCCGTTTCGCTAATACAATGAAATGTTATGAACCAGTTATTTATCAAAAAACAAAAACCTAAAACAATTTTTTTTGCCGACGACCATACCTCAAAAGTTGATGTTGCCTTCATTTTCGAAGAACCTATCGTATGAAAACGATCCAAGACTTCTTTCTGGAAGATTCCTGGCGACCGGAATCGTGTACACATACGAACATACATACCCCGCACAGCACGTTTAGGCACCCCCCAATACGGGGAGGCGTTGAAAACAGTTCGCAGTCGGTAACGATAACAATAAATAATCAAGCAATCAATAAAGCTTAATTTGTCTTATACTGTCTATTTTTCCTTCAAAATTGCCATCAACTGATGGTCACAGGGGTCACGAGCACCAAAGGTGTGGTATAAGGGCGTAACAGATGCCCGGGTGGGCGTTCGAACTCAGTATCTGGCGACTGTAAACGCAAGCGCTTGACAGCACGGCCCTCGTGCTCTTTCAAAGAAATATCTTTAAACGTCTTATTTCTTTTTAATTAGACAATTTATTGCACTAACTCAGGCTCTTCTGTAAAAAAGTTTGTAACTAAGCAGAAAGATAAACAGATGGATATTAGACTATACTGTTTAATTTTAGAGAATGTAAATTATGACGAACGTGTAAACATGCATAAGCTGCTGGAAATCACCAAACAAAGGGAAAGAACAGCTTGTCAGCATGATGTACTATTCCGCTGTGGTGTGGTAGCGTAACGCGTTTCAATTGGTCGGCACCATTATGTGAGCAATAACATCACAGGTGATAGGCGCGCTGCCAACATTACTGAAGAAGGGTAAAACTTACGTGTTGTTGTGAATGTCATTTCAAAGTTTGACATTCGTTGCTGATCTAAAATGCACTGAAAATCAACGACATCAAATGTAATGCAAAAACGTAATTATCACGTTGTTGTATCAAAGCCATATAGATGTTCAGAGTCGGCTATTGATCTAAGCGTTTTATATTAACGTTATTTTACATAATACGACAAATTTTAAACTTTAGTGTTTTTATAAGCCTCATATCTACGTTTCACATTAATTGCTGATCTAAAAAGCACTTAAAATAAACGCCATAAAAACGTAGTAGTACAGAATCGTAATTATCACGTTGTGGCATCAACATCATATCGACGTTAGGAGTCTTACCGATGTAAAAGGTGATTTTGTATAAACGTGATTTTAATGTGATGATATTAAAGTTTTTGCCTTCTTGTAACCGTCAGGTCGACATTTCACATTAACTTCTGGGCTAGAAAACCATCAAATTACATAACATAATAACGTTAAAACGTAAATAAAACGTTCTCATATCAACGGCATATCAACGTTAAGCCTTGACTACTATTTTAAAAAACGCCTTTTATTAACGTTATTTTAACAGGCCAGAGAAGGGTAGAATTTGCAAGTTCTTGTGAACGCCATTTTAACGTCTATAACTGATTGTCTAAAAATCAACAACCTATTGGTGGTATATAAACACGTTCAATAAAAGTCATAGCGAACACGTATAGGTAATGGACGGCGTAATTACATAAACAGTAATAGAAATTGCTAAACAATTAACGTTTAATTTAGGTTGCAAAAATGACGTTAACTGTTTGAATAAAATTCAACGTTCAATTTTCAAAGAATACCGCCTTTTCAACTACGTCAATGTCTTTTCGACGTAGTTTAAACGATTTTGGAGTGGAAAATTTACGATATATATTTTTTCAGAGCAAAACATTCTGACAGAAAATGGTCGAAATTTATTTAGGCTAGTTTACATTTCAGTTGGCCAGGCACCTTTAATAATCATGTTTAAATTCACAAGCGATTAAATTTTGACACATGTTTAACCGCGGCAAAATTTTGACGTTTGAATTTTTGTCTTAAATAAACTGACAGAAACCATAGAGATTACGCATTATTATGGATATGAAGGAAATAATAACAATAATAATTTAAACAACTTAACACATTTTTTTTTAAATTGTTAGGTAGCTATTTTGACGTAACATTGGTTACTTGATTACATACATGCATTGACCTGTATTTTTTAAACTGAACATAGGAATGAAGTATGGGCTATGTTTAAAGTTAAAAAAATATCCCGATATCCCACTGTTTTAATTTTCGTGGTTGGAATAAGTGTGTGGCCATATTTGTACTTGATAAAATGTGTTCATTACAACGGAAATCTAGTCCTCGAAGTATAAACTAGTGAAACATTTTGTGCTGTAACAAAATTAGTTATCTAAACATATTTCGCTTTATTAATTTCTAATTTTAATTACTCCTGTTGATAATACAATTTTCTAGCGAAATCTGTATGGTGAATATCATTGCTTTCATTAAAATGCTGCAATGTTTCTTCATAGGTTATTAATACCGTTAAACTGATGAATTGAAACCTCTTTGATTGTCAATTGTGACCTTTAATTGTTTTACATTAATTCCAATATACTCTACCATTGTCGCAGCATTTTGTTTAATAAATTTTTATATTCAGCAAAGCCGCAATAAAATGTGATGGTATCCAGTTAATATAAAAATTAATTGATACTCCGATAAAAATTCCCGAAATAATAATATCAGAAGCTCCAAGATAAATTAATAGTGAATTAGTTTTCTAGAAAGACTAAAACACTTTCGGCTGCGGATTTCGTTTCTCCAAAGGCTCTAATTTTATGCCAAATAAATGTGGGATAGACTCATTTTCATAGTCAAGAACTACTCAATTAGTACGTTCTAATGCAATACACAATAAAAATTGCATATCTGCATGTGTACAATTGCTGATTCAGTCTGAGCTTTTGGTTCGCGGTATAAGGCATTTTAATTGAAAATCGCTGCTAATTATAGTTTCAATTCCCAAAAGATGTAATTGTTTTACCGTTTCGTAAAATGTTACCGATAACTAGTGGCTAACATAAATTTGCAATTTGTTTAAATGCCACAGTAAATCTAATTAGGTATGCTGATTACTGATATCTATTTTTGATTTTTTTCTGAAAAAGTTATCAGATATTTTTTTACATTAAAGTGGTTTTAATTCAGTAAATTGAGGAACTTTCTGAGCAACGCAAATACATATTGTCATTATTTGAAATACCTATATCAAGGTGTATTAATTAAAATTAAAAAATCTGGTTAAATATGTACGTTCAAATCTATATTCGTAAGCTTAGTTTTTGGTAAAGCTTGTTTACAGCGATTTTAATATATTCTCAGACAATTGTTTCAGAATTATGTTTATTTTCTTATTATATTAAGGTCAAACTTCTACAGTTCGATTGTAAATTCCTTAAATAGTCTATGGACTATACACAAGCTCTGTTAGCAAGTTTGGTTTATACTAAAAAGATAAAACAGATTGGTATGTATTCATATCACTTTGGACGTCATATTCGTATGTACAAAATTTTAAAAAATACTGTTTATTTCTAAAAAGTTTGTGATTATACAGGATGATTCAAAAATGGCGCATTTCCTCTGGAGAGGTTATTGGGGACTACTAGCCGAGTACGGAAAAAATCACAAAAAAAGATCTTTACAATCATTCCTCTGAAATATTAACAGCTGAAGATGCATTTTGAAATAAGCTACTTACCAATATTTTTCAAAAATTCAACGTTTGAATCGAAGATTATTATTGTTATTAAACATCCCACTTCAAAAAACTGACAGTTTCATCAAACTTACCTAAAATTTCAGTTTTCAAAGCTAGGCACCAAAAACTGAAGTTTTGAAAACTAAAATTTTAGGTAAGTTTGATGAAACTGTCAGTTTAATAACGATAATAATCTTCGATTCAAACGTTGAATTTTAAAAAAATATTCGTAAATAGCTTATTTCAAAATGCATCTTCAGCTGTTAATATTTTAAAGAAATGATTGTAAAGATTTTTTAAAATTTTTTCCGTACTCTGCTAGTAGTACCCAACAACCCCTCCAGAGGAAATGCGCCATTTTTTAATCACCCTGTATGTATGGGTAGACAACTGTCAGAAATATCCAATGATCGCGTTAGTAAAATTAAAATAGTTAGTTGATAATAGCAATACAATCGGACATAATAAAACCCATCAAGATTTGTCGAAGTACGAGTTTTGAATGCTCAGAATACATCGCTTTTTCTAGTTTCCGGTTTCTACATTAAAGCAATTTAAAAAAAGTTGTAACTGGGCGTTGTCGCAAGAAAACACTCTGGTTTTAATAGTATTAGTTAATATATAGTTGTTTTTATCTAACAGAGATACTTTAATACAGATCTAATAAAATCTTGCATTTAAAATTTATTTAAAACTCTAGAATTCTGCAAGCAAAAAATGGGTTCATCTGGTATTTATAAATAGCAATTTATATTTATTACTCTGATATATTTAGTATGTAAAGTTTAGTCAAATTTAATCGGGTTACATAATCTAATTTATTCCTGACGTGTCCAATGAGTGGTCAGGGTTATGCAGATTTACTTTTGCAAATAACTTTAATCTCAAATAAAGCTGTGTATTATCATGAGTTTATAAATAATTTGGGACTGACAATTCTATTTACTGTTCGTATTTTCAATGTTAAAACTATTCCTTAATGAGCCCATCGTTTATAATATTAACTACTTCCTAGAGCATCTTCCGTATTTTAAAAATATTATCTACAACTATTCATTAAGCATTCAAAACATCCTAATTTCCATTCCCATAAATCGTGGAATCGAGAATTCTGTTGTTTTTACAGTTAACCATAATCTGTTACATAAAAACAGTTAAATTTGAATTTGTAGAGGTGTTGATGGCTTATTCAAGGTTACACATAAGTAAGGCTTCCCGTTTTTGTATGCTTTTAAAAAACGAGGTATTTGCTAATTGTGTGACAATGTCGGAAGGTAATACGAATTAATCTTCACGGGAATAGGATATATTTCAACAGAACATGAGTGATGTTGCCGGTTTTATGAACTTGGCCTTTGATATTCCATTACGTACAATCGTTTAATGTATCTGGTATGCTCGATTCGGCGGCTTTTTGTCGGTTTCAAGGAAACTAGACCAGTTTTATTAGTTCTAGTTCCACTAGACTTGAATTTAATTAAAGGCGATTATACACGTGAATTCCTTTCCTATGTGCTTTAAAATAATTTGTTTTAAATCAGTCCTGTTCTGGATGCCTACTGAACCTACAATTATTTTAATTCAACTACACAATTTAATATAAAATATTGGTTTTACGAAATACACGAAAATATTAATTTTATTAGTATTTTTGCATAACTTGGTTTTAAGAAAGTTAATTAATTTTGTTGAATATTATTTGATTAAAAGTAATCAGTTGTTATATCGCCCACGCGCCGTAATTGACAATTATATTTTGAAATAAGTTTTTTGAATTCTGAAGGATTTCATTACATCTATTTGTTTGATGTAGGTTAAATTGAGTGAATGTGAAATATCTGCTAATACTAATTTACAAAGTCAATTTCACAGCAGCGCTGTGATTCTTTCCAGAAAATGAAAATAAAATTGATTTGGTAACATTTTCCTTGAATATTTCATAGTAGTTTCCCAAGTGTATGACAAATTGCAGATAATTTTCAAGAGTGCGGGTATGCGCACGTGTGAAACTTGGCAATTTGATATGCACTACGAAACTATTATCTGCACAAACTTCAATTAGAAGAGTTCAATATTTTTAAAATTGGAAATATTTCTGTTAATTTTACTGTCAGTGCATTAACAAATTTCTTTTCTTCTCACAGATTTAAATAGTACTTTCGCAGTTCTTATAAAAATCTACAGCAACAGCCAATATACCAGGCGTATCAGAACACTATAAATAATCTTTGAGGGATGGTTTTCCGGGTTAAAACAAACTGATTTAAGCATTTTTTAGTAATAATAATAATAAGTCATGTACTAGATTTGAAATGAATCGTTGAGCGCGTTTTATTATTATTATTATTATTAATACAAATCTTTTTTTGGCAGAACTTTGAAGCTCGATACTATTGAGACGAAGACTTTGATTAAATCGGTTTGCTTTAACTTATTAATAATTCCTCATAGTCTTTGCATACAGTTTTAGCCCATCTTGTATAACAAATGAAAACAGCAGAATTTGTTTACTGCTCTTAGAAAATTTGTGATGACTGAATGAGCTGTGAATGGTTTGACGGCGATTCCTTTGAAGGAAAATATAAGGAAATTGAAGAGTTAATACCGGCAAACACTAGAAAAACATAATTGTAAATTCGAGGACTTCTACAAGAAGAAGAGTTCTTGATAAAAATGTACCTGCTTCTAAACCAACTCTCTCAAGACTTTGGATTCAGTATAAAAAAGGGCGGTGAAGCTTATAAAGCCAATATAACTAAAATCCTTTGAAACACGGTTGGGAAATTCATACAGAAAATTGAACGAGGCTCAACGCATTATTTTATTCTTTCAAACAAGTATTTTTTAAAGTGATAGAAAAACTAGAGAGGCAAAGAGGAAGAAACTGCACTCCTAGGAACAGCAAAATTGTGCTAACAGCACGACAAAAGAAAAATACAGCAAAATAGCCTATCTGTATAGCAAAATGGCCCGGATCTACATACAAATAACTTCTTCTATATAGCATTATATGAACTAGCATAATCGAATAGTTTGTGACCCCCTACTTAATAAAACTACACAAGGAGATGCTGTTTTGGTAAGAAGAAATAACTGTTTCAGATTTTTAAAAATTTGAACAAATGCCCAGAAAAATAATTTGATAATTTTTAAATCAGTTATAGTTTATCGCTAAATCATTATTTCTATTGTTCTAGATTATCCAAAAAGATGATGGAAAAAATATGAAAAAATACAACAATCAACACCTTATTCCTGACTATCAATTCATTGTGGGAAAATGAGTTGGATTCTTCAAGGATTGTCGGTTGGAAGAAATGGGGCAAATCAAGCTGCAGAACCAATCGGACTTGGCACTAAACGCTAGTTTACCAAACATTCAAACCAAATCCGATGTGGGAGGATATGGAGCTATTCCCTCAATCAGGTGGCATTTATAAGCTGATGCCGAACATTGTGTTTCACTAGTTGAAAATCCATCATGACTGACTATCGAAAGGAATAACAGTGTTTAAGAACCTAACAACGGCTAAAATTAGTAGTTCTGTCACTGTGCTTTTAATATTGTTCATAACTATTTTAAAGATATGTACCCGAAAGTTAAGAAAAAATATTGGTGAATGCATTAGTAAGCATTTTAGCTAATGCATACATTTTTAAATAATCTAAATTTAGTGCACTTACAGTCAGGATAATTTGAGAAACAAATATGTACATATTTTTTTTTATAAGTATACAGCATGTTTGATAAATGAGCGTGAACTATTTTGGGCTGTTATATGTTAAACTTTGAAGAATGGCAATCATCTGTGAAAGTGTAACTACCAAAACTGCTTGATTATATGATATCATGAGACCAGTGGTCTGCAATCTTTTTTGATCGCGTACCCCTAAGACAGAAAAAAGTTTGCGCGTACCCTTGATATATATATATATATGCTTTTCATTTGAAATGAAGAGATCTACGTATATTTTTTAATTTTTGAGCACAATGAATTGTAATTGTGGTGGCCTGTGGTCCCCTAAGTGGACTTAAGCTACCTATTGGGATTATTCCAATCTTTGCATACCCGCCTATGATCAATTAAAAGTGAGATTTTTCCGAAATTTGCACTAGTGATCAAAGAAGGCTGGATTTGATTTCAAAATATTTTTTGGCACCCTCAAAACCCTTTGGACGAAAACTTTTGTTGCAAAAGGAGAAAAAATTTAGAAACAACTAGCGGACCCGACAGACGTTGTCCTGCCCGTTGCCTGCTATTAGCGGACGCGACAGACGTCCTGCCCGGTGCCTGCTATTACCGGACCCGACAGACGTTGTCCTGCCAGCTGCCTGCTATTAGCGGGTTCAGCAAACTTTTTTTCGATTTTCGAATTTTCGATTTTTTTCATTTCAAAACATATTGGGGGGTGGTGGGGGGGGGGTGAAATTTTGGGGTTATATGTTCTGTTATGCGAGAAATCTTTTAAAAATTAAAACAAAGAAATTCGTCAAACATTAAAAAAAATCCTAGAACCCGATTGCAGCGCCACCTACCACAGTCCAATTGTGAATCTAAACCATCCAGGGACCCACTCAAACACACACAAAAAATTTCATCAAAATCGGTCCAGCCGTTTAGGAGGAGTTCAGTGACACACACGTACAGAAGAATTATACAGTGCGAGTGTAAAGTCTGGAACTATCGAAATAGAACTTTTATCAAATGTTTTTGCAAGAAATCTTCGAACACGTCAATTTTTATTTTAAAAAATACATATTTTACTGTAATTGTCACTTTTAGATTGTCTTTTGTTTTTGAGTTATGACGTTAGCGATACTTTTTTTAAATGGAAACCCTCAATTTTTATGATGAATTTGGACACAGCATGAAATTCTAAGACCAAATACTCTAAAAAAAGTATGATACTGTATTTTGAAATTTTCGAGAAAATCGTACGGTTACCAGATCCCCTCAATACTAAAATTTCAATTGGTCCCTTTTCACTCAAAAATTGTATCATTATTTATTTAATTAAGAGCACACAACAAAAACAAATAAACAAACTATGAAGAACTGTCATAGTTTTAGGGCTAACTCATTGTTTCATAGCTACTTGATTTTTATTCGATTTTAGTTTTAATACTTTAATAGCGATTTTCTCGAAAATTTCAAAATATAGTATCATACTTTTTTAGCGTATTTGGTCTTAGAATTTCATGCTCTGTCCAAATTTATCATAAAAATTTGGGGTTTCCATTTAAAAAAATGATCGCGAACGTCATAACTCAAAAACAAAAGACAATCTAAAAGTGACAATTACAGTAAAATATGTATTTTTTAAAATAAAAATTGACGTGTTCGAGGATTTCTTTCAAAAACATTTGATAAAAGTTCTATTTCGATAGTTCCAGACTTTACACTTGCACTGTATATACAGTCTGTTCTATAAAAAAGGCCCCGGCTTCTAGCTACTTTATTATTTATTTTAGACCCAATAAACCCTATATCAAATCAAATGACACATAAAAACCTACATTTTAACACAATCAACAAATTTTTATCTTCAATTGTTTCAGAGTGGTGACGTCACGTGCAATTTTTTTAAATGACACTGTATATATTTTTTGACATTTTCTGGTAGAGGTTTTTTTTCTCTATTCAACAATATAAATATTTCATGCACTTGCATAAAAAAATTTTCGTGAAAAATTACAAAAACTTTTTCACAGTGGGAGGCCATGTACAAAACTGTAAACAAAAGTGTAACTCAGAAAAACAAAACAAATAGTAGCCAAACGTTTTAACTGTCAGATTTCAGAATAATCTAAAGTGTTTATTGTTTTGTTTTTCTGAGTTACACTTTTGTTTATAGTTTTGTATGGTGGCCTCCCACCGATAAAAAAGTTTTTTAATTTTTCTCGAAAATTTTCTTATGTAAGGGTATAAAATATTTATATTGTTGAAAAGAGAAAAAAAAACCTCTACCAGAAAATGTAAAAAATATATACAGTGTCATTTAAAAAAATTGCACGTGACGTCACCACTCTGAAACAATTGAAGATAAAATTTTTTTGATAGTGTTAAAATGTAGGTTTTTATGTGCCATTTGATTTGATATATTGTATATTTGTATATTGGGTCTAAAATAAATAATAAAGTAGCTAGAAGGCGGGGCCTTTTTTATAGAACAGACGGTATAAAGATAACAATCCCAAAATGGGCAATATACTATAAAATCATGTAAAACCAAATTTTAACTATTTTCTGAATTAAAACCCATTTTTGTTGAGTTTTTACTAAGCTGACACTTCTTTCAAAAATAGTTAAAAGAAAATGATAACGTTTGCACCTAATTTCTTATTTAAAAATCATGATTGTATTGTTAAGGAAAAGGGAAAAACTCGATTTAAAAATATTCTCCACCATTCTCAAACATCTTAAATATGAAACTATGTATTTTTTTAAACTATAGACATTTATTACAAAAGACTGCCCGATCAAGTTGCAAAATGAAAGTGTTTTTCACACTAGACGTGAAGTTTACCCTACGAGCGCTATCGAGTTGGGCGACACGTTGTGTGTGAGAAACGTTAATTTTGTAACGTATTGCATATAAGATTTTCTGTAATTTTGAGTCATATTAACTTTAATAATAAATAAATTTACTTAAATCTAAAAATTTGTTCTAAATTTTCATATTAGCACTAGTGGCATTATGAATCCCACATTGCAACTAGTTCGAATGCCATTATATTAATTAAAAATTACAGAATTACATTTTTTAAAATTAAGTGTTATTATCGTCGCAACGCCATGAACAAAATCCTGATATCGTACTTTACGTTGTATTTTTGTTGTAAATTTAATTATTTTACTATTAGAATGCTAACGTACTCGAGTGCTAACTATTTCACTTCTTGTACAATTTTTTAAACAGTAATCGCCCTAGTGTAATATACAACCTATCAGACTTCGTAGAACCTAAAAATGAAAGGACATCTTTTTTATATAAAAGAAAAATAAATTTTGGTTTTGCGTCATTCCATATTTGACCATAAGTACTATTTCGACTATTGCTGCTTCTAAACAAAATGTTTCGTATTTTTTTTTCATAAGGATTCGTATCTGGAGGTTTTTGGTCGCTAGGGTAAGTTTCAAAAAATTTGTATTTTTAATAGATTATAGTGGGCTGGTATGAAAAGGTGAATATAATCGAAATAGGTAGCTTAAATCCAGTTAGGAGTGTGTACAAATCACTAAAATTCCTCTCAAGTGAAACACTCTGTACATTCGTTAAAATGTCACGGGTTGACAATTTTAAATGTCTTCACATTTAGTTACAAAGACTTGCTGTCTGCACTTTTTAAGAGTGTGTGATAGTCTGGCGCTATTAATTTCTCGTCGATTTAGTGTTCATGACCGTGTAATTTAAAAATGCAAGTTACTATTTGTTTATCTTTAATTGATTTCATTATTTTATTGTGCCACTTGCCGTACCTCCAAGTATCGACTCGTGTACCTTATTTTGGATACCACTGATGTAGGCAACTAGATTGTCAAATTGATGAGTTTAAAAATGGAGAATTATTCTAGTTCTCAATATGCAGATATAGTATAGGTATACGGAGTATGTGATGCTAACAGTACGGCTTCAGTAACGGAGTATCAATCTCGGTACTCCAATAGTATAACACCTAGATGCTAAGTTTTCACCAAAAGTTTTCAACATCTACTTTCAATTATATAAGAGAGCAAGGTAGAGTTATTGATAACGGATAGTATGAGCTGAAGGCTGAAGGTGCTAAACATAATAGAAAATAAACCATATTTTAGCACAAAACAAATATTGCGCCGTTTGGCTATTCCACATTCGAAGGTTTATTATTCTGTAAGAAATGAAACCGTTTTTAAAATATTTAAGGTTTATCAAGTATTTCGTGAGAAGGTTCACTTCCAACAAGTCGAGGCACTTCAACAACAGCATGGAAATCCTCGACTCCAATTTTTTCAATGTATTCAACAAAATCAAAAGGCCTTACAAAAACTATTTTGAGGACAATATTTACCTGAAACCGCAATGCATTCATGGTGTAATGAAAATTCACGATTAATAAGAGATTTAAATTGTTGACATAGATTTTGAGTAAATCTTTGGGCAAGGATTATTGGGATCTGCAGAACTGCCAACTAGGCTTAATGCAAACGATCATCAACATTTTTGAAGTAACACCCTTCGCGAAATTGTCCAGCTGGTTGTTCGTTAAAATATGATTTTATAACATGATGCAGCCTCAGCTCATTATGACTCTCGAGTTTTACATTTCCGAATGAGCATCAGGGTAACAGATGGATCGGTGTGAAGGGCCGACTGCTGGGCCAACAAGATCTCCGGATCTAACGATTGTGGATTGTTTTTTGTAAGATTCTATGGCATAAGAGATTTATTTTAAGGAATCTACAACCCGATAAGAATTACTTGAAAAATCCATCTTGCTGAAAATGTCAGCACAAAATTCATTAATACAGCACTCCGAGTTATGTATAGCAATTAGCCACATGTTCGTTCGATATAAGTGTTAACGTAATTTTGACACACCATCTATTTAGAGTAAATAAGTCAAAAGTAATAAATTGCAGATTATTCAAATAACTTATTTCATTTCACTTAGTCATTGTTCTTATACATTCAAATGACAATATCTATAACTAGAGCGCGGAAATATATGCATTTGCATATTATTATTTTCGCCAGTATCCGAATTACATCATAAGAATCCCTTTTTTGAACATTTTATTTTGCATATATTTCCATATTTCAATAGTGTAGCGCATATTTGCATATGTGTGAATATTTGATTATGTTAAAACGTACATAATGCATGTAACTTAAATTTTACTATAATGTAGCCAAAAATTGTACTTTCTTTCGATTCTTTCGATGATTATTCACAAAGTAAAGGGGCTTACCTATTGAAGGGGTTATTTGAAGTAATAAAGTGATATCAAATACGAAAAACGCGTTTATTAAAACTCCGTTACGAGTTCAAGGATACAAAAAAAATTTTCAAACCTTCCGCTGCTCCCAGAACCTGTTACGAGTATTACCAGATGGGTTAATTGACGTAACACAGCCGTGTTATGCAGAAAATTTTAAGGTTAACAGTTATAGGTTGTAGGTTGTGCTGTAATAATAGACTGTAAAAAACTGTATTTTGATAAACAACTTCCTATCCACTTGTATTCTTTTAAAGGTCCTGGGTGGTGTAGCTTAAACAAGCGTCCACTTTCGATCAGTAGAGTTAAGCAACGTTCTTTCTGGTCAGAACTTGGATGGGAGTTCCACGGCTGTATCTCTCGGCGCCTCGTGATACGGCTGTCCGGAAATAGTTGGTCCCGGCCGTCATAACAACATCATGACAGTCGTTAGTGGGGTTGGAAGTCCCCATAAATGCACAGCGACGCCTATAATTGGCCGAACGGCTGTTGGCTGAGTGCGAAATAAATAAATAAATAAAAGTCACTGTTTATGTTTTCTTTTGTTATTAAATAAATTACAAGCTTTTGGTTTGCCCTTAACGAAATTCCAATGTATTCTAGAAGAATTGCAACAAAGTTCGGAAGAAATTGCAACTCAAACATTTTTGTTAGATTTTAAATAACCATTCCAGTTACGAATGAATCAAATATATTGCTACGAATTTCGTAACGTTGGGGTGATTACACAGCCCCCTACTTTGATGCTGCCCAAATTGTAGTTATGAACTGCTTGCTGACAAGCCCTTATTATTGTAGAATTAAATAATTTAAATTTATCAATTCTTTGTAATTCTCAAGTGTAAACTTGCATTCCCAGAAATCTAAAATAATACCAATATGGGCCTACCTTTCAATGTCAAACAGCATTCCAAAGTAAAATGGGCTCCAAATTAAACTTTATAAATAACTTTTTAACACTCATTACATGATCCCTTTATTGTCTTAACGGTTCCCAAGAATAAAATTGTTAATATAAAAAATAAGTAAAACCATAACCTAACGTAACAGGAAAATTTTAACCAGAAAGACCAACAAGGAAAATACCAACACTAGCAAATGGTTATAAATAAGGAAGATAATATTACAAAAACTATACGTTGCTATTTACTTAATACACTAAGCCACAATCCAAATAAATAAGGAAATAAAACCAGATAATCCACCGAATAGCCAAGATCGGCTTACACGATAATTGCACCCCAAGTTTTCAACATAAACAAAAAATATATTAAAAAAATAAAGAGAATATAAAACCTACGTATGAAATAACGCCCAATAAAGATGGCGTTAAAAACGTCCATGTTAATCGTAAATAAAAATATGAATCCATGCTCATAACAACCGTAAAGGATTAAAGATTAAAAAAAAATAACCACATAAGCAAATCTCCTTCGTCAAAACAACAATAGCACAAAAAAATCTAAAACGTTGATTTATCATTTATGTTCCTTTATATATTAAAGACACAAGGACTCAATATTATACAACCATACCATGGATACTAAGTTTAAAAAACACTTATAAAAAATGTCTTAATAAGACTATTCAACACTATAACGTATAAGCCTATCACATTGCAGAAATTTGTTTTTTTCAACCAATAACAGCAGTATACCACTGAATATTGGGCACCATGCAAAATACTCACAAAACAATGTACGTACTCAAAAAATAAATAGCCTTGTTGTGAAGTATCGCTTAGCAACGATGTTCTGTCCTTAGTGATATCGCTAGGTTACGTAACACTAAACCCCAACAAACTGTGTGGCTTTGTGTTTTGGAAGTATTCCGCTGAATTTAATTGAGAATTAATAATTATATTAAGTGTTGGATTATTTTTCAATAAAGTTAATCGTTATGTATTAATATTGTTAAATAGTCGTCCCAAATACCACTCAAAGTTGATATATATTTTTTTAATATTTTGCCATTTTCATAAAAATTATTGCAAATTTCACTCAACAAAATCACATTTAAATGTCACTCGCCTTCGGCTCATGACATTTTTGATGTGATTTTGTATCGTGAAATTTAAACGCAATAATTTACATGGAAACGACAAAATATTTGTCAAAAATATATCCACTGCTTGTGGTATTACCCTTGAGAAGTTCATCTGATTTTCAATAGAGATCCATTGTTAAATACATTGAATACAAATTTCAAGAAGAGATTAAAACAGATTAAGTGTCATTCCTATTAACAAATGTCCCATTTTAAACAAATATGTCTGATGAAGCTAACTAGTTTTAACGAAACGTTACAAATTGTCCAGGAATTTTTAACAATAAAATTTTAATGTGTCTTGACAAAAATGTTTTCTTAGAAACATATAGTTAAACTAAATATTTTAGCTGAAAATGTTCTCTAATCATGTGAATTGAAGGGGAGTTTCTGATGGTGTTGTAAACCATTTAAGGTATAAGCATAACTACTAGATTACTCTTCAAATTCACATGAAAATTAATATGCAAAAACAGCTGTTAAACAAAATTAATAGTTACCACAATGCCTCAATTAAAACGTCCTTCGTTTTAATAACACGTAAGTATCGAAACAAATCTTAAATTAACATTAACGTGGTAAAATGGCCGATATAAAATTCAAGTCTTATCTCAAACATTATTTAGAATGCCTCAGGCCTTTCGGCATCGCTTCTGTTTATACTGATTGCTAAAATAAAAGACCAACATGAAAATGCAGTAATTTGATTGGCTATTAACAAAGTACGCCATATCTACTGCATACCATTTTTTAAATATAGATGATTAACGAACTTTATAAATATGCTTGTAATAATTACATAAAACTCTTACAATATATATTAAAACTAACCAGAGATTCGTTTTCAGCGCACCTCGAAGCTTATATGTGTCCAGTTTTACGTCGATTCGAAGAGCTGCCATGGATTCGTTAATTTTCAATATCCAGGGCTGTGCCTTCCATGAATTCCAGATCCGAAGCCACAATATTGCCCATCAAGGCTCAGAGCACGCGATGCCATGTTATTTCTGCCAGGGATAAAAATTTATCGCAGATCTAAAAACTTCACAAATCTGATGGGTACGTTTCATATTATAGCACAAAGTGCAAAATTTACAGTGTTGGCATGTTTTTTTGTAGCATCTCAAAGAAGCTCCATCTACTCACTCTGCTCCAAGTACGATTTTCAGTACTAAAAAAACTCCCTGTAATTCGTATTACAACTAAATTTGTATGACGATGTCAATTGGACCAGGTATGTTGCATATTTTGTTCTGTATGACTGCAATTACAACCTTTTTTTGGTTGTAGTGCTTGTCTTGAGTTCAAATTCATCGTTGCCTTGGCTTGGGCATCGACTCCAGAACTGCAGACAACAATCGGACCCCAACATCAGCTGGTACTGGTTCGAAGTCAACAACTCAACATCAAATGGCTTTTCGGATCTCACAAAAACCCAACAGCTATCCAGGCACTTGTGTAACGAGTGCTAGTGAACAGTGTTTTATCATTTGTCATAACGCATCACACCTGTTTGTTCTCACATAATTTAAACGGCACTTTTAGTTTATAATTAGCAGGCAAATCACGTTTTAAGTGTTCAAAATCTTCTATTCTTTGCCAATTATATTACAATGGTCCTTATTCGGATGTTTGTTCAATGTGTTTGTGAAATGACTATTTCAGGAGACATTAAATTTTCCAAATCTAACCCTACTTTTCTTTGGGCGGAATTGAACTCTCACGATTTTTCCGTAATGCTTTGTGACGCACCTCACATTATATGAGTTAGATGAGCTACTTATACGAGTTTCTTTTATGTAATGTAAATTTGTTTCCTTTTTAATAATATGCCTATGATCAATATATTATTATGATACATAAAGTGGTATGGTCAATCATAGCAAAGAAATATTTAAAAGAAATAAAGTTGGTATGTTGATACAATCAAATTTAGAAAAGATTTGTGGGCTGATTTGAATTTGGAAATGCAGAGTAAATAAATTAAGTAAATTATAATTTTATTTTGAAAAGTTATTATATTTGAGTATTTTATATTGGTGATTGGAAGAATAGATAATGTTAGTGTAAGACAAATATACTTGCTCTGCAATAATATAATTGTAGTATGTATACTTCAAATTAGGTAATTTAAGAAGTGGGCAGTAATAATCTTATCTACATAAGAAAATTTTTGTTTAAAAACATGATTGAATAACAAAATTAGATTATGAACTGATGCATTTTCGAAAAATCCAGTAAAAATTAATAAAAACTTCTAAATTTCGATTTTAATATTGTAAATAATTGGCCTGATACAAATAAAAAGGTATTTAACAAGTTTATAAACGAATATAAGTGAGAAGATGAAATAGAATTGACGTGAGTAAACAATCAGTGAAGAGATTGAGGTATACAAGTTAATTAACTACAAAGAAGAAGGAAACGACAACATTTGGATAGATTTGGATTTATTGAAGTAGTACAAGAAGTAATTAACAATCATTATTGGAGTTTGGAATTCTATAGAAGACTGGAAGTAGTTTGCTGAGGTGTGCTGGGTTGATTTGGTTGCTACATGAAAAGAGCTGTGGACAAAGGAGGTTAGTTTGGGAATTATCTGCTAGTTGGAAATTACCAGAGGGCTGAGTTCTGCAACTGCATTCTAGAAGTTCCAGGAGTGAGTTCTTTAGTTGATTGAAGGTGCATTAAGGATAAGCTGACATTGCCCATGGCTGAGAATCATCAGGATCATTGGTGTTTGATGTGAGTAGCTGAAAGGTGTAAGGAAGTCAGGTTTGTGATAGTTATATTTAATAAGGAATAAAGAAACAATTAATTGAGCAAAATAACTAAATAACAATACTTACTTTGGTGAAATAATTGTTGAATTGTAAAAAGGAAAGTATGTTTGTCTATTTTGAAAGTATTGTGCTATTATACAGGTTAAAAGTCAAATTGACCTTTAATATCATTCATTGAATTGACAATTCATATAAAAATTTTGAATATCTAAAAATAGGTGACTTGATTAATGAACACAGCCCTAACGAGAGTCTTAATTGTAATACATAATTTTAAAATAGTACAAAAGGTGTTTGCTTGTTATATTACATTAATGAGAGCTATTTCATATTAAAAAGTAATACAACTGTGGTGCTTATGCATTCCATATTTATGGCGCCCAACGTGGGGCATTTAAGCTATTGCATTAATTAAGGGTTAGCTCAACTGTGGAGCTATTTCATATTTATGGCGCCGACATTGTGTGGCAAATAAACGTATTATGATAAAATTTCTTTTATAATGCCACCTTTCACATGTGGGCGATATCATAGCAATATATATGTAGCTTTTAATGGACTTAACATTTCAAATAAAGCCGTATATAATAATTCAATGTTTGTAAGCAAATTGAAATGCTCACCAATTTCGTCATTCTGCTTATAAAAAATTATGTTTGCTATTTATTGGAGCTGCATTTATTTATAATAAAATATCAGTACGTCATACAAGGGGTCAGTATATTTAAAGGGTTGGACAAATTACGTAGAAATAGGTATTTATGCAACAAGTGCTAAAAGTCGACGTTTATGCACGAGACATGAAAATTATGAAACGAAGTTGAAGGCTGAGTTTCATAACATGTCTCGTGCATAAACGACTTTTAGCACGCGTTGCATACAATATTTTGTTTACGACCTTAATTTTACTGTTATTAATCCATAAATATCGATTTAACAAAGGTGTGCATCTACGACACTTCTAATTTAAGTCATAATAAACAGTAGACCATGCCGCGCGGGCGAATGTTTCCGAGCCAGTGCTGTCAAGGTCAGTTACGAAAGGTAATTATTAATACTCCACATCTGACTGTATTCATTACATAACGCTTTAATTATTTCAATAGTATATTACATACCGAGGTAGGAAGTGTTTCATTACTGTCGAGAGATTAGGTAGTTTACCGAGACGCGTAGCGTCGAGGTTAACTTTATCTCGAGACAGGGATGAAACTTTCCACCGTGGTATGTATACTATTTTATTTGCAATCATCTAATTTTAAAAATAACTACAATTGAATTCTGAATAATAGATATCTTGATGTAGCTAATATTTTTGTTACCATGAAAACAACCCACTCAATGTTTTGTTACCATGGAAACACCCCACTCTTCAGGTATGTAATATTTTTCGGGGTATGTAATAATTTCCTGGCTAGTTTCAAGTAATCATCTAGTTCCCAGCTGTTGTCATGTCATGAAATTGACACATTACAATGTGATTGCGAATAAAAAACTTTACCTGTATCGCAAGAAGCAACTGTAATAACTTTACAACTTCACTTCCAGTTCGAAATTGTAGTTTTATAACCTCACTTCACTTTTAGCACATGGGCTAAAAGTAAACAGCTGATTTCTTTAACCACGGTAATAGTATATTACATACCGAGGTGGGAAGGGGTTCATTACTGTCGAGAGATTAGGTAGTTTACCGAGACGCGTAGCGTCGAGGTTAACTTTATCTCGAGACAGGGATGAAACTTTCCACCGTGGTATGTATACTATTTTATTTGCAATCATCTAATTTTAAAAATAACTACAATTGAATTCTGAATAATAGATATCTTGATGTAGCTAATATTTTTGTTACCATTAAAACAACTCACTCAATGTTTTGTTACCATGGAAACACCCCACTCTTCAGGTATGTAATATTTTTCGGGGTATGTAATAATTTCCTGGCTAGTTTCAAGTAATCATCTAGTTCCCAGCTGTTGTCATGTCATGAAATTGACACATTTCAATGTGATTGCGAATAAACTATAAAACGTCACTTTTAGTGAAACAAGCTAGCGGTAAAAGGCCTACTTTTAGTAGTGGTCGTAGATAAAAATAATTAATTGCCAATTACCAATTATCGTCCAATGAAGTAATTGAAGTACCACATTTTCAATTACTCAAATGAAATATTCAATTACCAATTACTTGGTAAGTTCTTTTTAACAAATATGACAATTGCCAATTATAATTGCCGTATTTAATAAAGTAATTCAATTCCTAGACAAGTAAACATAAAAAATAATTACAAAGTAAAAAATTACTGCCCAGCTATGTTAACAAGCATGGAAAATTCACTTTTTTATGTGATAAATAACTCAAGTATTTGTAGTGTAAAATATTTCATGAAAATCAAATATTAAATACTTGTTTTAAGGTTGGTAAATAGAAGTACATTCCAGAAGTAACGGAATTATCAGCAACTCAAAACTTACTGTAAATAAAATTACGACTAATTAAAGATTTGTAGTTTCTTCTCGTTTTTTACTTTGATTTGACCAATTAGACAATGGATATAATGTAAATTTCTAGAAATATATGGCTACCTTATTTCTCTATTTGTCGTTTATCACGAAGATTTTACTGCCAAAAGTCAAAATTCATCGATTGGTGCAAATTCAGTGAAGGGATGAGATAAGGAGGGAAAAGGTAGTAAAATGAAAAACGTTTGATCTTATTTTACACGCGGTTGTTATTTACGCGTAGCGTAATCCGAGTACCAATAATTCAGGTATTTGTATAATTGCGTTGCGTTGAATAGACAAAGCGGTTCTAGTTTATATACACCAAGCAAGATCACTCTACTTGTGAGAGGTAACTATTAGTTTTGAATTTCTGAGCTTGGAGAATTAGATAACTAAAAATGCACTAACAAGCATGGAAAATTTACGTTTTGTAAGTGATAATTTAAATATTAGCAAAATAAAATTTAAAAAATCAAATATCAAATGGCTTTTTTAAGAATGGTAGATAAGACAGCCGGCCTCATAAATAGAAGCATATAGCAGAAGTAACGAATTATGTATCAGCAATTAAGAACTTATTGTAAAAAAATTATGACTAATTAATGATTTCTAAGTTTGTTTTGGTTTTTTCTTTTAATGATATTATAGTATAAAGCAAAATTTGAAAAAAGCGGTGTCTGGAAAAAAATGTTAAGCTTGAAACTAGTTCTTTTTTACATACAGCAAGTGTAATAAAACTGGTAAGAGCATATGTCCATTACAAGTAAAATTGTAAGCCACAATCACCGTCATTATAATTTATTAGGTTTGAGTTAATAATTAACGATGAGAGCTGGTAAAGATTTATACTTTTCTGGGTTTGCTTCACTACTTCTACGGTAAACGTGTTTTGTCTATAACTAACATGTTTATAATCACATTATTTGTGGAAAAACGAAATAAGTTGCTTGTAAATTACGATTAACTTAGCATTTGCGTTGCTGGACTAAATGGTGCCACCAACAGTTAATTTATATTCAGGAAAAGTGCGCGATTTAAAAAAGTTTTATTAGAAACCTACTCAGGCACAACAATGCAGAAATATAAAGATAACGAGGATATACAAAATAAATGTTTCTTAGTACCAGCGACGTGGTGCATTTTAATACGAGTATACATATAGGTGCGTAACTTACGTTTTCGTAGGTGCAGGTTTATGACGTCAGTGACGTTTGTATATTTATTTATTTTCGCTTAAATCACTATACTGTAAAGGTGGTTTCACATAATTCAAAGACAAATACATAAGTAATGCAGGTCTTTTAAACTCACAGCCAACAGTATTTTTCGCATTTCAACTAAAAATTTAGCTTTTATAGAATGGGGAACTACGGACTGAATTCAACGAAATTACGATATTTGTGATACTGTTACATTCACTTTTGCTTGTTCTTTTTTGACATTTGTTTCTTTTTGTGCCTGCACCACTAATTTATTCGACTTAAAAACTGTGGGACAAAATGAAGGCGTACTTGGTTTCAGTGATACCTCTGGAAAATCGGAGATATTTGCTATTCTAAGTATCATATATTGATTTGAAAATTGATATCGCTTATGATAAAAGTTAATGTTATTTATTGATCTAATATACATAATAGGGTTCAACAGTTGGCAACTGCTACCTACATGGTCAGTCGCATATAAACGGTATTTAGATGACTTTCTTGTCATGTTCAACAATCAATTCTAAGCGATAAATACAAAACACTGGTTTGCCTCAGTAAATTTTAGCTAACAATGCTATTATTCGAAATTGCATTTGACAGCGTGTCCTTCATCGCATTGTTTATGCAACCGGAATTATTTTATACAAATAGAATCAATGAGCAAAGCCTAAATTATTATATAAATTCTTGCGATTTATTATTATGATAGAAATATGCAAATTTTCCAAATATAAATTTAGGAAACAAAGGTACGTTCACATAAATAGGATGTTTTCAGCTATAATTTACCAAGGGCAGTGATAATCACCCGCAATAATTTTGACAAATAACAACCCGAAAGTGCTTGCCTAGAAATAACCCGAGGCGAAGCCGAGGGTTATTTCTTAAAGGCAACGCACTTGAGAGATGTTATTTGTCAAAATTATAAGGATTTATCACTGGCCGCGGTGAATTCGGAAAGATAAGTTCTTAAATAAATTAGCCATTTTCTGACAAATTAATTTGACACTTCATTATAATAATATTATGTTGGTGGCACTGTAAGTCTATGTCAAATTTGAGGTTATCAGGTTAGCTTTTGCGTCAGTTTTGACACAGACTGACGGAAAAGCTAACCTGCTAACCTCGAATTTGACTTATATTAACAGTGCCACCAACTTGTGATAGGATACTACTGAAATTTAATTAGGTAGTTTCCATAGTGATTGAAAATCACTCTAGGGTCGTTTTCACTTCAAGTGTGGTCTGATTTGTCAAACTGAGTCAAGTGATTAAAAATAATCAAATTGGATTGGTCTGCAATATATGTAAGAACTTATCACTATAATATCCCAAGTTCGTGGATTCCTTCCGGAAATGTTTTGAGTGCTATTTCCGGCACAAAAGTAAAATTTACAGGAAGAGCCCATGAATGAAGCAAGATTCGGTAAGAGAGTCGTTCCACGTCAAAATACAATATGAAATTATAAAGTAGATGAACTTACTAGAACGGAAATGTTTACCCAAGGGGTTTACTCTCTCTACAAGAATCCTCTACTCTATAATTTGAGAGATAATATCAGCTAATTTGACATTTAACAACGTGAGTAATAAAATCGTTTTTGTCATAACACATGATTAAAATTATCTTTATTAAAAATATATAGATGCAAGTTTCGCCAATTCTTTGTTAGCTTCATCAGCACATTGATTTATAAAATAGTACAAAAGAACATTTATGATCACATTCTGTCTTTTGTCTTTTAAATGGTTAAAATTTTTGGATATGCTAAATTCTTCATTCATCATTTTAAATTATTTCGTCAGATAGAACTTCGTCAGTTTCCATAATTAGTAAATTTGCAATTTTTAGTTGGGTTATGTGAGTTTAGTGACGTTTTGATTGAAAACCAGTTTGTAATGTAGTTCGGTTAAATCCTTCTTGGGTTTTTTAATTGTTTCCATTTTAGAATTTTTCTTTATAGTTTTAGATATTGCGTCATGCTTTTTACAACACGTTCTTCAAATTGATATGATCATTGGTGAAATATATCTATAAGATTTGATTTAGTATCTTTGATGATTTTTTGTGTAGGTGTATTGGTTTTGTTAAATTTTTCGTTTTTGGTTAACAAAACAATTTCCATGACACAATATCTAAAACTATAAAGAAAAATGCTAAAATGGAAACAATTAAAAAAACCAAAGAAGGATTTTACCGAACTAAATTACAAACTGGTCTTCAATCAAAACTTGCTATCTAAAGGGTACGCGATCAGGTGGCAGAGCGAAAATGGCCCACCTCTGGTCTTCCTCGCGAACTTTTGGGGATTGTAAAAAAATAATCAATCGTTGCAAACTATGATTGAACAAAATGATAAGCAAAATGTTAATCAAAATATCATAGCTGGTCGAGTAAATAGTGTTTCAGTTGCTTTTTGAGTTTGTATACAGTGAGTTTCTTTAACTGCAATAGGAAAGAGTTATATACCTTCGAAATGTTGTAATTGTATGATCTCTTATAAGTTGCTGTCCGGTGTTTTGGGATAGCGATTTGATTAGCTCTGCGAATATTTATTTTATGAATATTAGATCTAAAAATTAATTTTTTATATAGATATAAAGGTAATTTACTTTTGATTATTTTATGATACAAACACATAGAATGAAACAACCGCCTGTTTTGCATATTAACTCCTTTAATTTATGACTTGCCATATCGTAGACTTATCCCAAAAGATAAATCTTAGACAACAATTTTGAATTCTTTGCAAGTTTTTAATACAACCACTGTCCAAGCATGATCCACAAACAGTGCTACAAAATTTCTCATAGAAGCAATTCTTTATATAGATTTATTGATACTTCTGGTTTTGAGTAGTCTATTCTCGTTGCATAAAAGGGAACAATGGTCGATTTCAAATTCCTATCTAGTCGTAGTTCGTATTATAAAACGGAGTAC
This sequence comes from Agriotes lineatus, assembly GCA_940337035.1. Taxonomy (NCBI): domain Eukaryota; kingdom Metazoa; phylum Arthropoda; class Insecta; order Coleoptera; family Elateridae; genus Agriotes; species Agriotes lineatus. The sequence goes on from OW679197.1 coordinate 100,685,247, forward strand.
CCCACTTAGGCTTACGTCAATTTGACTTTCTAACTACTATATTTGACGTTAATACTAACTCACAGTTATATAATAGCTAGTGTACAATTAAGGGGTTATAAACTGTTCTTACTTTTTGAGAATATGCAAAATATCACAAGTTTAACTTTACTTCACTTATCTGGTAATCGCTACGCTTGTGCAATAGAAGACTAGCCTCTCAAGAGTTTAAACAGCATGCATCACCGTTTAAGAGGATGATCTGCTCTCCTAATTCCTACTCTGACTGACAGTCGCTAAATGTCAGCTGTCATTTGACCGCAAGCAATCGCAAGATCTCCGTAGTGAAATTCTTATGAAGATATGTTCAAACTAATGCGTTTCCGTCACCCCGAACTTGTTGCTACAATATCCAATAATTACAAAAATAGAATCAGATAGTTCCAAAAAGAACTATACATACCCTGTACTAACAGGCAAAAACTATGCAGCGAATTCCGTGGTTTCCTAATCAGTCGACGACTTGAAACTATTTTTCTATTGGAAACTGGTACCCGCTCTCAAAATCTGCCTCAAGCAATCTTCCTTAGTATCCACATACTTTTAACGAATAACGAGAAATTCCGGGTTCACCACATTTTTACCACGAAACCTTGAATGCACATCTAAGTTTTTCTCATGTCACCGATTTGAAAACAAAATCCTGTTATTATTTGTCTACCCTCTTTTCTTTCTTAAAACCCCTTGCAACCGTATACTAATTCCCAATTGGTCTTCTATTCACGGCCATATATAGCGTAAACTACTCACGTTAATACAATGGGCTTTTAACACGTAACAACAGGTGTTATTAAATGTTAGCGAGTCAACATTAAAATCTCCAAGGCAACATAAGCACTCAGAACCAGTACTCATCTCGGAAAATGTATCATCTATAGCAGTTAGAAAATCTTCCAAATTTGTCTTTGGAGGCCTATAAACAACTCCGACATTAACGCGGCTATCTCCCAGACATAACTGTATCCACAATTGCTCCAAAAATGCATGGTTGTTTGATTCTATATGTTTCAAATTATATTAATTTTACATAAAATGCGACACCTCCACCTCTGATATTTTGGAATCTATATTCCGGTATACTCATGTAATCAGAAGGAATGTCTGAAGACAATCGCGTCTTTGTTACAGCAAATGTATCTGGGTTTGAATCAGCAATAATATTTTTCGAATCGTCATACTATCAACGAATTGCCATTTAAATGCATAAACTTCATGCCAAAAACCAAAGAAATAAAATATCAAATAGCGTTCTCAAATGTGCCGTTTTTCAAATTACAATTAAAATTAAATCTGCTAAACCGCCAAACCATGATATAACAGCCCAACAAATACCGATACATTATTCATTCATTCATTCATAATCTATAGCCTCTTTTACCTTTCGGTGTCGAGGATCATTCATACCTCGCGGGAAGTGCAACGGAGTTAATGCGCCGCACGCGACTTACATTACGCTGCCCCGCATGCAAACATACCACACACACAACAACTTACATCTAACTTAACTAATGAGTTCAAACCCACTGTCGCTCCGAAAATTCTGGGCTACTGCCAGATTTGAACCCATGTCCACCTGGTTGCTAAGCAGACAACAAGACCACTCAACCACCGAGGTAGCCCACCGATACAGTATTATAATTAGAAATATGATACGATACGTCAGAGATGACCATATTTATACATTAAGCTTCGCAGATGACCAAGTTGTGATAGCACAAGATGAGAAGGATCTGAGTTCAATGGTACGAAAGCTTAAAGAAGAATATACTAAGGTCGGATTATAAATTAACTTTGGAAAACAGAATATCTAGCGACAGTAGAAGAAAATATTAAAGATTTAGAAATAGAAGAAAACTTAGAAATTAAAGGAACAGGTAAATTTAAGTACCTACTTAGGGTTTACAGTGACAAAAGAGGCAACGACAGAGGAAGACATTAAAAACAGACTGGCGCTAACTAGAAATTGCATAAGACAACTTAACTCAATCTTATGGGATAGAGATATAACCAAGAACACCAAAATCCGAATTTACAATACAATGGTACAGAGTATAATGACCTACGGGGCAGAAGTATGGGTTACCAACAAGAAAAACAAAAGAAAGATAGTAGCAACGGAAATGGAGTTTTGGAGGAGACGCTGCAGGCTAACCAGACTGGATAGAGTGTCGAATGAAGAGATACGGAGAAACATGGGAAGGGAAAAAGAGGCCAACACATATATAGAAGAAAAACGATTGTTGTGGTACGGACACGTTAGAAGGGCGGAAGAGCACAGATGGATAAAAAAGATGACAGAATGGAGTCCTATGGGAAGACGGAAACGAGGAATGCCACGGAGATCATGGCGCAACGAAGTAGATGAAGCCATGGAGAACCGAGGGCTTCAAGAAGGTGAATGGAACAACCGAGAAGATTGGAGAGGAAGGTTGAGAGAAGGAAGACAGTGACAACTGTAAAAATTCTTTATATATATATATATATATATATATATATATATATATATATATAGAAATATGATGAGTAAACAAATATCATTTGTGAAATAAATAAATAAACAAACAAGTGAAGATACAAAAACCACTAACAGAAACAGTAATTTTTTACGATCGACCAGAAAATATGCAGTTTCTGGAGAATTTTTTCGTAAGAGGGTAATGTTTTGCCGGTCAAGATCGGCAAAAGCTTTTTTCGACGACTGACATCGAAAGTAGATTTTTCTCACTGTCATTTGACAACAGAAAGTTGACATTTGCCGCTGAGCGTGCGTTTTCATCTTTTTGCCGCTCGCCGAGCGTTTTGGGTCTCCGCGTGAACAAAATAGGTAGCCACGTCCGAATGTTTCCTTGACAACGCCCGTCATTTGTGGAAATAATCGCGTCACATGTCATATAGACTGCGCGAGTAATGTTAACTTGATTGTCAATTAATTTTTGCGATAAAACGAAATTTGATATTTTCCTTTAATAATATGCTCAGTCGTCGAAAAAATAGTATGTATATTTCGAGCTAAAAGTGCGCTTGCCGCTTTTGCATGATTGCAGGTTTCGACTTCGTCTCAACCAGCAATATTCATGCGCAAGCGGCAAGAATGCACTTTCAGCTCTTAACATACAATATACTATTACCGGTCTCTGATGCCCGTTTTCCGATCTTGACCGGCAAAACGTTACTTTCTGGAGAAAATATTCTCCAGAAACTGCATATTTTCTGGTCGGTAGTAAAAAAATATAATGCAATCGCCTTCCGCATGGCCTTTTAGTTTTTAGCAATTTTAGTTTCTGTTCGCAACTTTTTGCACTTAAAAACTCTGCTACGATAAGCATAACTAGTAAATTTGACGATTATCGGTCTGCTGCTTTCAACATTTTTCCAACTCTGTGGCAACGATCCACATGTTCATCAGATATAGTAACATTTATCTTGTTTTTAAAAAGGTCCATTACGACAGTCATGGTATCTTCTCCATTATTTTCAGTTAGTCCAAAGATGCGTATATTATTGCGTCTGGAGCACTGCTCTAAGCGATCGCAATTATTAGTTTGTTGAATAATAACCTCTTTGAATCACTTCTTCTTCTTAATGTCACAATGTCTTGCTTAAGATTAGATAGTACGTCTTTTAGTTGTTCCATTATCACTTTCAATACACTCGCGGCAATCGCGTTGACAAAGTTTTTATTTTGAGCCAACAGCGAAGTAGTTTCTTGTACGGATTTCTGAACAACATCCTTTATATCGCCCATTTGTTCATGTGTGAAACCCATGTTAACTTTTTGAAATTTATAGAAATCTTCACTTTTATATACAATTATACCAATTTGTATATTCCGAAAACGTAAAATACGTCTACTCCCTTCGACGAATGTATAGTATTTTTGGAAGCCTTGGAATTTAAATGGATCAAATAGAAAAGAAAAACTTCTACTGAGGTACGAATACTATTTTTTCACAACCACTTTATTCTAAACAGGAATTTAAAAAAAATGATTTGGTAGAAAAGTCACACCTCATAAATCGAGTTCGGATTTCTATACTTAAATACATATTGCATAACAGGTTCTGCATTTCACAAAGACAGCCCTCATCATCTCTATCTGTGATAATATTTCTTGTGTTTCATCGCTGTTCTTGATATTTGGAGGTTTGGAGATCACCATAAAAATTGTTTTCTTAATGTGTACTTGTAAGTTATATATTTGATTAATTATGTTCAAACGCTCCATCATTATTTGTAAATCTGAAATATCCAGCCATTATTAAGGTATCATCAGTATGTCTGATGTTTACACGTTTGCCGTTGATTGTTATGCCTGCTATTCCTCCATCCAAGGTGTCCTCGAATATGGCTTCGAAGTATAATGTAAATAACAACAGTGACAACACGCACTCTTCTTTCACCATTTTGTATCTTGTTGTCTATCTTAACAACTGCCTCGTTATTCCAGTTTTTGAATAATTGGAATATCATGTTCGTCGACTGTATTGGTTCTACTTATGTCTATTAATTGTTCACGTTGAACTTCTTCAAATGATTCTTTACAATCAACCAGGCATATGAATACATCTTCATATCTAGACATCTCTGAAACAGAAAATTTACTCCAAAATGCGGCTGCAGTTCCTGGCCCATTTAAGAATCTAAACTGTGTGTTACTAATCCCTCTTTTAATCTTTGGGTATTTTACAAGTTGTATATATAATATTGTATTCGAGGTTGTCAATTAACATCCTTGATTGAATATTTCATCTCTTTTTTGTTATTCTAGTTGCCTCTGTTTCAATGTTGTACTGATGCAGCTGTTCTTTTATCTTCAAAACGCTCTTTGGTATATTCTTCTCATCTTTTTATCTTTAGTTTAGGATCTAAAATGCTTAAACCAGTGATTTTGTTAACCTTCTTGTGTAGTTACTCTACATGTGCGATGACTTGTCCGTAATGCTTCTATTTCCTTACATCTATCTGCCATGTTTCTTTTATATTTTTTCTAATCGGTCTGATGTATTTCTCTATGTTTTGCTATATTGTGGATTTTGTGTATACGACGGTTTTCAATTGACCCAAGTATTTCTCGAACCTTGCTACCCTCGTTCGCTTCGCTCACTCAGGCATCAAACGGTCCTCGGTAGTGTAAATCTTACCTACATCCCTTGTAAAGTAATATACTATTCTTTTTCGATAGTCTAAGCAGGTCATTTAGTTCTTTGCAAAATGTTCTCATCTTCACGTATATTTGAATGATATCAACTTTACCGGTGTACAAATCTAGTTGTATCATAATTATTTATTTATTTCCTTCGTTACTAAGATGGGAGACCACCAACCTTACATTTCTAGTCATTGACTAGAAATGCGATTTTTTTTAGAAATTAGTTTTATCAATCAAGATAGGCTAAATTTAATTGCAATATTTATTTATTTTATTATTTATTTATTATCAGCATCTTCCAACAGGTTAAACCTAATTATAGGAAGAGTATACTTATATACATATAATATAATATAATTAAATTAATTTAAATTAGAAAAAATTACTAAATACTATAAAAATTAAAAATATCTACTTAGTAGTATTCTTTAAAATACATATAAAACAGGAAGAATTACTTCTCTCGTCTGAAAGACGAAGGAAGTATTGTAATCACGAAAAAATCGCCTTCTGATATTTTTTCAAATCTTCACGGTTCAAGGTCCCTAGATAACGAAAAAGAGGTCTGTCTGTCTGTCTGTTGGCAGTATAGCTCAAAAACTACTTGTCGGAAGAAGATGATATTTTGCATACATATTATATATCTACCTCGCATAAAATCGGTACAATTTCATACAAATATATACAGGGTGAGTACCTTAAAAAAATAAAATGTTGTTTATTTTTAGGTTAATTTTGAAATAAAAGGAAGTACTAACTTTCACATAGGTCAGGTTTTACATTTGCCGAAAATAAAACTCAATAGATATACGATAATGTCACAAAAGAGTAAAAATGTTTCAACCATAACACCGTGCTCTTCAAGACAGGCGCGCGCCGGACTTATCTAAAAGAGACTCGGTAGCGCAGATGGAATTTTGCTGTAGTTGTGTCCGTTGCAGAGATTCGGTTAGGATCGAGCATTCTGCAGACCTGCAGATGCGGTGGGTTCAAACCCCAGCGGGATACATTTTTTTTAAATTTGAAAATGTATTTAATTTATTAGAAGTGTGAAGATATTTGTACTCCTAATTTAATTTGATTTTTAAAATTATTTAGTGTCACAATGTTGACGAGGGAAGTCCTGGGTAAAGCCTTTTACAGATTTTTTTGAATCGGCAGTGAAGCATGTGGATATCGTCATTAAAATACGAGAAATCGGCAGTGAAGTTATCCATTGTTTTACGACTTTTTGTAGGTAGGGCGAGGGGGACAGATAAATGTCAACCGACGTCAACATAACCTACAAAAGTAAAAATCTTGTAATTTCAAGATTTCTCGATTTCAAAAAAAAAAAACGTAATGTACTCCTTGGCACTGAAGGTCCTTTTTATCCCTCATGTGGTTTATTTGCCTTGGTCCTACGGTTCTCGGCAACTAAATCCACATTCGTGATAAAAAGTTAAACTTGATTGCCTTGCTATACAAAATGCTATTTTGGTTTTTGGTTCAAAACAGGTGAACAAATAACATTCCGAGATTTCCTCAGATTTTCACGTTTCAGAGTCTGTCGATATTTCTATTGGCGCTATAGTTTAAATGCCATTTGTTGAAGGACGACTCACTGGGTGAGCATCTCAACAAAATGAAATGTTGCTTATTTTTGCTTTAACTCAAGAACTGTTAGATAGATACAAGTAATATTTTGCACATAGCTTAGGTTTTACCGTTAACGAAAATTGACATATTTTGGATCCACCGGATACAGGGAAGAAAACCTTGAAAAGATTAGATTCTCTCCTTTTTTGGTTTAACTGCAGAACTATTGGTTAGAGAAAAACAAATGGTTTGCATATGTCTTAGACTTTTATCTTCTTTTATTATTCTTTCATTTACTTGTTCGAAGACTGTGATATATTTTTCCCATTTATTTTTTAATAATATCGAGACTGTTTTAGCGTGTTGATGTTTATCCACACCGCTCCATATGTGTATATAATTCCCCATCGTTTCTTCTCCCATTCCTTTTTCCTTGGTTTCACTTAGAATTATTATATCTAAATCCATTTTGTCTATTTCTGAGATCATCTCCGTTTGTTTCGTTCTCAATCCCTGTATATTCCACGTGCCTATTCTTATTGTGCGTTTTCGTCGCCATAGTCGTCTTTTATTACATCCATACAAGTTCCGAGGCTTCTTTACATCGTTTTTTGCAAGGTAAAATGTTTTGCGAAGAATGTGGATCAGGCCCATCGCTTCAACCCCCATCCGGAGGACCGGGTAATTTTCCATCAAGGTTTGTTTCCTTTAGCCTTTGGTGAACCAACACCTCATTGCAAGGCAGCAGGTTTTTTTTCTAGGTTTACCCTCTACACTCGGGTCCGTGGTGGCCTTACTCACCAAAGTAAGTTATTTTACCCCCTGCGGTATAGACTTATATCCTTGACCAAAATAAGTATACTTTGGACCCAACAGATACAGAGTAAACACTATAAAAAATTATGTTCTATTTTTTTGGTTTCACGATGAGTGACAAGGGTGATAAGAGAAACATTGCCATTTGCAGTGCATTTTTATAAGAAATAACATATTATTTTTCTTGCTATTATCAAAGTGTAAGTTTCAAAACTTCTACTTGCGACAGAAAATCCTTTACAGATTTTTGCATTTTGCAAACAGTCTGTTAGGCTGTGAAGATATTTTATGTATTTGCTAACCTGACTTTCGTTTCAGAAATTGAAATCGAATTTGGCCTATCTTGATCTTTGAGGTATATTTCCAAAAATTGCATTATTAATAATTAAATATACTAGATGGTGTACAAAGGTGGAAATAATCCAAAAAAGGAGTTTAAGCACTCTCAGTCTTCTTAGACGATATGTATAAACAACCTAAATTGTAGATCATTGTGCTAAAATATAAAGAAGAACAGGTATAGTAAATTGCAAATGCCAAATACAATCTTCCATGTATATTGAATACTCTTAGTCGATTCATCGAATAGATTTTATTGGATGGACAAGCAGAAATATGTGATCATTTGGAAATCACGGAATTGAGTACTTATTTATATTATGTTATTGGTAATTTAATTTGAGGTCAGGACTACTCATGGAAATTATTTTGTATTATGATTTGTGCATGGCTGATTGATTTTTAATATTAAATATCACATCAAATAATCTGCTGTTAAGGTTACATGCGTTATCTGCCCGCATATTTTAAACCGGTCTCGACAAGGTCCTATTAACACTGCTGTAGCAAAAACACCGTCTGAATTAGCAATTACCGTATTATAAGAATGCATGTGTCATATATACAATTACAAAAAATTAGTCTGATAAAACCTGGGTGCTTAGGTGTCTTCCAATCAGGATGTTTTATATCATATTAAAATTTTACGTAAATTAAATAAAGCCCGTATTGATTTGGTGTTCTACTGTAAATTACTGTGTCACTGACAATCTAGGGGATCTGTTCCTCTTTAACTTTTTTATCAGGCGTTGGTGTTCTGAAACAGTAAAGCTAGATGAATTATTTAGAGTAAAACATCTCATTCCATTCTAAACCATTAGTCACTGTTGGTGAAAGCATTCATCCTTTATGATTTAATAATGACTGTAGGAAGATGGAACAAATGTCCCTGAAGAAATGATCATGAATGAACACATTTTTTTATTAGTTTTTAATGAGTAGAACTTCTTTTATGTTAATATGGTTTTAATGAAATTCATAATGCATATATTACGGAACATTATTCTTACAATTTTCCGCAGCAGAACATTGTACATGCAAATTATGCTAATTGTCACTCCCATTGTAATTTTCATTGCATTGTACTTGTGCTACATAAATCTAAGGCAAAGAGTGATCCTGACCGTGATAATTAAATTTGGCTAAACATAGAAGCATGCTGTAAATAATTAGCATTTCCAAAGGCGTGGCATCTAATAGAATATATTTATGCTGATGGATACCCTCAGCATTTTCTGGAAGTTTATTAAAATTTTACTCGACCTTCAAAGAAAGTACAAACATCCTAATAATGGATATTAGCAAAAAGTTTATAAGTGTATAGCCGTCTTAATACGTACGTAAATGACTATGGTTTGTACGCTACAGCCGCGCCCTTGTGCAAATTTCCTACTTATGTTAATGAATGGTGGGTCGGACTAGATGACCGCTCGGAAGAATTTGTGGACGTTGTACTTTTCGGCTCCTTCTGGCCACGGAAAATGGAAAACACGATTGGGCGTGTGCGAGGTCGCAGATGAAGTATAAAACGCAGATTGTCTGTTGTAGCAGCATCATTTATCCGGTTGTTAACGGCTAACGATAATCAAAACACAATGAACTCTTTGGTAAGTGTACCGCCTCAGGCTCATGGCCTCTTTAACACCTAGCTTTTTCAGACCGTTGTAGTTCTCTGCGTTGCCGTCGCCGCCGCTAACGCCGGCCTCCTCGGCGGTGCTTTGGTAGGACCTGCCGAACCCGGCCATGTCATCCAAGGACCTGGTGCCAGCGCCTCCGTCGTTGGACCTGATGGCAGCGTCATCGCCGCCAACCAACCCGGTGGTACCGTAGTAGCTGCCCCCAAGGCCGGTGGTGTTGTTGCTGGTGGAATCGGCCCTGTTGTAGCCGCTGCCCCCCTCGTCGCTGCCGGTTACGCTCATCCCGCCGTCGTTGCTCACCATGGTGCTGTAGTAGGTGCTCCCCTCATCGCTCGTGCTGGATACCCCCTTCTCGCTGCCGGATCTGGAATTGAAGGCCAATACATCCACGACAACACTGAGGCTCTTTATGACAACGGTCAATACCACGGAGAAATTTACCCTTAAATAGTCAACTTAAGTCAAGTCTCCTTCAACACCAGTACCTACTTCACTCACCGACATGTTCTTTCTATGCCGATGCACCGCCTGAGTGACATTACGTTTTTTGTTGTTACTTAGGGTACCTCAACTCTATACTGTGTATATGACAATAACGTAAAAACTTTAAAAAATAAAAAATCCGTAAAATATTGTTGTTTGAATTACTAATCTTTGTATATGTGTTTATACTACTACAAAATGATTTGACAAATGGACTTCAAGGTTAAAATATCCACGACTGCACTAAGTATGACAATGGTTAATAGCATGAAGAAATATATAGATATACACATGAGCAGAACTGTAAATTTCCTGCTATTAATCTAGGTCTCGCGTGGTGAAGCTTGAACAAGCCTCCACGTTCGATCAGCAGAGTTAAGCAACGCTCTCCCTGGTTAGAACTTGGATGGGAGTTTCACGGCTGCTTCTCCGGCACCTCGTGGTACGGCTGTCACGGAAAAAAGTTGGTCCCGGTTGGTCATAATAACATCATGACAGTCGTTACTAGGGTTGGAAGTCTCCATAAAATGTACAGTGACGCCTATAATTGGCCTAACAGCTGTTGGCGGAGTGCGGAATAAAAAAAAATTCAGCTCACCTTTAGCACATGCTTGAAATAAGAGTACCATGTGAAAATATTTGAATCTACCAGCAAGTATGAAATGCTAAAATTATATAGGATATCACCAACTTATGTAGACGTTGTTTATCTACAGATTTCTGAGCCCAAAATAAGACGATTTAACTCACTTAACCTAAAAACCTAAATAATCTTTTAATATAATACTGGTGAATATCAGCGTACTACTAGTAAATAAAACGTGTATGTCATGGCATAGATCATGCAGTAACCCTTTAATAGTAAGGCTAAAACTAATAATACGTCCTATGCCATTATCTTTCCGTCATTTGCATTTTAGCAGACCGACAACTAAATTTCACGTTTTGCTAAGATAATATGGCGCAGTTACTTAGTCGATAAAAATGTATGAAAGATTGTTGTTTCTGAATTGCCAACCCTTGTGCATCCATTTATGCTACCATAGAAGAATGAGGATGATTTGGACTTGAATACCAATACGCCCTTGAATAAACTGCGGTTGTTATGATAACGAACCAATACCACGGAGAAATTTAAAATCTAAATAAAATCCCATGTAATACCTGTATTTATTTCAAATACCAACAGGTTTTTTCTACGCCCACTAATTGCCTAAGTTACCTATCGTTTTTTGTTATTGTATAAAACAATAACGTAAAAACTAAAAACATAAAATATTCAGAAAATATTGCTGGTTTTGCATTAAATACGCATATGTTTATACAACCCAATCAGAGAAATGAGAAGGATCTGGATTTGAAGGCCAATATATCCACAAAAATATTAAGGTTTCCTATGATAACAGCCAATACCACAGAGAAATTTACCCTTACACAATCAACGTTTAATATCTGTACTTACTTCATTCACCGACACGTTCTCTCTACATCGACGCACCTCCTAAGTGGCCTATCGTTTTTTATTATTACTTAGGGTACCTCATATTGTGTATATAACAAGCTACACACTGCAAAAATAAAAATCCATAAAATATTGCTGTTACCGAATTACAAACCCATGTGCATATAAGATATATATACTCCCAGACAAAAATGGGGAGACTATATGTATACCAGGGTAAATCGCTCTTGTATGAATTTTTTCGTTATTTCAAAAATGTTGTAAAAGAAATCACTCCAATAAAACACGCTGTTTCGAAAAGAATGGACCACCGTCTAGAGGGGATACTCTTCTCATCAAAATAAGCAAACGGAGCTTTATATACCTTCTGGGCACGGAAAACGAAAAACAAGATTGGGCGTGTGCAAGGTCGTGGATAAAGTATAAAACGCAGGGTGACCGTTGTAGCAGCATCATTTATCCGGTTGTTAACGGCTAACGATAATCAAAACACAATGAACTCTTTGGTAAGTACACCACCTGAGCCTTATTGCCCATTTAACACCTATTTTTTTCAGACCGTTGTAGTTCTCTGCGTTGCCTTCGCCGCCGCTAACGCCGGCCTCCTCGGCGGTGCTTTGGTAGGACCTGCCGAACCCGGCCATGTCATCCAAGGACCTGGTTCCAGCGCCTCCGTCGTTGGACCTGATGGCAGCGTCATCGCCGCCAACCAACCCGGTGGTACCGTAGTAGCTGCCCCCAAGGCCGGTGGTGTTGTTGCTGGTGGATACGCCGGATATGCTGCTGCCCCCGTCGTCGCTGCCGGTTACGCTCATCCCGCTGTCGTTGCTCACCACGGTGCTGTTGTAGGTGCTCCCCTCCTCGCTCGTGCTGCATATGGCATTTACTAAAGCTCTTTATGACAACGGTCAATACCATGGAGAAATTTACCCTAAGTAAAGTCTCCTTCAATACCTGTACCTACTTCATTCACCGACAAGTTCTTTCTACGCCGATGCACTGCCTGAGTGACCTAACGTTTTTGTTGTTACTTAGGGTACCTTAACTCTATACTGTGTATATGACAATAACGTAAAAACTGCAAAAAATAAAAAATATATAAAATAGTGTTGTGTTTAAATTACAAACCCTTGCGCATATGTTTATACTACCACTGAAGAATGACTTAAAAATGAACTTAAGTGTCGATACATCCATCACAATGCTGATGCTTTTTATGACAATGGTTAATAACTTGAAGAAATATATAATAATGCATATATGCAGAATGTTGTGTTTAAATTACAAACCCTTGCGCATATGTTTATACTACCACTGAAGAATGACTTGAAAATGAACTTAAGTGTCGATACATCCATCACAATGCTGAAGCTTTTTATGACAATGGTTAATAACTTGAAGAAATATATAGTAATGCATATCTGCAGAATTGTAATTATCTTGTTATAAATCCAAAACAATTTGTGCGTAGACGTTTCAAATAAGTGCTAAATGTGAAAATATTTACTTTTATTCTCTAGACAATATAGTATAAACTTCAAAATTAGCAACAATACTTGTACACATGGCTTAACCTCAGGTTTTTGGGCCCAAATATCCAAACGCGTTTTGTTAAGTCAGTATTCAGCATCAATGCTCCTTTAAAACGATTCGTTTTTCCGATAACAATGGAATACTTCAATCAATTTGAATGATATTTGGTATGATCTCGCATAAAGGTAATAGTCCATTCAGTTATTCAACGAAACATACCGGAAACCCCAGGAGAAATGCTCGGGCATCTGAAGAACGCATAATTTGAAAGTTTACCGTAGATTATGTAGTTATGGCAACTTTAGACAAAAACTACCAATGCTGAAAATAGTTTTCGTGGGGTCTCCAAACTGGATTTAATAAATGGAATAATACTGCCAAGCATAGTAGTCACTTATGTACGAGTATTTAGTGTGTAAAAATTAGTATTCTGGCTTGAGTTAGAAAAATTCCGAACGACAGCAAGGGGTCGAAGTGGGAAATAATTAGTAAGGTATGGTTATTATACTCAGTAATAATAAAAACAGCTTTATTAAGCATCTAATACAAACATTTCACATATATAGAATAATTACCATTATTTTGAAAAAAAAATTATTGTGAAACAGAAAATATAGATAATTGGTCTATATGAAGCAAATGCTGATAGTTAAAGGAAATGTAAAAGAAATGTTGAGCTGTCCTTTAGAGATAAATTGCTTCGTATTGCGAAGAAATTTTCTTCATTTGTTGTTTCTTTGGACATCTGGTGTAGTCGGTATCCTGACACAATCCATGCCGTGACATAATTTTTTGACCTAAACAACTGCAATGGAGGACCCACACATTTTATAAATAACAATGAAGATACTGTTGCAACTTTAAGATGGTAGGTATCTTAAGTCAGTGTGTATATCATTCATGGCACAGAATATTCGCTAAAATTTGCCATCGAAGCAACAAGATCTTTAATTATAGCAATTGCGGAGTGCAAGGCCCTGGTGTTGTTCTGTTGCCCTCTAAATATCCACGAAAACCTTTTGCACAATTTACATGTATATTATACTATTTTCTTCAGGCCACTATTGAGGATCAAATAGTTCTAAATACTAAATTAAGATGTCATCTTCATTAACTTCTGGTACTGTTGTTGACACATGAGATGCTGAGTCTGTAAACGAACGGAAACGTAGGATTTCTGCAAAGCTTTGGACGAATTGTCCCCGGTTAATGACCAACACCTTTGTACAATACTAGTTCATAGACAGCCTTTTCTGCCTCTACAAAATTTGGTTCTAGTTTTACTGTCATAGACTCTAGAAGGCCAATCTGAAGTGTGATTAATTTATGGGCTTTAGACATTCTATTACTGTGCTTCTAAAGTTCTAACGACAACTAGGAAGATTCGGATAAAGCATCAAATAATATACTTAAACTATGAGCAAACGCTGTATCAGTTAACCTTTCGTTTAGAACATTAGAAGCATTCTCAAAATGTTGTATTTCATACTGTCCGGAAAATACGACTTTACGTCATTAATTTGAGTCCGGAAAGTGGAACATTACATCACAAGACCGAAAAGTGTTGCTAGGCAACTGCTGAATAATATGTTGGTGACGCTGTAAGTCTATGTCAAATTCGAGGTTATCAGATTAGGTTTTCCGTCAGTTTTGACACAGACTGACGTAAAACCTAACCTGCTAACCTCGAATTTGACAGACTTACAGTGCCACCAACATATTCATACGTTTAAATTTCCACAGCCGCCTCTTATGGACTTTTTCAATGAACATGTTGTATAAAACACTATGAAATACAACATTGTACGATACACGGCCGTAAAATATTATTAAAATACTGGTTTAGAAATTTAAATTTAAACTCGTACTTTAATAAGTCATTGTCCGGCCTTGTAATAGTTATTTATTAGACGAGTGTGGAATGTTACACATTAGTCACGCAAGAAATATTAGCCACGAGACCGTTAGGTCGAGTGGTTAATTTTCTTAAGTGACTAATGTGTAATTCCACACGAGTTTAATACAAAATTTTATCCAACACCTCTATATGTTGTTCATGTAGGTAATTATTTTGAAAATTTATTTGAAAAATAAACGGGGCTGCGCTCGTTATTCCGCGGTCTACCTATTCAATTTACCACCATTTTTAGGTCTATTACGTTGGGCTATTCCGTTCTGTTACACACCCCGCCCCTGCCACCCCCTGCCATCCACCTGACCAAAGAAGGGGGCCCTCGGGGCTCCGATCCTCTCCAAGGGGTCCATGGGGCTCCGCCCCTCTCCAAGGGGGCCCTCGGTGCTTCGCCCCTCTCCAAGGAGGTCTTGCGGCTTCTCCCCACTTCAAGGGGTCCATGGGGCTCCGCCCCTCTCCAAGGGGGCCCTCGGTGCTTCGCCCCTCTCCAAGGAGGTCTTGCGGCTTCTCCCCACTCCAAGGAGGCCCTCGAAACTCCGCCCCACTCAAAGGGAGCCCTTAAAGCTCTGCCCTCTCCAAGGGGGCCCTCGGGGCTCCGTTTCATTCCAAGGAAGCCCTCGGGGCTCCGCCCCACTCCGACGGGGCCCTCGGGGTTCCGCCCCTTTCCTACGGGGCCTCGGGGCTCCGCCCCACTCCAAGGGGGCCCTCAGGGCTCCGCCCCACTCCAATATAGCTCTCGGGGCTCCGCCCCTCTCCAAGGAGGCCTCGGGGTTCCAAATATCAATTTGAATAATAAATCTAATTTTGTTAGTCATGGTATCTTTCTACATTCTCTCACTAGTGACTGACTTTTTGAATATTCTCTCACTAGTGAGTAATATATCACATTACTTATGCAAAAGCAACATAATAATAGTGTTATTATATGGAGGTGTTGGATAAAGTAAATTACTATTCCAAATTGTATTTACTGTTGTCAAACTTGGTTAGACGCAGCGAGTACTTGAATTTCTACCAATAGAAAATTCTTGGATGTTTAGGGAAGGCACTACACAAACTACGTATATAGTTTGTCGTACAATATTTTCTTCAATTACCACGTCTCACACAGCCAATTCCAAACAATGATTTGAACAGTGTCACACAATTATGTCGCGACATTTGTTCCTAAAATCATCGCGATATAATATCAACCTACTTATGACTAAAGGTGATTATCATGAAATTTCTGTATGCGTTCGATACGCCTTAATTTAGATACAGTTTTCAATGCGTTTCATACTGCCATTATGCCTTCGATATGGCTGCTTTTGTTAAAATGTTAGACATTGATCAGTATGTGGGTGTGAGTGCAAAATAGTTATTTGTATAATAGGTATGGAAAGTAGAATTTACTGCACCGAATGCACGAGGCGAGCAAATTACTTTCTCTCTGCATTATACACATGGTTTTTTATAAGAGGTTAATTAAATAAAATTAAAATAGTTACTTATACATCTAGGAAGCAAAGGTATTTATTTTCTCCCGCGTTTGTGAATTCAATGCTCTCCGTTATGCGCCGGGCATTACATTCAGGGAGTAAATTAACCATTGCTCCACTGATATATAGGCTGTCCTGTTTTTTTTTTCGAGCAAACATTTTTTGTAGATAGTAAATGTTATTCTGATTAAAAAAAATATATAGACATACTTTCTTTCGACTCCTTAATAAGTTACAGTATGTTGCAAAAGAAATAAGAAACATTTATTGATGTACCAAAACAAACAAAAAATTAACAAAGAAAAGGAGTAATTATTCTAATGGGTACCTAGAATAAAAACAAATACATTATGCTAAATGTTCAAATTGACCTCTACCAACTTCTATGCATTTTTGATAGTGTGTCACGATGACTTCTTGCTCACGGTTTAGCATTTCGACGTTATTCTTTAACATATTAAAAGAATTTTCAATGTGTTCTAATAATTCTTGTAGGGTGCCCACTTCCAGTTTCAGCCCCAGAAATGAAAATCCAAAAGTGTAACATCTGGTGAGCGAGGTCGTCATTGAACCGGTTCACCACTGCCAATCCAATGTTGGTTTTAATGGATGTTTAACCAATATCTCATTAAGCTGCCATAATAAACTGGAGTACTATCTAACTGAAACCAACCATGTTGACGCTTCGCGTCGTGCTTCAAAATTAAAACCTCGCGCTGTAAAATGCGACCTACCGCACTTGTAATGTAAATAACTATTTTGTACTCATGAATTTAAAATTCACATTCCCGGTCATTTCCGATGCGCCGAAAGTTACTTTTCCCGCACTGCGGTGCTTTTTACTTTGCAACAAAAACTAGGGCAATTGTGTATTTTTTGTAAATTTTCATAATTGCCGCTCGTTGGTTTAATTGCGTTTCCAAACACCAGGGGCGCTGTAAACGTCGACAAAAAGCTAACAGGTGGGTAGGGTACGTATAAAAGTTTAGTGATTTATGCTGTCAACTTAGTAAAGTAGTAAAACACTAAATAATATATTTTTTAAATATTTTCAGTTATTCGTCGTTACAAAAAACGTTGTACCTAACTTTTTCGGGAAAATTTTTCCTGAATTCGCACTACATCCACCACTTTCTTCGATCGTGCTGCAAACGAAGTGCTCATTCGGAAGAATTGCCTTCCCGAACTTGTTAGGTAAATTACTATTTCTTGTCACCCACAAGCTACTGAAAGGCATGTTAACTAGTGATGGGCTTATTCGAATGAAAAATAATCGGTTATCCGGTTATTGAAATAACCTGTGTAACTCAGTTTTCGTTCCAAGTATTCGAATAAAAAATAACCTCATCCTGATACGTACTACGTGCCGTATCTCAGCGACCTGTGAGTGATCGAAATTCTGTAAATAATACGTCATTCATAACTCATAACCATAAGCAAGGGAGATTCTACTGAAAACACCATGTGGGCCTCTCGCTCTACAGTTTTCTCCCTTGCTTCCTTGCCGGCTGAGGCTCGCCGTCGATCCGTCGTCGTATATCAACATAAATCAAATTTTTGCCGCCTTTAACCCGGCCGATCGATAAACATAAACGTTTTACCACTGTTTTTTATTGCGATCAGCAAGTAGTCCCGCATATTTCTTTCTTTCTACACTTCTTAATAAATGCCTCTTAATTTCCAATACATAACACATAATGTACATATTATGTTTTGGTTATAAATCGGAAGAATGTAGGAGTCATCGAGCTAATGCAGAATAGCGAGTCGTAAAACTCATACAAATACAACAATATATTATTAATTATTATTATATTATTATAAATCGCCAGCAATCGAAAACAATAAAGGTGTATCCAGATATATTTCATTCATATCCACAATTACTTATTGCACAAACTCCTTAGAAATCAAATAAAAATCATTTATACAATTATTATAATTAACGATTAACTGAGTTCCTCTGCTATCAGCAAGTTACGATACCGATGCAGATGACGCTGAACCGCGTAACCGGCAAACCGGCGAAATCGAAACGAATCGAGAGCCAAAATTGATTCGAATGATTATTCAAATAATCATTCGGTTATTAATATCATTCTAATGCAAATAATTCGGTTATGAAAATTGTCCGGTTATGCCCATCACTAATGTTAACATTGTCACGAAAACCTGTGATTATGCTTACTTTTAAAATAAAAAAAGATTATCGTGTTCGATTCAATGCTGTGTTTTTAATGCTAAATCAAAGTTTTTGTTAAAATATGTTATTGATAACTTGTAATAAATATACGAGTGATGTACAGTATTTATTGTCCCCAGTATAGAACACCACATTATCTTTCAAGACAATTCCCTTGAATTTGAAGATACTTATTCCACCAATGTTTAAGCACAGATAAGTCATTCTTGATAAACTCGGAGTATTTATTACAGAAGAATTCATGAACTGCTGCTATAACAGCGTGATCGCTCATAAATTTTTATTCTCGAAGAGTCTCTTAGCTTTGGTAATAGATAGAAATCGCTAGGAGCTAAGTTATGGGAGTAGTATGGATGCTCCATAACTTCAAACCAAATATCACAAACTGCGTTCATAAAAATAAAGCTCTTATGAACCGGAGCGCTATCATGATGAAGGCGAATTATTTGTGACAAATTTTTTTGTTTAATACAATAATGTCGCATGGTATTGACCAGCGTTGTCAACCTATGATCTTCTCTAACTATGCTATTCATACTATCAAATTTTTCTTCAGTACACGCAGAATGCGGCCGAACAGCTTCTTCTGTCATATTTGAACTCCGGAGACCATTTTTATTGCTTGATAGGAAGAAGCAGGCTCCCCAAGCACGCTACATCTATTTACATTAATTTGTTTTGGCGTTAAACCTTTCAGCTTCTAAACTATTAAAGCTGAACTAATAAAGTTTTGCAGTTCTCTTGTCAATAAAATAGCAAAACAATTATCGTTGCTAGTGGCAACGTAGTCCGAAGCTATATTATATGCTAGAGAGAATAAATGCCTCGTATTATAAATTATGAAATTATATAATGTAGAATTTTCTAGTACAGCAGAAACCCTGAATTTTTAAATTTTTTACATCCATTTAATTTTTTTAAAAATTCCAAACACATTTAAAAGTGTTTAAAGAATTCGAACCATCCTAATGTGCATAAGTAGCATGAGCATAATTATTGTAAAGATCTTGCAACTAATCCAAAACAATTTGTCATATTTAGTACATATACGAAACAAGTGCGAAATGTCAAAACCTTGACTCTAATCGACCAGACTGTACCCATAGATACTATCAACTCCTAAAACTGAAGGTTATATTGGTGGTGATATAACTTCTGGTATTGGCATTTTGATGTTTTTGTGTGATTGATAGCGCTTTATTCAATTTCCTCATCATCTTTTGCAGGTTACTTGTTAGTTGCTGTAGGATTTGCACTCTAACATAAATTACCCTTAAATAGTAGAGTTTAATCATATTAGTGGGTACCTATTTCATTCAAAGGTATTCATAATAGGGTGTATAAAAAGGGCGATCGCTTTTAAATTGCAAATCAATATTACATAAGCGGATACAGTCGTCTAGTAGAAAGGCGAAGAGGTTACATGAATATGTAACGCTAGACTGGCGTAATTACAAGTATGTGGTCACCGAACAAGAACAATCTGCCATGAAGGTTGTGTAAATCTTCAAGTACAGTATCTGTCTCAGAAAAATGTGAAATGTGCAGGAAGGCGTTGTTCTGTATGGTCAATGCCAAGTGAGCGAAAATATCAGTGGACGGTGACACTTCTGGTTCAACTGCTCCTGCGGTGGCAGCATTCCTTCAATGCACATTAAATTCAACTGACATGACTTGCTGTTTCATACAGTGATCCTCTAAGTATCTCGATTTATTTCCTTGTTTATTGGAGATAAACATTAATGTCGGGCGGAGCTAAAGCCTGAAGGTATACGAGTACTCGAACAAAAGCAACCAAATACTTAATCACCTTGTAATAGTACGCGTTGTTGCATGAGATATCAAATCTGTTTTGGCAAATAAGTGCCAGAAGGAAAATAACGGCGTATTTGTCTCGTTAACTAAAAAATCTGCCTAAGGTGAATCTTTATTTTACTACGAGTGATGTAAGTAATCAAATTTGTGAATGCGAAATTGTTTATGTGTTCCATCACCGAAACATTAAACCATGAAATGTATTATAAAAGTCAGCCTTACAATTACGAATACGGATATTAGTCTTCCCATAGTTGTTTTTTAGCATGTTACTTTCAGTTCCTAGGTATTACCTTGATGTTGTGCGTATTACTATTGCTACATCCACAAAGAAGTTGCTAGCTTTAAAAAAAAAATTAAAAAATGTAACTTTATTTACAAAGCTGAATCTTTATTTGTTTTTTTATTTCGACAACACAGTTGTCAAAATATATTATTCTGAAAATAAAGTAGACTTAAATTTCGTTATTCAAATGTACGGATTACCATACAACTATTTACTTATTTCAAATTCATCTTTACAACATGCCTGAAGCCTATGTACTTACAATAACGTTCATATAATTTTGCTTAAATAATTATTAGTTTTAGATTTTGCATAAAAAATGTACTGAAATGTGTTTATTATTAACCGAGTACGATATACTTAGTTATTTTTCAGTTTCATATAATAATTCCCAAGGCATTGTTCAGTATTGGAAGGAATGGTACAAGAGACACAAATATTTATTTTATTTAAAATAATATTGAACGGGACATGAACATAAAAGTTATTTATGCGTAATGCATTTTTACATGTCCCACTACTAATTCAATTTGATCTTGGCGTATCTAAAGAACCAATTCTCACCTCATGATTGAAGGTGCAAAGTTGCTATTAATTTATATGGTAACAATATGGTTTTGTTTAACCCTTTGCTTTACCCACTGAGTTTACTTTAAACATGGCAGTGTTGTGATTAAATTTAAACCAGAGGAGAGAATACGGCCCATTGTATCTACTATTAACTGATTGCAATATAGTTACTTTTCGATCTGCTGTAATCGCGAAAAACTCACCTTCCGAGAATTCTTCAGATCTTCACGTTTCAGGGTCCCTAGACGACGAAAACAAATTTTCTCAATTCCGTCTATCAGTCTGCTTGCCTGTTGCGGATAGAACTCAAAAATTATTAGTTGGAGGGAGATAATATTTTGCATGCGGATTATGTGGATTTCTGGCATGAAACGGAAATAATTTTAATAAAATATATACAGGGGAAGTACCTTTAAAAATGAAAGTATGCTTATTTTTGCTGTAACTCAAAAACTATTACTTAAATAAAAATAATATTTTATTCATAGCTCAGGTTTTTATCATTGACGAAAAAAGGCAACATACAGGGTGAGCATTTTAAAAAAATAAGATGTTTTTTATTTTTGATTCAAATAAATATAGTAAATAAAAACTAGTGATAATTTTCACGTAGGTCAGGCTTTACCTTTAACGAGAACGGGACCAACATTTACAAGATAAATGTTTTGAAAAATAAAACAAAAGTCAACAATAAATGCGTTGTATTTAAGGCAGCCGCATCTCACCGATCGGTTGGTCAGGCAGCAAACGCCTGCTTTACTTAGGGCTACGGCGCCGATCATTGAAATCGGATTCACAGGCTCATTCGCAGGGCTGAAGTTCAAATCCCATCGCCAGTAATGGTTTTATTTGAAAATTGATGTAATTTGCATTACCAAGTGTTTACTTTTACTGTTTCAGTATTATTACGAACGTGAAGATATTTTTACTCCTAATTTCGTTTCTTCTTGTTTTTATTTTGTTTAGGATATTTGCCTGTTTCTCTTCACGCTGTTTTCTTTGTGGGGTGTCCAGAGATCACAACCTTTAACTTTCAGCCCATTGTTTTCGAAGTCGTCCCACTGGCCGTTTGCCTCTTGGTTTTAAATCTCGTGCTATCGAATTAACTGGTTGTCTTCTGTTCTGTTTACATGACTATTCCATTGCTTTCTACGGTTTTTACGAAACTGTACAATGTCTGTTATTCCACATTGTTCTCTTACGTTCTGATTCCTTATCCTGTCCATTCTAGTTTTCGCCAGTATTAGCCAGCCCTTTACAATTTTTTTTATATAATTTACATAAAACCATGTTGTAAGGTAATTTTTCTCCATCAAATTTGGTAGAATCTGTAATACAAGTAGGAATCTGTTTGGAGAGAAGAAAATATCGTTTTTCTAACAGACATTGCATTAAAGTTGAAATGAAGTGACAATATACAATTTATATACAAGAAATAGTTTTTTTTAATTATTGCGGTGTGCTTATTATATGTTAAATTGCAACAATTTATTTTTATTTCTACAAATGATGTTTACACTATATTTTATATGGATATATTTTTAATATCTTACACTCTACAGTTCAGAGAGTGTCCTATACTTAAAAATTTGGTGTGATACACTCACACAACTTCCTTTTACAGTGACCTTAAAATTAGTCAAAAATTTCATTTTTAATTTTTAACCATTTGTCAAAAATTTTCAAAAATTACAAATTCTACAAAAACTGTACAAAATAGAGCGTTAGTTGAAGCGACCCTGCCCACGCGAGCCATGGATCTCCCGACTTCCCAAACCCAGGAGAGAGCCATGTCCCAACCTAAATTCCATCTACACCCTACTTACCCTCCCCTATATCCATCAACCCTCTACCAACCCGCAACGGCCAGCGTGGTAGAGTACGGCCAACCCCCTTCAAGTTAAATGAAATGTCGATTCATAGAAAAAGTCCCCAGGTGGGTCGAACGGAAAGTTCGGAATCCCACACTGACATGAAAATGTCAGTCTGCTCCACGGATTATGGGGGGAGCAAAAAATCGACTACCAAACAAAAACACAAAAACCCGAAAGCGAATCCTAACCTAGAAAAAGGAAAGATAAGAGAACTAAGAGTGGCCACGTACAATATTAGAACAATGCACAACGAGGCAGATAGAGAAAACCTAGAACAAGAGCTTAACAACATAAAATGGGATATTCTGGGAATCTGCGAAACCAGAATAAAAGGAGAGAAAGCCACAACTCTCCAGTCTGGACACATGCTATATCAAAACAACCTAGATACCTCAGTAGGAGGAATTGCAATTTTAATAAATAAAACCATCAAAAGAACAATCACGAAAATGCATTCTATTTCAAATCGAGTTATGTATGTCACTTTAAAACTAAACAAAAAATTCCAAATACAAGTCATACATGTATATTGCCCTACATCTACCTCAAGCGAAGGAGACATCGAACAAGTATATGAGGATATCACAAAAGCAAAAAGTCTAGAGAACACACAGCTAGTAATAATAACCGGAGATTTTAATGCAAAGTTGGGACAAAGAAAACAAGGAGATCCGCCAAATGTTGGAAACTTTGGCTTGGGAAATCGGAATGAAAGAGGTGAATTACTTTTAGAATACTTACAAGGCGAAAGACTCTTCTGTATGAACTCGTTCTTCGAGAAGAAACCCCAAAGACGGTGGACCTGGAGAAGTCCAGACGGCCGAACCAAAAACGAGATCGATTTCATTATCACAAACCAAAAGAAATACTGCAAAGATGTCTCGGTACTTAATAAGTTCGACACAGTTAGCGACCACCGATTAGTAAGAGCCCTATTTAAAATAAACATGAAAGGGAAAAGAGAAAATATGATCAAATGTCAGAACAGCATGTTCCCAAGCATAGACATGGTGGAAAAGAATCAGCTATTGATTCAGAAAACACTGAAAAGTAAACTCGAACCATTAGATCACCTGAAAAACGTGGAAATAGACCAACTAACCGAAAAGATCACAACTAGTATTCAAACTGCCGTCAAGAAAATATCCTTTCAAAAACAAAAAATAAATAGATTCACCCCTGAAACATTGAAACTGATAGAAGAAAGAAGATCAAAAGAAAGAGGCACACAGGAATATGAAACACTAAACAAGATCATAAAGAAAGAAATAAGGAAAGATGTGAGGAAATATAACACAAACCTAATTACCAACACCATTGAAGAAAACAAAAATATGAAAGTATTGA
Organism: Agriotes lineatus; assembly: GCA_940337035.1. Lineage (NCBI taxonomy): Eukaryota > Metazoa > Arthropoda > Insecta > Coleoptera > Elateridae > Agriotes > Agriotes lineatus. The sequence continues at coordinate 100,709,771 of OW679197.1, forward strand.
AATCCAAAATAGCACAAGGCAAAAATAAAATAATAAAGATAAGAAATAAAAAAGGAGAAATTGTCACACACAGAAAGAAAATTATTGACGAAGTCGAAGAATTTTACACAAAACTTTACTCATCGACTATACCAAACCCAAGACAACAACAAAGATTGATTATGAATACTGGTTCCGAAGAAATCCCCGAAATTAGCCGAATTGAACTAGAAACTGCTCTAAAGCAGATGAAAAATCGGAAATCTCCAGGCGAAGATAAAATAACTTCTGAAATCTTAAAATTGGGAGGAAATCAACTCTTTGAAGCAATACTAACACTACTTAATAAATGCGTCGAAGAAGAGAAAATACCTGTACAATGGCAAAATAGCGAGGTCATACTTCTGTTTAAAAAAGGCGATCACGAAAATCTAGAAAACTATCGCCCAATTAGCCTGCTGTCACATTTATATAAGCTTCTTACAAAAATCTTAACGAACCGGCTAACAAATAAATTGGACATATATCAACCGGTCGAACAGGCCGGCTTTCGCAAAGGCTTCGGAACAGCAGATCATATCCAAACTCTTCGCCTATTAATAGAAAAGACAACCGAATATAATATTGACATCCACTTAGCTTTCATCGATTATAAGAAGGCGTTCGATTCAATAGAACAATGGGCAATCATACAATCCTTAGATAATGCCAGGATAGATTCTAGATATACCAGACTCCTCAAATTCATATACGAAAAAGCAACAATGTCAGTTAAATTAGACGACGACCTAAAAACGGAACACATAAAGATCAATAAAGGAGTAAGACAAGGTGACGCAATCTCGCCTAAATTGTTCACCCTGGCATTAGAAGATGTGTTTAAGGATCTCGACTGGGAGAAAAAAGGAATTAAAATAGACGGCACGCACCTACACCATTTAAGGTTCGCAGACGATATCGTACTGATCAGCAAAGATCCAGAAGAACTCAAAACCATGATTAAACAACTTAACCAAGCCTCACTAAGAATCGGACTTGAAATGAACATCAAAAAAACAAAACTCCTTAGCTCACAAAACATAAAAATAAAGATAGAAAATGAGGAAATTGAACAAGTGGAGGAATATATATATTTAGGGCACAAAATAAGACTAGACAAGGAAAATCAAAGAGCGGAAATACCGAGACGAATCGGACTGAGTTGGGCCGCATTTAAAAAACTGGGATTTATACTAAAAAATAGAGAGATTCCAATGAACCTGAAAAGAAAAGTTTATGACGCTTGTATACTCCCAGTCAACACATATGGACTAGAAACCATGACCCTTACGAAAAATAGCCTTCATCGACTTCAGTGTACTCAGCGGGCCATGGAAAGACAAATGCTGGGTATCAGCCTGAGAGAACACGTTCGAAACGAGGACATAAGACAAAAAACAAAAATAACAGACGTAACAGAAAGAGTGGCAAAACTAAAGTGGCAATGGGTTGGGCATGTGGCCAGAAGAAATGACGATAGGTGGACAACAAAACTGCTTAAGTGGAGACCATGGGAGAACAGACGAAGTGTTGGGAGACCCATGAAGAGATGGACTGATGATATTAAATCAACGGTAGGCAGAAGATGGCTGAATCTCGCACAGAATAAAGACAACTGGAAAAAACTTGAAGAGGCCTATCTCCAGCAGTGGAGGAATTAAGGCTTGTGAAGAAGAAGAAGAAGAAGTTGAAGAGACAATTTTTTTTAGAATTTTAAGGTGAATTCAAAAATGTAGTAATATACCGGGTGTTTTATTTAAAACAGGAGTTAATAAAAAAATAGAAAAAAAAACAAAAGAAACCCACTTTAGAAGTATTCAACTGAAAAATCACCTATTTCACATCAATACACATTAAAAATGTAGTAAAAATGTAAAGTTTAAAAAAAATCGTTAGAACCGTTTTTGAAAAAATCGAAAAAAACTGAAAAATCACAAGAGTAAACACCTACTCCCGGTTATGCGATTTTCTTCAAAAGCTTGCTGTCTCATCTACATAGTACACAAAACTTATATATGAAGTTTCAACGCCATACCTCTTTTCGTTTTTGAGATATTCTGTTCACACACACACACACACACACAGACACACAGACAGACAGACAGACCAATGAAAAAAATATGTTTTTTGGGTTCAGGGGACTCTAAAACGTGAAGATCTGTTGAAAACTCATTTTCGAATTTTTGGGGTGAATCCAATACTTCCTTTATTGTAAAAGGAAGTAAAAAGGTTGTATAAATAATTTTAAGCAATGAAGTCTTAATAGTAATTTTGTTTTATAAGTATGCCGAAAACTCTCATTGACGCTATTTTCATAAACATATGTTTGATAGTAGGCCGTGATTGATGAATTTGATGAATCAGAAAGCCAAAAAAAGCTTCTAGTTATATTTCTGTTCAATTTTATTACATTATAAACAAATAAGTAAATAAATGTATGTTCATTGTTTACTCCACTTACGATATTTGTAAAATTAACTGCAATTACTTTTCCTTAAAATTCCTGACGGCTAAATTAAATTAAATGTTTTGTGAGAAATGTCTTGTTCGACGCATTTTTTTTTTGAGAATTTTACACAAAACGTTAAAAGGTAATCGATGCTGGCATCAAAATTAATTCTTTTGCTGAAGCTGATGATGTCCGTTGCATTTTTTTTATTTCATTACAATTCCACAAAATAATATCATCTTGTATGAACGATATTTTAGTTGCAACATGTTAAAAGCTACAATGAAATTTCTGAAAATTAAAAAATATATATAATCTGTACACAATTTAAGAAACAAAATATTTCAGCTATTTCTGCAGTTAGTTACATTAATTTCTAATTTGTAACTCTCAATATTTTTGTAGTAATATAGCAATAACTTTTTGTGCAACCTAAAGAAATATTTCTAATATTTTTAAATTTATCAAGGTGTCAGTGGGGGAACGGTTTCCGACTTGACACCTTGTAATTCTGCGCATTGAATCACCCTATTTATACTCTTACACCACATAGATAGCCTTACTCTGATTAAAATAGTTTTAGCATTTTAAAAATTGAATGGTAAATGAAAAAGTTAGGGCAGAAGAAAATGTTTTAACGCCTTTAATATAAAAGAGTCTTTAGAATTATATAGTGCGAATAATGTAAGATTGTTACATGGCTGAATTATGCAAAATTAGACATAAGGCATTTACTTAATGTTACCATAGTGTTTGTAAACAAAATAACAACACAGTAACTATAGAAATTAATTGAAAGTGGACTATTTCATTGTAATTGCAAAACCGACAATTGTTACTAGCATGGATAAACGGATTAATGCTAAATTATGGTTACCAATGTATAGTTTTACATTATTCACACAGTGTACTAAAGAGGTAAAATATATCAATGCCGCTAATAATAATAAAATAGTAAAAATAAATACTTAAAGTGTAATGCAAATTCTAGCAATTCACATACAAAAAAACACATCACAGTCTACAAAGGCTTTTTTATGGCTTATTATAAAGAAGGAGCATACCGACGACCGATCGCGGACGATGAAAACGCGATGCAGAGACACAAGCAGAGACACACGCAGAGATGCAGGCACAAGACACGTTTATACAGTGTATCTCGCAGGGTATCAGGCATAGGGAAATTAAAATTGTAAAATTATGAAAGGGTTGACAATGACAACTATTGCTGATTGTTTAGAAATTAAAACAATTTGAAATTAGTTTGATGTTTCTCATTTCTGACGAATCACGTACCTGGATGCCTACACAGCAATAGTTGATCGCCCAATAATTTTCCAATGTTAATTTGGCTGTCTGGTAGTTGGTCAGACCCACTGTATATGTATAGTGATTGTATACTTTGTTATGATTTGTGTGTATAAAGATGACGAATAAATATTAAAACCAATATCTCGGTATCTCAAATATTAAAAACTAACGACCTAGAATCTGATTTAAATTCGCGTTTCAAAAAGTTCGTGGTAATGCCAAACTGGAGCAGCATAATAATCGATTCCAAATAAAAAACGAAAATCGAAAAAAAAAATTTTTTTTAATAACTCGAAGACTAAGGTGTCTAGGTTAAATTTGTTTATAAAAATATAATTAAACATTAGAGGGCGAAACTTCCCTAATTTAATCATCTTTGCATTACTTATGGTTTTCGAAAACCCAATGATGAGCATGGAAATTGAGTAACCTTGTTATAATACATAGTTTCAAGCTCTTTAAAATGTGATTTCAATGTAACTATTCTAAACATAATTTTTATTTTTAAAATGCATTTATATGTTGCTTCTAACACTTGTTCGTTTAAAAAGAAAATGACTTAGACATTTTTGAAGTCATTCGTAGGGAAAAATTGAAATATTATCTAGATAATAATTATATAATATATTTAAAAATATTATTGACTATTCAACTCACTTGTCATGTATCTAAAACTGTCCAATAGAAATAAAAGATTTGACGTCTTTGAGCCAATAAAAATAAACTATATTGACAATTTTCACTAGTGAAAATAATCGACAATTTTCACTAGTGGTATAGTGAATATTTTAAACAAATGCAAAGACTAAGTTTTCAATTCAAGGTCTGGCTGCAATTTATTTTAACCACAAGGTCTACAAGTGCACATAAAAAAATAAATCGAGTAGGCATATGTTATCTTTTTCCTTATCTCTTGTCAAACATGTTAAAGGCCCAATCTCATTTCGTAACATGTTAAAAAAACAATGTTATTCAACATGTTGCCAAATTTTGATTTAGATTTTGAAAAGCAAAAAGGTACTTGTTATTTCAAGAGATTATTACTAAATGTTATTTTGCGACATGCTACCGTTGAGTTCGCATTTACTTTTACTATTATACAGGGTAATTCAAAAACATGGTGCCAAGTTTAAGGATGTTATAGGGGATGTTGAAGCATAAACATTTTGGAAATAAACTTCTTCCTGTGATTTTTTTATTGAAGCATAAGCTATAGAGTTAAACACAATCAGTTTGGTATTTCTCTTGCTCCTTTATTGAAAGTAAAATATTCACTAAATTAATTTTTAATCGTTTGAGCATTGAGCAATTCTTGAAAGTGGAAGTAGTGATGTTTGATTATCAGTTATTCTCCATTGTCCTGGTAATATCTTCCCCGTCTCAGTATCATCGGAATAAAAAGTCTTACTATTCTATAGAAAATTGCGTGAATAAGCACAAACTACTACAAATTTGGTTGGCCTTTCAGGTTCAAGAAGTAGCAGTTTTTGCATAATTCGAAAAACTGGGATGACCTCAAAACATTCTCAACGGCCCTTCCAGTTCTGTTCAGGTGTTAATCCTTTCATTATGATGTTTTGTTGTAAAGAAAATGTGTGGTCTCACACAGTTACGTAGGGCACTGCACGGTTGATTTTTCAAAGAAAGAAATTTTCACTTGGTAGCTGTAGCGTGCTGCTTTCTATTACTGATTGTATAATTGTATTTGGAAATACTCTTGCATCTGATTCAATGTTCGTCGCTCGCAGAGTGTAGGTGCCTGATAGTTGCTCCGGTGATATTTATTGTAGTTCTGAGTTTGTTAAACATACATATACAATGCCATTCACTCGGGAGCAGAAAATGGAAACCATCGACTTAATTAAAGAAACTGTAAAAACTCTGTTATCTGATGAGAAGCTTATCGAACCGATTATTAACATAATTCAGTTAAAAATCGAAGAAAAATTCACCAGCCTCAAGGAACAATATGATAGGGAAATCAAGCAACTGCGCCAGGAGAATCTGTCGTTATCAATGGAACTGGATAACCTACAACAATATTCCAGGAGAAATAACATTCGCATTTTTGGAATCGATGAAGAGCAGGGTGAAAACACCGAAGAAAAAGTTATCTCTATACTCAAGGAAAAGGCCAACCTTACAATTGACCCTAGTGATATCGACAGATGTCATCGGGTAGGTGTTTCTACTGGAAAAAGAAGTCGTCCCATTATCGTGAAATTTGTAAGCTACAGAGAAAGAAGCTTCATTTTCAAAAATAAAAGCAATTTTCGAAATACTAAAATTGTTATCAAGGAGGACTTGACGAAAAAGCGACTGGAGCTATATAAAGCTGTGGCAAGTAGATATGGCTATAAGAATGTATGGAGTTTTGATGGTGTCATAAAAGTCAAAGTCGGTAACAGTATCAAAACATTACGCAACCAGCGTGAATTTGAACTGTTATCTACCTCTGATTAAATAAAATACAATCTATTCCAGGTTTCCGGTTTTTTCCTTAAATTGTTCCGTTTAACTTTCTGTACGTTCGTTTTTGTATGCATTTACTATTGGGTTATCGCCGAGAGCAACCACAATATGAGGTGCAACATATCAATTATTGAAATTTTTAGTTAGTTATTTATGTTTGAATTAATATAGATTTAATTTTTAATATCGTATATAGCAAGTTTTGCTGATTTGATTTATTGTTAAGAATTACTAAATTTTTAGTTTTAAGCTTATGTCATTGTTTAAGTGTGCGCATCTTAATGTTAGATCACTGACTGCAAAAATTTCAGACTTTAAAAACGAGTTTATCGCTACAAACTATGATCTAGTAGCCGTCACTGAAACGTGGCTGAATGATACAGTGCCATCCGAATTAATTGCTGTCGATGGTTACACATTTATACGGAATGATCGTTCAACAAGAGGTGGTGGAGTTGGCTTATATATTAGATCCGGGCTGTCGTACGCTATCATTCGGTCTAACAACGCAATTGAACAGCTCTGGATTAAAGTATTAGTGGGTAAGAAAACAAATTACATTTTTGGAGTTATTTACAACCCTCCCGGACCTGTAAATCATCATGTACAATTTATAAATAATTTCGAAAATACGTTATCTGAAATCATTTCCATAACCGATCACTTGTTTTGTTTTGGTGATTTTAATATAGATTTATTAGATTTTAAAAGTCGGTTAGCCGGTGATTTTATCTCATTAATAGAAGGTATGGGATTGAAGCAGCTTATCAATGAACCTACTCGAATTACCTTAACTACTGCTACTCTGCTCGATTATGTTATAGTTCCGGCCTCTGAGGTTGTGATTGATTCCGGTGTTATTAGTACTCACTTATCCGATCATGATTTGGTTTATTGCAATTTAAATGTTAATATTCAGAAAACTATTCCTACTTTTCGTACTTACAGAAATTTTAGAGGGTTTAACTATAAACTATTTTACGATCACTTGCGTTCAATACCGTGGCGAAACATGTACGATCTTAATACTGTGGATGAGAAGGTTGACATGCTGACTGACAACTTAACCACCCTTTTTAACTTGCATGCACCTTTTGTAACGTGTAAGTTTACAAAACCCGTGGCACCATGGCTTACTGATGGGTTAAGGGACATGATGTCTAGCAGGGATAAGGCACTACGTAAATTTAAGTCAACAAGGTTACCAGAGCACTGGGAATACTATAAACAGTTACGTAACTTGACCACCTCCGCAGTTAGAAATGAAAAAAGAGCGTACTACCGTCAACGATTTCAAAACTCCCCCACCACAATGTGGAAAGATATAAAACATCTAAATATGAATTCTAAACCAAATAACATTCCTCAACAATTATCTAATGTTAATCAAATAAATAACTATTTCATTAATTCCATCCCTACCAACGCATCTGATAGCAAGGCGAAGGTAAACTTTTATAATAACAATCTATCCGAAGCTATTACTACCATGTTCAATTTTTCCTCCATTGAAGAAGGAGAAGTTATTAAAATTATATTCAATATTAAAACTAAAGCTACAGGTGCTGATGGAATCAACATTCATATGATAAAGCTATGTTTGCCGTTTTTGTTGCCATATGTAACGCATATCGTAAATTTCTGCTTGATTAATTCTGTGTTTCCAAGCTTTTGGAAAAATGCGTTAGTCATACCATTAGCTAAAGTGTCGTCTCCTGCGGATTTCAAAGACCTTCGCCCAATAAGTATCCTGCCAGTATTGTCGAAAGTTCTGGAGAAAGCCATGGAACAGCAAATACGTAGTCATCTTGTAGCCAACAATATCGTCCCTATTTGTCAATCGGGATTTAAACAGGGTCATAGCTGCACTACAGCTTTATTAAATATAACCGATGTCATAATTCATGCTACAGACATGGGTATGTTAACAGTACTAGTTTTATTGGATTACTCTAAAGCTTTCGACACGCTGAACCACGAAATTTTAATAGGGCTTTTGCATTTCATTGGATTTACACAAAATGCAATAAAACTTATAAGCTGTTACCTTTCCAACCGCAGCCAAGCGGTTGTGCTGTCTGAAAGTAGGTCGGACTTCTTATCCATACATACGGGTGTACCGCAGGGTTCTATCTTGGGCCCATTATTATTCACTGCCTACATATCAGTGTTCCCATCTGTGTTGAAATCATGCAAGTCTCACTTTTATGCTGATGATACACAAGTGTATTTATCGTTTTTAGAGTCAGATTTGCACAATAGATGCTTATCAATAAACGAAGATCTAGAACGTTTGCATACAATTTCTAAACAACATGGACTAATTCTAAATTCAAACAAATCTACGGCGATTCTATTTGGTAAGAATAGAGATCGAGTACTTAATCAAATTGTAATTAAGATCAATAATGATACTTTACAACTTCAAGATACTGTAGTGAATTTAGGTCTCACTATTGATTACAAATTACGTTTCAAAGAACATATTTCTAAATGTCTTAGAAAGGCATATGCAGTGCTAAAAATAATATTTCATAATCGACACATGTTTGATGCAAAAACTAAAGCTCTACTGTGCACTTCACTTGTGTTATCCAAAGTGAACTATTGTGACGCTGTGTATGGTTTCAGCATAGATTATAGAGATAAACAAAGAATACAGTGTCTTCAAAACTCCTGTGTCCGTTTGATATACGGAATTCGTAAGTACGAAAGGGTTAGTCACAGGCTGAGAGATCTGAACTGGCTAAACATGAGTAATCGACGTCTACTAAATGCTGCTTGTCTTTATCATACCATTATAATTTTTAAAAATCCCCCATACTTGTATAATAAGATCAGTTTCAGATCTGATGTACATAATCTGAATCTGCGGTTTAAGGGCCTACTCACGCCACCTCTTCACTCTACCACTTTTTATGAGCGATCTTACTCGTACCGCATTGTAAAAATCTATAATAACTTGCCCTTTCATTTAAAACTACTATCTAAGAGTAAATTTAAGCAAACATTATTCAAATTGTTGTTGGGTGGTCTGGCACTTTGAATGTCTGCATTTGGAAGATGACATTATTTTTAACATAGCATATTGTTTTCATTAAAATTTGTTATTAATTGATGTGTAAGTTTTAATTATTTTTTTTTGTAAGACTGCTAGAATTGTCCGAATCAATATTTAATTTTATTAGGGGTTAAGTTAGAGCAGTTGACAGTTTGTAACTGTTGAACTGGCCTTCGCCTCTGAAGTGTTTACTTATTATATATATATTTTTTTTTTGTAATAACGGGTAATAAAAGGCATTATTATTATTATTATTATTATTATATTCTTCCATGGCATCCAACGTTGATGAATGTGAAACAATACTTTGCATCAACAATAACGAAAAGTACAATACTAACAAATGCCGTCTAGTTATAGAATTCGGTTTAACTTACAATGGAACTTGTAAAGTTGTATGTTTTTCGTTCATTGGACCAATTGGAGAATTCCAGAGAAATTTCAAATAAATTATAATATCACTTAAATAATAATTTAAATAATTTACACATAATGGTGACGTGAACAAAGTTATTGATAATGAAGTCCACGGTAAAAATAATGATCTCGAAAAGAGTATTCAAGATTTAAATGTTTCAATATAAGTAATATAAAAAATTAAAAAAGAATTGAAATGAGAAAATAAAAGTATGGCTGCCAAAGAATATGCGGTTTATGGCGAAGATGTGGTTTGCAATTTTTAAATTTCTGCGAGCAACCACAGAGTTGCCAATTTTATATTTTTAGGTTCAGAAAATCCTGCAACTCCATGTCAGTTACCTCCTGTGAGAATCAAGATGACATTGATTAAATATTGCTCGATATGGAAAATGGTCAGTAAATTAATAAGGTACCGCCATTCCATTCCTCGCGTGAGAATGTGAGAAAATTGTGAGATAAAGATAACAAATGCAAGTTTTCCAAGTGCAATAGGGAAGACATTAGTTTTTGGGGATTTTCTTTTTGGTGTCATGGCACTGCTGTAAAGTTAAATTATGGTTAGATTGTGTTTTTTATACCCAGTTGGAGAAAATTGAGCGACCAGGATAGATATAAAAATCACTAATGGCGGTACCTTACACTTTAGTGTGTTAATCTAGTGACCTTAGAAAATGGTACTATGTATCACCCTCTGTAAATAACTACGTCGAAAATAAATATGTACGTTTAAAATTACGTGCATTTATATTTTCCTTTAAAGCTTCGATCAGAGCATTGCAGCCCTTTGGGACTATTTTAAAAATAATCTGATTTCATACTTTAATGTACAGTTAAAATATTGTACAGCATATGTGCTTTGTGAATATAAATTAATTACACAAATTTCAAAAAAGTATTGTGTATACAAATATTTTGAAAGCATGCATCTAGGTCTATTTAGTTAATAATACAGTGTGAGCCTTTGTTCAGTAATAACATAACCACCACTAAACTTTCAACTGTCTTTGTACAACACGTTTTTGAACACTATTGTACATTAAGTTATGGTTATGGCACGAGTCTCCTGCAGCAAAAAACCTGAGCGTGAGAACTAGTCATTCTTGCACAGGTATGGTATCTCTATACCGTGTGTCTTTCTTACATTTTTTGTAACCTACTTGATTTAACAAAAATTTAAAGTCATTACTCGACATGCTTGCGAAATTTTTGAAACCTCCGTCTCATCGTAATTCACTACTAAGCGGTTCAATATCGCTGGCCTTACAATCATTAAGACAGTCACTACTATTATACAAGGTGATTCATAAATAGGGTAAATGTAAGGGTAGTTAGATGATATCAAACAGAACCATTTTATATAATAATCTATACGTAAAAAATTAATAATAACCTCACAAAGAATTCTCCCTCTTATTTTAAGCCAATGGCCTGTTTTTAACCACAAAGTAGTTCTATGAGCCCTCGATACTCGTAAGTCGAGTAGGTGGTTAGCCTTGCCCGTCGAAATGGAAGAAGAGTTTCCTTATATTAGGGGTTTTAGCATGGTAGTCTGGGAACGTACAAAGAATTAAAACATATATTTATTTTATTTTTATTTATTTATTTATTTATTTAATTCGCACTCAGCCAACAGCCGTTAGGCCAATTATAGGCGTCGCTGTGCAGTTCTGAGGACTTCCAACCCCACTAACGACTGTCATGATGTTGTATGACCGCCGGGACCAACTTTTTTCCGTGATAGCCGTACCACGAGGCGCCGAGAGATGCAGCCGTGGAACTCCCATCCAAGTTCTGACCAGAGACAGCGTTGCTTAACTCTGCTGATCGAACGTGGACGCTTGTTCAAGCTACACCACTCGGGACTTCCCCTTGTTTAACACCTTCTGTGGTGGAAAACCTTCCAGATTCCATGTTTTGGGTTCTCACTTGATTCATGGTATTCTTATATAGGCTCTGTATGCTTTCAATTAGTTCCTTATTGTCTCCTTTGTTCCTCCTGTTCCAGATTAGTTCTCTTTTTATAATATAATATAATTGCTTAAACTGATTGATGGTTACTGGAATGAATTTCTATTAACATAGGTTCGCACAGGTGGTTGAGATAGAACCAAATTTAGATAAAATGCAAAAGCAAATCATAGTTGCTTGGGTATTGTAATCACATTTGGTGAATTAGGTTACTGTACTCTTAGTGATTTAGTTAGCGGTTCTCAAAAGCTTGCACCAAACCCGATTGCAATTTCTCGTAAGCCATTTATGTACTACTGAGGCCAGTATACACCCATTTAATTTAGTAACGAGTTGCTCTCTATTTTTCGGGGTCTTAAATTTGGGCGTATCGAACATGTTTCTTTTTTTTTTGTCTCGGCTTCGCATAAAATTATGCACGCTGCAGCCCTGAAATACATTTCCTCGTTGGACAATCATATCAGTCATTTCAGGATTTAAAAAATTGTTATGGTGACACATTTAGAAATCATATCCGTAAACAGCAATTTTAGAAGAATAGCCTAGATATCGGAACTTACACACTTCTACTTAGAAAATTAGATAAAAACTACGAATTTATGTCTAAAGTTAGCAAATAATTAATCCTTTGCATTACGTTATGAATCACGCTGTTTATGAAGATTACATTTCCCATGGATTAAGTAGTTTTTTCAGGTTCAATGGTAATTTCATTAAATTTGAATCGACTTTGTAAGAAATAACAAGCATTTACGAGTTCATTTAGAAGCAATTTGAACAGCTATAAAGGTAAATTAATTCGAACCTAATTTAATGCTTGTCAACATCGAAAGAAATTGTCGTAGGAGGCTGATAATCGTTTTCTAAGAACTACTGAATACAATTTACCTTTTCAAAATTGTATATTTTGTTCAGTTTTAATTGCTTAAGTATGATTGAACTTCTTAGAAAACAAACATAATTAAAAATTTTAAAAGAAGTATTGTATGCTGCGGGTCCATATCATTCGATTTTGTCGTGCAAAAAGTTGAAGAATTGCATTTTTTTATTTATAGCAAAACTGGTACATTTGTAGATATTTTAAACAAATAGCACTTTTATGAAAAAAACACGTTAGCGCTGAGAAGTTATTTCAATAAGGAATAGATATATATCTTAAGTTACGAAAAAGTAGGGTGCCTTGTTCCTATAAAATATCACTATAGTCTTCTTTGGCTTCTGTTTCGGAGCTATTCTTAGCCAAAACATTTAATTTACTTCTTCTGCAATCGTCTTTAAAGTGATACTTTTAGTACCAAATTCTGTCACTGAGTTGACCTTTCTCTTCCTGATTCACAAAAGTATATGTTGTTAAGCAACACTTAGTTCATAGGATTTAAAGGACATTTATTTCATATCAACAAAAAATAATTTCTACTTGCTCAACTATGAATTCAGTTGTTGCAATGCAAAACTATATTCTTTTAATTTACATAGCCAATAAGTACCTTTTAGTGGGGGACTAAGGTGAGTAAGATCGGTAAGTCTAACATTAATAAATAAGGCAAAAATAGGGGCTAATGTCAAAATAAACGTAACGTGTCCTCGTCTATTGCGGATACCAATAGTACATGACTTGCATGGCTCATATAGATACCCGGTGGTGGTACAAAGGGTACAACAATTCAGATCATTAAAATATAAATAAAGAGGCCAGATTCAAAATAATAATCACAAATTTCATTCTTTCAATAATTTTTCATAAATTATCGATTTTTCTACACTTGTAAATGCGGCTATAAAATGGTATTACGAACAAATAACCCTTTGAAATTTAACCAAAAGTTTATCTCTGGCTTCCGATATGCAGGTAGTGACCCTAATGAAAGTTACCACCCTCTGTAACTCTGAATAATACATAATATGTATATATTGAACTTGTGGGGAAGTTGAAATTTGAGAAGAGGTTGCATCTTCTATGCTAACTTCTTGTTTCGGCAAAATACGTCAAGCAGCTGTGATATGTTCATTGTTGGAAATGTATTTGCGGGAACACTGATTTGTATTTATAGATTTTTCACATGACTTTTAAAGTAGTTTTACCATCGGTGGTACAAACTTTTTAAAATTTCACATCGTACGCGACAGCGTACATTCGATTAAACTATTAAGAATAATACCACAGGTTGTATATTCATATTTGAATACTTGTTTTCTTGGCAATTTGCCAGGAAAGTTTGGTAGAAAAATCACGAGAGCGTAGCCCGAGAAGGTAATACCACTTACTTATAAAATGGTCAATTTAAAAATATCAGACAGGTTGTATACTTGTTTATATAAAAAAACAATTTCCAAAAAGAAAAGTTTATCGGGATAGAGTGAGATATATTTTATTTGTTCCTCAAAATCAGGGTTGGGAAACGCGAAATATTGTTGATAACTGTCAGTGTAGACAATTTAATTGTGCAAAATGTACACCACAACATCACACCTTCTAGTACTGTTTCTTGTACAAATACTGGAACAAAATTGGAAATACTCTGCTGAAGAATTCAAAAAACTGCAAAAATTGACTTTGAAATCAATTTACAGTTTTGTTTACCAAGAAATGTTGACTTAGAAAATAATTTACCAGTATAAAAGTGGCGCCAATCTTAACGGATTGGCGATTTAATATGAAAAGATGAACCGGGGAAGGTTATAAAGAGTATGTAATCAAGGCTGCAAAAAGCGCATGTTGCGAAAAACTTAAAAAGAACGCAATGATAAAAGAAGGGTCAGCTCAGCCGCTCTGACATTTTTAAAATGGCAAGTGTTTGGAGCGAATATATGAGGGGGCGGGGGGGAAGCGGCATATTGCAGAACACATTATTTTAAAGAAGAGAAACTATAGTATGATCAAAACTTATTTTCATCTAGTACGGCTATGGAATAGTTCCTAATTTATTAATGCAACTACAGTTGTAATTCTACTGTGAACTGAACTTCGCCCAAAATATTGTACATATATTTTGATTTTATATGCCGTTTCCTTAATTTTTCGCCTAGTTGACTTAACGAAGAAAAATGCGTGTCTTCTTTCTCAATATTTTTAGACAATAGTTGGCTATCGATTCTTAAAGATGAGATCAAGTAGGTACAGATATCAACAAACGTCAATGTCAAAAAATTCATTGGAGGTTGGTCGTTTTTCCTTCCAGTGTAAAAGATAAGTTTATTGTTAGTTTTAATTGTTATTCGTTGATAACGAGGGCAGATTGTCCCTCGAAACGTTCGTTGTTAATATTTTCGTTATTTAATATTTTAATTTGCAGAGTGGCGAAATACCCATATAAGAATATGAATTACTAGTGAGTCACCCGAACTACGTTTCGGTTCGCAAAATTAAGAGAGATTCATCAATATAAATTTAAAAAAAAAGGATGCATCGGCGGGATCGAACCCGGGGCCACCCGCGTGATAGGCCAGCACCCTACCCCAGGACCACCTCTCTTGTTTGAATAATGCGAGCACCCGAGCTAATAGTGCACGGCGTAAGGCGCTCCGCCCTGCTGCCTAGAGGTGTTAATTAAATTAAAACTTTTTCGCACTTTTTTTGAAAATAAAAACCGGCCTACGATCTAAATCTAAAAATTAGCAAACTTTTAAGCCATCGTACAACTTAATCGGTCCAGTATCTTCGGAGGAGATAGCGAACAAACATAGACGCAAACACGCAAACACGCAAACTTACAAAGAGAGCACCGATTTTATGTTATAGAGATGAATTCACGCCACAAAGAAGTTTCAGAGATTAACATAACCTAGCATTTACAAAACACCGTCTGTGTCATAACACTGGAATTAATTGACAACACTGCTGAGTCATGACGTCATAACAATTGAAGTACATGCTACAAAAATTTAATTACAACTTCTTACAACTATTTGCCAAAAATAGTACGTTAAGTTATTCCTGAACTAAAGAAAAAAACATTTTATTTTGTAAGGTGATCATCCTGTATATTTGACCGAAAGATGTTGTGTTTCGAGCCAGATGGGCATCTAATCCGCATGCAAAATATTTTCCTTCTCCAACAAATTATTTTTCTGCAATAGCGCCCAACAAACAGACGGACAGACGGAATAGAGAACACATGTTTTTCCTCACTTAGGAACCCTGAAACGTAAAAATCTGTAGACATTTCGGAAAGTTGTATAACAAGCATAGAAAGCAGAATTTGCTGCACCGAGTATGACGTCAGAAAATAACTTTCTATGCGCATTATTCACATGAATTTTTAAAGGCTATTTAATTAAAATAAAAAATATAGTACCTATATAATAGTACTTAAAAAATAATCGCAACAAGTAACGATCAACCATGAGGTTTGTTTTGTCAAAAATTATTAACTTTTAGTTTGATAATAGTACTTTACGTAGCAAATCCGGAAAGAGCATCTTTACAGGACGCTAGGTACATTTCAGGCCGCTACTGAAGGCGAGGCGTGCAAGCCTACAAGTCCTGTAAAAGGCATTTTCGGATGAGTTATGCATAATATTTTTTATGCGCCTGTGTTTTTACTTAATTTTACCTAAATTTTGAAACATTACAATAACAAAGAAGTATTATTGTATTATGTAGTAATCTAGAGATATATGTAGTTGATTCCCTTAGTATCCACAGTCAATAAAAATTGCAAACCAGTCAAAACGCCACTTTTCCAAGATAGTTATGTAAAGAACTACTTTCCAGCCTAAAAATTGTAATGTAATGAATTATTTTCAGGACGTGTAACTAAATAGTTAGGTAGGGTACAAGTGAATAAAGAGGCATTTTATCCATAAGGGGAAGTACTGGGATAATTTCCATGAATGGATAAAATCTCTTTATTCATAAAATTTTTTCGAATACCTACAATTAATTATATAATTAATACTAAATAATAAATAATATAAAAGTTTTAAAGTTGAATAAAATTTTAAATAAATAATCATATTACGTGGTTGTGTACTAGTTTACACGGTAACGTGTAGTATGTTTTTTGTTAGTTGCTATGAATTATTGACTATTTTATTCACTATCCATCCTCATCATTAAAATGTTACTTTACCATGGAGACTTTAATAGATAAAGTACAGCTTTACAAGTAGGTATTGGAAAAAGGTATTTTAAGGACAAACAGAAAGTAAATACTTTACGCAGAGAAAGTGTTCATAGCACCATTTCCATACTAACGGTTTTCATATAAAAGAAATGTAACATTTTATAAGGGTTTAATTGTTACAAAAACAGCCAACTTTCTAGTAGCGAGTAGGAAAATGGTTTTTTTTCGAATTTCTCTTCAAATTGCTGTCATCTTCATATTTTTTACTTTAAATGATACTGTCTCATTTTAGTCGTAAATTGGATCCTAATTTGTATCTTTGTAAAATTGTGGTCATTTGAGTAAATGAAGTTTGTAAACTTAAAAATCTCTTACTAGAAAAAAGTACATTTTAGATAGACGTAGAGCAAATGGTGCAAAATACCTAAGACTGATAAGACAGAATACTCTTAAATTGCCAGGTAAAGTGAATAATATGACCGGCAATAAAATGCGACAAGGCGTTACCTGTGTAATACTTTTGATTTGTGATTATTGATGTTTATATTTGTCGCGTTTACAGCGTATGTGAGTTTATTGAACTATGGTTTATTCTGTTAATTGTATTTTTTAATTTCACGAGTGACTTAATTGACTGATTTTTAATTAAGGACAGTTACTGTTCTGTTCTACTCTTAGTGCGTCGTGTGATTATCCACATTTCCTATCTAGAATAACGGTGTTTTCGCTTAACTTCGGTAGTGTGATTATTTTATCTCGTTATATAACATACTGCACACACACGTGAAAAATTACGAAAAAATAGTGTGATATACCACTTGGATTATTCACTTGATCGTAGCGAAAGAAACAAGTAAGTATTATAGCTGCATAATAATTTTTTATGTGTTCTCTAATGTATTTATCATTAAGATTAATTTGTTCTATCATAATAATTTTTAGAATTTACTAACAGAAAAAAGCTTTTATTGATGCTCCTTTTCTAAAATAAACTGATTAAAAATTTTACTGAAAAATCCTAGATATGAAATTATGGCACTTCACCTTATATGTACAATTAACACTTGATCAAGGTGAAATCTACTTTAGATTTTAACTGCTAGCACTTTCTCTTCTAATTTAGAGTATGGTCTTGAAATACCAAAAATACATGCTAATACAAGACATTCTGCAATAAGATGTACGTAGATTATCCGGATATTCTTCGGATGTTGCTAAAATACTTTTATGTTTGGAAATGCTTCGTTAGGGAGATATAAAAGATGACCATTTCTTTGGCTAAAAATATTACTCTTTATATGAAAACAAAACATGTTCAAAATAAATATTGCTAACGAAATAGTATATCGTTTAATTAGGATTAAAAGTGGCACTTTGTTTGACGAGCAAGTATGTAATAAATGTATTGCACTGCTCGCCAACAATTTTTAGTTATCTATGTAGCGAGTGAAAACAGTGACTGTTTATTGCATTCGGTACGATAATTTCAATTGCATTAATAACAGGATTTACCATTAGTAACACTACATACAGTGCCCTTAATTATGTAATTACTGACAAGAAACGTTAACGGGCCCCGGCACCGTAAAATTAAGTAGCCGTGATTACCATAATAACCGAATAATAGAATTTGTAAATGGCATATTTGTATATTCATTTCATAGGTGTTATTGGTGGAGTGCACTAAAACTTTTATTGCACTCAGAGCAATAAATGGTGTTGAAAATTAACAAATAAAGATCTACTTTGTCATGACCGTGGCAAAACGAAATTAATTAATCCACGATCTTCAACTGCGCACTAAAATAATAAAAATCTGTAAAGATATCAAATACCGTGTGCTGGCTATAATCATTGAAGGAAAAACTGGGAAAATACAGTGTATACAGATCATGCCGTTCATTAGGGGTCTCGTAAATGGTGGGAGATAGAGATTCGGTTTTGTTAATCTAAATGTTGCTGCTGGTGCTACTGTGATTCACACTCAAATTCCAGAATTTTCCCTAATTTTTACAACTTAAGGGGAAGTATATGGTTACGACAAGAGATGAAAGCAGCGACATAAAAATACATCTATATGGGAAAACGAAATGTATTCATTATTTCTTTACAACACTCGTTGTTCATATGTTGTATAGAACATGGTGATGTGATATTATAACATTATAATTTTTTAGCGAGCTAAAATTTCAACAAAAAAAAACATTTCATGACGCGTAGTACCTTAATGCTATTTTTACCAATACAAAAAATTTAAATTACATTACATAATGCAAAAAGTAAAAATTTATTTTAAATCTAGCGGGAAAACAACCTTTTGTTTAATTACTTCCATATCAAATGCTGGAAGCTGAACCTGTTGTAATGTAGAAAAAATCGCGCACGTCTTAGCAACGATTGACAGGCTCGTGTCATTACATCTTACTGTCGTACTTATTAAAAAAAAAAACTTTAACCTTAGGCATCTGAACAGAAAAGCTTTAAATAGAGAACAGTAAATTGGATCCAAAGCAAAACTAAACCAGATAACAACAATAAAAATGTGTTTAGACAGTGTTTAAACCTGTTAAAATATTGGGAAGATTTTCATACATGTATTTGTTAAAGCCAAAGTTTGTAAAGTTTGAAGCTAATTACTAGGTCACCGCATCAAGAATTTGCTACAATCACAGTTCAGCAGTTTGAACGGTACGCTCGAAGCCGATAATCTCGCATTTCACAACAACCCCAGCAATATGTATGTGCAGAAAAACTGAACCAAATGATACGTTTTATTTGTGCACATAAATTTTTAAAAAGTCAACATCCATTACTAGGTCACACAGTTCATTGTACATTTATTTGCGCTAACTCTGTAAAATTGTATGTATATACGCAATAGATTTTAAATAATATATCAGTATTAATTTATACGAGTCATTTAACATCGATTAAAAGGTATGCTTTCCAAGCCATAAATCTGCTCCCTAAGGCTGGGGGTCAGCATATCCTCAACCCTGAACCCAGGAGATCGGTTGCCAAGCTATAACTACTTGGTCTCTGAAGCTGAATACCGGCGATTTTCTGCAACTAGCGTTTATTACTGAAAAGTCACCGATACTGGAATCCCAGATTGGGTTTAGTAAATTGAAATTTGAACGAGTCTTAGTCAGCGGATGATTTTCGAAAAGGAGGACCAATAGCAATCCAATTCGAATTTAAAAAGACGGCGTAATCTAAACGTAACAGTCTGTCTGTCTGTGTGTTGGCGGTATAACTCAAAAATATTTGTTGGAGGAAGACGATATTTCGCATATACATTATATATATTGAGATGGTCTTAAGCCCTGAATCGCACATCTAGAGCACAGCAAACTAATGAATAGGTCATAAAAGCTCAGAATGGAAGATAGGATTTAATGGCAACAAATAAAATAAAATCAAATTTGAATTAGCAATCATATTGGCAAAGCAGTGCCTGTAATAAGTATTAAAATCGTAACATAAAAGGAAAGGCAGAGTTCTAAACCTAATAGGAATGGGACCACAATATTTAATTCGTTTAGAATATTAAAAGCGGATGGTAAATGCAAAAGCCAATCCATGTATTAGTAATTCGATACTGAATAGAATGGTCACATGCTTGTCGAGGTAAATTGCAAGTCAGAAATCGTTGTATAAATTTATCTTTGAGCATATTCTTAAAAGGTAAAAAAATGCAGAAGGCAAAACAGAGTGCAGAGAGCACATAAGAATAGATCTGAAGGCAAATAAAGGGAAGAAAATGAATAATTAACATGCAAGATTAATTGAAATCCGAACATTATATTGATGCAGAAGTGGAAAAATGAAATGGACTTTTATTTGAACTCTAAAGTGTTTTTGTGGAAGTTCACGAAATGAAGAATTGATCAGTGCGAACATTGTGAAAAAGGACTGTTAATAAGTGCGGGATACAGTTATGTGAAAGACAAAATTGACTAAATTAATGGAACAATTTATTGTATAAGTAAAAGTTTGTAAAAATGTTAGATTTAAGGTTTTTAATTGTTATAAGTAATTGATTTGATTTGTTTAATATTGTTATGCAATTGTTTTTAATAACTTTCTTGGCAGACAATCGAATAAAATTCTTGAATTAGCATCAGTTCTATTTGCTCCCGAAAATTTACTATTTTATACGTTTAAAGTTATTATTTTATAACAAAACTTCGGCAGGGTGCATATAACTTACCCCTGCACCTGTGTGAGTGAATTAAAAGAAATCCGTGCCGTGAAAATTATTTTCCATTATCGGCCCGAGTGAGTGCTAACAACTAGCTCCGGAGAAGACAAGACGTGCTTCGCACAGCATCTGTAGCCATCAGAGGGGTTCCAGAGAACGAGAGGACGTCAACCGCCAGCCCATTCAGCTTCTGCGAGGACAGCACGGCGACCAAAGTACCGGCAAAGAAGATCTGGGCACATTCTTGCTGCGGCCGAGCTCCGAAACGGGCATGCAGGAAAAGTGTCACAGGTTAGTTGTGAAGCCAATTTAATTTATACCATTGTGTACCTATTGGGAGGCTGGTTAAACGTCGCTGCATAACAGAGCCCAGGCGAATTATTTCCTTGTGTACATTAAAGTTGAAAAATCCAAGCCCAGAAGTGAGGTTAGGATCCTTGGCTTGGGTCGAAACAATCAAGTTACGGTTTTTGCCTAAAAAAACAAAAGAAAGCTACTGACGCTACTAGAAAGCGGAAAATTATGAATTTACCTATGAGATTTGCTCATTGAGTTGCATTTAATTATCTGAAAACACCAAAACGACAAACACTTGATAAACTTTCATAAACGTAATTTGTCAGATAGATCTGTTGTAGCACTTTAGCGTGTATTTGAACTACGCACATGAGCGTACGGTTAAATTTTCAATAAAGTAATTGTGGACCCACACCTTTTGATAAGATCTCTGCTTACCTGAGCTAGTCAACATTAATATAATTTGCAATTAGATTCTATCTAAAAAGCAGGGGCATACGAACATCAAGTCAAGTAATACATAAAACAACTCACAATAATTATCACTGGGCGTTTCATAAATTTGTAATAATATTTGCTGAACCCAAAATAAAATATTAGCATTGGAGGCTCTAGCTAATTTTATTTTAAATATTAATATTAACTATATTAAAGCTATATAACCATTGCAATATATACAGGGTGCCCCTAAAAAGTTAATCATTTATAACCCCCTGTATAATCACTACCAATTTTTTTTCTGAATAGTACTTTAATTTAGAAGCTATTTCCTCTCTTACAAAATTTTATTTGGGTGAACGGTTTAGCAAAAAAAAAATTTTTTGTAAATTAAAGATAGTAAACTGTTCGTGCGAAAAAGTGATAGTTATTCTATTATTTGTCTTCTGAGTGTAGAAGAGTTGAGTAAATAAAATAAAATAAAATTGTACACACCT
The DNA here is from genome assembly GCA_940337035.1 of Agriotes lineatus. Taxonomy (NCBI): domain Eukaryota; kingdom Metazoa; phylum Arthropoda; class Insecta; order Coleoptera; family Elateridae; genus Agriotes; species Agriotes lineatus. Next base: position 100,731,972 of record OW679197.1, read on the forward strand.
GCAAATCATTTTGATTAGTGATGGATACGTTTCTCCAAGAAGATAATTTTTGAGTTTAAAACTTTACATGTTCTAAATGTAGATAAATGTCATGAAGAATTAGGTGATAAAAAGCACATTACAGTATTACATAATAATGTGCGAAGTATAAATAAAAATTTTAAGGAAATGCAAATACTTTTAAAAATGTTGAAATGCTATTTTGATGTAATTGTCTTAACCGAATCTTGAAAGTTGTTTGATCCGAAAAATTTTAAACTTATTGGCTACGATACTCTTTATAATTATGGCGAAATTAACCAAAACGATAAGGTAATTGTATTTATTAGAAACTCCTTAAATTATAATTATCGAGTAATTAACATTGGCTTAATAAAATGCTTAAGAATACAAATTAATATTAAAACAAAATAATTTGGTGTCACTGTTCTGTATAGACCGCCTTCTACTAATGTCCATGACTTTAATAAAAACTTTAGAAATTGTTTAATACAAAATTGTAATAAATCAGAAGAGATAATAGTTGGTGACATGAACATCAACGTCCTTCAAAATTCAGATTATGTTACTGTTTATTTGAATCATTTGTCTGAATTTGGTTGTTTGTTGTGTGCAAACAACCATACCGATTTCAAATCGGTGTTGGAAGCTGTCTAGATCATATTTTCATAAAATCTAAAGCGGATAAAGCAAATAATATTCCTAAAATATTAGAAACAACTTTCACGGATCGTTGTACAACTTTGTTAAAATTTGTTACAAATCAGAAACTCAGAGAGGTTAAATTATCACAAACTAAATGAAATTTTAATTAATGAAAACTGGCAAACTGTTGTTACACAGGATAACATTTATATATTGAAAAATAACTTTGTTAAAATTTTACAGGTTGCCATTAAATCATCCACAGAAATTTTGTAGCGGAAAGTGAGAAATATTGCGAAAAAGCCTTGGTTAACAAACGGTTTAATTATTTCAATTAAACAACGAGATATAGTCTATTTCAGCAATACAAAAAAATGCAATAATCAAGATGCATTGCGTGAGTATAACATTTACCGAAACAAAATAAATAGTTTAATTGGTAAAGCCAAGAAACTTTATTATGAAGGTAAAATTACAACCTATAAAGATCCAAAACAAATATGGAATGTGATTAATCCGTCATTAAACAAAAATAGAAATTCAAATCAATCAAAGTTGAAAACAGTCTAATAACAAATAAGAAAGAGATTGTAAATGAATTTAACTTATATTGCATAAATGTAACAGAAAATATGGCAAATAAAAGTCTAATTAGTTCTTTTGAAATTAATGAACCCACTGATCAAAATGTTGTGATAAAACTATTTTTGTACGTCCCACTGAGAAAGTGAAGTTGAAAATTGCATTTTTACTCTTAAAAGGAATAAAACCTCTGGTTTTGACATCATACCTGGAGAAACGGAGTATGATGTCCAAGCACGTGGTACAGCTTCTTGTGCACATTATAAATAACATATTTGAGAAAGGTATCTGTCCAGAACATATTAAAGTAGCTATTCTGAAACTTTTATATAAATCCAGTAATAAAGAATTAATTTCAAAGTATCGTCCGATATCTATTATAGCCAATATTGTAAAAATCTTTGAAAATTGTTAAACAAAGGCTAGTATCATTTATAGATAATAATAACCTGATGTTTTTTGATAAACGATGGGGTTTCCGGCATCATCTCAGTACTCAAAATGCAATAACTTTGTAAACTAAAACACTTTATAAAAATGTAGATGAAAGCAACCAACGTTAGCTGTTTTTATTGATTTAGCCAAAGCTTTTTATATTATTAGTTATAATGAATTATAAAGTAAATTAAATAATTTACAGTCTCCGCCACAAAGTCGGCATAATATAGGATTTTTTTTATTTTTAGTTTTTCAGAAAAACTTTTTACGTCAATAAGTTGTGCTTGTCTAAAAACCTATTTACCCCCTATCGTATATACCGAGTGATTTTTATTTATTTAGAAAACGGAGTTTTCGAAGTTGTCAAAATCCAAAAAGTGCTATTTTTCGGAAATTATGTAAGATTTCTATGAGATCTTTTTAGGATGTACTAAAGAGATGTTAGAACATGTAAATTGGATAAAGAAACATCTCCTCATTCAGACAATTGTAAAAGAACATTTACAGGATTTTTGTAACAGTACTTCATTAACAGGGTTAGATTAGAGTTTCTAGAAGCCATTTAAATAGATATTAATTAGAATTGAAAAATATTTCTCCTAAAAAACCCATTGCATAGAAAACGTAAAAATTATGCAAACGTACTACTTTTCGGTAAATAATAAAAGCTCTAAAGAAATAATTGACATTTTATATAATTTTTTCGAATTATAAATCTTTAAGGCTTCACATAAAAAAAATGCATTTTATTATTAAGTCTTGGTATGCAAAATTTTGAAAAATATTTAAGAAATTAAAAGTAAATTTTTAACTAAGTTAAAAAAGTAGGTGTTTGCTGGCTTTGAGATTGTTCAGTTAGCTAAAGATAACACACTCTAAAAAATCTCATTGAAATCTTACTTAATTTTCGAAAAATAGTACAAAGAATATTTACAGAAACTTGCAAATGCCTTATTGGAAACAGATTACAACAAAGTTTAGGATGAAATGGCAACAAAGGTCCGGAAAATAGTAAAAGAATATTACCATTTTAATTGGGCCGGCATTACCGATCAATGGGTTTACTACTTAACTTTGCAAAATGTGTGTTTTGCAAATAAAACAAATAATCGTTTGGAATCTGTAAATAATAAATTAAAAAGTGTAATAAACAGAGACAGTCCAATGGAAGACTTAATATAGTATGTTATGGGACATGTGGTTGAAATTTTATCAGCCACGAGTTGCATATTTTTCTACGAAATTTTTAAAATAATAGTAATTTACGTTACAAGACCGAAATGTAGTGTTTTGCAGGTCGAGCCAAGTAGATTCCAGGGCGAGGCGCAGGCGAGCCCTGGAAGCCTGGGAAGACCTGCAAAACACTTTCTGGTGGTGTATCGTACAATTTTTTTTTACGACATCCGAGTCCATACTTTCAAACTTACGAATTCCTTTTCGAAAACTCAAAAAGATTATGACATTAGTATCTATTATTTGACTTATCCAAACAATATTGCAAACTTGTTTCCATAGTAACGAAGGCATCAGGGACCGGCAAAATCTTTTACCGGTCTCTGATGCCCGTTTTCTGATCTTGACCGGCAAAGCATTACTTTCTGGGGAAAAAATTCGCCAAAAAGTGCATATTTTCTGGTCGGTCATAAAAAACGTTAATAAACCATTCAAACGTCAGTAAAATGTGACATTATAACACAGAATAATATATTGGTGGCACTGTAAGTCTATGTAAAATTCCAAGTTAGCAGGTTAGGTTTTGCGTCAGTCTGTGTCAATTTAATTGCAAACAGTTTAAAATCCCGGTAGACCGAACATTTCAATCTCTAGTGGTTGAAATGCAATTTCAACCACCGAAATCAAAGTTAAAATGACTGATTTCAATGTCATGAGTAGAAAAAAACATTTATCTGCTTACATTAAGACAAGTGTTCGAGTTGGAAAGGACGTGAAGAACTCTCAGATGATAAATACAAAGTTAGCAGAACCATTCGAAAAACACTCTGCTGAGTATTTATATCGGGAATATTTAACAACGTTTGCCTTTGAAAAAGTGGAGGCGCAGCTAAATGTTTTCAGAAGATAAAACTACAAAAAATTCAACAGCATTGGTAACGATGTTTTTTTGGCAGTAACTTCCGAGGGTTTCATACAAGTAACCTTGATGAGCTGTGAATGTCTTTTCAGAAAATCTACACAGTTGCCCTGCAGGCATATCTTTAACTGTAGATTTAAATGATCGTTGCCTTTATTCGATGTTAATTTGTGTCTAAGTAGATGGAGCCGATCGTATTGTGCAAATATTTTGAACAAATTTGGAATCAATAAAAATAAAACTGATCAAGAAATACGTTTGTGACTGATTATAATAAAGTTGGCAAACAAGTAGAGCAATTAAAAGGTAGAACCCAAATATATGACTAATCATGCCAAATTTAAGCTTATGGATGATCAAAGTAAAAAAAATGGCTCAATTATGTAGTGAGGTATCCACTCCATTTTTTTGTGAGAGGTTGAAAATCATTCAATCTATTATAAAGCATTAGGAAGAAGGGCGTGAAGGACTTTTTTAAAGACAATTTTACAGAGAGTAAAGAACATTTTGATGCTACTGTTCTAACAAATGGTGATGAGCAAGGAATGCAACAGAGTCACAGTGCAATGCCAACTAGTCATCAAATTCAACCAGAGGAAACTGCTGATATTCTAAAAACTAATGATAAAAAACAATGTCAAAATGAAACCGAAAGTTATGGATCTCTTTGTGAAAGTGCAATAACTACTCGTATTAATAAAATTCAAGTTGAAGAAACTATCGATGTCCCACAGAGCGTTGATAATACAAAAAAACAAGTTGTAAAGGAAGTAATTATTGAATGTATTGGATTTACGAATGATGATGAAGTAAACGAAAGGAGCGATGTCCACTGCGAAGATAAACTTCAGCCTAGCGATATTGGTAATAATTATTACTAACAGTAGTAACACGGATTGTATATATAGGTATATAAATTTTTTGCCGTTTTGCAGTTTAACAGATTGAAATTGATACAGCCAATCACGAGGCTGTCGCCACAAGTTGCGACAGTATTCCGCAGAACATCAAAATGCCAGCCAAGATTAAAAAAACGAGGGCGTCCAAAGGAATATAGCAAGTTGTTCTCTGAATGTCATTTTTTGGCAGTGGTCTATTATATGTTTTTCGGACTTTTTCCACTGTCTAGGGTGTAAATCACACAACGTTTCGGGAGTTTTGATCTACTCCCGTCTTCAGGTGTTCCTGGTTAGTCCTGAGAAGGACTGATATTATACGTTTTTCAACGTAAATTTGTGCCTCCCCCGAGGGATATAGCAACACCGTAATTGACCTTAAAAGAAAATCAAATCAAGAAGAAATAAAGCCGTCTATTTTATACTTATTTTATGTACTCCCTTCCTACTAGTATTTATATTTTTTATATTTTATATAGGTACCCTGGTACTTATTACTTATTTCGGTTTATTCTCAATTAAAAATTTGTTATCATATACCACTTTTTTTTTAAATAATTATAACATTTTATTATTATCCTTGTTTCTGCACTACTTTACTATGGTATTAGAATGAATGTGAATTAATCTGTTTATGTGTTTTTTTATTTGTTAATTATATTATAAATTAGCCCAGAATTTTGTTTTTTAATAAAACCTTGAAATCTTTAGAAAATCAGATAAAAGTGGAATCAGCGACAAAACCTAAAAATTCTTTGTCGGCAGCTCATTCGGGTGCCGTTGCCGGCAGCGGAGGCACCACCTAATTTATTACTATTAAATATTAAAAGTATAAGAACCTAAAAAGCCTTTAATGCAAGTGTTTGTGACTGGTTATAGTATTTAACATTACAAGCCAGGTAAAACAGTTTTTACTGGCGATAGGATTGGGATGACTGGCGAGCCGTTAGGCGAGCCTGTCATATCCTTGAGCCAGTAAAAATGGTTACCTGGTGTGTTTTGTTGAATATTTTATTTGTTTCTCACTTGTAAATAACTAGAAATTTACCATTTATTCAAAATGTCAAACTGACAAGCAACTAAATTCATCAATATGACACATACTAAGGAAGACAACTCTGGCTTTGCACTCTATCATTTATCTATGAGCACGCTTGTAAAATATAAGTGGCTAGCCAGTAAATTTTTTACTGGCTAGCCAGTTAAGAAACATTTTCAAGGTGAATACAGTGACTTGATAAATTGATGTTTACAAGTGAGGAACAAATAAATAAATTAATCTAGACAATTATTACAAGATATATTTCATTAAAATTTAAATAAACTCCAACGGCGTTCTAGCTGCATCTTTTTCCTCCTATCCACTAATTTTTCTTGTTATTAAATTGTATTGTATAAATGAACCTCAAAGATATTATGTTATTATTTAGAACTAGCAGTCCAGTGAGACAAATGTCTCATTTAACGCGCCTTCAAACCTCGATCGGTTAGGCAACCACCCAGACCTAGAAGGTGTCAAAGTGGTTGCCTAACCGATCGAGGATTTAAGGCGCAGAGGGTCGCAGCTACGTTTGGCGGCCGAAACAGTTTTTATTTAATACGCGTTCTATTTGAAAAACGGTCTTTTTGTGATTTCTCGAAAACCGGAAGTGTCACGTGACTGAATTTCGGTTCCTGACCTGACATGACCATTCCAAACATATAACTTCAATAACTTTTTTCTCTATCTCTTACGGTTTGGCTGCTGAAACAGCGTCCCAGACAGACACGTCTATTAGATAAAGGATACCCTCACAGAAACTTTTTTAGCTTACGCGGGGACATTATACTAGTTTGGATTTTGATTTTTACGTAATAATAATGTAATGTAATGTAATAATACTTGAATTCGAAGTGAATTGCTTTGAACTAACTGCTAAGGCTCCTGGCAACATATGGAGCATGGGCATCCCAGCTTCTGAGCTACAATATAAGAGAAATTGCCAAGCGTTCGTGTACTTGATGCCCCTTTTACAAATACATACATACTGCATCATCGGATAGGTTAGTTTCGTCGTAATTAAATATCTGTCTGGTGATACCCTACCAGGTTTCTCGATTGCAATTACTTCTTGTAAAGGTTTCCTGCAAGAGATCGAAATACTCCACCATTTGCTCAGACGTTGTACCCTCTTCGGATTGTTTTAAATTTTCGAAATTTCTGTGTGAAATTTTTTGTTGGTGCCTTTGAAAAGTCGTCATGTCCATTCTTTGCTCGAAAAACTTTGAGGTCCAAATGGAGACACTTTCTTACCACACCGGTCAAGATACATTTTTGCGAGCTAACGCAAATCTTGACTGTCAGAGGGAAATTAGCAATAACAATCACTTAATTTACCATAGAAGCTTCTTCTATTTCTGAGAAAACCAAAGAGCGTTCAACCAGAGCAACATGCTTATTCTGTAAATTATTAGGGAAAATTGCCTTGGCAATACAATAATGCTTTAATGTTTAGATTATATACATGCATCCTGTACGGGCATCTGCAATTACACCATTCAGCTTTTCTTCCATAAAATTAGGGTACCTTATCAACCCATGTTTGCTTTTATACTACGATTTTTCGCTGTTAATAAATAAGAGCAAAATGTTAGTCTGGCCTGGACCACCTAATAGTTAATATATCCAAATTGCGCAATATTTTGACAAGTTTTATTTAACTTCAAAATTATAGTTACTAAGTCATGTTATGGGTCAAAAGTTATTTATAAGTATCATTGATAAATCAAGATAGTACCTACAATATCATTAAGGCAATAAGTCAAATTTCATATGTCAATGTGTTGTTCCTAAATAGTTTTAAAGCATTTCAAACTCCTAAGTATTTTGGGTGCCTAACCTGAATTCCCAAGGGTTTTTCCAACATTTTTGACAAGCTGCTTATCTCTTCGTCCATTTGCCAATATATGCTGCTGCAAGAAGCAATCCTTTGTGAAATACATTTGTCAAGACAAATGTTCCATTTATTTGGGATTTTCGCTTAAATCCTTGTTTGAAAGGTCTATATTGTGCTACGCCTCTGTTCCTGGGAATCGGGCGATTTGTCTGCCAGAAGTATTTTCGTAATTTTCTGAGAAGCAGACATATTTTGGAATTGCTTTTGTATTATTTGCTTCATTCTAAGCGTCCCACATTTTCAGCTTCTTTTAGTTTCGGACAAAAATCATTCTGTCGGATAAGCTACGCCCCTTCTATCTTTGGACGATTTGTGTATGGGAATTTAGTTTCTGCATCCGATATCGGATCACTCTTCAGGCTCCATCGCCGAGCTACATCTTACCTGCAGCCGAAGGTTGTGGTGTGACACAACCTCCTTTGTCAGTATCTCATGCTATCTTTTCGGAAGCTTTCTGCATGGTTGTGACTGCCTTCTAGGACGTCTACTTGCTACCTGATAACCAGCAACAAATGGTGTGTCTTAACCTAATCTAGTCCCGTGCTTGGGTTTAAAACCATTTGACTTCGGGGCAGAGCTGGGCAAATTACTTTTCAAAAGTAATTAATTACTAATTACCAATTACCGCCCAATGTAGTAATTTAATTACCAGAGATTCAATTACTCACAGGAAATAGTAATTCAATTACCAATTACTTAGTAATTGTAATTGTACAACATCAATTACTTTTTCAATTACTTTCAATAAAAATAATTATCATATACTTGTATTTAGTAGAATTTTCTTGCAAGTTGCAACTATCATTAGTGTCGTGTCGATTCGTAATCGTTATCTAAAAATGCTTAATTTTTATGTTTTGTTAACTATAGTAACCTAATACTTTATCACTTTTGAAGATTTTTTGATAATTAAATCTTCTAGCTACATGCACCGTTCACCAAAACCAAAAGTTTTTAGTTTGTTTTGATGTAAGATGTAAGTAAATAAATAAATTTAAGGATAACAATTATACAGGGTGTCCCAAAAAAATGGGACACCGATTTGGCATAGATTCCTTAGGTTATAATAAACCGATTAAACCTAATATACTTTAGTACAAAGTGCCTTCAGTAAGAAGGTATAGGGACTTGGAAGTTCAAATCTATATATATTTTTTTATATTAGTTTCCACATAAGTTATCACTAAAGTTGAGCTTTTTATCACGATTGTGTATTTAGTTGCCGAGGCCCGAAGGGCCAAAGCAAATAAACCACACAAGGATTGAAATGAAACTTCAAGTGCCCAGGGGTACGTTGTTTTTTTTAAATCGAGAAATCGCGAAGTTACAACATTTTAACCAACTTTTATAGGTTACGTTGACGTCGGTTGACGTTTACCTTTCGCCCAGCCGCCTACAAAAAGTTGTAAAACAATGGATTACTTCACTGCCAATTTCTCGTATTTTATTTGACGATTTCGACGTTCTATACTGCCAATTAAAAATTTTTTTTTCGAATATGAAGAAATGTCGAATTTAATTTTGGCTAGATTTTGTAATGATACTAGAAAGAATAGCACGCTGAATATGTTATAAAAGCGATTTTTCCATGTTCGTGATAAATTAATCCACTCCCTTTGCATCACTCGCTTGTAAATTAAACGTTGAAAAACTTTCACTTTTCTTAACTTGTAGAACAATCTATTATTAAATACGCTTAACATGAGGCTGAATGACGAAAATATGTAACTTACCTAAGTATACAGGGTGGAGCATTGGATTTCTTAAGTGTTTGACAGCAAATTTCGATTTAGATTTTGTAGAAGAACGATCCAATTGGCGCAACTTGAGCATTTTTTGTTGGCTCTGTTCAAAAATACTTTTTTTTACACCTTTATACGAAAGTGACATTTTCTGTCGCCTGTTGGGGGTATAGAGAAAATATACGTTTGGGTCCCTGGTTGGTTTCCAATGGCAGTGGGAGGGAATATAATACATTGACTGCCGTTGCCATTAGAGACAATGTGATTATAATTAATAATAAATCAACTAGCCTCCTGGTTTTCATATTTAAATATTTTTGAACTAGCAACCAGTGAGACAAATGTCTCATTTGATAAAACAAAAAAGACCGTTTTTCAAATAGAACGCGTATTAAATAAAAACAATAATATTTTTTAAAATCACGTGATTGAAATTCGGTTCCTGACCTGACATGACCATTCCAAACATATAACTTTCATAACTTTTTTCTCTATCTCTTACGGTTTGGCTGCTGAAACAGCGTCCCGGACGGACCAGCGTCCCGGACAGACAAGTCTATTAGATACAGGATGCAGCTGATTACAAGAGATAGTCTCATCATAAAATGTAAAAGTGTTGTATGTATAACTCTGGACTAAAACGTCATTTCATCTCTTGCATGATTACAATAAATTGATTAGGTACTGTTCTCGCAAACTCTGAAGAACTAAACTACATCTGCGGGAGGGAATGATACATTTTCCTCCCTAGTAAATAGTAATACAAATAGTTATTAAAAATGTATTAGGTAACTTCTGAAATTTTAAAACAAAATATCAATTCTTATTATTTTTCTGATAGGTATCCAGAGCAAAGGTGTACACAATTGCGCAAGATGAACCTAATTTGGCTACAACAAAGACGGGAAATAATTTAAAAAACGCAAAATTTTGGAATTTCACATTTAAAGGAGAACTACAATTAAAAATTTGGAATTTTCATTAAAAAATTAGTACTTTACTCTGCAAGATCTTTTAAATTATGCGAAAGAAGAACTACAGTACAATGGATCTCGTAGTATAGTATGAAGGATAGTCAAAGGCATGGGCTATAAATTTAAAATCGTGAAAATATTATGTGAACAGCAACACGTTGTCGCTAAAAAAATTCCTTTTTGAGGCAGTACCTTCAAAAAAATATATATTGCATTTTCAATACTTAAAGCTAAAGCTGATGTGTCAAACATTTATAGCCTAACATTTAAACTGACACTTTTTCTACACTGTTTTAAAAAACGTTCTTAATTTCAACGCCTACTCGGTGTCATGTAAAGTTGAAACGGACTTTACATTTTATATATGTTTTCCGCTGTTTAAATGTTGTTATCGGATTTTGTCCGTTTAATTCAATTCCTCACTCAAAAACGTAATTTTCTGGACTTAAGGTCTGTTACACTTGCACGGATCGTTTAAAACAAGCAAATTGAAATGAATAAATATTCATTATGAACCAATATCATCTAATGAAGCTATTTAAAATTATTATTTTACTGTAGGTATTGTAATCTGTAATGTACTTACCGCAAATATTCTTATAGCGTCTTACACTTAGCGTCTATCACAATAAATGTGTCACTATTACAAACTACAGATACACGCACTAATGCTCGTGGACGCGTCATACAAAATGCAGAAGTTGCTGTTATTCGACTCGTCAGAGGAAATAATAAATTAAGCATATATTGCGCGGGGAATACCCTGCGATTTGCTTAATATGTAACTTAATAAGACCTTATTTATGCGTTCTGGAGATTTAGCACCCTATCGAGGTCAGTAATTCAGTAATTGAAATACCACAAGGTAATTCAATTACCTCGAGTAATTTCAATTACTACAAGTAATTCAAATACCTATAAAGTAATTTAAATACTTTAGAGTAATTTAATTACACGAAAGTAATTGAGTAATTGAATGCAGTAATTAATTACTTTTAAAAAGTAATTTTCAAGTACTTTCTAACAAAGATGGCAATTCCCAATTACAATTACCGCATTTTGAAAAGTAATTCAATTCCAAGGCAAATAAACAAAAAGGAGTTTAATTAGTAATTTAATTAAAAAGTAATTAATTACTGCCCAGCTCTGCTTCGGGATAACCTGTACTTGTGGAATTCCGTATAACTTGTAGTGTTTCGTGTTAATGTTAATATATTTTAATATATTTATCAAATACTACATTGTCTTCAAACTTAGATAAATATAGTATAACTTAGTACTTACCTATGTAGGACAAATATTTTCAATTATTCAAGTTTCGGTTTACTTGAGGTACTTTTGTCAATGTTAAAGGTTAGATTGGAATTTTGGATGTGTCTCATGTACCATCAAAGTTACTAATATTTTATTTTTGAATCTGGTGAAGCAATTCAGCAATTACTTTGAAATTCAAAGATTGGGATTTCACTTCAGGTTAGTGACCGTTCAACTTGGTTGAATTAAGCTTAATTATTCCTTTATTTGAAATATATTGCGTTAATAATTCTGTTTACTCGACAAATTGAAGCTGATGATGATTTTAAATAGTTACTAAGCGTATTCCGGAGTTATTGATGTGCTTAATCCAAAGCCAAGTACTTGGAATATGTAGGACCTATCTGTTCTTGCATTTGTAGGTTTTGAGTCAAATTCAATCCGAACCCAAAATTTAACCTTTAATAACGCTATCGCGGTTATGCGCTTTTACCGAGTAACCTGTTGGTATTGCAAATTGCTAATTGTACCGTCAATTTATTCTTTCTGCATGACTTATATAGCCTAAATATTCATAACTTTTAATTATATACTTTTATTACTTTTAAAGCGGCTCTCTTTTATTACTGATATATTTCCTGAGATATTTGATTAGGTTTGCTGTACTTTGCTTTGCTTTGTATAACTATACTGGCCCGTTATTGATGCCTGCGAATCTTACTTATTTATTCATTTATTGGAAAGCAAGCAAAACGTGAATCAAAACCCAGTAATATTGCTTGCGATTTAAGTTCACATTACAAAAAACATCATATGCATATCTGTGCCCTTGCCGTTCTTTTTCTTTTTCAGGGATTCGTCTACTAGGACCTTTCGACGTGTACATTTTATTTGATTAGCAAAGTGCTTGGGTTAGTTGCTACTTGATGCTCATATATTTTTTTGCAGTTTTGAAATTAGAGTCTCTCGTTTAACCCACAACCAGCTCCGGCTAAGAAGTCGGCTACCTTTGCTTCTCTTCTAGATATCTGCCAGAGTGACATAACACGGAGTCTAAGTAAATATTAATTATGTCCCCAAAGAGAGTGATCAATTGAGTATGTATCGGTTAATATTCAAATACTAGATAGATAGTATAATGTAAGAAGTATATAGATTTTTGAAGCAGATATTAATACTTATTTACGAACACACTTCTTTGGTGGCTTACTGAATCTGCCTAAAAAGGGAAGGATAGACAACCGCACGCTGGCGACATTTCTAATATACTAGAGAAACTATTACAAGCTCTACAATAGGGTTATACTCAATATCGTCTTTGTCAAGCGGTAAAATTAAAAATGGAATATCAGTCAAAGTATCGTTTCGAGTCATAGCATCACTGGTCGACGGTTTCACTTTAATACTTTTACTTCTAGACTGGGTTGCTATTCAGAGTCAAACTGAAAGACGATGAGATTTACTTTCTGGTCTTTGATAGTCTTCGTTCTTCTATCTTGGGTTTCTCTATCTTACAAACATAAAATTGTTTTTCGTTTGGTGTATTCACGACAGTTTCTCCTAGGAGCAAATGCTTACACCATTTCAGTCGATCTTGCTATATTAGAATTAAATATTAAAAATATAGAATTTATCGATATATATCATTTTTTGAACTTCTAAACTAGGAATTATGACCTTGGTACTGATATTGAAGTAAATACCTATTCAAGACGCCAGAGTACCAATTTTTCCAACAATAAAGAACAAGAAAATAATATGTAATACAGAAGTTCACCATCTTTATTACAAGATCAAAAACGGAGGTTTTGTAGCACTTCTGTGTCAATTAAAGATATATGGTTATATCACCAATTAACGTACGTAATACCGCTATAAGCATTTGTAATATCAAAGTGTTGATACTTCTACTACCTAAATTTTAATGGTTACTGCTGAGGCAAACAAAGTTAAAGATATCCTAAAAATACATTTTAGTGTCTGGTTAAAAATAATGGAAGGTTATGATTAACTACGGAATTGATCTAGAAATGTGCATCGAATTGTTGAGACGTTTTACGACGCTATAAAGATTTTTACTGGAACCTTTTGACATTGAAGTGGCCAATACAGCAAGATATTATCTGCAATTGGAGCTCTAATTTACTTCTAAATTTTATAAAAAAATTACTTAATCAATAAAATTCTCAGAAATATTAGCCTATTTATAAAAGAATTTGTTTTATCATGATACCCAGTTGAAGCAAAAAACTTGAAACCTACCTTTTTCATCTGTTGCAGCAAGATAGTATCATCTTGATGATACACTAGATTTTTGCACATATATAGCGGGCCATGGTCTGTCAAACGATATAGAGCAAAATGTATATAAACTTTTGTACAGAACATACGGAACTTTATATATTGTAGACTAGCTTTTTACTCCACCATATAGGTGGCCTTATTGTAATTGAAATAATTTTTGTATTTTTAAATTGAGCTGTAAATAGAGTTTTGCAGAAGAAAATGCTTTTAATGTCTTTAATAAAGAAATTGCACCGAAAAAAAACCATATTTTAAACACAGTGTTCATAATTATGAACAAAATGAGTATAAATATCTTAATATATTCAATAAAACTGAAAAAAATACACAATTACAATTACACAAAAGAAAACATCGTTTGCGGTAAGATTCCAAGCTGCGCTCCCAAGGGATTATGATTTGTATAGTTGCATTGCGAAAGGCATTGTGGCGATAGGACTGCTCACGACACAATTTTATATATACGAATATTTGTAACACATTTTCTACACTTCCACAAATTGATAACCAAAAAATAGCTGGAAACATATTTCCAGATATAACACTAAAAATTCAAAATGTAACTGTAAGCTGATTTTATTTACTTTCCAATTGTGTTAAAACACTGGACGTGAATATAAAGCTATTAAAAAATAAAGGAACATATTTGTTGTATTCACAAAATGGAGATTTTTTTCTTTTCGTTTGGAGGGTATAGCATACTTTTCAACTTTCTGCTAGTGCATTGGTTTTTTTTCTTTTATTTGGTAGACAAAAACAAATACGCTATTAAATTAGGTATACATAGATAAGATTGTTCAGAAACTAATAAAACAGAAATACAGAGCAATACAAAATACTACAAGAGAACTGGCAATTATTCCAACATTTACGAGAGTTAGCTGCAGTAAAACAGATTATGTTAGAAAACAAGAACGAAAAAACAAACCTCCCAAAAGAGGGAAGTTAAGTGTAAGAACATTACGACAGTACAAGTGATAGAAAGCGAAAGGAGAAGGAAAATATCTAAGTCACCTTAAACAGCCAAAATTAAAGCTTTGAAAGAATACGGAAGAATAATCGAACCAATTAATAAAGAAAACTCTTAGCTAGGTACTCTACAACCTTAAAAAACAAATAAATCATATTAGGAGTAAATAATGTGTAATAGTTATAGAGGGGCAAGCAATTTTAACTGGGTATATGAAATATTTAAACATCTATTATTTGCAGTTAATTTTGAAGAAACACGGGAAACCTTACCTCCCCAACCCAAGTATATAGTCACGCTAGACGAAAGGAAACAATTAGTATGAAATAGCTAAATATGTTTTTAAAAAAGCTATTACTTGAGACAACTGTATCCAATTACCTTCGAAACATTTGTTACCTTTACTAAATTCTTTGACCACAACTTTTAGAAAACCACTTGTTTACAGTTACCGGTTGCATTTAGCTCAGTGAGATGACGTGCAGTTCTTTAAGTACTTAACGGTAGTATATAAAAGCACCAACAAAAAGTTTTTTGCCAAATTACGGCAAATGTATCCAGGTTGTCAAAAGAGAAATCGTAAACTCCAGTATCACACAAATTTCCTGAAAGCGAGGTTCCAGTTAACATGGGTAGCCATAATAATATCAAACCCACAAAGGTGGTATCACAGTATAATCACAAATTAGATACTATATGGTACAAGACACAGGTAATTATTCGCAGGTAAATATAAGCCTAAAAGTTAAGAGACACCTCATAATACACATAAATTGAAGACTTACAAACTTTATAGCACTGCGAATTTATTTATCGCACACATTAAAATAATACACAAAGTTACAAGACAATATGGAAAGCGGACACTTTCCAAAACACTCAGGCTGACTACATCACTGCATGAAGACGGGACCAGCAAGAAAGAACAATTACCTACTGACATGGACTCAAAGCGAAAAAGTAGGCGTGGCTCACGCGAGCGAAATACGAAATCTGAACCACAGACATCGAAATTAATAGATGCGCCAACAAAGACAGCACATTAAAGTTTATAAGTTAATACTTTAAGTAACCTCTCTACAACAGCTTCCACGCGGCCTGGAAAACCTTCTTCTAATGGTAAGCACAGGTCAGGCACAGCAGTAACAACAAAAATTGTGGTAAAAGATCAGGTAAACTAGGATTGTGTAATAAAAACTAAAGGATTCTCTTAAAGTAAAAGTGAATGAAAAGCAGAGTTGATATCTATTTAGAAACGTTAGAAAGGTATCATTGTCCGTCAATGAAGAGACATATTTTTGATTTATAAATCTATTAAAAAATATTGTTCCATTTAAGGGCGCTAAAAACAATTAATAAATTTAATTTAGTTACAGCAATAGGAGAGATTTTTTAGAAACTTCCAGATAACGATAGACAAAGATACAAAATTAAAAACAAAATTATACTAGAACGACCTTTCACAATCAGACAAAACATGTCCAGACAAGAAAAACGGTTACTATACACGTTAAAAACTGATAGCACAATTAAAATTCTACCTGCAGATAAAGGTAACTACTGTAATATTGGACGCAGACATACGTATACAATGAAAAACTGATAACATTAATCAGTGAGGGACAATGCACTAAACTACGAAAAAATCTATCGGGTACAATGGAAACAAAAATTTACAAAACATTATACAACACAAAGACGAGTTCACAGATCTTGTACGGCGTACACTAGCACCACACATTAGTAAGCCTGCTCATTTTTATGGATTGCAAAAAATACGTAAACTAATGTACCACTTAGGCCAATAATTAGTTCTAGTGGTTCACCGTGCCACACTAAATATTTATTTACTTAAAAGGGTTCACCCTCTATCATGGAGTACTGACTCATACATTAAAATCACACCACATTTCCTTGAAAAAGTTAAAGAAACGATCCTAAACACTCAACACTTAATGGTTAGAGTTTAGTAGTTTGTCTATTTATCAATGTTCCAGTAGACAAAACACTCAACATCATAGAACAAATATTACAAAACGATGACACGTTACAGACACGAACATCATTCAACATTTACACCATTATAAAACTCTTGCTTTGAAACAATATATTTTGAAACGCACAATAAATTCTAGTAATAAGATTTCGGGATGGCAATAGGTTCCCCTTTATCCCCTATTGTTAATAGTTTTCACAGAAGATTTTGAGGAACAAGATGTTTACACGTACACAAGCAAACCAATAGTTGGGTGCAAGTATGTTGATGATGTTTTTGCAATTTGTTCTCATGAAGTAAACATATCTCTTGAATACATTAACAGTAAATCTGTAAAAGGCTTTACCCAGAACTTCCCTCATGGACATTTGACACTAAATAATCTTAAAAATCAAATTACGTTAGGAGCAAAGATATCTTCACGTTTCTAATACTTTAAATACATTTTCAAATAAAAAAATGTAGCCCGCTGGGGGAATTTGGACTCCGCCGTATCTGCAAAGCAGGTTGTAACCACATCGACTTTCCGACTGTACCATCGAGACATTGGAACGAGTACAGCGCTCGCCGCTCTTGAACAGAACGCTCTCATCGTGGAAACGTTTCGACTCTTTTGTGACATTATCCTGTATCTGTTGAGTCCCATTTTCGGCAAGTGTAAAGCCTGACTCATGTGAAAATTATTACTTCCTTTTATTTCAAAATTAACGTAAAAATAAACAAAATTTTATTTTTTAAAGTGCTCACCCTGTATGTATTTATCTGAAATTCTACCGATTTCATGCCAGGTATATATATAATTTGTATGCAAAATATCATCTTCCTCCGACAAATACTTTTTGAGTTATACCGTCAACAGACAGACAAACAGACAGACAGACAGACGGACTTGAGGAAACCTGTTTTTCGTCATATAGGGATCCTGAAACGTGAAGATCTGAAAAAATCTTGGAAGGTAATTTTTTCGTGATTACAATACTTCCTTCGTCTTTCAAACTCGTAAAATTTACATTAGAAACAGAACACAGTTTGAGAAAGATGCTAAAATTAATTTCAAATGCGACTACTTCAGATGGGTAGAAGCGTATAAAAAATATTAAACATTCAATTTGCGCGATGTATTTGAACTACAAAGACCCATACTCAAAAAAAAAATATAAATTGTTGCCGTTTGGAGGTTATATGCACTAATGGGAAAGCTTTCAAAAACAAAAGGGTTCCCAAGTCCAAAGTGGTAGCTTCACCCCCAAAAACCACCACTAACACACACTGCGGTGGTTTTTAGTGTTTTTCGCAGAAACCATGTCACATAGAAAATCTTATACTTACTAAAAATGGTCCTTAGAAAGTTCTCTACAAAAAATATTTATTACCAATTGCTTTTTCTCCAATGGATTTCGAGCAACAAGCGTTTTTCTTGTATTACCATTGTTGTCAAATAAAGACAAAGGTACAGAAAGGAGTTCATGCTTGAAACAAGAGCGCAAATCCGCAAATCGTGGAGAATAGATAGTGCATATTATTCGTTGGAAAAGTTCAGTAGAATCGACTTGAATAAGTCATTGCCAACTGTAATTTTTGTAGGTGATGGAGCCATAGTCCTTACTATGTCTGCACGCTTCAATTTAAGTATTCCAAATTCACTGCTTTCGGTAACATGCAAACTGTTCTCCAACCGTTTTCGCTTAATAACAATTGGTTTTCTCCTCGACAACAAAACAAGTACATAGTGAAACAAGATTCCTGTAATACTAAATGGAGAGTGTTTCTGGAGCCACTGTTCAAATTTTCGACAATCTTGTTCGTCTGTTTGTATTCTGGAGTTCCTCATTTCTACATGTTGATCTCTGGTGCTTGGCGGGATACCGCAATACTTTTCCACAGCTTCGCATACGTGGTGAGTAGATGGCATTCCGAGAATCCATTTATTCAGAACACTTTCTGAAAAACCCTCTTCTATGAGTCAGACCGCCAAGACCTCTGATGCATCTCATGAGCGTTTGCTCAATAGTCATATCCGACCAAATTCCGGACCAATGTTTTTCTGAACGACAAATTGTAACAAAACCCTGCTGTGTAAATTGCTGATATTTTTTGTTACTCATATTCTGATTAAGACAATCCATTTTCTGGAGATGAAGCTGACATAACTTTGCATACAGAAAACGACCAATTGCATGAAAAATTGGAAGCATTGGTCTAACGCAACGATAATGAAGTTCCCAATTCCCCTTGCATTCCGATTGAATAAAATGGATTACAATAATCACTAATTCTAAATATTGCAATCATAATTTTGCAGTTTTTTCCAATTTCGCGTTTGTTGCTTCTGGAAACTTTAATCCAATTTTTGTAAGGGTGTCGTCATTTACTAAGCTGTCAGAAGTTAAAGTATTCTTTTTATTATTATTTATATTATGATGGAAATAGCTCAAAAATTAAGACAATAAGCTCGAATTGCTCTTGCGTATGCATGGCCCGAAAGTATATGAGGAACAGATGCAGAAGCGTATACAGTTGACTCTAATTCTGCAAGTCCATTGTCAGCCATAATAAATCCGATTGATCCCAAGAACGACATTAGCAGATGGAATCCTCCCAATCTGACAACGACATTCGTAAATTTTCCGTGTTCAGCGTTGTTTTGTAGTACAATGTCCTTTGCTTTTATATATAATGTTTAGTCAAAGGTCATGATGCACGTAGATTGCCCACTTTTTTTGCTTTCCTCTACTGCGTAGCTCAAAACGGTCAGTATAGTACTTAACTGGGTCGGATGATGATTTACAAAAGGTAGTGCGAAAACCCTTCACATATGACAGAGTTGAAATAATTTCTGTCATAAATCCTTGCCACGTAGAAAAAGAGGGTTGGTGCAAAAAATGTAAGGTCGGGTGAAATATTGTGACCAAAAACACGCATCATTAATCTACGCTGAAAGCAACCCCCCACTTTTATCGCTTGTTGCTTGAATCCATTGAAAAAAATGGAATTGGTAAGGGAAGCCTTTTTATCGATAGTTTGATAGGGAATATTTTTGATAAGTATAAAATTTTTTGTACGATTAATTGTTTCTGAGAAAAATGCTAAAAACCACCGTAGTGCGTGTTAGGGGTGGTTTTTGAGGGTGAAGCTACCACTTGGGAATTGGGTACTCTTTTGTTTTTGAAAGCTCTTCCATTGGTGTGTATAACCTCCAAACGGCAAAACTTTATAATTTCTTTTTTCTAATTTTGTTAATATGAATGGGCTAGAATGGTATAGTAGCCCACTGGTCAAGCTAGATCCACCCACCTGTCTTTCATTTATGACTCGTAATGGCAAAAGCAACGACGTTGCGAAGTAACCTAAACGTAATTTCAGCGTAATATGTCTTTCGTAAAAGAATGCACAAATATCCTCTAATACTGGATTCACATAGCCATAATTCTATTGTAATCTTAACGAATAAATTTGTGACGATTATTCTGTAAACATTTTCGTTTATTCGGCATTCTCTCATATACCACTAGTCGATTTTCATTTCAATTTCACAACTAGAAAATGAAATGCCTAGCTAAGTACTTGAATTATGCCAGCGATAGTACCTAGTATCGCATAGTAAAATGCATGAAATTGCAAATTCTTCTGTAAATTAACGATTTAAATCTATCAATAAAATGGAGCATAATTAGATTGTAAAACTTTCAGTGACAGATGTTCAACAAGTATAACTTAACAAAATAACTTAAATTTTCTACGAGTGGGGTAAATAATTTTAATGATGGACGTATATGTTAAACTTTGATTTATGGTGTTCAGCTTAATCGAATGTAACGGGTTATTAGTATTTATTGCTTATTGGTGTTTGACAATCACAGTAAAAGCTGTAGAATTTAAATTTATGGTTGTTTTGAATACAAACAAATATTGCGTCTGTGTTTCCTCGACGTCGTTAATTTTGATAGAAGAATGACTTTTTCTCATGCAGCTCACGTATACATAGAGTTGGAAAGGAGTTTGTATTCATTGGAGGAGGCGATTACAAAAGTTACAGTTTAAGTAACACATGTTTATACAGAAAGTATGCAATTCTTTAAACAATATATAGCTACTGCAATGGCTCGTACTACTTGTAGTACAGATGCTTTCCAAATACTTTTTCGACATGATTTTAAGTCACAATGTTTAGTTCGAAATTAGCTGCAATGCCTGCAAGAAAAATTTAATAAGAGTATAATGAGCATTATATAGCTTATGAGAGAAGAGGAAACGAAGTTTCTGTTCTCTATACATATTGTGCGTCTTGAAAAACCATATCTTGTAATTTTGTATCTCGCAAATGTGTTTCTAAAATTTAGTCCCTATTCGTATAAAACCTTAGCTTTTATAGTCCATTTAGTAAAATGTATTGTGATGGTTTCTTGAACTGGAGAAAATCGAACACCGAACAACTATTACATTCTTATTAGGGCGGGTATTCATTTTACTAAAATAGCTGTTGTGAATAACTGTGATTTCACTTGAACTTGTGCACTGGTTCAGTAGATATTAATCAAGACCCAGGAATAATTTCCCTTGTGGGTCTATCCCCATAAATAAAATTCGCTAGGTAAATTTTAAACGTTTGTATTGCAAAATACTGGGGGAAAGTGGCCGAGGCTGAGCTCAGCAACGGGTTTTAAGCCAAGGGTTGCAACCTTGCGCGCGCAGACCAGCCTTACACAAATGTACAGCGTTAACATTAATTAACATTCCGCCCGCCTTGAACTGACGGGTTCAAAATTATGTTTTTACAGCTTAAATATCATATAAAAATACACACATAAAAACAACAACCGCAGTATCATGGAATTACATGAAATACATTTAGAACAGGAAAATTATTACATAAATATATACACAGTGAGCTAAAAAAACTGTACAATATTTAAATACTCGTATTTTCAATAGAATTTTTTGTATAGCTTTTCGATGACACAATAGTCATTTGAAAATATTAATGACTTACGAGGCTATAAAACCTGTACCGCTTTTTTGGCCCACTGTGTATACACAAAAACAACATCCATAATCATGGAAGTAAATGAAATACCTTCGCAAGAAGAAGTATTACATAAAAATATATAAACTTATAACAGATAGAATTATGGAATGACATAGGTAATAGACCACTAAATCAAACCAAGAATAATATCGTCTACTGTTATTATTTATAGGCGCACACCAACACGTCGCAAATTGATAGTGTTTCACTTACGTCACCGGCAAGATGCAAAGTTTGTGCACCGTACGCCTCGTGGTTTGGCCGTTTGCTGTTACGATCACTGCTGCTCTGGGAACACCGTCATTTGTAGGAAGAACTTCGATCACGCGTTCTAAAGACCATTGCAAAGGAGGCAAGTTTTGGTCCTGTATTAGAACGATAGAGCAGACACGTAGCAACTCGGGCAATCGTCGAAACGATTTTACCCTTGCTTGCAGTGCAGGTACTACTTCCTTGCTCCATCGTTTCCAAAACATTTGGTGGATGTGCTGGATATGTCGGAAGTGTCCCAATCGGTTGGCAGGCGTTCCTAGGTTACTGGCTTCTGGCAAGGGGCTTAGCGGTTTACCAATGAGAAAATGACCAGGAGTCAATGGATTAAGGTCTGTTGGATCAGTGGATAAAATTGACAAAGGACGTGAATTTAATGTTGCTTCTGTCTGAACTAATAATGTTTGAAATTGTTCATAATCTTCAGAATGTAAACATTTTGAAATATCGCGCACCTACGATTTTTTTTGCATTATCCGAAGTTGTGGTATGGGGCTGGCCCCTGCGTGCTATAAATCGCCTAAGTACAGCAATAAATGCACCCGTGGTTAGATCTGTCACAAGTGCCAAATGGACAGCCCTCGTAACTAAACATATGAATATACAAATATATGACTTTATCATTTTTGGTTTCCTTGTTTTCCTATCCTTAATTTGAATAGGCCCTGCGTAATCAACTTTAACATTAAAAAAGGCCGGTGTATTCGGCTGCAATCTTTTTGAAGGGAAATCACCCATTAAAGGGTTGTCACTTTTGGCGTTTCCTTTGAAACATGTTACACAGTTATGTATTATGGTTTTTACTAAATTTCGTCCGGAAATAGGCCAATACAGGTCCCGAGTGGTGTAGCTTGAACAAGCGTCCACGTTCGATCAGCAGAGTTAAGCAACGCTGTCTCTGGTTAGAACTTGGATGGGAGTTTCACGACTGCATCTCTCGGCGCCTCGTGGTGCAGCTATCACGGAAAAAAGTTGGTCCCGGCGGTCATAACAACATCATGACAGTCTTTAGTGGGGTTGGAAGTCCTCATAACTGCACAGCGACGCCTATAATTGGCCTAACGGCTGTTGGCTGAGTGCGAATTAAATGAATAAATAAATAAATACTGTTCTCTAATACAGGCTAGCAATTGTTGAGCACCACAATGTAACAGCGTTTGATGAAAATGCTTTATTATTAGTTGCGTAAGAGGATGATTTTTTGCTAGTAATATTGGAAACTTTTTATCGTATGTGTAAGACGAATTCTTAATTCTTCCTCCAACTCGTAAAATACTGTTCGGATCCAAAAAGGGATTTAAACGTAAAACGTTTGAAAGCATTTATTTAAAGTTTTATTGGATTTTCTCGAGAAAACGTGTCTGCTTGACATAATTTGATGAGATTAATTGTTGCTTCCTTTAATTCGGATATTTTAAATGGTACAAATAATCTTGCACTTTTAGAAGACCTTAAATTGTTTTTGAAGCGAACAATGCACGCTAGTGCGCGAACCAACCTGGTAAAATTGGAAAATTTTTGAAATAAATCAGTGGAAAAAATATTCAGTACTCATAACGTGTTGAATGTTACTTTTTATTTAGGCAAGCTGTAAGATTGAATTATTTGTTCAAGCCACTTATCAGCAGCTAAAGACAAAAATTTTGGACCAGAGAACCAAATTGTAGTGCTTAATAGATCACATACAGAAGCACCTCGTAACACCAGGTCGCCAGGACTATCGGCGGATCTCACGTGAAACCACTCATTTTTATTTGATAGCTCTTGTATGTAACCTATCCGATTTACTACGAAGGTTTTATATTTATTTGCCGTAGAATTAATCCAATGCAAGACAATTGTGGAGTCGGTCCAAAGAAAGGTTTGATCAAATTTAAGAGCAAGGCACCCTCTGCACTAATTGTACTACTACAGCTTACCGTAAATTTTCATATGGAAAATGCCAACTAGGATTCCAGTTCTCGGCTTAGTGCAGTTCTCGGCACCACTGACTGGACTAAGAATTAGAACGTTAGTGACGTACATTGAACAACACGAAATAATGTCTGTTTTCACCGCATTGCGGTTCTACCGCCGCGCCGGTGAGCTTACGTTTCTGTTCTTGTCGTTGTACGATCATAATGTAAACAAAGGTAAAAGGTGCAGTGGTTGTGTTCGCTAATATAAAGCGCTAAGCCGAGAACTGGAATCCTAGTTGGCATTTTCTATAGCAGGTAGCAGCTGCAACACAGGAACCGTTTCTTTTCACTGGCTGAAGCGTCGATGCATCGCCAAAACGGCTATTGACCTGTTTCTTGGTGTGGTTGTAGATAATGGCGATCAGGTTGATCACGCTAATTCGGCTTCGATAGAACCAACTTTATGTTTTGAATAACTGCGATTTCATTTGAACTTGTAGCACTGGTTCAGTAGATTCTAATCGAGACCCAGGAATAATTTCCCTTGTGGGTCTAAACCCATAGATAAATCCTTTACTTTTCGAATAACCGTAGCGTGTTGTCAATAGAGGTGTTGCGATTTATATGAACTTTCTTTGTTTTCGGTTCCTCTAAAGCTGCATTCCAGATACTGTTATGCAGTTTGGCATAACTGACGTCGGCGTCTTCATTTTGATCAATGCCATTGTTCTTAAGTTTTGCCTGATAATTACTTTGGTACAGTGCTTTTATCGACTCATCATGGAGTGATTCGATTTTTTATTTATTTTTATATATTCTGGGCTGCATTCTTATTCTTTTTATTGTTAACATTATATTTCCTAACAATAAGTTATGGTCACTTTCAACATGGGCAGATTTTAAGCATCCGATATCTAATGGTTGTGAAAGGTGGAATTTTCGATTTGTTATTATTTAGCCTATTGTTGATTTTTGACCTCTCGTGTTTTGTCATGTAAACTTATGCTGTCTTTTTTGTTGGTAAAAGTAATATTAGTACGCAGTTCGTTGTTACAGCAAAATTGTGGCATGATTTCACTGCTCTCATTTATTACCTCTTCATTAGAACGTTGTTTTATTCTCGGTATGATGGAATTTCCCATACGAGAATTGAAATCCTCCAGCACTATGAGATGGTCACTTTTTGGTATGGAATCCATAAGTTCCTGTAAGCTTTCATAGACCCATTTTCGTTTGTACCGCCTTTAAACGAAGGGGTTGACAAGGCCTTTGCTAGCTTTTTTAACATTAGGCAGAATATGGCATGGTATAAGGATCAGGCTAAGAAATGCTTCGGACTTTTACAATTGAAAAGTAGATTAATAAAAGAATTGGGTGCCATGTCGTTACTCACAACAAATAAAACAAGTCTAGCTAGCTTTGATTCGGAGTAGCATTTTAGAACTCACTGGCTATAGCTTAAATTGCAATTTTAGGATAACACCTGTGCAATCGCAATTGACATAAACGTACAACGCCAAGGCCGTTATCCAACATATAGTATACAGGCTATTTCAGCAATTTCGAAATATTTAAATACTAGCACTTCAGCGCTAACATCAATTGGGTCAAAAGATTGATTTGACACGCTCAGTTTAAGTTGCCAAGATCTTATTAGAACTGACATAGTTTGAGGGATAATGCCTTTGTCGATTAAAGAAACGATGCTCATAAGGCATGTACTTACAAATTATTAATGATGAAGTCCAGCGATCGGCAGGGGAGTCCTGTTCATTGCATTTTTCTCCGAAGACCTAAGGCTAACTGACTGCATGATTCTCAGAATGTCAAGGTCGAACTCAAAAAAAGCTAGCATCAAAAGAAAGGAAATCCCTGGGGCGTGAAATTGGGAAACTGGTTAACTCAAGGAGGAGTCAAAACGTTAGTTCCGGAATGCTGAATGTAAGCCTTCGTGAGAGCCCATAATAGCTGCTTAATTTTAGCCCGTAGCTGCTTAATCTTAGCCCGTAGCGGCTTGATTTTAGCCAGTAGCGGCTTGATTTTAGCCCGTAGCGGCTTTCAGAACGGTGTTCACGGCTTAATTATTGCAGAAGACGCATCGCAGCGATTTTGATAATCGGAAAGGCGCAGAGAAATCCAGCCAATGCTGGAAGCGCCTTACGAAAAACAACGCCTAGCGGCTTCGCTTGATTGAAAAACAAGCACGCCTCCGGAAAATCAATAGTATTCCAACTATTCTGTTGTTTTAGCAGCCTACGCGAATCGAAATGCGAAAAGAAAGCATCGACACGAAAATGTTGCAGGTGTTTACCTCTAAATGCGAACGCTGGACACGATAAGCTTGAATTCTTTTGCTACAAAATATAGCTATACGGTGGTTCGTAAGCGGATGTTAAATGCATTAACGCGCTATTGAAATAAAATTGAAACACGTTCCATTATTGGATTGTAATTTTCAGGCGTATATTAATGTTATATTTACGCATCCTATCCCAACGTTTAACTTTACTAGGATGATTCTTTCCGATTTGTATTGGATGTCTGCTATGCAGTCTTGTATTTTTTATGCATTAATCTTCCAGCACCTTCTTTAGCTATCTTTCCCTTATCGACTCTATTATACGCTAAAATGTAATTACCGTAGATAACTATTCCTTTTATTTTTGTCTCTGGCAAAGCGCACATGTCATTTTTATTCGCTTCTATTATAATGTCTGGTCTTTTTGACCTGTGCTCTAATATTCCAGATTCCGAAGAGAATGGTGATGTTTTTCTTCCGATTTTCCATTTCCTTTTTCTCGCTGTGGTTGGCATCAAGTAATCAGTCCGGCCGTTCCGATGCTCAATTTCTGCATATTTAATGGCATCGCCCTTAGTATGTTGCCAGCTTACACTGGAGGGGATTGTTTATCGACCTTCTCTGGTCTAGAACCGACGTGTTCAGTTATCGGCAGAGCTACCTTGTGCAGGATGTGGCTTTTCACCACGCACGT
This sequence comes from Agriotes lineatus, assembly GCA_940337035.1. Lineage (NCBI taxonomy): Eukaryota > Metazoa > Arthropoda > Insecta > Coleoptera > Elateridae > Agriotes > Agriotes lineatus. Next base: position 100,758,988 of record OW679197.1, read on the forward strand.
CTGTTTTGGGTATGGATAAGCTATGGGCCTTTAGGCATTTATTTTTGGCTACACTTACCCCTGGATAATCTATCCTCGCTTCAGAGAATTAATGCATAATGTGTTTATTCTGTTAGACACGCCTTTGACGATTTTCGAGAAACGTTTCCAAATGTCATTACTCTTTTGTAAATGCATTCAGAATATTGTGGCTTTGTAGGGAGCATAACTCGTAAAGAAGGCAGTGACAGGCTAAGAATGCGTAATGAGCAAAATATTGAAGCTGCTAAGCAAGTAATGGGGAAACAGACTCAGACTTCAATTCGGCATTTACAATAGCAAATTGATCGATCGCATAGCACTTGCCAACGTGTTCCTAAACAGGACCTGCAACTCAATACCTACAGAATTTGAGCGTTCCACGAAATACTCCCTGTTGACAGGCCGCGAAGACAAGACATTTTTCAATATTTTTTACAAAATTTCGAAAACAAAATTGGGGCTTTCGAAAAACCTTGTTTGCAGAGGAAGCTTAATTCCACCTTTCTGGATACATCAATTCCCAAAATATGAGGAGGTGAAGCTCGAACAATCCTCATTTTTTTAATTGAAACTCTACTACACCCACAAAACATCAGAGTGTAGACAGCTGTGAGTAAAAGGATTATCGGGCCAAATTTTTTGAAGGTAAACACTCTTTTAGCAGTTTGCAACGCCAAGAGATACAGGTTAGAAATCTTGTCTCCTTTCACGGACATGTTATATGATGACGGACTCGTAGAAGGGCATTGTCAATAAGATGAGGTACAAATTCACACTAGCCGAGTAAACTTGAACTTCTTAGCAGAATTCTTTGCTAATCGTGTAATAATGTAACAGTGTTGAAATCATTTAGATGCAGTTAGGAAATTTTTGGAGTGACCTGCAGTTTCTAAGTGTATATTTGTTTGCATACTCATTTTGCATCTTTGGGATATTTTGAACAGCCTTGAGTTTTAGGGAGTTATATGATGACGGACTCGTAGAAGGGCATTGTCAATAAGATGAGGTACAAATTCACACTACCCGAGTAAACTCGAACTTCTTAGCAGAATTCTTTGCTAATCGTGTTATAATGTTACAGTGTTGAAATCATTTAGATGCAGTTAGGAAATGTTTCGAGTGACCTGCAGTTTCTAAGTGTATATTTGTTTGCATACTCATTTTGCATCTTTGGGATATTTTGAAAAACCTTGAGTTTTAGGGAGTTATATTAAATTTTCAAAATAGGTTGTGAGTATGATTTCCGGGGGCCATTTTATGCCTCTGAGTTTTAGTGTAATTTTGTTTCTGGGTGATGTGCCTGATGAATTCCCTGGAATGTTGCTTCATGCAGATCTACGATTCCAGAATTATTATGTGAATCGTCGTTCACCCGCAAGAAATTCCGTGTAAGATTGCTAGAATAAAGCCAGTTATACTGGGATAATAATTTATTTCTTCAAGATCACTTACGTATGGCTACCTTCCAACTTTGGTATGTTTTTATAGTTTCCTTTGAACACCGATTTCGATATTGTGACATTTTAGGCCTTTTTCGTTTTACTCGTACCATATTCTGCATGTGCTCCCCCTTCAGCTGTGATGTCCCTTGCTAAACCACCTGGAGAACCGACTCCTACGCAGTTCTGAGCCCCCTCAATTCTTGTGGCTGTTTCCGAGGCTTGGACCACAAGGTATTTCCCCAGTGCCATAGTTGGAGAAATACCTGCCACACCTCATGTTGCATATTCGCTTGGACGGCATCCTCAAGTCCACCATCCTGCATAGCTACTCTGACGAAGCTGCGCTGCTACGCATCACCAGGTATCTTCTGCGTGTATAGCTAGGGATTTAGTCATCTGATTTTTCAAAACGGAAAATACCATTAGTGCTGCTCTTATGCAATTTCAAGGATTCTACCTACGGTTTGTCCCGGTTAAATTTCTAGCCGATGGTACCGAGAAATTAATAAATGTGTAACTGCGATGTATTCACCTTTTGCATTTAGTTATGGGAAATAGTTTCACTTTATATGTATTTATTATTTCCTAGATTGGCTACTCTGTCAGCATTTTAGTCGCGTTCAACGTCCCTCAACGTTTTGAAATTTAATGCTTTCCAAGTGTGGATTTCCGGGAGCCTAAACATTAAAACAACTCCTTTTTAGCGCTGAAAATACACAGTTAAGTGTGTAATATTTTAGGCGTATGGTACCATTCGTTAGTTCGCGTTTATAAAACTTAATTCATCGTTGAAGCGATTTGATGAAACTCCCGTTTATCGATATCGTAGTACTTGATTCTTAAGTCACTATATACTTAGTTGAGATACGTGTAGTCGAGCGAATTGCGAGTTAAAATTATAAAGTTTTGTTTTCACTTCAAATTTATTAAAAATTTCTACCTTGTACATCTTATAATTAAAACTAAATTAAATCTACAATTACAATTACAAACAAGTAGCCTATCATAGATTTGAACATACTGTAAATAAACAATTAGGTTATTTCAAGCTCTGGTATTTTTTTTCTTTTATTATTTTTATGAAACAGCTAAGTGGTTTAGGAACTTACACGGACACCTGTAGGTTTTCTGGTTTGGACCGTCTCGAACCAGTGGCGTTTCCAGACAACCCCCCCCCCCCCCAGCCCAATTCTGCTCAGAACTAGCTGGCAAAAATTTGCTACACCACGAGACAATTCTTGAACCGCCGCACAGTGGGCTGTAACTGCATTAAGGCGGACTTACGATTTTTTTCTAAAAAATTGCATTTTTGAGTATACCAATCGACAGAACTTATTGATTATAATGAAACTTGTAACTTGTCATTTTCCGCTAAAATTTGTTTTTATATGAAAAAAATGTATTTTCTTTTTTTTTGTATGGAACGAAACAAAAAATGTCGTATTTCAGCCAATTGCTAGCCGATCTCGGTTTGGGACGTACTAGGCCTTATTCTATGACTGTTTTCCGATAGCTTTCGGTAAAAAACGCGCTCACAGAGGTGCGATTCTGACGGATATACAGTGTGTCCCCAGATAGGGGAAACGACTCTTGTGAAAGGTAAAAAATTCTCGATTGAAATTTTTAGTTTTTGGGGTTCAGCGCTGCTTGGTTAAAGGCGAATTTCTAACATTATTTCAGTTTTGAAAAATCAAGTATGCCTTGGAAATGCTTAAAAATCCTATTTTTCAAAACACCTATTTTTATGTAAGATAAAGTACCTTTTATGTGACAAATACGACAAAAAGTTATTAAGAAAACTTGTTTAGAATCAACATCTCGGCCCCTATACCAAATTTCAAATTCCTTATCCAACTTTGATCTCTCACAATTTCTTGTTATGTTTAGGTCCCAAATCAAAGAATTTTACTTTTAACAAAGATTTTTATTGGAAAAACAAATACTTTTAACAAAGTTTTACTTCATAGTAAAAAAACTTTGTTAAAAATAAAATTCTTTGATTTGGGAAATAACTACGAGTATAAAAAGAAATGTGAGAGATCAAAGTTGGCCGAGGATTTTGAAATTTTGTATAGGGGCCTAGATGTTGATTCGAAACAACTTTTCTTAATAACGTTTTGTCGTATTTGCCACATAAAAGGCACTTTACTTTAGAGAAAAATAAGATTTTTAAGCATTTCCAAGGCACACTTGATTTTTCAAAACTGAAATAATGTTAAAAATTCGCCTTTAACCAAGCAGCGCTGTACCCCAAAAAATGAAAATTTAAATCGAGATTTTTTTACCTTTCACAAGAGTCGTTTCACTTATCCGGGGACACACTGTATATTCGTTAGAATCGCACTTCTGTGAGCGCGTTTTTTACCGAAAGCTATCGGAAAACAGTCATAGAATAAAGCCTAGTACGTCCCAAGCCGAGATCGGCTAGCAATTGGCTGAAATACGACATTTTTTGTTTCGTTCCATACAAAAAAAAAGAAAATGCATTTTTTTCATATAAAAACTAATTTTAGCGGAAAATGACAAGTTACAAGTTTCATTATAATCAATAAGTTCTGTCGATTGGTATACTCAAAAATGCAATTTTTTAGAAAAAAATCGTAAGTCCGCCTTAATGCAGTTACAGCCCACTGTGCGCCGCCGGCGTGTTGTAAATCATTTAATTTTTATATATTTTTTTTGTGTACAGAAATTCCCCGTGTAGCAATAAATTAAAATACACCAGTACCATTTCCTCTCGCTTTCCGCCGGTTTATTGTTATTTGGGACAAAAGAGTTTGTTGGTCAATATTCCTGCGTTTATGACATAAACCCGGCTGTGCTAGAAATTGCATCGTGAACGTTTAGACAAGTTAGTTTTGATTGTTAAACTTGACGACACAAATCACATTCGACATTACATATGTTTGATAGTACACGCGTACAATTGATACCTTCTCAAAGCTGACACCACCCGAACTCCACTTATTTATTACTGATTTAGTACTGCACTTTATGTCACATTTTTGCTTATGGCCTTCTCTTGCCCGACAGACGTTTTCAGATCATTCATCACCGCTACGCTACAGATTCATTAAACATATTAAAATCCGTAGCAAAAAGCAATGTATTGTCAGCAGAGAGTATTCTTATATAAGTTGAATTTTTGCGTAGATCGGTGTTACAAAAATGAATATAGAATAAGTTTCGAGCAGGAACGTATAATTTAACCAAGGCCAGATATGTATTTATTTATTAATTTGCCTATAAAAATGCTACCATTTCTCTTCTTATCTCTAACTTCATGATTTCGAATTTTGAAAGAATATTCTGATATTCATAGTAGTATAGATAACTCTCCGCTTTTTAAAGACATATATATTTAAGAAATGTGTCCTGACCGGTTTAAATTTTTTGTTTATGTACTATTGCACTTGCATTCTAGACACTACCGGCATGTTTTAACTTTGGTTATGTTATTTATCAGTTACTACAAATTAATATGTTTGATTTTATGCATGGTATTTTAATTATGTATGTTGTTTAAAAAATATTGTATAAGCACTTCTTTTTGAAAATAAAAATTTTCTTTATAGTTTCTCTTGGAGTATCTGAACTGAACCCAGTGTATTATCTAATTTTCCAAGTACAATAGAATTTGAAAAATTAAATACAATTATGGAGCCATAAATCTTGCTAACTGTTACCTTAAGTTATTTGTAGGTTGGTTCAGAAATGAAATTGTTTAACATTCGACGAAAAATCGACCACTGTTGAATCAAATAATATATTTTCTTCAGATAGAGGAAAACAAGCGAGAGCCTTGCAGAATACGAAAGCAAAATCATTTTCAAATTGGGGCCATTTCCACCTCCAGGACCGTTCCCAAAGTACCCAAAAACAAAGCGATGTTTTACAAAGTTTTATTACTCATATTTAAATACGGCTGGTATAAAACTTGTAAGACCATGGTTATGTTATTCCATTATTTTAAATCGCATTCCTCTGCCTGGGTATAAAGATGTTTCCGTTAGGAGCAATTTTATGCAAAATATTACTAAACATAAAAAGTCACAGCAGCATTTTAACTGGGATCTATCTTATAACAATTCATTTCAAGGAAACACAATTGATATTTATTTTAAACATGAAATTAATAGTAAAATTTCTTTCTGGTTAAATATACTGCATCATCGAATTAATGTTATAATTACATCTCGCCGTGTAATTTGCCTTTGCATGAATTCAAATCTGGAAATTTCATGTCAATTTTACACTTATTATCTAATTATGATCTTGTCTTAAAAGAACTTCTCTTAAAGATAAAGGGTGAAATAAATTATTTAAGCTCTACGATTCAGAATAAATATTGTTTTAGAAATTAATATAGCCCCTTTTGTCGATTATCATGGATACAACACAGGATATGTCTAAAATAGACCAACATTATGTGGTTTATCGATATGTCTCGTAAACACAAAATAATGATGTACGTAAACAAATTTAAATCTGTGAGTCCTTGTTTGGGTTTAAATCTGTAGCCGCTTGTACTTCAGTAAAACTTGAAACTGAAATTTTAAATATAATCAAAGAATATGGAAGTGGTGCAAATATAATGTTGGTTATACAGTGTGTCCGCGGATTGAGTTCACATAATATGTACGTAAATAATAAAAAATATTCTACTTAGAAGCTGATACTCTAGGATTCGCTCCTGCTTATTCTCAAACCAAGATTTTGAGAAAATCAATAAAATTAATTAATATGCAGCGTGTTTTTCAAATCGATTTTTAAAAAATGGCCAAAAGTAAACTACCTTTATTAGAAGAGATAACCAAAAAAGTTGTTAAGAAAAGTTGTTTAAAATTAAGAGTAGGTAATGGCAGATTCTCAATTTTCAGACAAATTGGCCTACTTTGATTTTTTAAAATATTCTTTGGTTTTTTATCCCAACATACTTTTTATCGTGACTGTAAGAGGCACTCTAACTGGTTCATGAAATAAGATGTTAAAAAAATAATTGATTGCCTCCTACAGCTACGATAAAAGGTATGTTGGTATAAAAAATAAAAAAATCAAAGTAGGCCGATTTGTCTGAAAATTTAGAACAATTTGTCTTAATACTTTTTTGTTATCTCTTCTAATAAAGGTAGTTTACTCGTGGCCATTTTTTAAAAGTCGATTTGTAAAACACCCTGCATATTAATTAATTTGATTGATTTTCTCAAAATCTTGGTTTGAGAATAAGCAGGAGCGAATCCTAGAATATCAGCTTCTAAGTAGAATATTTTTTATTATTTATATCTTATGTGAACTCAATCCGCGGACAAACTGTATATGGAGGGGTACAAGCCCTTATAAACAGGTATACGCCAAATGCTGATTACGTTCATTGTGCAGCACGTTCATTAAATTTAATTTTAAACAATGCTGCTAAACACATTTCTGAGGTGTCACAATTTTTGGACAATTTAGAAATATTATATACTTTTTTGGCAATAGAATAAAGCACTGGGCAATGTTAAGTAACATTTTATCTGAAAGATATAAAATTACTCTTAAAAAATTATGCCCTTCTAGATCGTCTTCAAGAAATTACGCTTTATTCGCTATAAGAAAAACATGTCCAATAGTAATGAAAGCTTTATATCAACTAAATTAAATTTCAACTAAAAAAAAAGGAACGTGACTAATGTCAAAATATAATAAATATGTTACAGGATTACGATTTTGTAGTGCTTGTCAAGTTTTTTCTCAGCTATTTGAAATCATCAACCCTGTTTCTAAAGCCCTACAGCATGAAAATAATAAACGGTTACAAGCGCAACAGCTGTAAGAAGTTATTCTAAATTAAATCCTATTAAAACGAACTTGAGAAGCTAAAATCTTCTTCAGCTATAGATGATAAAGTAAAAACGTTCGCAAAAAAGGCAAGAAAAGTACCTATATAACTATCAATTGTATTTCCTTGAAAGCATATCATTTGCTTTAATATTTTAATTTTTTAAAAGTAACATTTGTAATAGTCTTGTTTTTGTTATTTTCAAATGTATTTGGTTTCTGCGAATATTTTTGTTTATTTTACGAAAAAGAGCCCCTCCAAGAAATTATGATATAGGGCTCACTCAGGACTAGCTACGCCACTGCTATACTGGTCAGGTTCTAGGTGCATATCATAAGATTAGAATAATAGTAGCAAATGTAGGTCTGCTAGAATAATGAGGAAGCAAGGAATCTTGTAGGGCAGACGCCCTAGACGAAAAACGCTGTGTTAATTGGCACCAGAAAACCTTAAATTGAAAATTTCTTCATAAATAGGCTTTGGACAACTCTTTACAATAACTTTAAGAATTGATGTGGTCTACAAATGGATTGATGATTATTGGAAGAGAAACGGAAGTAAATTAATGATCTGACGCTTTCTTTTAGTGAAGCAAAATCCAACATTTTTAAATAAAGACATTGACGATAACAATTTGCTTAAACGAATTTAAAAATTAGTAGTAAAGGTAAATATAATAAAAACAATTTCAGTGAGCTAATGGTAGCCTATAATAGTAAACACAAGAAACTTTATTCATGTTGTCAGTGTATCTAACGGTAACATGGTTTACATTTGTAAAATATTCCGCAAAATAACTTGTAATAAAAATTCCCACATCACGATTGATGACAGACAAAACAACAATACTCTTTAAATCCGCTGTTGTAGCTGTAATTGAATAGCGTGGTTTACTTAATGTCGACGATTACAAACTCCTAACGGAAAATAAGATTAATTATTCGAATGAGAAAGTTACCAATGTGATTATTTTAACGGGTTATAATCACAAACATCGTTGTTATTATGAATCTTACATTTGTATTAACATTATTATGCCACTCTTGCTTTTCAATCAAATACCAATGACGCACGCACCCTCAGCTAGCCTGTACTAAGAGCCGATTTCATAATCAAATTTAAAGCTTCATTTAACTAAAGTGATATTAGATGTGCATAGTAACATGTGGCATCATGCACATTCTAACATTACTATAGTTAAAATTAGATTTAAAATTGATTATGCAATCGGCCCTTAGTAATAGTAAAGCACACACAATAGAGAAAAGTAACATCCAATGAGAAAAACAACAATCACAAGAATGTGCAACTTACTAGATTTGTATAAAAAGCACATAAGTGAAATAGCAATATATTTAATGTGCATGGCATGAACTTCATAAACTCGATAATAAGTTAGTGTTAACAAGGTGATGAGTATTCAAGTTGTTGTTACAATTTCGACCTTTCTCGCACAATGTACCATCGTTAATTATTGGAGCTTGTGTACAGAACTGGTATGAAGTGATTGATAACCAGCATTCATTTGCTACTTGTAGGAAGACAACTCGTTTATTACCGATTATCTACGGGCCATTCAATTTTAAAATTATCCAAAGTGTAAAAAAATAATTGTTTGATGGAAATCCTAACTGCAAGGTCGCACGTTCGTAACGCGGATTTTGAAAACATACCTACTCCCAAACGCAAGCGGAGGGCATATTTATACCAGCCTATTTTGAAGCGGTATGATTTTTTCTGGTTATTGTCGTACGAGTTGAAGTACGGGTGACTCATAGTGCGATTATTTTGTTTTTAATTGCTAGCATCGACGGTAAAAATTAAAGTAATTTTGGGTGACAGGAAACAGTTGGTACGAAGCTTTAATAATTGTTGTGTGGGCTTAGTGTATAGAGGTAAATTGCTTTATTTCTCGAGTGCGCGAAATAATCATTGTTGCAATTTACGATGGGAACTCGTAAAGGTGACTCCTGAAATATGCAGGTGGCATTGAAAATCCTTGCAGTTGGAAAATTTGCCCAAAAACGATATACAATAAAAATAATATACCTATACTTAGGTGTTCTTTTAACCTATGTAATCACCAATATTAGTCGAACTGCGAATATCCAAACTGAGTAGCACCAGTTCTAATGTGTGTTAAAAAATGTAAATAGGCATTTAATAACTTTCGCTTTCAGTAAGGCAGTTGTATAAAATATCACAATTTATATTTCTATGAATATGTTATAAGTCATAATTAAGTTGTGCTATGAAAGTAAATATTATATTAGTCACTATATTGCTCTTTATTTACCATTTACTAAACTTTACGTTCAACGATAATTGAACAATATAAATTATTTCTATCCAGTTAGAAAAATATTGTAAAAATCAAGCAGCTGCTTTAACATAAAATTATGCAAAAATACCTTCAATTTGATCAAAATAATTGGAATTTTATTAAGTATGCGAAAGTGATATGGGAATCCTAATTTGAAGTTTAATCAAATATCACTTTCTACTTATTTTCCCAAGAAATATAAGTATGTATAATTTTTAATAATGCGGAAAATTGAATCTTTCAATGTACTAATCGCCTACATTCAACTCTGATTTACTGGTTTTTAAACATAATTATGCATTTCGTCAGGTTAGTTCGTGATATTACAACATACAAATTGCAGAACAAGTTTATTTTGCAGAAAAAACAAATACGAAGTTTGTTGCAATATTTCCTTCACATCAATTAAATTAATTTAAACAACTCTTATCTTTGTCAAATATGCATA
>OW679197.1:100769142-100931961 GCA_940337035.1 Agriotes lineatus
ACTGTTTCCTATGTCAGGTCATTTTGTATTTTAATTAGCCACCTAGGCTTTAGGGCGGCGTGCCCGTATGTTAAACCCTTTTAGTTACTTATTTGGCTTCATCGCCTAATTCCATAATAATGATTTTGCACATAGTTGACCTCAAGCGCAGTATTTCTCGTCATCCGGGGCACCCCTTTGTTGGTACTTTGACAATCGGGTGTTAACGCTCGCAGGATTTCCGAACCTTCTAGAATTTACGCTGTTGGTGTGACTGCGAGGCCTCGCGCTGTCTTTGTCACCGGCACTTATTTGTTTTATTGGGCGCATCGCCATTGGCTGTCGAGGGTCACGTGGTAACGCCGTTTTGGCTCACGCCACTTCAAGCGTCATAACGCTCCTTGCGGGGCATTCAGCCGAGAGCCGTCGATCTAATAAGAGGTCGGATAGTGTGTGTGTTCGTGCGGCGCTCCCGCCCTTGGCGGGGGCGTCAGCCTTTTCCCGTCTCGGGCTGCTTCAGCAAGTATGTGATAAACTGTTTCGCCTTAAGTGGCAGTTCGACACTCAGGCGATTGAACAAGGGAGGTGTGTGTGTCGTTAACGGCAATCTTATTACGCCAAGGCGTAGGTGTGATGGAATTCCATGCCCGGTTCTACGTCGTCACGTAAGGGAGTGTTCCCTTTGGCTCGTTGTGCGAGGACTCCGTTGAGGTAGGACATCACTTGGGCTAGTTTGGCCGTCGTAGCGGCGTTTGTTGAAGCGCCAGCCTTTGTCGCCATTTTGGGAGCATCCAGACCATTCACACGTCGGCCGTTTTAGCGGCGAATGAATTGCCACAGGCAACCTGGTTCCCGCAAGCTGGACCGCACGCTGATCTCTTGGATCGTCACCAATAAAATTAAGGTATTTGTAACGATTGAATTATACTAACTTCTCGTGCGCGAGCTGTGCGCTTAATCATGTGAATAACTGTGAAATCTTGTGCACCGTTAAAAACGTACCCTTCGCATCTTAAATCGTTGTCGCGAAGTGGCGTCGCTCGCTCATTTTTGATCTAATCACTTCCCTTACTTGGACTTTGCTGTGTTTGCCCAAATTATCATGTGAGCATTTTTTTTTTATAAACAAACGTTCCCGTTGTGGGACTCATATGTCAAACTGCTTTTGATGTTGTACAGTTATGGGTGTTGTTTAGTAACCGTAGTGCGCCCATCAGCTGATGCTTATTTATAAGAGTTAACGCAATGTTTGCGGCACGCTTTGCTGCCCCAATGTAAGACTGAACCAATAGACGCTTATCTAAGTAAGAGACGCTTTATTCTTGGTCGCTTTGTGCATGTTCTGTTTCAGTGTGCGGCCATCATTGAGGAGATGAATGTACTGTGGAGCCAGTGAGATCAGAGCGTGCAGGTAGGCTTGGTGGTGACATTGCCGTGGCTGAAAAAGCCCCCCTTCATGATCTAAGTATTTTTGCCATTACGAAATCGTTGCGTGAGTTTATCATTCACGAGTACCCCTATCGACGGAGTGTTTTGAATACTTCGCCCCCGTCTAACCGCCCAGCTCCGGTTATTCGGGTTAAGACAGGCTTGGTGGCGCCCTCATAATTTTGACGTACCCTATATATATATGCCTCAACACGCTTGCCCAGAACGTATCGTGTGACTCACGCTCGACTCCCTGAGCGTTCCAGCCGTGGCCTTTAGCCTGTTTTTAGCAGATCTCAGGGCAAGTGTGCCAGTTTTCCAGGACTGATTCGGTGGTGCGATGCTCACCTTGGGTGGGTGTCGTAAAGTTGTTTTAATACCGTAACACTTTGTTTAACAATTTTCAAAGATTTTTCCAATATTGTATATAATAGATATCGGACGATAGTTTGAAATTAATTATTTATTACTGGATTTATATAAAAGTTTCAGAATAGCTACTTTAAAATGTTCTGGACAGATACACTTCTCAAATATGTTATTTATAATGTACACAAGAAGCTGTACCATGTGCTTGGACATCATACGCAGTTTCTCCAGGTATGATGTCAAAACCAGAGGTTTTATTCTCTTTAAGAGTAAAAATGCAATTTTCAACTTCACTTTCTCAGTGGGACGTACAAAAATAGTTTTATCACATTTTGATCAGTGGGTTCATTAATTTCAAAAGAACTAATTACACTTTTATTTGCCATATTTTCTGCTACATTTTTGCAATATAAGTTAAATTCATTTAAAATCTCTTTCTTATTTGTTATTTGACTGTTTTCAATTTTGATTGATTTGAATTTCTATTTTTGTTTAATGACGGATTAATCACATTCCATATTTGTTTTGGATCATTATATGTTGTTATTTTACCTTCATAATAAGGTTTCTTGGCTTTACCAATTAAACTATTTATTTTGTCTAGGTAAATGTTATACTCACGTAATGCATCTTGACCATTGTATCTTTTTGTATTGCTGAAATATACTATATCTCGTTGTTTAATTGATATAATTAAACCGTTTGTTAACCAAGGCTTTTTCGCAATATTTCTCACTTTCCGCTACAAAATTTCTGTGGATGATTTAATGGCAAGCTGTAAAATTTTAACAAAGTTATTTGTCAATATATAAATGTTATCGTGTGTAACATCAGTTTGCCAGTTTTCATTACTTAAAATTTCATTTAGTTTGTGATAATTTATCCTTGCTGTTTAAAAAAAAATTATTGAGTTTCTGATTTGTAACAAATTTTAACAAAGATGTAAAACGATCCGTGAAACTTGTTTCTAATATTTTAGGAATTATATTTGCTTTATCCGCTTTAGATTTTAGGAAAATATGATCTAGACAGCTTCCAACACCGATTTGAAATCGGTATGGTTGTTTGCACACAACAAACAACCAAATTCAGACAAATGATTCAAATAAACAGTAACATAATCTGAATTTTGAAGGATGTTGATGTTCATGTCACCAACTATTATCTCTTCTGATTGATTACAATTTTCAACTACAACTAATCAAAATGATTTGCACGTGCGTACAATTTTATTTTATTTTATTTACTCGACTCTTCTACACTCAGAAGACAAATAATAGAATAACTATCACTTTTTCGCACGAACAGTTTACTATCTTTAAAGCAAAAGTATTTAAATGCACTCTTTCCATTCACCTTCAAATCTCTTGCTTCATATAGTAGATTGCGATAAAAAGTCATGAGATATTTATTTACAAAAATCTGCTGTTGAGGTATATTATTTTACTATAAGAACGCAGTGATTGGTTTGCAACTTTTACATTTGTTTAAATATGCATCCCGACCTAATCTATTTGAAAACTGAATAATAATTGGATGTTTCCTTTCATTTTTACTTTCCTCGTCTGAAAGAAATTTTGTTTATTTTTCATTTAACTTACTAATAAATAGATACAAGTAATAATTTGTACATAGTGCAGGCTTTATTCTCACCAAAAATAGGAGCCAATAGATACAGAATAACTGTTTTACGATACAAAAATAAGGCACAAATTAGCGCGTTACTAAATATAGCTGCAGCGCAGAAATTCGAGAGGTCGGTGCTTCGCAGCCCAGGTAGAAATTGCCCAGTCCCTTACAAATCCCACAAACCGTTGTGGGCTGCACACGGGGTCCGCTTGCCGTTCGAATTCGACCACCGGTAACGTTTTTTTTTTATATGAAAATGTATTTAATTTATTAGAAACGTAACAATATCTTTACTCCTAACTTAATTTGATTTTTAAAATTATTTATTGTCACAATGTCGACAAGAGAAGTGCTGCGTAAAGCCTTTTACAGATTTTTTGACTTCACTCGGTGAATCGCCTAAATATTAGCTTTGTTAATTTCAACACATACATATTTTCCAAAATTTGTAATAATATGCAAACATATTTTCTCCATCAATTACTGGAATCCCGTCGATATGCACGTTGCGATTTCCCGACTATTTCTTATCCTCTTCTATATTTATATTAGATTTATGGAATGCTCGTTATAATTGCTGGTATTTAGTAGTCAGTTCTTAATAGTTTTCCGAAGAGAATTATTTTTTTTGTTGAATAAATTTCATTAATGTTGTGCATTAGTCTGTTGTTGCTGAGTAAAAATCAATTGAAACTTGAAAGCTTTCCATTTTCTGCACTATGGCCTTATTTTCTTTTTTAATCGCGTTCTTAATACCAGATCGGGACTTATATTAGACGTTGAATTTTGCGAAACATCTTTACTACGCCCAGTATCTGCATTAGAGGCATTGTTATCTGTTTCCAAGGAAGACACTTTTTGTTTACACTCGAAAAATTTCTAAAGCAATTTAATTTCCATTGATAATTTACGCTCTGCTGTTTCTCGCACATTTCCACACACATAGTGCCACTTTTTGTTGCAGCTGCTGCATGATATAAAATCGTTATCGGAAGGTAGATTTTCAGAACACATCACATTGACTCATAGTAATAATAGTAAGAATATGTAGACTCCAATATCAGAAGTCTGAAACCTCAAAGAGCACGCGGCATACGCGTTCAACTCGTACAAACCCTACTCGATTCGATTGTTTTTATAGATTGGTTTAAAACTCGTTTTTTCCGCAAACTAAAAGACTTAGTGGAAAAATCATTCTTACTGGCGATAACCTATCAAATCATTTGAAATAATAAAACTAACTCAAGTGAACAATGTAGTGTAAGGTTGCTTTTTACCGAACACTACTCACTAGGCTCAGCCCTTAGACATAGCTTTCTAAGAGACCTTGAAAAGATATTGAAAACTTTCCCAAATACAAAATTCTCAATGAGTAACCAAGAAAGCCATTCCGAGGCTCTGAAAATCCTTCCACGACAAACTATGCAATAAGAACAATGTGTCAGAGAACCTCATCAGTATGGGCTATCTTCGTTTCATTTGGATGCGGTAATTGATAGAATTCCCAAGAAAAATCATTAAACTGATGCTGATGTTTTATGCACGTGTTTCAGATTATGCCATAGACACGCTTCATCAAGAGGTCATTATCACCCCCAAAACTAAAAAAAAATTCATTAAGAAGGTGGATGATTCAAATGATACTTGTCATATTCTTTATCAATATAGTAGTGCGGATGATTTTATTGGTTCTGAGTATAGGTCAGAAGAAGAGGTAGGAGAAGTAAGAGAAGAAGGGTCAGCTAACAACAAACAACATTTTGGTAAGAAAGAAATGGACACAGTGCTACCAGAAAATTAATTTTCAGTCGTCGTCATCCTTTCATGGATTCGGCATGTATGCTTGTTCCAGAGTCCATCGCTTACTAGGTCTCCCCATATCTCTTCTTCTTTTTGCCATTGTTTTATAAAAATTTAATCTAGTGTCTATTCGTGTTTTGTTCTTTAAATTTCTTTATATGGTGCCGCATATTGCTCTAAATTTATTAGTTTTGTATGTGATATTGCAACCTAAGTAATTAAAATGTTTCACTTGCTCAAGTATGCAATCGTCTATTATTCTTTTCCGACTTAAGCCATCGTTTTTTATTGTTTCCAGTTTTAAAAAAATTATATTCAGGATATAGGAGATATAGGGAGAATACTGCTTGCTGTAGATTATCTTCCGTTTCTTGTAATATTACCTGGCCATCGGAAAATAATAGTGAGAAGATGTTATGTTGTCCATTTAGCGTTATTCTTTTTGGGCATGTCCTCTTTCACTTCCGTATCATGTGATCAATACACGAGGGCGGAGTGAGAAATCTGGTAATAATGAAACAAACAAAAATGAACAAAAAACATTTTATTTTTCAACGTAGTCGCCTTTTAGGTCAATACACTTAGTCCAGCGTTTTTTCAATTTTTCGATCCCTTCCGAAAGATACGATTTTTCGAACCCTTCAAAATACGCTTTTGTTGAATTGGCCATGGCAAGCAAACACGTGTGCACCCGTGCATTGTCTTGATGACAGAGAACTTTTTTTCGCCAAATGCGGTCGATTTTCTTCCAAAACGTTGTTCAAACGGTCCAATAAGTTGCAATAACATTCTCCATTGATTGTTTTCCTCTTTTCAAGATAATCGATATAAATTATGCCGCGGGCATCCCAAAACACTGTGGCCAAGACTTTGTGGCCGATAAAACGTCCTTAGTCTTCTTCGGTGCAGGTTCGCTAGTAGCAATCCATTGTTAACGACGTAAAAACTCCTTTCTATTGCTCTTGAACATCGCCAAATTTGCATCTGAAATACCTTTCTCATATCCAAATGTTTATGCAACATATTCCGCACGCGTTCATTTGATATACGTACTATCTCAACTATCGCGCGCATCTTCACTCTACGGTCTTGCAAGACAATATCGTGGATTTTGTTGATAATTTCTGGTGTGGTCACCTAAATTGGGCGTCCTGGACGTTCTGCATCGATTGTGCTTGTACGACCACAACGAAAATCAGTAAACCACTTGTGAATCATTTTAATCGATGGTGAAGAGTCCCCATAATATTTATCAAGCTTTGTTTTAGTGTGCGTAATGGTTAATACACGTAAAAAATTATGTTTAATTAGCACACGAAATTCACTTTTTTCTATGTTTGCAAAAATTCGAGAGGTACTGTGCTTCCAATGGCTTTCAACAATGAACTAAATGACAATTCAGTTTGAAAATTTTAATGTAGCCTAGTGACAGATGATACAGCAGATACCTACTTAGATATGGGATTGTAAGGTCCTTAGTGTTATTTTTTCCAGACTTCTCACTCCGCCCTCGTATATATACATTAAATAATGTTAGCGATAATTTGCAACCTTGTCTCAGTCCTTGGTTTCTTGGTATTTCGTCTGTTGTTCTACTGTTGTTCAGTCTTAGCATGATATTTGTACCGTTGTAGAGGCTTTTAATTGTATTTATCACATGTCTGTCCTGTTCTTCCATTATTTCCCAAAGCTTTAGTCTTTTTACTCTGTCGAAGGCTTGATGGGCTCTTGTGCAGATGGACTTGGCCTAATTTCTTAGTATTTCATATTGCCTTGCATTTACTTCTGTTGGATTTGATAGCATTACTTTCTACATCGTTTGTTTTATTTTATGGCTTGTTCTATTTCAGGGTTCTATATTTTCAAACCGTTTTTTTATATTCTGCTTTTTGGTACCTAACGCTTCCATTGCTCCTTGTCTTACTAGGCTTTTGATGTTGTTCCATTCTTCTTCGATATCTTCGCTACCCAAGTAGCACTAATGCTCTTATTGTGATCTTCAAGGTCGTTTTAAAACTATACAATAAAATTTCGAATAAAACCAAATGATCTTCAAGACAGCCCCAAGACCACCATAAAGCAGCTTCTAGCCAAAAAGGGCCCATCCTAAAAGGGCCTTTAAGACTACATTTTTAAACTATATTAAAACCATTTAGTTTTAATTTTATATTCTTAAAGAGTTCTTCAAGGCAAATTTATGTATTAAAACTTATTAACTTTCCATTTAAAATATACTTGCAGCAGACGAAATTACCTTGAGAATCATAATTAATCCTAAAAGAGTTTTATTAAGTCGGACAACTTGTGTAAGTCTCTATAATGGCAGAGTCGTAATATTTTAAACGTAACGCATACGTATATAAAGCATATCATAAAATAATATTCAAATACAAACTATTCTGGTAAAGAATTTGCCAACGGATGGCACTTTTCTAACAAAATATAATAAAATACTTCTACATAATTCGAGCGCCATCAATTTAATGTGTTTTTCTATTATTTAAAAAATATCGTCATATTTTATTTTGCATCTAAACATCTAAATGCTTTTTTTATTAAATTGCATGTTTGGGCACACCGTTCTTCAGTTATTTAAGAGGATCTAAGGCGCATATATTTCAATAATAATATTTTTTTCTTTGGCTATTAAAAATGTCTATCATGGCGGAGTCTGTATTTCATATAAAACATGGCGTGATCTAGATTAAAACTGATTGCAAATTTATAGAACGTTTTTAATCTTACAAGACTTAAAGCAGCGTTTTATTTACCACTTTTAGTACAATTACTCTCGCAGACGTCTATTTACATTTCATTTTAAAACCAAGTTGCTATAATATGTTCAAACTTGTGGCCTTATTGCTTTAAAGGGCTCTTGCACACGAATGAAATCCTAACCTCACAAATTTTGCCGGTTTTGTGATTGCTGCATTTAGTGCATTTTCATCTTTATGTGCCTAATTTATTTAAAAGACAGGTACGTTTTGCATATTACTGTTACATTTTTTATAACAAATGCGCACACCTGAGCACTTTTCCCAATATATTAATAGGTGTAAGTACCCCAAATCCAAAAGGCATTTATTTTAACCAAATTAACTAAATTAAAACCTTTAAGTTTTAAAATATTATTGATGTACTCTTTGAAAGGTAAACATTTTGTTTTTGGATTTAATGTGGAATTTTATTGAGTATATAGGCTTAAGATAAAATAGTTTTCTTGATGGGTTTTACTAAATACATCAAAGGTACTCCATAAAACTACACTAAAACTATCTGTTCCAAAATGGATTGTTTTAAAACCAACTTGCTATTTAATCTTTTAAAATAGCAATGTATTTTCCCAGTTTTTCCTTCAATGATTATAGCCAGCACACGGTATTTGATATCTTTACAGATTTTTATTATTTTATTGCGCAGTTGAAGATCGTGGATTAATTAATTTCGTTTTGCCACGGTCATGACAAAGTAGATCTTTATTTGTTAATTTTCAACACCATTTATTGCTCTGAGTGCAATAAAAGTTTTAGTGCACTCCACCAATAACACCTATGAAATGAATATACAAATATGCCATTTACAAATTCTATTATTCGGTTATTATGGTAATCACGGCTACTTAATTTTACGGTGACCGGGCCCGTTAACGTTTCTTGTCAGTAATTACATAATTAAGGGCACTGTATGTTAGTGTTACTAATGGTAAAGCCTGTTATTAATGCAATTGAAATTATCGTACCGAATGCAATAAACAGTCACTGTTTTCACTCGCTACATAGATAACTAAAAATTGTTGGCGATCAGTGCAGTACATTTATTACATACTTGCTCGTCAAACAAAGTGCCACTTTTAATCCTAATTAAACGATATACTATTTCGTTAGCAATATTTATTTTGAACATGTTTTGTTTTCATATATAGAGTAATATTTTTAGCCAAAGAAATGGTCATCTTTTATATCTCCCTAACGAAGCATTTCCAAACATAAAAGTATTTTAGCAACATTCGAAGAATACCCGGATAATCTACGTGCATCCTATTGCAGAATGTCTTGTATTAGCATGTCATAAATGGCAACACGTAACGATTTGAGTAAATTATAAACAGTTTTTGGTATTTCAAGACCATACTCTAAATTAGAAGAGAAAGTGCTAGCACTTAAAATGTAAAGTAGATTTCACCTTGATCAAGTGTTAATTGTACATATAAGATGTAGTGCCATAATTTCATATCTAGGATTTTTCAGTACAATGTTTAATCAGTCTATTTTAGAAAGGAGCACCAATAAAAGCATTTATCTGTTAGAAAATTCTAAAAATTATTATGATAGAACAAATTAATCTTAATGATAAATATATTAGAGAACACCTAAAAAGTAATATGGAGCTAATACTTACTTGTTGCTTTCACTTCGATCCAGTGAATAATCCAAGTGGTATATCGCACTATTTTTTTCATAATTTTTCACGTGTGTGCAGTATGTTATATAACGAGATAAAATAATTACACTACCGAAGTTAAGCGAAAACACCGTTGTTCTAGATAGGAAATGTGGATAATCACACGACGCACTAAGAGTAGAACAGAACAGTAACTGTCCTTAATTAAAAATCAGTCAATTAAGTCACTCGTGAAATTAAAAAATACAATTAACAGAATAAACCATAGTTCAATAAACTCACATACGCTGTAAACGCGACAAATATAAACATCAATAATCACAAATCAAAAGTATTACACAGGTAACGCCTTGTCGCATTTTATTGCCGGTCATATTATTCACTTTACCTGGCAATTTAAGACTATTCTATCTTATCAGTCTTAGGTATTTTGCACCATTTGCTCTACGTCTATCTAAAATGTACTTTTTTCTAGTAAGAGATTTTTAAGTTTACAAACCTGATTTACTCAAATGACCACAATTTTACAAAGATACAAATTATGAACCAATTTATGACTAAAAGGATACAGTATGATTTAAAGTAAAAAATATGAAGATGACAGCAATTTGAAGAGAAATTCGAAAAAAAAACATTTTTTTTAACATTTGGACCCTTATAAAATGTTACATTTCTTTTATATGAAAACCGTTAGTATGGAAATGGTGCTATAAACACTTTCTCTTCGTAAAGTATTTACTTTCTGTTTGTCCTTAAAATACCTTTTTCCCAATACCTACTTGTAAAGCTGTACTTTTTCTATTAATATCTCCATTTTAATGATGAGGATGCATAGAATGTTACATTATTCACTAGCGAATAAAGTAGTCAACAATTCATAGCAACTAACAAAATACATACTACACGTTACCGTTTAAACTAGTACACAACCATGTAATATGATTATTTATTTAAAATTTTATTCAACTTTAAAACTTGTTATTATATTATTTATTATTTACTATTAATTATATAATTAATTGTAGGTATTAGAAAAAATTTTATGATTAAAGAGATTTTATCTATTCATGGAGATTATTCCAGTACTTCCCCTTATGGATAAAATACCTCTTTATTCACGTGTACCCTACCTAACTATTTAGGTACACGTCCTGAAAATAATTCATTACAGTACAATTTTTAGGCTGGAAAGTAGTTCTTTACAGAACTATCTTGGAAAAGTGGCGTTTTGACTGGTTTGCAATTTTTGTTGAATGTGGATACTAAGAGACTCAACTACATATATCACCAGATAAATACACAACTATAATACTTCTTTGTTATTGTAATGTTTCAACATTTACGTAAAATTAAGTAAAAACACAGGCGCCTAAAATATATTATGCATAACTCATCCGAAAATGCCCTTTACAGGACTTGTAGGCTTTCACGCCTCGCCTTCAGTAGCGGCCTGAAATGTATCTACGCGTCCTGTAAAGACGCTCTTTCCGGATTTGCTACGTAAACTACTATTATCAAATTGGGAGTTAATAATTTTTGACAAAACACACCTCATGGTTGATCGTTACTTGTTTCTATTATTTTTTAAGTACTGTCATATAGGGATGTACTATTTTTTTAATTTTAATTAAATAGCCTTTAAAAATTCATTTGAATAATGCGCATAGAAAGTTACTCCCTTCTTTTCCAATTTATTCCCTGACGTCGTACTCGGTGCAGCAAATTCTGATTTATATGCTTGTTATACAAATTTACTTTCCGAAATTTCTACAGAGTTTTACGTTTCAGGGTTCCTAAGTGAGGACAAACATGTGTTCTCTATTCCGTCTGTCTGTCTGTCTGTCCGTCTGTTTGTTGGGGCGCTATTGCAGAAAAATAATTTGTGGTTGAAGGAAAACATTTTGCATGTGAATTAGATGCCCATCTGGCTCGAAACCCAACATCATTTGGTCAAATATACAGGATGATCACCTTACAAAATAAAATGTTTTTTTCTTTAGTTCAGGAATAACTTAAAGTACTATTTTTGGCAAATAGTTGTAAGAAGTTGTAATTAAATTTTTGTAGCATGTACTTCAATTATTATGACGTCATGACTCAGCAGTGTTGTCAGTTAATTCCAGTGTTATGACACAGACGGTGTTTTGTAAATGCTAGGCTATGTTGCCTTTATGCATATTTGAAACTTAATATAATTTTAATTTAAACAAGTATGACGAAAGTTACTAGATAAGTACACATACTTTTAACTTCGTAAATCATGATATTGTCAAGAGTGTCCAATAGTTCCATTCTGGAAGATCCATGTGCCCACCAAGAAAACAAACTTAAATAAACCTTTTCGTTTTTTACATACTTACAATTTTTAAAAATAGTTTATTTTAGGGCAATTGTATTATCTGCTTGAGGTTTGTCTTGTATCCATTTAAACCGTATACTTCGTCGTACAGTATGCAAAGACTTTTGGATTTTTTTTTTTAATATTGTGTTTTCACAAAGCTTTCCGCAAGGATTTAATAGTTATGTTTTGTTCTAAAATTTTACCGTTTTTAGTATTCAGAAACTAAACACTTTTTTGAAGAATGAAGAAAATTGTAACTTAAGTTTTTCATCGATTCTGTAAAATATATTGCGAATAGCAATTTCTTCACAATTGTCAATATTATTAACAGATTTAAGATTTGGTCGCTTTTTTGGTGGAGACTTCAAAGGTTGGCCAGCTTTTATTGATGTGTCGAATACTTAAATAAGTACAAAATTCTGTACAGGGCTTTACTTAGCACTTCCCTCGCAAGTGGACGTTGGCCTGCGAACGCGAATTTAAATCCCACTGTCTCATCCACGGACCTCTTCCGACTTTGCGATGTGCGGCTATATTTAACAGAACGGACTTATTGTTGAAATTTTTTGGCTCTTTTACAATATTACCCTGTATCTGTTGGGTCCCATTTTCATCAAGTGCAAATTACCACACGATACTTCATTCGTCTTTTAGACTAGGGAATTAAAAAATCGCTTTCCAAGATTTCTTCAGATCTTCACATTTCGGGGCCCCTAGATGACGAAAAACATGTTTTGTCAATTTCGTTTATCTGTCTGTTTGTTTTTCTGCCTGTTGGCGGTATAACTCAAAAACTAGTAGTTGAAGGAAGCGGATAATTTGCGTCACTAATATATGTCTACCTGGCAATAAACCGAGAATAGTTCGATCAAATATATACATGGTGATCACCTTAAAAAGTAAAATTTTGTTTATTTTTGTGTTAACCAATAAATAGATAAAAGTTATAGTTATGTTCTGTTAAATACACCCGCGCATCGCAAAGCTGGTAGAGGTCCTCGCCGAGCACGTGGATCAGGCTCCCGAATTTAAATTCACGTTCGCAGTCTCTGTAGTTCGAATCCCATCGCCGGTATTCTTTTATTTGAAATTGATTTTTAAAATTGTTTATTGTCATAATATCCATTTACGAGGGAAGTTCTGAGTAAAACCCTTTAAAGTTTTATTCGTGTTATTATAGTGGTACGGTTATAACGTCATAGATCACTATATTTCATTTTTTTACTCTTAACGAAAGTGGGACCGACAGATACTGAGTGAATATCGTAAAAGAGTCGAAAATGTGTAGCGATTGTTACGCACCCCAGTCAGCGTGAGCAGATGCGGTGATCGACCCGAACTGCACTTATAAATGTTCACCGATCTTGCGAGGGAAGTTACGTGTAAACTCCTTTACAGATTTTTACTTCCCTCGTCTAAAAGACGAAGGATGTATTGGAATCTCGAAAAATCACCTTCCGGGTCCTTAGATAACGAGTAACAGATTTTCTCAGTTCGGGTTGTCTCTCTGTCTGTCAGTTTGTCTGTTGGCTGTTTAACTTAAAAACTATTTGTTGTAGGAAGACGATATTTTGCACACAGATTATATATCTACCTGGCATGAAAGCGAGAACATTTTGAACAAATATATGCAGGGTGAGCACCTTAAATAAATAAATAGAGAAATAGATAAAAGTAGCAATTTGCACATAACTCAGGCTCTACCCTTGACGAAAATAAGAACCAACAGATACGCAATAAATATTCTAAAAAATTAAACATGGGTTAACAATAAATGCGTTCTATTTAAGGCAGCCACTTCTCACCGATCTGAGGCGTCCTTGATGCATGAGGTAGAGAACGCGTGCTTTATTTCGTGCTATGTGCACTGTGCAGATCATTGAAATTGCATTCGCTGGTTCGTTCACAGGCGATGAAGTTCGAATCCCGTCGCCGGTAATGCTTTTTTATTCGAACATTTATAGAATTTGCATTACCAAGTGTTTTCTTTTATTATTTCAGTGTTATTACGAACGTGGAGGTATTTTTACTCCTATTTTCCTTTGATTTTTATAATTATCTAGTGTCACAATTTTTACTTGCTAGGGAAGTTCTGAGTAAAACCCTTTACAGATTTTTTATCATTTCTTTACCCTCTTTGCTACTATACGAAACAATAGGAGTACACTTGTTAAGCTACCCTATATTAAGTTTTCGTATTAAAGAGCAAATATGTAATATACTTACCTGTGTGGCAGCGAACCTGACATAGGAGGATACTTATCCCGTTCCGCACTATTTTGCCACGAAAAATTCGCAGCGACAGTGAATAAATCGCATTTTTTAGAGGCAGGGGGTCAAACCAAGATAATGATGATGATACCACTGAACCATAACCACTTGCTGTCGCAACACTTCTTTGATCCACCTTAAGCAGTAAACGAAAATACAGGACTATACTCGATTATGCCTGACACTGTTTCCTCATATACCGGGTGGTTGGTCATACATCTGAACATAGGCAATTTACATGGCAATTTCTACCTGCGCCACGAAGTACCGACCTCTCAAATTCCTGCATAGCAGCTATATTTAGTAACGCGCTAAGTTGTGCGACGTTTTTGTATCGTAAAACAGTTATTTGTCTGAAATTTTTCCGGTTTCATTCCAGGTATATATATAATGTGTTTGCAAAATAATGTCTTCCTCCGACAAATAGTTTTGGAGTGACAGACAGACAGACGGACGGAATTGAGAAAACAAACCTGTTTTTCGTCATCTAAAGACCCTGAAACGTGAAGATCTGAAGAAATCTCGGAAGGTGATTTTTTCGTGATTACAATACTTTCTTCGTGTTTCAGACGAAGGAAGTAAAAATGGTAGTGTTACTAAATTAAAGAGAATAATTTTCCGCCTCGTTTAGTATTAAAAACTTATTGCATAATGTTAACTGTGCATAATAGCTATTTATGCAGCAAGTGCTAAAAGTTGATGTTTATGCACACGACATCAAAATTATGAAACGAAGCCGAAGGCTGAGATTCATAACATGTCGACTGCAATAACACTTTTAGCACGAGTTTGCATACAATATTTTTTCTAGGACCTTAAATTTTCTGTTATTAATCCATAAATGTCGATTTAACAAAGGTTTGCATTTATGACAGTTATAATTTATTTATGTCATAATAAAGAGATGGTCTTGACACGCAGGTGAATGTTTGTGAAGCCAGTACTGTCAAACTCAGTTATCAAAGGTAATTATTAATACTACACATCTGACTTTATTCATTACATAACGCTTTAATTATTTAAAAAACACTTTACCTCTAACGCAAGAAGTAACTAGAATAACTTTACGATCTCTCTAAGTCAACATTTCTTGATAAAAAAACTGTAAATTGATTTCAAAGTAAATTTTTGCAGTTTTTTTAATTCTTCAGCACAGTATTTCCAATTTTATTCCAGTATTTGCACAAGAAACTGTACTAGAAAGTGTGATGTTGTGGTGTACATTTTGCACAATTAAATTGTCTGCACTGACAGTTATCAACAATATTTCGCGTTTCCCAACCCTGATTTTAAGGAACAAATAAAATATATCCCACTCTATCCAGATAAACTTTTCTGTTTGGTAATTGTTTTTTTATATAAACAAGTATACAACCTGTCTGATATTTTTAAATTGACCATTTTATAAATAAGTTGTATTAACTTCTTGAGCTACGCTCTCGTGATTTTTCTACAACACTTTCCTGTCAAATTGCCAAGAAAACTAGCATTCGAATATGAATATAGAACCTGTGGTATTATTCTTAATAGTTTAATTGAATGTACGCTGTCGCGTACGATGTGAAATTTTAAAAAGTTTGTACCACCGATGGAAAAACTACTTTAAAAGGCATGTGAAAAATCTATAAATACAAATCAGTGTTCCCGCAAATACATTTCCAACAATGAACATATCACAGCTGCTTGACGTATTTTTCCGAAACAAGAAGTTAGCATAGAAGATGCAACCTCTTCTCAAATTTCAACTTCTCCACAAGTTCAATATATATATATTATGTATTATTCAGAATTACAAAGGGTGGTAACTTTCATTAGGGTCACTACCTGCATATCGGAAGCCAGAGATAAACTTTTGGTTAAATTTAAAAGGGTTATTTGTTCGTAATACCAATTTATAGCCGCATTCACAAGTCATGTACTATTGGTATCCGCAATAGAAGAGGACACGTTACGTTTATTTTGACATTAGCCCCTATTTTTGTCTTATTTATTAATAGACTTACCGATCTTACTCACCTTAGTCCCCCACTAAAAGTTACTTATTGGCTATGTAAATTTAAAGAATATAGTTTTGCATGGCAACAACTGAATTCATAGGTGAGCAAGTAGAAATTATTTTTTGTTGATATGAAATAAATGTCCTTTAAATCCTATGAACTAAATGTTGCTTAACAACATATACTTTTGTGAATCGGAAGAGAAAGGTCAACTCAGTGACACAATTTGGTACTAAAAGTAATCACTTTAAAGACGATTGTAGAAGAAGTAAATTAAATGTTTTGACTAAGAGTAGCTCCGAAACAGAAGGCAAAGAAGACTACAGTGATATTTTATAGGAACAACGCACCCTACTTTTTCGTAACTTAAGATGTGTATCTATTCTTTATTGAAATAACTTCTTAACGCTAACGTGTTTTTTTCATAAAAGTGCTATTTGTTTAAAATATCTACAAATGTACCAGTTTTGCTATAAATAAAAAAATGCAATTCTTCAACTTTTTGCACGACAAAATCGAATGATATGGACCCGCAGCATACAATACTTCTTTTAAAATTTTTAATTATGTTTGTTTTCTAAGAAGTTCAATCATACCTAAGCAATTAAAACTGAACAAAATATACAATTTTGAAAAGGTAAATTGTATTCAGTAGTTCTTAGAAAACGATTATCAGCCTCCTACGACAATTTCTTTCGATGTTGAGAAGCATTAAATTAGGTTCGAATTAATTTACCTTTATAGCTGTTCAAATTGCTTCTAAATGAACTCGTAAATGCTTGTTATTTCTTACAAAGTCGATTCAAATTTAATTAAATTACCATTGAACCTGAAAAAACTACTTAATCCATGGGAAATGTAATCTTCATAAACAGCGTGATTCATAACGTAATGCAAAGGATTAATTATTTCCTAACTTTAGATATAAATTCGTAGTCTTTATCTAATTTTCTAAGTAGAAGTGTGTAAGTTCCGATATCGTAGGCTATTCTTCTAAATTTGCTATTTACGGATATGATTTCTAAACCATAACAAATTTTTTAATTCTAAAATGACTAATATGATTGTCCAACGAGGAAATGTATTTCGCGGCTGCAGCGTGCATAATTTTATGCGAAGCCGACACAAAAAAGAAACATGTTCGATACGCCCAAATTTAAGACCCCGAAAAATAGAGAGCGACTCGTAAGAATGATTACTAAATTAAATGGGTGTATACTGGCCTCAGTAGTACATTATTAATGCCTTACGAGAAATTGCAATCGGGTTTGGTGCAAGCTTTTGAGAACCACTAACTAAATCACTCAGAGTACAGTGACCTAATTCACCAAATGTGATTACAATACCCAAGCAACTATGATTTGTTTTTGCATTTTTATCTAAATTTGGTTCTATCTCAACCACCTGTGCGAACTTATGTTAATAGAAATTAATTCCAGTAACCATCAATTAGTTTAAGCAATTATATGTTTTAATTCTTTGTACGCTCCCAGGCTACCATGCTAACACCAATATAAGGGAACTCTTCTTCCATTTCGACGGGCAAGTCTAACCACCTACCCGACTTACGAGTAACGAGGGTTGGTAGAACTACTTTGTGGTTAAAAACAGGCCATTGGCTTACAATGAGAGGGAGAATTCTTTGTGAGGTTATTATTAATTTTTTACGTATAGATTATTATGTAAAGTGGTTCTGTTTGATGTCCTCTAACTACCCTTACATTTACCCTCTTTATGAATCACCTTGTATAATAGTAGTGACCGTCTTAATGATTGTAAGGCCAGCGATATTGAACCGCTTAGTAGTAAATTACGATGAGACGGAAGTTTCAAAAATTTCGCAAGCATGTCGAGTAATGACTTTCAATTTTTGTTAAATCAAGGAGGTTACAAAAAATGTAAGAAAACACACGGTATAGAGATACCATACCTGTGCAAGAATGACTAGTTCTCACGCTCAGGTTTTTTACCACAGGAGACTCGTGCCATAACCATAACTTAATGTACAGTCGTGTTCAGAAACGTGTTGTACAGAGACAATTGCAAGTTTAGTGGTGGTTTTGTTATTACTCAACAAAGGCCCACACTGTATCATTACCTAAATAGACCTAGATGCATGCTTTCAAAATATTTGTATATACAATACTTTTTTGATATTTGTGTAATTAATTTATATTCACAAAGCACAAATTAATGCTGTACAACATTTTAATGAATACGACTGTACATTAAAGTATGAAATCAGATTATTTTTAAAATAGTCCCAAAGGGCTGCAATGCTCTGATCAAAGTTTTAAAGGAAAATATAAACGTATGTAATTTTAAACGTACATATTTATTTTCGACGTAGTTATTTACATAGTACCATTTTCCATATCGAGCAATATTTCATCAATGTCATCTTGATTCTAACAGGAGGTAACTGACATGTTGTAGCAGGATTTTCTGAACCTAAAAATATAAAATTGGAAGCACTGTGGTTGCTCGCAGAAATTGAAAAATTGCAAACCAAATCTTTGCCATAAACCGCATATTCTTTGGCAGCCATACTTTTATTTTCTCGTTTCAATTCTTTTTTAATTTTTTATATTACGTAAATAGAAGCATTTAAATCTTGAATACTCTTTTCGAGATCATTATTTTTACCGTGGACTTTATTATCAAAAACTTTGTTCACGTCACCATTATCTGAAAATTATTTAGATTATTATTTAAGTGATATTATAATTTATTTAAAATTTCTTTGGAATTCTCCAATTGATCCAATGAACGAAAAACATACAGCTTTACAAGTCCTATTGTAAGTGAAAGCGAATTCTATAACTAGAAGGCATTTGTTAGTATTGTACTTTTCGTTATTGTTGATGCAAAGTATTGTTTCACATTCATCAACATTGGATGCCATGGAAGAATATCAGATGCTAGATTATTTCCAAATACAATTATACAATCAGTAATAGAAAGCAGCTCTCTACAGCTACCAAGTGAAAATTTCTTTCTTGGAAAAATCAACTGCGCAGTGCCCTACGTAATTGTGTGAGACTACACATTTTCTTTACAACAAAACATCATAATGAAAGGATTAACACCTGAGCAGAACTGGAAGGGCCGTTGAGAATGTTTTTGGGGTCATCCCAGTTTTTCGAATTTTGCGAAAACTGCTACTTCTTGAACCGGAAAGGCCAACCAAAATTGTAGTAGTTTGTGCTTATTCACGCCATTTTCTACAGAATAGTACGACTTTTTATTCAGATGATACTGGCACGGGGAAGATATTACCACGACAATGGAGAACAGCTGATAATCAAACATCACTACTTCCACTTCCAAGAATTGCTCGATGCTCAAACGATTCAAAATTAATTTAGTGAATATTTTACTTTCAATAAAGGAAAATTATCATAGCAAGAGAAATACTAAACTGATTGTGTTTAACTCTATAGCTTATGTTTCAATAAAAAAATCACTGGAAGAAATGTAAAAGAAGTTTATTTCCAAAATGTTTATGCTTTAACATCCCCTATAACATCCTTAAACTTGGCACCATGTTTTTGAATTACCCTGTATAATAGTAAAAGTAAATGCGAACGCATCGGTAGCATGTCGCAAAATAACATTTAGCAAATAGTCTCTTGAAATAACAAGTACCTACCTTTTTGCTTTTCAAAATCGAAATCAAAATTTTGGCAACATGTTGAATAACATTGTTTATCTACTCCTACTGTACAATGGCCATTAATTATGATTCATAATTCACAGTTTGCAGCCAATCATAACATTCTATTTTCATTATTCAATAGTTTGCAAGTTGCAACCAATCAGAAAATTCTATTTTCATTATTCAATAGGTTGTAGCCAATCACAAAATTCATTCTTATTATTAAATGACTTTTGAAGTTAACAGCTATCACAAATGTCATAGTTCGGAAATATGGACACAAGACTCCTATTGCATAGGAGTAGATAAAATATCGTATTATATTCGCGATTATGGCCATTATTCACTCAGATGACTTGCGCCACGCGCCTTCGGCTTGTGGCGCAAATGTCATCTTCGTGAATAATGGCTGTCATAATCGCTCATATAATAATATACTATTTTTTTAACATGTTACGAAATGAGATTGGGCCTTTAACATGTTTGACAAGAGATAAGGAAAAAGATAACATATGCCTACTCGATTTATTTTTTGTATGTGCACTTGTAGACCTTGTGGTTAAAATAAATTGCAGCCAGACCTTGAATTGAAAACTTAATCTGTGCATTACTCAAAAATCATTGACTTTAGCGACTTCTATGAAGCATACCTATTTTAATAATGAGTAAAATATTTTCATATCAAAATAGCCATCACATTATGGGAAAAAAGTATAGATTAAATGTTGGAGTCTATTGCCTATTGATATAGTGACCTTACTATTGCCTAGTATGCAGCGACCTCTATAAGCATTCTAAAAATAAGAGATTATTTTGTCTCATTCTTCAAAACGTCTGCCAATTTTGAGACGACGTAAGCAATTGCGTTTTTCTTGCAACTAGCTATTTATGTATCCATAGCAAAAATTGTGTTTACGGCATAACTTGTCCAACGAGGCGAAGCCGTCTTTTAAGTAAATTCCTTATGAAGATAAATGCTTCAATTTTCTACTTGTCAAAAAATAATTAAAAAGCTTCACATTCTTTATAAACTTTTTATAATTTTCTGTGGGTGTAGAGAAATATTGTACAATACACGTGCGATAATGCCGTATAACATATTGTGTGATTATACACACGTATATTAATAACGGGTTATCCCACTTGTGTTGTAAATATTTGTTACGTTTTGGAAATATTCCTCCGGAACTATAACTATAACTGCATTGTCGTTATAATTCCTTCTTAGAATATCTTAACGGTGCCTGGACAGAAAATAAAACATTGCTGAGATCTGTCTATTGACCTTTGATAAACCAAGTTTTGTTTTCATATTTTCAATTTTCAATTTTCCCCTACGAATGACTTCAAAAATGTCTAAGTCATCTTCTTTTTAAACTAACAAGTGTTGGAAGTAACATATAAATGCATTTTAAAACTAAAAATGATGTTTAGAATAGTTACATTGAAATCACATTTTAGAGAGCTTGAAACTATGTACTTATTATAACAAGGTTACTCAATTTCCATGCTCATCATTGGGATTTCGAAAACCATAAGTAATGCAAAGATGATTAAATTAGGGAAGTTTCGCCCTCTAATACTTAATATGTTCATAAGCAAATTTAACCTAGCCGCCTTAGTCGAGTTATTCCCAAAAAAATAAATTTTCGATTTTCGTTTTTTATTTGAAATCGATTATTATGTTGCTCCAGTTTGGCATTACCAGGAACTTTTTGAAACACGAATTTAAATCTGAATCTAGGTCGTTAGTTTTCAATATTTGAGATACCGAGATATTGGTTTTAATATTTATTCGCCATCTTTATACACACAAAGCATAACAAAGTATACAATCACTATACATATATACAGTGGGTCCGACCAACTATCAGACAGCCAAATTAACAATGGAAAATTATTAGGCGATCCACTATTGCTGTGTAGGCATCCAGGTACGTGATTCGTCAAAAATGAGAAACGTCAAACTAATTTCAAATTGTTTTAATTTGAATAAGTATTAGATATATGGGTAGCCCTAAGTAAAGCAAGCGTTTGCTGCCTGGTCAGCCGATCGGTGGGATACGGCTGCCTTAAATACAACGCATTTATTGTTGACTTTTGTTTTATCTTTTAAAACATTTATCTTGTAAATGTTGGTTCCCGTTCTCGTCAAAGGTAAAGCCTGACCTACGTGAAAATTATCACTATTATTTATTTATTACATTTATGTATTGTTTGAGGCTTTCGCGGTTACTCGAATTATTCTCCTTAGCATAGAATTTCGGCTTAGACCGCGTAGTATTTGTATATGAACACCCAGCATTTTCTGGCTTAATGTGCCTTGCACCTTGTGAAGTCGAGCAAAAACCCGCTCGATGGCCATGCTCTTTGGTGGCTCGTGTTGTTTGAGTATCTTGAGAACGAGGATACTTAGGCAGATTTGGCCGTTTTGCTGTTTGTGCATCCATATTCACTAACGTTTCGCAAGACCTTGCAGCTTGCATCATCAGAGTGAAAGTCGCACTAAGAACCGAAGGTCGGTGTGGAGCTATTTATAGTCCTCTGTGCCAGGCGCGCGGAGTGGCGTAACGCTGGCGCTGGTTGGTCGTCCGAGTGCAACGTAATCCGTGGGGCGTAGCCGTATGACGCAGAGTGGTTGTAACGCTTTAGATCGTGTATCACAGGGGTCCACGTTTTACTAAGCTTAAAGCCATCTTCCCTGTTGATATTATTTGGATGTTTTTCTATTTCTATGGCTTCACGTATCACTCGCGGGAAGTAATGAGGTATTCTGGCAAGTACTCTGGCATGCTCAAATTCTAAAGTGTGCCCATTTGTAAACGTATGCTCAGCTACGGCTGATTTTGTGATGCGTTTGTGTTTGCAATCGCCTTTATGTTCTTGGAGTCTTAGATCAACGGAACGACCAGTCTGTCCAATGTAACTCGAGCCGCAAGAACAAGGAATGCGATATACGCCAGCGGTTTTTAAACTTGGAATCTTGTCTTTTACCGATCTGAAGCCGTTACCCAAAGTTTCCTTGCTCGTGAACACAGTTTTGACGTTGCATCGTTGCAGGACACGTCCTATCTTATCAGTTGAGCCTTTAACGTAAGGTAGAAAAGCTAAGCCTTCCAGAGGTGGAGATTCTTCTTTAGCCTTCTTTGTCATAGTCTTGTCTAGTGCTTTTCGTATGGCGGTAGTTGTGTATCCGTTCCTTTGTAAAGAGTCAAACAGATGTAGCTTTTCTCTCTCTAGATTTTCCTCGTCTGAGATACGAACGGCTCTTGTCGCCAGAGTCTGGAGAACTGTTGCTTTTTGCATTGGATGATGATGTGAGTCAGCATTTAGATATCTGTCCGTGTGTGTTTTCTTTCTATAGACTGCATGTCCTAAACTGCCATTTGATTTACGTTTCACCAGGACGTCTAGAAACGGAATACTGCAATTTTCCTCTACTTCCATTGTGAATTGTATGTTGGGATGTACAGAATTCAGGTGTTTTAGAAACAGATTCAATGTCTGGCGTCCATGTGACCAGATGACAAAAGTATCATCTACATATCTCAACCAGCAAGTCGGTTTTAGCTGCGCTTGTTCGAGAGCCTTGGTTTCAAAAGCTTCCATGTAGATATTAGCGATAACAGGTGATAGCGGTGAACCCATCCCAACATACAATTCACAATGATACTTTTGTCATCTGGTCACATGGACGCCAGACATTGAATCTGTTTCTAAAACACCTGAATTCTGTACATCCCAACATACAATTCACAATGGAAGTAGAGGAAAATTGCAGTATTCCGTTTCTAGACGTCCTGGTGAAACGTAAATCAAATGGCAGTTTAGGACATGCAGTCTATAGAAAGAAAACACACACGGACAGATATCTAAATGCTGACTCACATCATCATCCAATGCAAAAAGCAACAGTTCTCCAGACTCTGGCGACAAGAGCCGTTCGTATCTCAGACGAGGAAAATCTAGAGAGAGAAAAGCTACATCTGTTTGACTCTTTACAAAGGAACGGATACACAACTACCGCCATACGAAAAGCACTAGACAAGACTATGACAAAGAAGGCTAAAGAAGAATCTCCACCTCTGGAAGGCTTAGCTTTTCTACCTTACGTTAAAGGCTCAACTGATAAGATAGGACGTGTCCTGCAACGATGCAACGTCAAAACTGTGTTCACGAGCAAGGAAACTTTGGGTAACGGCTTCAGATCGGTAAAAGACAAGATTCCAAGTTTAAAAACCGCTGGCGTATATCGCATTCCTTGTTCTTGCGGCTCGAGTTACATTGGACAGACTGGTCGTTCCGTTGATCTAAGACTCCAAGAACATAAAGGCGATTGCAAACACAAATGCATCACAAAATCAGCCGTAGCTGAGCATACGTTTACAAATGGGCACACTTTAGAATTTGAGCATACCAGAGTAATTGCCAGAATACCTCATTACTTCCCGCGAGTGATACGTGAAGCCATAGAAATAGAAAAACATCCAAATAATATCAACAGGGAAGATGGCTTTAAGCTTAGTAAAACGTGGACCCCTGTGATACACGATCTAAAGCGTTACAACCACTCTGCGTCATACGACCACGCCCCACGGATTACGTTGCACTCGGACGACCAACCAGCGCCAGCGTTACGCCACTCCGCGCGCCTGGCACAGAGGACTATAAATAGCTCCACACCGACCTTCGGTTCTTAGTGCGACTTTCACTCTGATGATGCAAGCTGCAAGGTCTTGCGAAACGTTAGTGAATATGGATGCACAAACAGCAAAACGGCCAAATCTGCCTAAGTATCCTCGTTCTCAAGATACTCAAACAACACGAGCCACCAAAGAGCATGGCCATCGAGCGGGTTTTTGCTCGACTTCACAAGGTGCAAGGCACATTAAGCCAGAAAATGCTGGGTGTTCATATACAAATACTACGCGGTCTAAGCCGAAATTCTATGCTAAGGAGAATTATTATATTTATTTGAATATAAAAATAAACAACATCTTTTTTGAAAATGCTCACCCTGTATGTTGCCTTTTTTCGTCAAGGATAAAAACCTGAGCTATGAATAAAATATTCTTTTTATTTAAGTAATAGTTTTTGAGTTATAGCAAAAATAAGCATAATTTAATTTTTTAAGGTACTTCCCCTGTATATATTTTATTAAAATTATTTCGGTTTCTTGCCAGGAATCCACATACTCCGCATGCAAAGTATTATCTCCCTCCAACAAATAATTTTTGAGTTCTATCCGCAACAGGCAAGCAGACTGATAGACGGAATTGAAAAAACCTGTTTTCGTCATCTAGTGACCCTGAAACGTGAAGATCTGAAGCATTATCGGAAGGTGATTTTTTCGCCATTACAATAAGTACTTCCTTCGTCTTTTAAAGTTTATCAGATATTTGCTACACGAAGATAGGGCAAATTGCAACACACAAAATAAACGTCAATTACTTTAGTTGCCACAAACTTTACATACCTTTTTTGAGGAATTTAAGCTTTAGATTCCATTGATAATTATTAATTTTTTATCATTTATTAATGATATGGCATCTGCCAAAATATATTACGTTTAATTAACTTGTTTTGGCATTTGTAATGTATTAATCATTTTTATGTAAACACTAACAAACCTTGGGCATGATTACAGCAGATCGAAAAGTAACTACGAGTATATTGCAATCAGTTAATAGTAGATACAATGGGCCGTATTCTCTCCTCTGGTTTAAATTTAATCACAACACTGCCATGTTTAAAGTAAACTCAGTGGGTAAAGCAAAGGGTCAAACAAAACCATATTGTTACCATATAAATTAATAGCAACTTTGCACCTTCAATCATGAGGTGAGAATTGGGCTTCAGATACGCCAAGCTCAAATTGAATTAGTAGTGGGACATGTAAAAATTCATTACGCATAAATAACTTTTGTGTTCATGTCGCGTTCAATATTATTTCAAATAAAATAAATATTTGTGTCTCTTGTACCATTCCTTCAAATACTGAACAATGCCTTGCGAATTATTATATGAAACTGAAAAATAACTAAGTATATCGTACTCGGTTAATAATAAACATATTTCAGTACATTTTTTATGCAAAATCTAAAAGTAATAATTATTTAAGCAAAATTATATGAACGTTATTTTAAGTACATAGGCTTCAGGCATGTTGTAAAGATGAATTTGAAATAAGTAAATAGTTGTATGGTAATCCGTACATTTGAATAACGAAATTTAAGTCTACTTTATTTTCAGAATAATATATCTTGACAACTGTGTTGTCGAAATAAAACAACAAATAAAGATTCAGTTTTGTAAATACAGTTACATTTTTTATTTTTTTTTAAAGCTAGTAACTTCTTTGTGGATGTAGCAATAGTAATACGCACATCATCAAGGTAATACCTAGGAACTGAAAGTAACATGCTAACAAACAACTATAGGAAGACTAATATCCGTATTCGT
This sequence comes from Agriotes lineatus, assembly GCA_940337035.1. Classification (NCBI taxonomy): domain Eukaryota; kingdom Metazoa; phylum Arthropoda; class Insecta; order Coleoptera; family Elateridae; genus Agriotes; species Agriotes lineatus. The sequence continues at coordinate 100,795,478 of OW679197.1, forward strand.
AATTGTAAGGCTGACTTTTATAATACATTTCATGGTTTAATGTTTCGGTGATGGAACACATAAACAATTTCGCATTCACAAATTTGATTACTTACATCACTCGTAGTAAAATAAAGATTCACCTTAGGCAGATTTTTTAGTTAACGAGACAAATACGCCGTTATTTTCCTTCTGGCACTTATTTTCCAAAACAGATTTGATATCTCATGCAATAACGCGTACTATTACAAGGTGATTGAGTATTTGGTTGCTTTTGTTCGAGTACTCGTATACCTTCAGGCTTTAGCTCCGCCCGACATTAATGTTTATCTCCAATAAACAAGGAAATAAATCGAGATACTTAGAGGATCACTGTATGAAACAGCAAGTCATGTCAGTTGAATTTAATGTGCATTGAAAGAATGCTGCCACCGCAAGAGCAGTTGAACCAGAAGTGTCACCGTCCACTGATATTTTCGCTCACTTGGCATTGACCATACAGAACAACGCCTTCCTGCACATTTCACATTTTTCTGAGACAGATACTGTACTTGAAGATTTACACAACCTTCATGGCAGATTGTTCTTGTTCGGTGACGACATACTTGTAATTACGCCAGTCTAGCGTTACATATTCATGTAACCTCTTCGCCTTTCTACTAGACGACTGTATCCGCTTATGTAATATTGATTTGCAATTTAAAAGCGATCGCCCTTTTTATACACCCTATTATGAATACCTATGAATGAAATAGGTACCCACTAATATAATTAAACTCTACTACTTAAGGGTAATTTATGTTAGAGTGCAAATCCTACAGCAACTAGCAAGTAACCTGCAAAAGATGATGAGGAAATTGAATAAAGCGCTATCAATCACACAAAAACATCAAAATGCCAATACCAGAAGTTATATCACCACCAATATAACCTTCAGTTTTAGGAGTTGATAGTATCTATGGGTACAGTCTGGTCGATTAGAGTCAAGGTTTTGACATTTCGCACTTGTTTCGTATATGTACTAAATATGACACATTGTTTTGGATTAGTTGCAAGATCTTTACAATAATTATGCTAATGCTACTTATGCACATTAACATGGTTCGAATTCTGTAAACACTTTTAAATGTGTTTGGAATTTTTAAAAAAATTAAGTGGATGTAAAAAATTTAAAAATTCAGGGTTTCTGCTGTACTAGAAAATTCTACATTATATAATTTCATAATCTATAATACGAGGCATTTATTCTCTCTAGCATATAATATGGCTTCGGACTACGTTGCCACTAGCAACGATAATTGTTTTGCTATTTTATTGACAAGAGAACTGCAAAACTTTATTAGTTCAGCTTTAATAGTTTAGAAGCTAAAAGGTTTAACGCCAAAACAAATTAATGTAGATAGATGTGGCGTGCTTGGGGAGCCTTCTTCTTCCTATCAAGCAATAAAAATGCTCTCCGGAGTTCAAATATGGCAAAAGAAGCTGTTCGGCCGCATTCTGCGTGTACTGAAGAAAAATTTGATAGTATGAATAGCATAGGCAGAGAAGATCATAGGTTGACAACGCTGGTCAATGTCATGCAACATTATTGTATTAAACAACAAAATTTGTCACAAATAATTCAAATAATTTCATCATGATAACGCTCCGATTCATAAGAGCTTTATTTTTATAAACGCAGTTTGTGATATTTGGTTTGAAGTTGTGGAGCATCCATACTACTCTCATATCTTAGCTCCTAGCGATTTCTATCTATTACCAAAGCTAAAAGACTCTTCGAGAATAAAAATATATGAGCGATCACGCTGTTCATGAATTCATCTGTAATCAATACTCCGAGTTCATCAAGAATGACTTATCTGTGCTTAAACATTGGTGGAATAAGTATCTTCAAATTCAAAGGAATTGTTTTGAAAGATAATGTGGTGTTCTATACTGGGCACAATAAATACTGTACACCACTCGTATATTTATTACAAGTTATCAATAATATATTTTAACAAAAACTTTGATTTAGTATTAAAAACACAGCATTGAACTGAACACCATAATCTTTTTTTGTTTTAAAAGTAAGCATGATCACAGATTTTCGTGACAATATTAACATGCCTTTCAGTAGCTTGTGGGTGACAGAAATAGTAATTTGCCTAACAAGTTCGGGAAGGTAATTCTCCTGAATGGGCACTTAGTTTGCAGCACGATCGAAGAAAGTGGTGGATGTAGTGCGAATTCAGGAAAAATTTTCCCGAAAAAGTTAGGTACAACGTTTTTTGTAACGACGAATAACTGAAAATATTTAAAAAATATATTATTTAGTGTTTTACTACTTTACTAAGTTGACAGCATAAATCACTAAACTTTTATACGTACCCTACCCACCTGTTAGCTTTTTGTCGACGTTTACAGCGCCCCTGGTGTTTGGAAACGCAATTAAACCAACGAGCGGCAATTATGAAAATTTACAAAAAATACACAATTGCCCTAGTTTTTGTTGCAAAGTAAAAAGCACCGCAGTGCGGGAAAAGTAACTTTCGGCGCATCGGAAATGACCGGGAATGTGAATTTTAAATTCATGAGTACAAAATAGTTATTTACATTACAAGTGCGGTAGGTCGCATTTTACAGCGCGAGGTTTTAATTTTGAAGCACGACGCGAAGCGTCAACATGGTTGGTTTCAGTTAGATAGTACTCCAGTTTATTATGGCAGCTTAATGAGATATTGGTTAAACATCCATTAAAACCAACATTGGATTGGCAGTGGTGAACCGGTTCAATGACGACCTCGCTCACCAGATGTTACACTTTTGGATTTTCATTTCTGGGGCTGAAACTGGAAGTGGGCACCCTACAAGAATTATTAGAACACATTGAAAATTCTTTTAATATGTTAAAGAATAACGTCGAAATGCTAAACCGTGAGCAAGAAGTCATCGTGACACACTATCAAAAATGCATAGAAGTTGGTAGAGGTCAATTTGAACATTTAGCATAATGTATTTGTTTTTATTCTAGGTACCCATTAGAATAATTACTCCTTTTCTTTGTTAATTTTTTGTTTGTTTTGGTACATCAATAAATGTTTCTTATTTCTTTTGCAACATACTGTAACTTATTAAGGAGTCGAAAGAAAGTATGTCTATATATTTTTTTAATCAGAATAACATTTACTATCTACAAAAAATGTTTGCTCGAAAAAAAAAACAGGACAGCCTATATATCAGTGGAGCAATGGTTAATTTACTCCCTGAATGTAATGCCCGGCGCATAACGGAGAGCATTGATTCACAAACGCGGGAGAAAATAAATACCTTTGCTTCCTAGATATATAAGTAACTATTTTAATTTTATTTAATTAACCTCTTAGATAAAGCCATGTGTATAATGCACAGAGAAAGTAATTTGCTCGCCTCGTGCACTCGGTGCAGTAAATTCTACTTTCCATACCTATTATACAAATAACTATTTTACACTCACACCCACATACTGATCAATGTCTAACATTTTAACAAAAGCAGCCATATCGAAGGCATAATGGCAGTATCACACGCATTGAAAACTGTATCTAAGGCGTATCGAACGCATACAGAAATTTCATGATAATCACCTTTAGTCATGAGTAGGTTGATATTATATCGGGATGATTTTAGGAACAAATGTCGCGACATAATTGTGTGACACTGTTCAAATCATTGTTTGGAATTGGCTGTGTGAGACGTGGTAATTGAAGAAAATAATGTTCGACAAATTATATACGTAGTTTGTGTAGTGCCTTCCCTAAACATCCAAGTATTTTCTATTGGTAGAAATTAAGTACTCGCTGCGTCTAACCAAGTTTGACAACAGTAAATACAATTTGGAATAGTAATTTACTTTACAAGGCCGGAAAATGACTTATTAAAGTACGAGTTTAAATTTAAATTTCTAAACCAGTATTTTAATAATATTTTACGGCCGTGTATCGTACAATGTTTTATTTCATAGTGTTTTATACAACATGTTCATTGAAAAAGTCCATAAGAGGCGGTTGTGGAAATTTAAACGTATGAATATGTTGGTGGCACTGTAAGTCTGTCAAATTCGAGGTTAGCAGGTTAGGTTTTGCGTCAGTCTGTGTCAAAACTGACGGAAAACCTAATCTGATAACCTCGAATTTGACATAGACTTACAGCGTCACCAACATATTATTCAGCAGTTGCCTAGCAACACTTTCCGGTCTTGTGATGTAATGTTCCACTTTCCGGACTCAAATTAATGACGTAAAGTCGTATTTTCGGACAGTATGAAATAAAACATTTTGAGAATGCTTCTAATGTTCTAAACGAAAGGTTAACTGATACAGCGTTTGCTCATAGTGTAAGTATATTATTTGATGTTTTATCCGAATCTTCCTAGTTGTCGTTAGAACTTTAGAAGCACAGTAAGAGAATGTTTAAAGCTCATAAATTAATCACACTTTAGATTGGCCTTCTAGAGGCTATGACAGAAAAACTAGAACCAAATTTTGTAGAGGTAGAAAAGGCTGTCTATGAACTAGTATTTTATAAAGGTGTAAGTCATTAACCGGGGACAATTCTTCCAAAGCTTAGCAGAAATCTTACGTTTCCGTTCGTTTACAGACTCAGCATCTCATGTGTCAAGAACAGTACCAGAATTTAATGAACATGACACCTTAATTTAATATTTAGAACTATTTGATCCTCAACAGTGGCCTGAAGAAAAAAGTATAATATACGTGAAAACTGAAGACTGTGTAAACGGTTTTCGTGAATATTTAGAGGGCAACAGAAAAACGCCGGGGCCTTGCACACCGAAATTGCTGTAATTCAAGCTCGTGTTGCTTCGACGGCAAATTTGAGCGAATATTCTGTGCCATGAATGATATACACACTGACTTGAAATACCATCTAAAAGTTGCAACAGTATCTTCATTGTTATTTATAAAATGTGTGGGTCCACCATTGCAGTTGTTTAGGTCAAAAAAATATGTCACGGCATGGATTGCGTCAGGATACCGACTACACCTGATGTCCAAAGAAACAACAAATGAAGAAAATTTCTTCGCAATACGAAGCAATTTATCTCTAAAGGAAAGCTCAACATTTCTTTTACATTTCCTTTAACTATCAGCATTTGCTTCCTATAGATACTAATTATGTATATTTATATTTCACAAATTGTTTTTCAAAATAATGGTAATTATTCTATATATGTGAAATGTTTGTATTAGATGCTTAATAAAGCTGTTCTTATTATTACTGAGTATAATAACCATACCTTACTAATTATCTCCCACTTCGACCCCTTGCTGTCGTTCGGATTTTTTCTAACTCAAGCCATAATACTAATTTTTACACACTAAATACTCGTACATAAGTGACTACTATGCTTGCAGTATTATTCCATTTGTTAAATCCAGTTTGGAGACCCCACGAAAACTATTTTCAACATTGGTAGTTCTTGTCTAAAGTTGCCATAACTACATAATCTATGGTAAACTTTCGAATTATGCGTTCTTCAAATGCATGAGCATTTTTCCGGAGGTCAATTATTTTGTATGTTTCGTTGAATAACTGAATGGACTATTACCTTTATGGGATATCATACCAAATATCATTCAAATTGATTGAAATATTCCATTGTTATCGGAAAAACGAATCGTTTTAAAGGAGCATTGTTGATGAACACTGACTTAACAAAACGCGTTTGGATATTTGGGCCCAAAAACCTGAGGTTAAGCCATGTCTACAAGTTTTGTTGCTAATTTTGAAGTTTATACTATATTGTCTAGAGAATAAAAGTGACTATTCAACTCACTTGTCATCTATCAAAAACTGACCAATAAAAATACAAGATTTGACGTTTTTGAGCCAATAAAAATGAACTATATCGACAATTTTCACTAGTGAAAATAATCGACAATTTTCACTAGTGGTATAGTGAATATTTTAAAGAAATTTGATTTTTATTAGAAAAAGTCAGTATTAGTGTTCTGTTATTATAGAAATTGCGTAGTTTCGTGCTAGATTTACTGAAAACTAATTTGAAAAAGTAGTTGGGTTCATTGAATAGTCCCTCGAATGCCATTCTTAGTCAAAGTTAAGTAGAATATTTTTGCGGTGGTATCACTACTCATGTCCATTGCGCCTAGGATTAGGACTCGTGCTAGCGCACTCGTCCTAATTGAACCGAAGCGCAATGGACATTTGTGATACCACAGCAAAAATATTCGACATAACTTTGACTACTCATGGTATTATAAGTGAATGTTTTCACATTTAGCACTTTTTTTAAACGTATGCGCAAAAATTGTTTTGGATTAATAACAAGATAATTACAATAATTCTGCATATAGGTATGACTATATATTTCTTCAAGTTATTAACCATTGTCATAAAAAGCATTGGTATTGTGATGGATGTATTGACACTTAAGTTCATTTTCAAGTCATTCTTCAGTGGTAGTATAAACATATGTGCAAGGGCTTGTAATTTAAACACAACACTATTTTATAGATTTTTTATTTTTTGCAGTTTTTCGTTATTGTCATATACACAGTATAGAGTTAAGGTACCCTAAGTAACAACAAAAACGTTAGGTCACTCAGGCAGTGCATCGGCGTAGAAAGAACTTGTCGGTGAATGAAGTAGCTACAGGTATTGAAGGAGACTTTACTTAGGGTAAATTTCTCCATGGTATTGACCGTTGTCATAAAGAGCTTTAGTAAATGCCATATGCAGCACGAGCGATGAGGGGAGCACCTACAACAGCACCGTGGTGAGCAACGACAGCGGGATGAGCGTAACCGGCAGCGACGACGGGGGCAGCAGCATATCCGGCGTATCCACCAGCAACAACACCACCGGCCTTGGGGGCAGCTACTACGGTACCACCGGGTTGGTTGGCGGCGATGACGCTGCCATCAGGTCCAACGACGGAGGCGCTGGAACCAGGTCCTTGGATGACATGGCCGGGTTCGGCAGGTCCTACCAAAGCACCGCCGAGGAGGCCGGCGTTAGCGGCGGCGAAGGCAACGCAGAGAACTACAACGGTCTGAAAAAAAATAGGTGTTAAATGGGCCATAAGGCTCAGATGGTGTACTTACCAAAGAGTTCATTGTGTTTTGATTATCGTTAGCCGTTAACAACCGGATAAATGATACTGCTACAACGGTCACCCTGCGTTTTATACTTTATCCACGACCTTGCACACGCCCAATCTTGTTTTTCGTTTTCCGTGCCCAGAAGGTATATAAAGCTCCGTTTGCTTATTTTGATGAGAAAAGTATCCCCTCTAGACGGTGGTCCATTCTTTTCGAAACAGCGTGTTTTATTGGAGTGATTTCTTTAACGACGTTTTTGAAATAACGAAAAAATTCATACAAGAACGATTTACCCTGGTATACATATAGTCTCCCCATTTTTGTCTGGGAGTATATATATCTTATATGCACATGGGTTTGTAATTCGGTAACAGCAATATTTTATGGATTTTTATTTTTGCAGTTTGTAGCTTGTTGTTATATACACAATATGAGGTACCCTAAGTAGTAATAAAAAACGATAGGTCACGTAGGCAGTGCATCGATGTAGAGAGAACGTGTCGGTGAATGAAGTAAGTACAGATATTAAACGTTGATTGTGTAAGGGTAAATTTCTCTGTGGTATTGGCTGTTATCATAGGAAACCTTAATATTTTTGTGGATATATTGGCCTTCAAATCCAGATCCTTCTCATTTCTCTGATTGGGTTGTATAAACATATGCGTATTTAATGCAAAAACAGCAATATTTTCTGAATATTTTATGTTTTTAGTTTTTACGTTATTGTTTTATACAATAACAAAAAACGATAGGTAACTTAAGCAATTAGTGGGCGTAGAAAAAAACCTGTTGGTATTTGAAATAGATACAGGTATTACATGGGATTTTATTTAGATTTTAAATTTCTCCGCGGTATTGGTTCGTTATCATAACAACCGCAGTTTATTCAAGGGCGTATTGTTATTCAAGTCCAAATCATCCTCATTCTTCTATGGTAGCATAAATGTATGCACAAGGGTTGGAAATTCAGAAACAACAATCTTTCATACATTTTTATCGACTAAGTAACTGGTCCATATTATCTTAGCAAAATGTGAAATTTAGTTGTCGGTCTGCTAAAATGCAAATGACGGAAAGATAATGGCATAGGACGTATTATTAGTTTTAGCCTTACTATTAAAGAGTTACTGCATGATCTATGCCATGACATACACGTTTTATTTACTAGTAGTACACTGATATTAACCAGTATTATTTTAAAAGATTACTTAGGTTTTTATGAAGTGCCATACCAAATATTATCCAAATTGATTCAATTAACATAACTATTGTTATCGAAAAAAAAAATACTTAAAGTAACTTTTGAGTATAATCCTTACTTAACGAAACCCATATGGATACAGGCTAAGTGAGTTAAATCGTCTTATTTTGGGCTCAGAAATCTGTGGATAAACAATGTCTAAATAATTTGGTAATATCCTATATAATTTTAGCAGTTTATACTTGCTGGTAGATTCAAATATTTTCACATGGTACTCTTATTTCAAGCATGTGCTAAATGTGAGCTGGATTTTTTTTTATTCCGCACTCCGCCAACAGCCGTTAGGCCAATTATAGGCGTCACTGTACATTTTATGGAGACTTCCAACCCCACTAACGACTGTCATGATGTTATTATGACCAACCGGGACCAACTTTTTTCCGTGGCAGCCGTACCACGAGGTGCCGGAGAAGCAGCTGTGAAACTCCCATCCAAGTTCTGACCAGAGAGACCGTTGCTTAACTCTGCTGATCGAACGTGGAGGCTTGTTCAAGCTACACCACCCGAGACCTAGATTAATAGCAGGAAATTTACAGTTCTGCTCATGTGTATACCTATATATTTCTTCATTGTCATACTTAGTGCAGTCGTGGATATTTTAACCTTGAAGTCCATTTGTCAAATCATTTTGTAGTAGTACAAACACATATACAAAGATTTGTAATTCAAACAACAATATTTTACGGATTTTTTATTTTTAAAGTTTTTACGTTATTGTCATATACACAGTATAGAGTTGAGGTACCCTAAGTAACAACAAAAAACGTTATGTCACTCAGGCGGTGCATCGACGTAGACAGAACGTGTCGGTGAGTGAAGTAGGTACTGGTGTTGAAGGAGACTTGACTTAAGTTTACTGTTTAAGGGTAAATTTCTCCGTGGTATTGACCGTTGTCATAAAGAGCCTCAGTGTTGTCGTGGATGTATTGGCCTTCAATTCCAGATCCGGCAGCGAGAAGGGGGTATCCAGCACGAGCGATGAGGGGAGCACCTACTACAGCACCATGGTGAGCAACGAGGGCGGGATGAGCGTAACCGGCAGCGACGACGGGGGCAGCGGCAACAACAGGGCCGATTCCACCAGCAACAACACCACCGGCTTTGGGGGCAGCTACTACGGTACCACCGGGTTGGTTGGCGGCGATTACGCTGCCATCAGGTCCAACGACGGAGGCGCTGGCACCAGGTCCTTGGATGACATGGCCGGGTTCGGCAGGTCCTACCAAAGCACCGCCGAGGAGGCCGGCGTTAGCGGCGGCGACGGCAACGCAGAGAACTACAACGGTCTGAAAAAGCTAGGTGTTAAAAAGGCCATGAGCCTGAGGCGGTACACTTACCAAAGAGTTCATTGTGTTTTGATTATCGTTAGCCGTTAACAACCGGATAAATGATGCTGCTACAACAGACAATCTGCGTTTTATACTTCATCTGCGACCTCGCACACGCCCAATCGTGTTTTCCATTTTCCGTGGCCAGAAGGAGCCGAAAAGTACAACGTCCACAAATTCTTCCGAGCGGTCATCTAGTCCGACCCACCATTCATTAACATAAGTAGGAAATTTGCACAAGGGCGCGGCTGTAGCGTACAAACCATAGTCATTTACGTACGTATTAAGACGGCTATACACTTATAGACTTTTTGCTAATATCCATTATTAGGATGTTTGTACTTTCTTTGAAGGTCGAGTAAAATTTTAATAAACTTCCAGAAAATGCTGAGGGTATCCATCAGCATAAATATATTCTATTAGATGCCACGCCTTTGGAAATGCTAATTATTTACAGTATGCTTCTATGTTTAGCCAAATTTAATTATCACGGTCAGGATCACTCTTTGCCTTAGATTTATGTAGCACAAGTACAATGCAATGAAAATTACAATGGGAGTGACAATTAGCATAATTTGCATGTACAATGTTGTGCTGTGGAAAATTGTAAGAATAATGTTCCGTAATATATGCATTATGAATTTCATTAAAACCATATTAACATAAAAGAAGTTCTACTCATTAAAAACTAATAAAAAAATGTGTTCATTCATGATCATTTCTTCAGGGACATTTGTTCCATCTTCCTACAGTCATTATTAAATCATAAAGGATGAATGCTTTCACCAACAGTGACTAATGGTTTAGAATGGAATGAGATGTTTTACTCTAAATAATTAATCTAGCTTTACTGTTTCGGAACACCAACGCCTGATAAAAAAGTTAAAGAGGAACAGATCCCCTAGATTGTCAGTGACACAGTAATTTACAGTAGAACACCAAATCAATACGGGCTTTATTTAATTTACCTAAAATTTTAATATGATATAAAACATCCTGATTGGAAGACACCTAAGCACCCAGGATTTATCACACTAATTTTTTGTAATTTTATATATGACACATGCATTCTTATAATACGGTAATTGCTAATTCAGACGGTGTTTTTGCTACAGCAGTGTTAATAGGACCTTGTCGAGACCGGTTTAAAATATGCGGGCAGATAACGCATGTAACCTTAACAGCAGATTATCTGATGTGATATTTAATATTAAAAATCAATCAGCCATGCACAAATCATAATACAAAATAATTTTCATGAGTAGCAATTTTAGTCCTGACCTCAAATTAAATTACCAATAACATAATATAAATAAGTACTCAATTCCGTAATTTCCAAATGATCACATATTTCTGCTTGTCCATGCAATAAAATCTATTCGATGAATCGACTAAGAGTATTCAATATACATGGAAGATTGTATTTAGCATTTGAAATTTACTATACCTGTTCTTCTTTATATTTTAGCACAATGTTCTACAATTTAGGTGGTTTATACATATCGTCTAAGCAGACTGAGAGTGCTTAAACTCCCTTTTACTTCCTTTTACAATAAAGGAAGTATTGGATTCACCCCAAAAATTCGAAATTGAGTTTTCAACAGATCTTCACGTTTTAGAGTCCCCTGAACCCAAAAAACATATTTTTTTTCATTGGTCTGTCTGTCTGTCTGTGTGTGTGTGTGTGTCTGTGTGTGTGTCTGTCTGTGAACAGAATATCTCAAAAACGAAAAGAGGTATGGCGTTGAAACTTCATATATAAGTTTTGTGTACTATGTAGATGAGACAGCAAGCTTTTGAAGAAAATCGCATAACCGGAAGTAGGTGTTTACTCTTGTGATTTTTCGGTTTTTTTCGATTTTTTCAAAAACGACTCTAACGATTTTTTTTAAACTATATATTTTTAATGTGTATTGATGTGAGATAGGTGATTTTCCAGTTGAATACTTCTAAAGTGGGTTTCTTTTGTTTTTTTTTCTATTTGTTTTATTAACTCCTATTTTAAATAAAACACCCGGTATATTATTACATTTTCGAATTTACCTTAAAATTCTAGAGAAAATTTATTTCTTCAACTAACGCTCTATTTTGTACCGTTTTTGTAGAATTTGTAATTTTTGAAAATGTTTGACAAATTTTTAAAAATTAAAAATGAAATATTTGACTAATTATAAGATCACTGTAAAAGGAAGTTGTGTGAGTGTATCACACCAGATTTTTTTGGATTATTTCCACCTTTGTACACCCTCTAGTATATTTAATTATTAATAATGCAATTTTTGGAAATATTCTTCAAAGATCAAGATAGGCCAAATTCAATTTAAATTTTTGAAACGAAAGTCAGGTTAGCAAATACACAAACACAAAATATCTTCACAGCCTGTTTGCAAAATGCACAAATTTGTAAAGGATTTTCCGTCGCAAGTAGAAGTTTTGAAACTTACACTTCGATAATAGCAAGAAAAACAATATGTTATTTCTTATAAAAATGCACTGCAAATGGCAATGTTTCTCTTATCACCCTTGTCACTCATCGTGAAACCAAACAAAAAATAGAACATAATTACTTCCTTTTATGATAAAGGAAGTATTGGATTCACCCCAAAAATTCGAAATTGAGTTTTCAACAGATCTTCACGTTTTAGAGTCCCCTGATCCCAAAAAAACATATTTTTTTTCATTGGTCTGTCTGTCTGCCTGTCTGTGTGTCTGTCTGTCTGCCTGTGTGTCTCGGAACAAAATATCTCAAAAACGAAAAGAGGTATGCCATTGAAACTTCATATATAAGTTTTATGTACTATGTAGATGAGACAGCAAGCTTTTGAAGAAAATCGCATAACCGGAAGTAGGTGTTTACTCTTGCAATTTTTTAAGTTTTTTCGATTTTTTCAAAAACGGCTCTAACGATTTTTTTCAGACTTTATATTTTTATTACATTTTTAATGTGTATTGATGTGAGATAGGTGATTTTCCAGTTAAATACTTCTAAAATGGGTTTCTTTTGTTTTTTCTATTTTTTTATTACTCCTATTTTAAATACAACACCCGGTATATTATTACATTTTTTTAATTCACCTTAAAATTCTAGAAAAAAATTGTCTCTTCAACTAACTCTCTATTTTGTACCGTTTTTGTAGAATTTGCAATTTTTGAAAATGAAAAATCAAATTTTTGGCTAATTATAAGATCACTGTAAAAGGAAGTTGTGTGAGTGTATCACACCAGATTTTTTTTATATCGTTTACCCTGTATCTGTTGGGTCCAAAGTATACTTATTTTGGTCAAGGATATAAGTCTATACCGCAGGGGGTAAAATAACTTACTTTGGTGAGTAACGCCACCACGGACCCGAGTGTAGAGGGTAAACCTCGAAAAAAAACCTGCCGCCTTGCAGGGAGGTGTTGGCTCACCAAAGGCTAAAGGAAAAAAGGAAAGGAAAATTACCCGGTCCTCCGGATGGGGGTTGAAGCGATGAGCCTGCTTCTCATTCTTCGCAAAACATTTTACCTTGCAAAAAACAATGTACAGAAGCCTCGGAACTTGGATGGATGTAATAAAAGACGAATATGGCGACGAAAACGGACAATAAGAATAGGCACGTGGAATATACAGGGATTGAGAACGAAACAAACGGAGGTGATCTCAGAAATAGACAAAATTAATTTAGATATAATAATTCTAAGTGAAACCAAAGCAAAAGGAATGGGAGAAGAAACGATGGGGAATTATATACACATATGGAGCGGTGTGGATAAACATCAACACGCTAAAAGAGGAGTCTCGATATTATTCAAAAATAAATGGGCAAAATATATCACAGCCTTCGGAAAAGTAAATAAAAGACGATAAAAGTCTAAGAGATATGCAAACCATTTGTTTTTCTCTAACCGATAGTTCTGCAGTTAAAGCAAAAAAGAGAGAATTTAATCTTTTCAAGGTGTTCTTCCCTGTATCCGGTGGATCCAAAATATGTCAATTTTCGTTAACGGTAAAACCTAAGCTATGTGCAAAATATTACTTGTATCTATCTAACAGTTCTTGAATTAAAGCAAAAATAAACAACATTTAATTTTGTTAAGATGCTCACCCAGTGAGGTAGACAACTCAGTCGCATGTAAAATAACATCGTTCTTCAACAAATGGCATTTAAACTGTAGCGCCAATAGAAATATCGACGGAATTGAGAAAACAATTATTTTGACATCTAGCGACTCTGAATCGTGAAGATCTGAAGAAATCTCGGAAGGTTATTTGTTCACTTGTTTTGAACCAAAAACTTATTACATTTTGGTTTTTAGTTCCAAAATAGTAATTTGCATACCAAGGCAATCAAGTTTAACTTTTTAGCACGAATGTGGATTTAGCTGCCGAGAACCGTAGGACAAGGCAAATAAACCACATGAGGGATAAAAAGGCGCTTCAGTGCCGAGGAGTATATTATGTTTTTTTTTAAATCGAGAAATCGTGAAATTACAGGATTTTAAACTTTTGTAGGGTATGTTGAGGTCGGTTGACATTTATCTGCGTAACGACGAAAATAAATAAATAATTATGAGACAACTAGATTTGTACACCGGTAAAATTGATATCATTCAAATATACACCCCAAGGCCAGAAAGGCGTGAAGATGAAAACATTTTGCAAAGAACTACATGACCTGATTAGACTATTGAAAAAGAAGAATTATTATTCTCGGTGATATTGGCAAAGGAGCTATTGACAATTATTACATTGGAAATTACGGTCTAGGTGAACGTATTGATAGAGGGGAGAAGCTTCTCCAGTTTTGTCAAATGACAGAACTAGTAGTTGCAAATGTTTGGTATAAATTACCTGAACGCACACTCTAAGCATTAGACGTCACTCAAACGTACAGAATATCGAATAATCAGAAACCAAATAGATTATATAGTGATTAACAAACGATACAGAAAGTCAATTCTTTCTACAAAAACGTATCCAGGAACGGGCGTAAGGTTAGACCACAACCTGATAGTAGCAACATTAATTTGAGCTGAGTTAATATGCAAAACGGGCGGTTGTTTCATTCTATGTGTTTGTATCACAAAATAATCAAAAGTAAATTACCTTTATATCTATATAAAAAATTAATTTTTAGATCTAATATTCATAAAATAAATATTCGCAGAGCTAATCAAATCGCTATCCCAAAACACCGGACAACAACTTATCATACAATTACAACATTTCGAAGGTATATAACTCTCTCCTATTGCAGTGAAAGGAACTCACTGTATATAAACCCAAAAAGCAACTGAAACACTATTTACTCGATCAGCTATCATATTTTGATTAACATTTTGCTTATCATTTTGTTCAATCATAGTTTTCAACGATTGATTATTTTTTACAATCCCCAAAAGTTCGTGAGGAAGACCAGAGGTGGGCCATTTGCGCCCTGCCACCTGATCGAGTACCCTTTAGATCGCATGATGATAATATGTTTATATGCAGATTTTTGTTTCTAATTTTTTTTTAAGTAAAGTTTTGATTGAAAACCAGTTTGTAATTTAGTTCGGTTAAATCCTTCGTTTTGTTTTTTCTAATTGTTTTCATTTTAGCATTTTTCCTTATAGTTTTAGATATTGTGTCATGCAAATTCTTTTGTTAACCAAAAAGAAAAAAACAAAACCAATACACCTACACAAAAATCATCAAAGGTACTAAATCAAATCTTATAGATATATTTCACCAATGATCATATCAATTTGAAGAACATGTTGTAAAAAACATGACACAATATCTAAAACTATAAAGAAAAATTCTAAAATGGAAACAATTAAAAAAACCAAAGAAGGATTTAACCGAACTAAATTACAAACTGGTTTTCAATCAAAACGTTACTAAACTCACATAACCCAACTAAAAATTGAAAATTTATGAAAACTGAGGAAGTTCTATCTGACGAGATCATCATAATAATCATAATCATAATCATCATAATCATAATCATAATCATAATCATAATCATCATAACTCTATAATAAAGCAGAACACTTCCCAAGGTCAAACATTTCAACTCGTGGTCTATGCGTAGTTAGGTATTGTGGGCGTGGTCTTGATATTTTCTAAGAGCCAGTAATATGGAAGGAGAGAACAATTAATGCTCTTGTTAGGGCCTACACACATTTTTTACATTACACAGGAATGTTTGTACTATGTACACATAAATATTAAATCTGCAAATAACCTAAATTCGGAGCTTTGTACAAAAATATGGTTATAAACTTTTTGCAAGTGGACTCTACTACCTCTAGGAAGAAAAGGCGTCGTGCATCACGTGACCACAATTCGAGGTTGGAGGTAAAATAACCTAAAACTGTAATGTAAACATTACGGTAACCGTAGTTTCGGAGTGCTGTACTTGCAAAAATATTTAGTTTTTTAATTAGAATTGGCTGCCAAAGGATTATATAAATATTTTTTTTGTATTCGCTCCCCAAACTGGTTACTTTGGAAACTGTTTAGGATCCTCAAAATGGCCATTTAGAGGCCTTGTACTTAAAGTCGTCATGGCAACATTTTAGCGGACTCAAACATTAGTTGCCATGACGACTTTAAGTACAAGACCTCTAAATGGCCATTTTGAGGATCCTAGACAGTTTCCAAAGTAACCAGTTTCGCGCGGCCTCCTAATATAATGCCGCGTTAATGGTAATTGAAACTTCATATTATAATGTTTGGAGAGCTAATACAAAAAAACGTTGTATGCAACACGTCCTCAAATGGCTTTAGAGGACTCATCTTCATATTACGGACTCGGCTGCGCTTCGCTCCGCCTCGTCCGGAAACATTACGACTCGTCCCCTAAAGCCTTGCTTTGAGGACTAGTTACATAAAGTACTATTATTGCCATAAGTGTTTATTTGTTCAGTTTTTAAAATGCCTTCGTTCTGTATGGTGGTAAAGTGTGGTAGTAATGCAGCCAGGGATGCACCATTGATTCGTTTCTTTAGGTAAATAAGTATATAAATTAAATAGTTTATTTCACGATCTGTATTGTTTTCTTTCTTATGATTTGATATTTTTTACAGAATTCCTTCAATTTTCACCAGTGGCAGAAAAGTTTCCAAACTCTTGCAGTTACGGAGAAAAAAATGGATTGCTGCAATCAAGAGAGACGATTTGACAGAATCAAAACTTAAATAAGGTCGTGTATGTTCACTCCATTTTCATTCTGGTAAGAAATAGTGAGTAGTAGCGAAAATTTTCGAATTTGTAATTTAAATGACTTCCTCTTCAGAAAAACCGGATTCTTTGTTTGACCAAGACAACCCCGATTGGGTACCCACAAAATGTATGGGCCACACAACATCCCTCCAGGTGAAATCAACAGTTAGATTTGAAAGACTGAAAGATCGTGATGCTAAGGTATGTATCGATTGATTTTAGTGCTCGATTTTGTGCATGTTAGTACTGAATCTGAATGCTATACTTTTTATATTTGAAAGTAGGTATTACAGTTTTAATTGATTACAGACTAAACAAATACCTATTAATCCACCAGAAGACGTAGAAGAAAGTATGGATGTTGATGTTCCAGCGGAGATCACCCACGAGCAGCTTCAATTTGGGCTTCGTAAAGCAAATGAAGAAATTGATTCGTTAAGGGAGGAATTAAAAAAATATAAGTTGGACCAGGACTATTTCAAAAATAGTGATAGTAATACATTATATTATACAGGATTTCCTGAATATGTATATTTAGAAAATGTCTATAAAGTAGTAGAGCCTTACCTTTCAGGACAAGGCAGTTTGACAAAATTTCAACAATTAGTGTTAGGTTTAATGAAATTAAGGCTAAATTTAGCGTTTACTGATCTGGGCAATAGATTTCAGTGCCACCGTACAACAGCGGCACAAACATTTGAAAGGGTTGTCGAAATTCTTTATTGCAGACTAAAGTGTTTTATACAATGGCCAAGCAGAGAGGATATACAAATGAACATGCCCAGTTCATTTAAAAATGTTTTTAAGTTACGCACTACAGTGATAATTGATTGTTTCGAGGTTTTTATTGAGAAACCCTCAAATCTAGAGGCAGCTGCAAAAACTTGGTCTCATAAGCACCATCACACGATGAAATTTTTAATAGGCATTACTCCGCAAGGAGTTATAATGTTTATTTCAAATGCGTATGGGGGTCGCGCAAGTGATAAGTTTATCACTGAAACCTGTGGCTTTCTCGACAAATTAATGCCGGGCGACTTAGTCGTAGCTGATCGAGGTTTTGCCATAGAAGATTCAGTTAAAATCTATTGTGCAGAAGTACAGTGCCCTGCTTTTTAAAAAAAAAGAAAACAGTTGAATGCTCTAGAGGTAGAATCGACAAGGAAATTAGCAAGCGTACGAATTCACATCGAGAGAGTGATAGGGCTGTTGAAATTAAAATTTAAAATATTGCACGAAATTTTCCCTTTAGTAGCCCTGAAAAAGGGGGACGATGATTTTGCATTTATTGATAAAATAGTAGTGGTTTGTTCAGTATTATTAAATTTGTGTCCTGGAATTGTTCCACTTGACTAATAATATTTCAAATAAAAAACTGTTAAAAGCAAATTATTTTTATTTAATTCCAACAAATAAATACTAATATAATAGCTATTATAATACCTTACATATTACTTAGCTCACAAAAAAGCATTACATTTCATAAAATCTGTATGTTAAACCTACAGAAAGAGTTATAAATGTTTATTTGCAAAACTTGCAAATCCACGGATTATTATCAGGTGTTGTTTTTAAACCTAGGCAACTCAAATGGTACCATTCGATTTTGCAGAACCCGGAGTCGCACCCTATCATTGGCGTTTTCTCATCGTCTTCTTGCCGACACACACAATACAAAACTTTATTTGGATCGGCTTGTAGCAATTCTGCAGCACCATTTGTTTCGTCCTCTGATGTTGTTAGAACAACTTCATCATATAACTCTACAGGACATCTTGCATCTTCCCAGTCATTGTCCTGCTTTTCTACTTCTGCTTCGTCTGCTTTTGTTTCCGCTTTTGTAATATACTTTCCCAGTACCTCAGGAAAAAGTACTTTAAAAAACAGATTTTTTGCTTTTTCGCTTTCACGTTCCCAAAATACGCTGTTGAATTGGATTTTGGTGAAAGTACAGTTTTCCTTACTCCACGCAAGTAAATAGCAATAGTCTACTTTCGTAAGAGCAAGTTGCATTTGCACCTGATAATAATAGGCATGGTCTTCTGAAACCGGTCTAGGACGTTTAGGCGCGATTCTTTAGGCGCGCATCTTTAGGCGCGCACTTTTAGGCGCGAGCGCTTTAGACGCGGACGCTATTAGGCGCCTGGACGTTTAGGCGCCGCCACTTTAGGAGCGGGGACAGTTAGGCGCCACATAAAAGAAATTCACATTATTCTTGATTTCAAAATTTTTTGTTGGGTAATTATTACAGTAATTAATGTTGAAGAAAAATTAAAAGCTTCATAAACAATATGTATTACAAATTTACATATTTAATTTACATTGTATCGATTATGAAAAATGAGTTATTTACATTTTGTATGTGGGTAGTTTAACGTGTTGGAATTATACACACCATATAATTTCACTACGTTAAACTATCCATATACAAAAAGTAAATAACTAATTGTTCATAATCGATAAAATGTAAATTCAATATGTTAATTTGTACAATTTTACACTGAACACTGAACACACTGAAGAAGGCTCGTAAAAAGCTGAATATATATTGTTTATGAAGGTTTGAATTTTTCTTCAACGTTAGTGACTGCAATAACTAAGTAACAAAAAATTTTAAAATCAAGGATAATGTGAATCTTTCATGTGGCGCTTAACTGTCTCCGCCCCTAAAGTTGCGGCGCCTAAACGTCCAGGCGCCTAATAGCGTCCGCGTCTAAAAGATTCGAGCCTAAATGCTCGCGCCTAATAATGCGCGCCTAAAGGTGCGCGCCTAAACGTCCCTTTCCGTTCTGAAACTGTCACTTCACCATCCTTAAACTTCAAAAAAAAATTCTTTTTCTCTTCCATCAATTCAATTACACCACTATGTCTTGCACAATATAGGCATTTCACCTCGAGAAGACCCATACCACAACAATCGCATTGTACAACTGCATCTGGAGATGCACCAAAATATGGGTAATTGGAATTTATGAACAAACCCATCTTGTCCGCTCCAAAATTTTCATGCGTCTCCTGCATTTTTTTAGTAAAATCAGCAACGGCTTGCACCTCATGTTCGCATCCATACTCTAGGGCCTTCACCTTTAATTTATATTGAGAGGGATAGCAGATGGACTTGATTACTGACATGGATGGCTTATCCACGGAGGTCCTGCAACAGCTTTTAAATTTAGAAGCTGTCACTCTTCCAGCTCGATACAATAACCAAGCTCTTGATTTGGACTGCAGTCGTGTTTCCTTTTCAATATTTCTGCAGTCTAGGTTGGGTACCGACAGATCTCCGGACAAACCTGAAAATTGTTACATTAGGTAAATGTTATTCTCATTAAATTTAATTAAATTACAGACAAAAAATGTATTTAACTATAATTACCTATTTCTTGCAGTTCACGTAATGTTTTGTTCTCGTGCTCCTCCTTATAATGTACCATAATCGTAAATTTTTTCTTGTATTCAATTTCAGCATAAATCCGCTCAGAAAAGGGCTTCGTGACGGTATGCAGTACCGAACCTTGAGAAGTGTTTGCCAAATTTCGAAGTAAATCGAATTTCTCATCTTCAGTCATAGAGGGTACAACTGTTCTCTCCTTGTCTCTACATCGCAGAGGTTGATCGTGCCCAACTTTCTTCTTTTTTGCAGTTGCAAAGTCCAAGTCCACCCCACGACTTGGATCGGCAGGCTTATTTGTTGGGGGCATCCAATATGCCGTTTTACCCGTGCAACTAACTTGCTCCAACTTCCTCACAGCTTCCTCTAGACAAAATAGCACTGCTGCCACATGTGTACAGCTTTCACCAAGCCCAGCAACTCAGTCGCAATGCGCAGACACAATTTCACCGTCCTTCTTCGCAATTATCCACGGCAATAGCAACTTCTCTCTTAGACGTTGAGAGTGCAACACCTACAACAAACAATATAGTTAAGTACATAATTATCATTATAATATATTAAATTCTTACGTTTCCTAATACAAGCACGCAACACCCAAAGGTTTTCACGCAAATCTTTACCCAGCCACAAGCTGCTTGATTATATGCCTCGAGACTTTTGTAGGCTTTCATTTGTTCACATGTATATGCACTTTTGGCGTACACTAAATAATTAAATAAATCCGGATAAAAAACTTTCGGGAAACTTTCAATCTCGGTCGAGCAATCTTCTAATGCGATTAAGTAAGGATCAACTTCAATTGTTGATATTTTCGACATGTATCTATCTCGGTGTGCTTCCTCGAGGGTTAAATAATAATTGCTCAGCTCCATTTTCTTCCCCTTTCAAAAAATTGCGTTTATTTAAAATAGAAGTTGGCCATGTATGCTGGAGAATACCTGCCCACTAATAATCTCTTTCTTCAATAACAACACCTTAGTTCTTAAACAATAATGTCACTATATAATATTTCTAACACTACTAACCACTATTAACTACACTTAAAACTGTTAAAATAACTTTAAAAACGCTAAATCAACAAACAAAACAGTACCACGCGACGCAACTCCAAGCATAAAAATCTGGTGTGATACACTCACACAACTTCCTTTTACAGTGTTCTTATAATTAGTCAAAAATTTCATTTTTAATTTTTAGCCATTTGTCAAAAATTACAAATACTACAAAAACGGTACAAAATAGAGCGTTAGTTGAAGAGACAAATTTTCTCTAAAATCTTAAGCAGAATTCAAAAATGTAATAATATACCGGGTGTTCCATTTAAAATAGGAGTTAATAAAAAAAATTAAAAAAAAACAAAAGAAACCCACTTCAGAAGTTTTCAACTGGAAAATCACCTATTTCACGTCAATGCACATTAAAAATGTAATAAAAATGTAAAGTTTGAAAAAAATCGTTAGAACCGTTTTTGAAAAAATCGGAAAAAACTGAAAAATCACAAGAGTAAACACCTACTTCCGGTTATGCGATTTTCTTCAAAAGCTTGTTGTCTCATCTACATAGTACACAAAACTTATATATGAAGTTTCAACGCCATCCCTCTTTTTGTTTTTGAGATATTCTGTTCACAGACAGACAGACACACAGACAGACAGACACACAGACAGACAGACACACAGACCAATGAAAAAAAATATGTTTTTTGGGATCAGGGGACCCTAAAACGTGAAGATCTGTTGAAAACTCAATTTCGAATTTTTGGGGTGAATCCAATACTTCCTTTATCGTAAAAGGAAGTAAAAAGAAGACACTATTCAATTCAGCAGTATCGGTGTATCCAATATGTAGGAAGAAAGTGGCCTGGAGGCTATCCAAATATTTCCAATCTGTAACGTGCTTTTAAAACTTTCTTTAGTGCAACAAAAGTTATTAGATTCGTCGTATATTTTAAATGCGGCATATGCCGCGGGTTTCAGCTAGTTTAAAATGATTCAAAGAATTTAGCATATCCAAAAATTTCAACCATTTAAAAGACAAAAGACAGAATGTGATCATAAATGTTGTTTTGTCCTATTTTATAAATCAATGTGCTAATGAAGCTAACAAAGAATTAGCGAAACGTTCATCTACATATTTTTAATAAAGATAATTTTAATCATGTGTTATGGCAAAAACGATTTTATTACTCTCGTTGTTAAATGTCAAATTAGCTGATATTATCTCTCAAATTGTAGAGTAGAGGATTCTGGTAGAGAGAATAAACCCCTTGGGTAAGCATATTTCCGTTCCAGTAAGTTCATCTACTTTATAATTTCATAATATTGTATTTTGGCGTGGAACGACTCTCTTACCGAATCTGGCTTCATTCATGGGATATTCCTGTAAATTTTACTTTTGTGTCGGAAATAGCACTCAAAACATTTCCGGAAGGAATCCACGAACTTGGGATATTATAAGTGAAAACATCCTATTTATGTGAACGTACCTTTGTTTCTTAAATCTATATTTGGAAAATTTGCATATTTCTATCACAATAATAATAAATCGCAAGAATTTATATAATAATTTAGGCTTTGCTCATTGATTCTATTTGTATAAAATAATTCCGGTTGCATAAACAATGCGATGAAGGACACGCTGTCAAATGCAATTTCGAGTAAGAGCATTCTTAGCTAAAATTTACTGAGGCAAACCAGTGTTTTGTATTTATCGCTTAGAATTGATTGTTGAACATGACAAGAAAGTCATCTAAATACCGTTTATATGCAACTGACCATGTAGGTAGCAGTTGCCAACTGTTGAAACCTATTATGTATATCAGATCAATGAATAACATTAACTTTTATCATAAGCGATATCAATTTTCAAATCAATATATGATACTTAGAATAGCAAATATCTCAGATTTTCCAGGTATCACTGAAACCAAGTACGCCTTCATTTTGTCCCACAGTTTTTAAGTCGAATAAATTAGTGGTGCAGGCACAAAAAGAAACAAATGTCAAAAAAGAACAAGCAAAAGTGAATGTAACAGTATCACAAATATCGTAATTTCGTTGAATTCAGTCCGTAGTTCCCCATTCTATAAAAGCTAAATTTTTAGTTGAAATGCGAAAAATACTGTTGGCTGTGAGTTTAAAAGACCTGCATTACTTATGTATTTGTCTTTGAATTATGTGAAACCACCTTTACAGTATAGTGATTTAAGCGAAAATAAATAAATATACAAACGTCACTGACGTCATAAACCTGCACCTACGAAAACGTAAGTTACGCACCTATATGTATACTCGTATTAAAATGCACCACGTCGCTGGTACTAAGAAACATTTATTTTGTATATCCTCGTTATCTTTATATTTCTGCATTGTTGTGCCTGGGTAGGTTTCATATAAAACTTTTTTAAATCGCGCACTTTTCCTGAATATAAATTAACTGTTGGTGGCACCTTTTAGTCCAGCAACGCAAATGCTAAGTTAATCTTAATTTACAAGCAACTTATTTCGCTTTTCCAGGAATAATCTGATTATAAACAATTTAGCTGTAGACAAAACACGTTTACCGTAGAAGTAGTGAAGCAAACTCGGAAAAGTATAAATCTTCATCAGCTCTCATCGTTAATTATTAACTTAAACCTAATAAACTATAACGACGGTGATTGTGACTTACAATTTTACTTATAATGGACAGATTATGCTCTTACCAGTTTCATTGCACTTGCTGTATGTAAAAAAGAACTAGTTTGAAGCTTAACATTTTTTTCCAGACACCGCTTCTTTCAAATTTTGCTTTATACTGTATATATCTTTAAAGGAAAAAACCAAACGAAACTTAGAAATCATTAATTAGTCATAATTTTTTTACAGTAAGTTCTTAATTGCTGATAATTCGTTACTTCTGCTATATGCTTCTATTTATGAGGCCGGCTATCTTAGCTACCATTCTTAAAACAGCCATTTGATATTTGATTTTTTAAATTTTATTTTGCTAATATTTAAATTATCACTTACAAAACGTAAATTTTCCATGCGTGTTAGTACATTTTTAGTTATCTAATTGCTTGGTGTATATAAATTAGAACCGCTTTGAATATTCAACGCAAGGCAATTATACAAATAGCTGAATTATTGGTACTCGGATTACACTACGCGTAAATAACAACCGCGTGTAAAATAAGATCAAACGTTTTTCATTTTACTACCTTTTCCCTCCTTATCTCATCCCGTCACTGAATTTGCACCAATCGATGAATTTTGACTTTTGGCAGTAAAATCTTCGTGATAAACGACAAACACAGAAATAAGGTAGCCATATATTTCTAGGAATTTACATTATATCCATTGTCTAATTGGTCAAATCAAAGTAAAAAACGAGAAGAAACTACAAATATTTAATTAGTCATAATTTTATTTACAGTAAGTTTTGAGTTGCTGATAATTCCGTTACTTCTGGAATGTACTTCTATTTACCAACCTTAAAACAGGTATTTAATATTTGATTTTCATGAAATATTTTACACTACAAATACTTGAGTTATTTATCACATACAAAAAGTGAATTTTCCGTGCTTGTTAACAGAGCTGGGCAGTAATTAATTACTTTGTAATTATTTTTTATGTTTACTTGTCTAGGAATTGAATTACTTTATTAAATACGGCAATTATAATTGGAAATTGTCATATTTGTTAAAAAGAACTTACCAAGTAATTGGTAATTGAATATTTCATTTGAAATTGAAAATGTGGTACTTCAATTACTTCATTGGACGGTAATTGATAATTGGCAATTAATTATTTTTATCTACGACCACTACTAAAAGTAGGCCTTTTAGCGCTAGCTTGTTTCACTAAAAGTGACGTTTTATAGTTTACCGTGGTTAAAGAAATCAGCTGTTTACTTTTAGCCCATGTGCTAAAAGTGAAGTGAGGTTATAAAACTACAATTTCGAACTGGCAGTGAAGTTGTAAAGTTATTCTAGTTGCTTCTTGCGATACAGGTAAAGTTTTTTGAAATAATTAAAGCACTGGCTTCGGAAACATTCACCCGCGCGGCATGGCCTACTGTTTATTATGACTTAAATTAGAAGTGTCGTAGATGCAAACCTTTGTTAAATCGATATTTATGGATTAATAACAGTAAACTTAAGGTTGTAGATAAAATATTGTATGCAACGCGTGCTAAAAGTCGTTTATGCACGAGACATGTTATGAAATTGAGCCTTCGGCTTCGTTTCATAATGTTCATGTCTCGTGCATAAACGTCGACTTTTAGCACATGTTGCATAAATAGCTATTTTTATGTAATTTGTCCAACTCTTTAAATATACTGACCCCTTGTATGGCGTACTGATATTTTACTATAAATAAATGCAGCTCCAATAATTTTTTATAAGCAGAATGATGAAATTGCTTACAAACATTGAATTATTATATACAGCTTTATTTGAAATGAAAAGTCCATTAAAAGCTACATATATATTGCTATGATATCGCCCACATGTGAAAGGTGGCATTATAAAAGAAATTTTATCATAATACGTTTGTTTGCCACACGTTGTCGGCCCCATAAATATGGCTGCACAGTTGAGCTAACCCTTAATTAATGCAATAGCTTAAATGCCCCACGTTGGGCGCCATAAATATGGAATACATAAGCACCACAGTTGTATTACTTTTTAATATGCAATAGCTCTCATTAATGTAATATAACAAGCAAACACCTTTTGTATTATTTTAAAATTATCTATTACAATTAAGACTCTCGTTAGGGCGGTGTTCATTAATCAAGTCATCTATTTTTAGATATTCAAAATTTGTATATGAATTGTCAATTCAATGAATGATATTAAATGTCAATTTGACTTTTAACCAGTGTAATAGCACAATACTTTCAAAATAGACAAATATACTTTCCCTTTTACAATTCAACAATTATTTCACCAAAGTAAGTATTGTTATTAAGTTATTTTGCTCAACTAATTGTTACTTTATTCTTTATTAAATATAACTATCACAAACCTGACTTCCTTACACTTTTTCAGCTACTCACCCCAACACCAATGATCCTGATGATTCTCAGCCATGGTCAATGTCAGCTTATCCTTAATGCACCTTAAATCAACTAAAGAACTCACTCCTGGAACTTCTAGTATGCAGTTGCAGAACTCAGCCCTCTGGTAATTTCCAACTAGCAGATAATTCCCAAACTAACCTCCTTTGTCCACAGCTCCTTTCCTGTAGCAACCAAATCAACCCAGCACACCTCCGAAAACTACTTCCAGTCTTCTATAGAATTCCAAACTCCAATAATGATTGTTAATTACTTCTTGTACTACTTCAATAAATCCAAATCTATCCAAATGTTGTCGTTTCCTTCTTCTTTGTAGTTAATTAACTTGTATACCACAATCTCTTCACTGATTGTTTACTCACGTCAATTCTATTTTATCTTCTCACTTATATTCGTTTATAAACTTGTTAAATACCTTTTTATTTGTATCAGGCCAATTATTTACAATATTAAAGTCGAAATTTAGAAGTTTTTATTAATTTTTACTGGATTTTTCAAAAATGCATCTTCATAATCTAATTTTGTTATTCAATCATGTTTTTAAACAAAAATTTTCTTATCTAGATAAGATTATTACTGCCCACTTCTTAAATTACCTAATTTGAAGTATACATACTACAATTATATTATTGCAGAGCAAGTATATTTGTCTTACACTAACATTATCTATTCTTCCAATCACCAATAAAAAATACTCAAATGTAATAACTTTTCAAAATAAAATTACAATTTACTTTATTTATTTACTCAGCATTTCCAAATTCAAATCAGCCAACAAATCTTTTCTAAATTTGATTGTATCAACGTACCAACTTTATTTCTTTTAAATATTTCTTTGCTATGATTGACCATACCACTTTATATATCATAATAATATATTGATCATAGGCATAATATTAAAAAGGAAACAAATTTACATTACATAAAAGAAACTCGTATAAGTAGCTCATCTAACTCATATAATGTGAGATGCGTCACAAAGCATTACGGAAAAATCGTGAGAGTTCAATTCCGCCCAAAGAAAAGTAGGGTTAGATTTGGAAAATTTAATGTCTCCTGAAATACTCATTTCACAAACACATTGAACAAACATTGGACCATTGTAATATAATTGGCAAAGAATAGAAGACTTTGAACACTTAAAACGTGATTTGCCTGCTAATTATAAACTAAAAGTGCCGTTTAAATTATGTGAGAACAAACAGGTGTGATACGTTATGACAAATGATAAAACACTGTTCAATAGCACTCGTTACACAAGTGCCTGGATAGCTGTTGGGTTTTTGTGAGATCCGAAAAGCCATTTGATATTGAGTTGTTGACTTGGAACCAGTACCAGCTGATGTTGGGGTCCTATTGTTGTCTGCAGTTCTGGAGTCGATGCCCAAGCCAAGGCAACGATGAATTTCAACTCAGACAAGCACTACAACCAAAAAAGGTTGTAATTGCAGGCATAAAGAACAAAATATGCAACGTACCTGGTCCAATTGACATCGTCATACAAATTTAGTTGTAATACGAATTACAGGGAGTTTTTTTAGTATTGAAAATCGTGCTTGGAGCAGAGTGAGTAGATGGAACTTCTTTGAGATGCTATAAAAAACATGCCAACACTGCAAATTTTACACTTTGTGCTATAATATGAAACGTACCCATCAGATTTGTGAAGTTATTTAGATCTGCGATAAATTTTTATCCCTAGCAGAAATACCATTGCAACGCGTGCTCTTAGCCTTGATGGGAAATATTTTGGCTTCGGATCTGGAATTTATGGAGGGCACAGCCCTGGATATTGAAAATTAACGAGTCCATGGCAGCTCGTCGAATCGACGTAAAACTGGACACATATGAGCTTCGAGGTGCGCTGAAAACGAATCTGTGGTTAGTTTTAATATAAAATGTAAGAGTTTATGTAATTATTACAAGCATGTTTATAAAGTTCGTTCATTTGTATAAAAATGTGGTATGCAGTAGATATGGCGTACTTTGTTAATAACCAATCAAATTACGGCATTTTCATGTTGGTCTTTTATTTTAGCAATCAGTATAAATAGAAGCAATACCGAAAGGCCTGAGGCATTCTAAATAATGTTTCAGATAAGACTTGAATTTTATATCGAAGGTGAAAAGTCAACGGCGTTTTAATTGAGGCAGTATGGTAACTGTCTGCAATTATTTGGTAAAATGATTGGAAGCTGTCAGAAAACGAGAGGCCCCCATCTTGGGAATTTCTACGACGCGACAGAGAAGCGTCCGGTTCTGGTTTGGGGAAGGAAACGTTTCCAGTGCCGTATTTATGAGCTCTCAAAGAATTTCTAAATGTTCGTTCTAATACAAGCAAATACGTATGACAAATAGGAATTGAAAAGTTTTGTTAGTAGAAAAAATCTTTCTCGTACATTTTCACCGCCATGAACCCGCGAAATTAAATCAATGTTGTGTGTTGTATTAAATACTTACCCTGAATTGCGAGTAGTGTAAAAAATTCTCTTTTTTAATGTAAACTATATTAAGCTTTGTAAGAATTATCAATTATTGTTTTGGATTTCTGCCAATGTGTGGTTACTACGATATCATTACAAGTTTGCACTTGAGAATTACAAAGAATTGATAAATTTAAATTATTTAATTCTAAAATAATAAGGGCTTGTCAGCAAGCAGTTCATAACTATAATTTGGCAGCATCAAAGTAGGGGGGCAGTGTAATCACCCCCAACGTTACGAAAGTGGTAGCAATATATTTGATTCATTCATAACTGGAATGGTTCTTTAAAATCTAACAAAAATGTTTGAGTTGCAATTTCTTCGAAAGTTTACACTGTAATTCTTCTAAAATACATAGTAATTTCGTTAAACGCAAATCAAAAGCTTGTAACTTATTTTACATTTCATTATTTACTAATTTAACATTGTAATTGATTGGTTTCTTATCTTTATCCGTACACTAATTTCTTCCATTCTGTCTTGTCGTGCGCTGCTACCTTGGCTTCTTCTTTTGTTATCTCTTTTTTCTATAGGATTTGCTTGATGTTATCATCCCATGTTTTCATTGGTCGTCCTCTCCTCCTCTTTTCTTGAGTTCTTGATTCCCGTATTTTCTTGGTTTTTTCCTGTCCATTCTCACCATTTGTCCGTACCATCTGAACTGGCTTTTTTCAGTTCTCTCTCTTACCTGTTCTGTTCCTAATTCCAGTCTCACGGTATTGTTCCTGATCCTATCCAACCTTGTGATTCCTAGTATCGCTCGTAAGTACTTCATTTCGTTGCTCTGGATTTTACTTTTGTTTTTATCCGTGAGTGTCCAGCTCTCACACCCAAAGGTCAATATTGGGACAAATACGAATTTGAACACACTTATTTTGGTTTTGTTTGTTACTTCTCTTTTTTTATAAATGAGTTCTTGAGCATGTGGAACACCTTGGATACGTTTTCCACTCTTGCTGTAATTTCCGCGTCTTGACTACCATTATTATTTATCAGTACCCCTAGATATTTGAATGTTTCCACTTGTTCTAGTTTTGCTCCATTTATTACTATGTTTGTTTTCTTGTTTTCTTCTCCTATTATCATAAATTTTGTCTTGCTTTCATTTATTTTAAGATTTCTTTTAATGAAGGCTTTGTTCCATATCTCAAGGTTTGCTTGTAGTTCACTTTCGTTTCTTGCTAGTACTACTAGGTCATCGGCAAATGCACATAGTTCAATCCTTATCGGTTGTAAGTTTATATAGCCTATACGTACTTTGCTGGTCTTTATTTTTTTTCTTTATGATGTTCTTCATAACTATATTGAACAAAACCGGGCTCAGCACACCTCCTTGCTTCAGTCCTTCCTCCACTCGAAATTCGTCTGATTGTGAATTCGCCGCTCTTACATAGATAGTTCCGGGTTTCAGCATGCAAGCTCATTATACCCGAGCTTCTCGCTTACTTTTCTTTTTTCCAGGTTTTCTCTTACTTGATTTCTTGTTACTCGGTCGAAAGCTTTTTCTAGATCTATGAAAGCCATATAGATTTTTTGTCCTGACCTTTTAGCTCTTTCTATAATCTTTTTAATGGTGAAAATATGGTCTTGGATGCTCCTCCCTTTCTTAAATCCACTTTGCTCTTCCTCCAGCTGTGGTTCGATCACTTCCTTTAATCTTCTTTCTAGGATTCTTTCGTATACCTTGGATACTACGCTTAGGAGTGTTACACCTCTGTAATTGTTGCAGTCTTTCTTGTTTCCCTTCTTGTGTATTGGCACTATTATCCCCAGTTCCCAAACTTTAGGTATTACTCCCTGATCCCATGTTTTGTTACATATTTTTGTGAAAATCTTTAAGCTTTTCTTTCCTAGGTTTATGAGCAGTTCTGGTGCTATTTGATCATGCCCTGCTGCTTTACCCTTTTTCAACATCTTTATTGCACTTACTACTTCTCGTTCTTCTATTTCTTCTTTAGGTTCTATACATTGTGGCATTTGTTCGGTTTGGTGCTTGTGGCTATCCTCTTCCTCTCCTGGGCATAGTAGCTCTTGGAAGTATTGTTTCCAGTTTTGCATAATTTTTTCTTTCTCCGTTATTATTTCCCCCTCCTTATTTTTTATTTGTCTGGGTTTTTGTTTTTGGTTTTCAGTTCTTAGATTTGTCAGTATTTTATAGAACAGTTTCTGGTTCGCGTGGTATTTGTTCTCCATTTTCCTTCCGAAGTTTTCCCATGATTTCTCTTTTGCAAATTTTATTTGTTCCTTTACTTTGTTTCTTTGTTCTTTGTATTCTATATATCTCACGTTTGTTCTCTCTGACAAATACCGTTTCCATTTCTGCTTTTTTTAATTTGATCTCGTTTTTTATGTCTTCGTTCCACCATGATGTTTCTCTCCTGTTTTTTTTTACTCTTTACTCCGCATGTCTGTTTTGCCGCTTCAATTGCTGGGTATATAGGTCTGCTGTTTGTTCATCTGCCAACTTGTAGTATTTTATGGTTTCCGTAATGGGGATCCTTCGTATCTGCTCTTTCATGTCTTCTTTGGTTAAATGATCTTGCGTATTCTGTCCTATACGTGTTTCTGCAGTTAGTAGGTAGTGATCGCTGTTGATTTCGGCTTCTCTTCTGACTCTCACATTTTGTTTGTGGTTTCTGTACTCCCTGTTTATTCATGTATAGTCTATAATGGACTTTTCTTTTCTGCTTTCAATTGCCGTGTGTATTTGTGTGTGTCTCTGTGTTTGAAGAAAGAATTTGTTACGATCATGTTGTTCTGGATGCAGTAATCTATTATTCTCCTTCCGTTATTATTTCTAGTATCTTCGTCATGTGTACCAATCACTTGACCCGATTTGTGGTCTCTTTTGCCCACTCTACCATTTACATCATCCAGGATTATAGTTTTCCGATGTTATTTTCCGTTACATTGTCAATCGTTGTCCAAAACTTGTCCTTAATTTCTGCTTTTTCGTTATTTACTACCAAAACAAAACATAAACAGCGACTTTTAAAAAATACAAGTAGATAGCAAGTTGTTTATCAAAAAACAGTTTTTACAGTCTATTATTACAGCACAAACTATATCAAAATCTGTTATAAACTGTTAGCGATCCTTAAAATTTTCTGCATAACACGGCTGTGTTACGTCAATTAACCCATCTGGTAATAACAGGTTCTGGGAGCAGCGGAAGGTTTGGAAAACCTTTGTATTCTTGAACCCGTAACAGAGCTTTAATAAACTGTATTACTTCAGATAACCCATTCAATAGGTAAGCCTTTTTACTTTGTGAATAATCATCGAAAGAATCGAAAGAACGTACAATTTATGGCTACATTTTAGTAAAATTTAAGTTACATGCATTATGTACGTTTTAACATAATCAAATATTCACACATATGCAAATATGCACTACACTATTGAAATATGGAAATATATGCAAAATAAAATGTTCAAAAAAGGGATTCTTATGATGTAATTCGGATACTGGCGAAAATAATAATATGCAAATGCATATATATTTCCGCGCTCTAGTTATAGATATTGTCATTTGAATGTATAAGAACAATGACTAAGTGAAATGAAATAAGTTATTTGAATAATCTGCAATTTTTTACTTTTGACTTATTTACTCTAAATAGATGGTGTGTCAAAATTACGTTAACACTTATATCGAACGAACATGTAATTTTTACGTTCCCTCAGCTACAATGGCAAAAAGATTGATGCTGTAGGAAAGAAGCGTGATGCCACGTTTGACAAAAGTTTTTCGCTCTCCAACCATAGTTGCTAAACGTTGATTACAATAAACATTTTTCTATAAAGAAATCAAATCGAAAGTAAAGATTTATATGTATATATGAAAAAAGAATGGATTCTTTACACAGGGTGTTTGATAATTAGCGTGCAATATTTTGGGAAGCTATGGAAAATATCATTTTGAATCGAAGTTATTGAAAAATAGGTGCCCGATTTTTATCCATTCCGGAAATACAGAATGTGAAAATAATAATGTCATTGTTAAAACTGTAGAAGTGTATAATTACTAATTAGACTGATAAATTTTACAATCTAGTTGCTTACATCAGTGGTATCCAAAATAAGGTACACCAGTCGATACTTGGGGGTACGCCAAGTGGCACAATAAAATAAGGAAATCAATTAAAGATAAACAAATAGTAGCTTGCATTTCTAAATTACACGGTTATGAACACTAAATAGACGAGAAATTAATAGCGGCGACACTATCACACACTCTTAAAAGTTGCAGACAGCAAGTCTGTGTAGGTAAATGTGAAGGCATTTAAAATTGTCAACCCATGACATTTTAAAGAATGTACAGGGTGTTTCACTTGAGAGAAAAACACCTACAAATCTTCTATATGTTTAAGTACAATGATTTGAAATTTTAGTGATTTGTACACACTCCTCCGTATTTCGATTATATTCACCTTTTCATACCAGCCTACTATAATCTATTAAATATGCAAATTTTTTGAAACTTACTCTAGCGACCCAAAACCTCCAGATACGAATCCTGATGAAAAAAATACGAAAAATTTTTTTTAGAAGAAACAATAGTGAAAATAGCACTTATGGTCAAATATGGAATGACACAAAATCAAAATGTATTTTTCCTTTATATAAAAATGATGTCCTTTCATTTTTTGGTTCTACAGATTCTGATAGGTTGTATACTACACTAGGGCGATTTATGTTTAAAAAATTGTACAAGAAGTGAAATAGTTAGCACTCGAGCACGTTAGCATTCTAATAGTAAAATAATTAAAAAGTAAGATATCAGAATTTTGTTCATGGCATTACAACCATATTTACTTGATTAAATAACACTTAATTTTAAAAAATATCATTCCGTAATTTGTATCTATAAGAATGGCATTTTGTTATCGTTTTCAACGTCAAAATAATGCATATATTCGCACTAGTTGCAATATGAGATTTCATATTGGCACTAGTGTTAATACGAAAATTTAGAACAAATTTGTAGGTTTAAGTAAATTTATTTACTATAAAAATTACAGATAATCTTGTATACAATACGTTGCAAAATTCATGTCTTTCACTCACAACGTGTTGCCCAACTCGATAGCGCTCGTAGGGCAAACTTTACGTCTAGTGATCAGACAGTCTTTTGTAATAAATGAAAATATTTTTAAATCGAGTTGTTACCTTTTCCTTAACATTGCAATCATGATCTTTAAATAAGAATTTAGGTGCAAACGTTATCATTTTCTGTTAACAATATGTGAAAGAGGTGTCAGCTTAGTAAAAACTCAACAAAAATGGGTTTTAATTCAGAAAATAGTTAAAATTTGGTTTTACATGATTTGATATATTACCCATATTGGGATTGTTATTGTTTCTAAATTTTTCCTCCCTTTG
Organism: Agriotes lineatus; assembly: GCA_940337035.1. Classification (NCBI taxonomy): domain Eukaryota; kingdom Metazoa; phylum Arthropoda; class Insecta; order Coleoptera; family Elateridae; genus Agriotes; species Agriotes lineatus. Next base: position 100,829,669 of record OW679197.1, read on the forward strand.
CAACAAAAGTTTGTCTCTGCAGGTTTTTGAGGATGCCAAAAATAGATTTTGAAATCAAATCCAGCCCTCTTTGATCAATACCGCAAATTTCGGAAAAATCTCACTTTTAATTGATCATAGGCGGATATGCAAAGATGGGAATAATCCCAATAGGTAGCTTAAGTACACTTAGGAGACCACGGGCGACCATAATTACAATTCATTGTGCTCTTCAGTTCAAGTGAAAAACATGTATATATCAAGGTACCCGCCAACATTTACTTTCTATCTTAGGGGTACGCGACCACTGGTCTCATGATATCATGTAATCAAGCAGTTTTGGTGGTTGCACTTTCACAGATGCCATTCTTCAAAGTTTAACATATAACATCCCAAAATAGTTCACGCTAATTTATCAAACATGCTGTATACTTATGTACAGTCGTGTGCAAATAAATCTGGGACAGTGTTTTTTTCACATGCAGATTCAGTTAAGAATTTGAAGAATATTTCCATGGATTTCCTCTTATCAGAGACAGTTACGAGTTTCAGTACCTGTTAAAGTTTAATGTAACTCTTTCTGATAGCAGGAAATCCATGGAGATATTCTTCAATTCTTAACTGAATCTGCGTGTGAAAAAAACATGGTCCCAGATTTATTTGCACACGACTGTACATATTTGTTTCTCAAATTATCCTGAACTGTAAGTGCACTAAATGTATGCATTAACTAAAATGCTTACTAGTGCATTCACCAGTATTTTTTCTTAATTTTCGGGAACATTTCTTTAAAATAGTTATGAACAATATTAACAAAAGTATTAAAATCACAGTGACAGAAGTACTAATTTTCGCCATTGTTAGATTCTTGAACACTGTTATTCCTTTCGATAATCAGTCATGATGGTTTGGTATGCAAACCTTTTGTTCTCGCATATTTTCAACTAGTGAAACACGATGTTCGGCATCAGCTTATAAATGCCACCTGATTGAGGGAATAGCTCCATATCCTCCCACATCGGATTTTGCAGCATTTGATGCGGGCATAGATCGGTTTGAATGGTTGGTAAACTCGCGTTTAGTGCCAAGTCCGATTGGTTCTGCAGCTTGATTTGTCCCCTTTCATAATCCATTTCTTCCAACCGACAATTCTTGAAGAATCCAACTCATTTTTCGACAATGGATTGATGGTGAGAAATAAGGTGTTGATATTTTTTCATATTTTCTCCATCATCTTTTTGGATAATCTAGAACAATAGAAATAATTATTTAGCGATAAACTATAACTGATTTAAAAATTAACAAATTATTTCACTGGGCATTTGTTAAAATTTTTAAAAATCTGAAACAGTTATTACTTCTTACCAAAACGGACATCTCCTTGTGTACTTTTAGTAAGTAGGAGTCACAAACTATTCGATATAATGCTATATAGAAGAAGTTATTTATATGTAGATCCGGGCCATTTTGCTCTACAGATAGGCTATTTTGCTGTATTTTTCTTTTGTCGTGCTGTTAGCACAATTTTGCTGTTCCTAGGAGTGCAGTTTCTTCCTTTTTGCCTCTCTAGTGTTTTTAGCACTTTAAAAAATACTTGTTTGAAAGAATAAAATAATGCGTTGTACCTCGTTCAATTTTTCTGTATGAATTTCGCAACCGTGTTTCAAAGGGTTTTAGTTATATTGGCTTTATAAGCTCCACCACCTTTTTTTATACTGAATCCAAAGTCTTGAGAGAGTTGGTTTAGAAGCAGGTACATTTTTATCAAGAATTCTTCTTCTTGTAGAAGTCCTCGAATTTACAATTATGTTTTTCTAGTGTTTGCCGGTATTACCTCTTCAATTTCCTTATATTTTCCTTCAAAGGAATCGCCGTCAAACCATTCACAGCTCATTCAGTCATCAAAAATTTTCTAAGAGCAATAAACAAATTCTGCTGTTTTCATTTGTTATACAAGATGGGCTAAAACTGTATGCAAAGACTATGAGGAATTATTAATAAGTTAAAGCAAACCAATTTAATCAAAGTCTTCGTCTCAATAGTATCGAGCTTCAAAGTTCTGCCAAAAAAAGATTTGTATTAATAATAATAATAATAAAACGTGCTCAACGATTCATTTCAAATCTAGTACATGACTTATTATTATTATTACTAAAAAATGGTTAAATCAGTTTGTTTTAACCCGGAAAACCATCCCTCAAAGATTATTTATAGTGTTCTGATACGCCTGGTATATTGGCTGTTGCTGTAGATTTTTATAAGAACTGAGAAAGTACTATTTAAATCTGTGAGAACAAAAGGAATTTGTTAATGCACTGACAGTAAAATTAACAGAAATATTTCCAATTTTAAAAATATTGAACCGTTCTAATTGAAATTTGTTCAGATAATAGTTTCGTAGTGCATATCAAATTGCCAAGTTTCACACGTGCGCATACCCGCACTCTTGAAAATTATCTGCAATTTGTCATACACTTGGGAAACTGCTACGAAATATTCAAGGAAAATGTTACCAAATCAATTTTATTTTCATTTTCTGGAAAGAATCACAGCGCTGCTGTGAAATTGACTTTGTAAATTAGTATTAGCAGATATTTCACATTCACTCAATTTAACCTACATCAAACAAATAGATGTAATGAAATCCTTCAGAATTCAAAAAACTTATTTCAAAATATAATTGTCAATTACGGCGCGTGGGCGATATAACAACTGATTACTTTTAATCAAATAATATTCAACAAAATTAATTAACTTTCTTAAAACCAAGTTATGCAAAAATACTAATAAAATTAATATTTTCGTGTATTTCGTAAAACCAATATTTTATATTAAATTGTGTAGTTGAAATAAAATAATTGTAGGTTCAGTAGGTATCCAGAACACGACTGATTTAAAACAAATTATTTTAAAGCACATAGGAAAGGAATTTACGTGTATAATCGCCTTTAATTAAATTCAAGTCTAGTGGAACTACAACTAATAAAACTGGTCTAGTTTCCTTGAAACCGACAAAAAGCCGCTCCATCGAGCATACCAGATACATTAAACGATTGCACGTAATGAAATATCAAAGGCCAAGTTCATAAAACCGGCAACATCACTCATTTTCTGTTGAAATATAACCTATTCCCGTGAAGATTAATTCGTATTACCTTCCGACATTGTCACACAATTAGCAAATACCTCGTTTTTTAAAAGCATACAAAAACGGGAAGCCTTACTTATGTGTAACCTTGAATAAGCCATCAACACCTCTACAAATTCAAATTTAACTGTTTTTATGTAACAGATTATGGTTAACTGTAAAAACAACAGAATTCTCGATTCCACGATTTATGGGAATGGAAATTAGGATGTTTTGAATGCTTAATGAATAGTTGTAGATAATATTTTTAAAATACGGAAGATGATCTAGGAAGTAGTTAATATTATAAACGATGGGCTCATTAAGGAATAGTGTTAACATTGAAAATACGAACAGTAAATAGAATTGTCAGTCCCAAATTATTTATAAACTCATGATAATACACAGCTTTATTTGAGATTAAAGTTATTTGCAAAAGTAAATCTGCATAACCCTGACCACTCATTGGACACGTCAGGAATAAATTAGGTTATGTAACCTGATTAAATTTGACTAAACTTTACATACTAAATATATCAGAGTAATAAATATAAATTGCTATTTATAAATACCAGATGAACCCATTTTTTGCTTGCAGAATTCTAGAGTTTTAAATAAATTTTAAATGCAAGATTTTATTAGATCTGTATTTATGTATCTCTGTTAGATAAAAACAACTATATATTAACTAATACTATTAAAACCAGAGTGTTTTCTTGCGACAACGCCCAGTTACAACTTTTTTTTAAATTGCTTTAATGTAGAAACCGGAAACTAGAAAAAGCGATGTATATTCTGAGCATTCAAAACTCGCACTTCGACAAATCTTGATGCGTTTTATTATGTCTGATTGTATTGCTATTATCAACTAATTATTTTAATTTTACTAACGCGATCATTGGATATTTCTAACAGTTGTCTACCCATACATACAGGGTGATTCAAAAATGGCGCATTTCCTCTGGAGGGGTTGTTGGGTAAAAATTTAAAAAAAAATCTTTACAATCATTCCTCTGAAATATTAACAGCTGAAGATGCATTTTGAAATAAGCTATTTACGAATATTTTTTAAAAATTCAACGTTTGAATCGAAGATTATTATTGTTAGTAAACTGACAGTTTCATCAAACTTACCTAAAATTTTAGTTTTCAAAATCTAGCCTAGCTTTGAAAACTGAAATTTTAGGTAAGTTTGATGAAACTGTCAGTTTTTTGAAGTGGTATGTTTAATAACAATAATAATCTTCGATTCAAACGTTGAATTTTTGAAAAATATTGGTAAATAGCTTATTTCAAAATGCATCTTCAGCTGTTAATATTTCAGAGGAATGATTGTAAAGATCTTTTTTGTGATTTTTTCCATACTCGGCTAGTAGTCCCCCATAACCCCTCCAGAGGAAATGCGCCATTTTTTAATCATCCTGTATAATCACAAACTTTTTAGAAATAAACAGTATTTTTTTAAATTTTGTACATACGAATATGACGTCCAAAGTGATATGAATACACACCAATCATATAATGTAAGAACATATACTAAATGGACGAAAACTGACTTATCTTTTTAGTATAAACCAAACTTTACTAAATTAATTGCTAACAGAGCTTGTGTATAGTCCATAGACTATTTAAGGAATTTTCAATCGAACTGTAGAAGTTTGACCTTAATATAATAAGAAAATAAACATAATTCTGAAACAATTGTCTGAGAATATATTAAAATCGCTGTAAACAAGCTTTACCAAAAACTAAGCTTACGAATATAGATTTGAACGTACATATTTAACCAGATTTTTTAATTTTAATTAATACACATTGATATAGGTATTTCAAATAATGACAATATGTATTTGCGTTGCTCAGAAAGTTCCTCAATTTACTGAATTAAAACCACTTTAGTGTAAAAAAATATCTGATAACTTTTTCAGAAAAAAATCAAAAATAGATATCAGTAATCAGCATACCTAATTAGATTTACTGTGGCATTTAAACAAATTGCAAATTTATGTTAGCCACTAGTTATCGGTAACATTTTACGAAACGGTAAAACAATTACATCTTTTGGGAATTGAAACTATAATTAGCAGCGATTTTCAATTAAAATGCCTTATACCGCGAACCAAAAGCTAAGACTGAATCAGCAATTGTACACATGCAGATATGCAATTTTTATTGTGTATTGCATTAGAACGTACTAATTGAGTAGTTCTTGACTATGAAAATGAGTCTATCCCACATTTATTTGGCATAAAATTAGAGCCTTTGGAGAAACGAAATCCGCAGCCGAAAAGTGTTTTACTCTTTCTAGAAAACTAATTCAAGACTAATTTATCTTGGGGCTTCTGTTATTATTCTTTCGGGAGTTTTTATCGGAGTATCAATTAATTTTTGTATTAACTGTATACCATCACATTTTATTGCGGCTTTGCTGAATATAAAAATTTATTAAACAAAATGCTGCGACAATGGTAGAGTATATTGGAATTAATGTAAAACAATTAAAGGTCACAATTGACAATCAAAGAGGTTTCAATTCATCAGTTTAACGGTATTAATAACCTATGAAGAAACATTGCAGCATTTTAATGAAAGCAATGATATTCACCATACAGATTTCGCTAGAAAATTGTATTATCAACCGGAGTAATTAAAATTAGAAATTAATAAAGCGAAAATATGTTTAGATAACTACTTTTGTTACAGCACAAAATGTTTCACTAGTTTATACTTCGAGGACTAGATTTCCGTTATAATGAACGCATTTTATCAATTACCAATATGGCCACACACTTATTCCAACCACGAAAATTAAAACAGTGGGATATCGGGATATTTTTTTAACTTTAAACATAGCCCTTATTCATTCCTATGTTCAGTGTAAAAAATACAGGTCAATGCATGTTTGTAATCAAGTAACCAATGTTACATCAAAATAGCTACCTGACAATTTAAAAAAATGTGTCAAGTTGTTTGAATTATTATTGTTATTATTTCCTTTATATCCATAATAACGCGTAATCTCTATGGTTTCTGTCAGTTTATTTATGACAAAAATTCAAACGTCAAAATTTTACCGCGGTTAAACATGTGTCAAAATTTAATCGTTTGTGAATAATTTTTACATGAGGTGCCTGGCCAACTGAAATGTAAACTAGCCTAAATAAATTTTGACGATTTTCTGTCAGAATGTTTTGCTCTGAAAAAATATATATCGTAAATTTTCCACTCCAAAATCGTTTAAACTACGTCGAAAAGACATTGACGTAGTTGAAAAGGCGGTATTCTTTGAAAATTGAACGTTGAATTTTATTCAAACAGTTAACGTCATTTTTGCAACCTAAATTAAACGTTAATTTTTTAGCAATTTCTATTACTGTTTATGTAATTACGCCGTTCATTACTTATACATGTTCGCTATGACTTTTATTGAACGTGTTTATATACCACCAATAGGTTGTTGATTTTTAGACAATCAGTTATAGACGTTAAAATGGCGTTCACAAGAACTTGCAAATTCTACCCTTCTCTGGCCTGTTAAAATAACGTTAATAAAAGGCGTTTTTTAAAATAGTAGTCGAGGCTTAACGTTGATATGCGGTTGATATAAGAACGTTTTATTTACGTTTCAACGTTATTATGTTATGAAATTTGATGGTTTTCTAGCCCAGAAGTTAATATAAATAATCGGCATGACGGTTACAAGAAGGCAAAAACTTTAATATCCTCACATTAAAATCACTTTTTACATTGGTAAGACTCTTAACATCGATATGATGTTGATGCCACAACGTGATAATTACGATTCTGTACTACTACGTTTTTATGGCGTTTATTTTAAGTGCTTTTTAGATCAGCAGTTAATGTGAAACGTAGATATGACGCTTATAAAAACACTAAAGTTTAAAAATTTTCGTATTACGTTAAAAAAAATTTTTTATTTTTTTTTTATTCATTCATTGCATATTTACAATCTACTCTTGAGTTGAGTAATAAGTAAATGGTAGGATATTACATGTCATGTGAGGGGATATAGCCAGCGCTATTCTCCCAGATATATTATGTTATGGCTGTGGAAGTTGGTGGGTGAGGTCCTGTGGCCAGTTTCGTTGGAGTCTGCGGGCAACTGCGGGTGGGTTAGACAGCTGTTCGATGAGGACATTTCCGTGTCCTGCGAGTTGGTAATGGTAGGTAATGGCGAGTCTCCGGATTTCGTGTGCAACGGTTGGGATGTTAAGATCTGTGTGGAGTGTATCGTTCCTGATGTACCAGGGTGCGTTGGCGATCAAGCGGAGGGTCTTGGATTGGAACCGCTGTAATATTTTGGTGTGGGAGGCCTTTGTACAGCCCCAGAGCTGTATTCCATATGTCCATATGGGCTTTAGTATAACCTTATATAGAAGAAGCTTGTTTGTGAGAGAGAGTTGAGAGCGAGGCCCCAGTAACCAGTACATTTTCTTCAGTTTTAGGTCGAGTTGCTTTCTTTTGGCTTTAACATGGGTGCTCCAGGTGAGCTTTGCGTCGAGATGCAGCCCCAGATATTTTACTTCTGATTTTAGTGGGAGGGGGATGTCGTTGAATCTGGCTTGTGGGCAGATTGCTTGTTTGTTGGTAAATGTTATTTGAGCAGATTTTTCGCTATTAACGGATACTCTCCAGAGATTGGTCCAGTCCTGGAGAAGGTCCAAATGGTGCTGGAGGCGATCGGCTGCAACCTGTGGTGATTCACTAGTAGCTAGGATAGCCGTGTCATCCGCAAATGTGGCAATCACTGTGTCGTTTGTGGTTGGTAGGTCGGAAGTGTAGATTAAGTAGAGGAGTGGTCCCAGTACGCTACCTTGCGGGACTCCTGATGTAATACGATTGTAGTCCGAGACCGTGTTGTTGATTTTGACTTGAAAAATCCGGTCAGCAAGGTACGATTTGAATAGCAAGTAGAGTTGGCTTGGAAAGTGAAGTTTAATCTTGTACAGCAGCCCTTGGTGCCAGACCTTATCGAAGGCCTGTTTTATGTCCAGGAGTGCAGTCGTACAGACCTTTTTGGTTTCAAGGCACTCCATTATTTGAGTGACGATTCGGTGGCCTTGGTGTATCGTCGAGTGGTGCTCTCGGAATCCGAATTGATAGGAGGGTATGATCTGGTCGAGGTCGGTTGTATCCTTAATACGTTTTAATAACAGTCTTTCAAAAGTTTTGGACAGGAGGGGAAGGAGACTTATTGGTCGATAGGAAGAGGATTGGTGGGGTGGTTTTCCAGGCTTAGCAATCATTATTATTTCAGCGAATTTCCATTGCATAGGAAAGTAGGTTAATCGCAGGATGCTGTTGTAGATGGTTGTAATAAGAACTACTGCCTTGCGTGGTAGGTGGTGTAATAGTTCTCCTACTATGAGGTCGTATCCAGGAGCTTTTCTTTTATTGGTGCATTGGAGTTCATGGCGGACTTCAGCTGGTGAGAATGGTGCGATGGGTAGATGAAGCTGGCAGGGGACGTCCAGGAAGGAGTCAATTTCGTTGTTGTCGTGATTCCCTTGGGGGGGAGGGGTCGTAAAGACGTCGGCTAGATGTGTTCCGAATGTATCTGCCTTTTCTTTGTCTGTTCTGGCCCAGCTATTGTCGGGTCTTTTGATGGGCGGTAGTGCAACTATCGGTCGTTTAAATTTCTTCGTTGCCTTCCATATAGTTTGGTCATCTGGAGAGAGTTTAGATAGGTAATCTTTGAATGAGTCGTTGCGTACTTCTAGTAAGGCGTTGTGCAAGCAGTGGACAAGTCTATTATAAAAAGTTTTATCTTGTTGGGTTCGTGTTCTCTGCCACTGTCTTCGGGCTCTTCGTTTTTTTACTACAAGGTCTCGGATATGACGAGGGATGTTATTTGCTTCAGGATTGGTTATTGCAGAAGCAGGAGTAGCCTGCCAAGCGGCTGTTTGTAGCATGGTAGTCAGGTACTGAGTGGCAACATCGAGGTCTTGGCTGTTCTGGATTCGAATAGCCAGGCTAAGGTTTTCATCTAGGTAGTTTGCAAATTGTTCCCAGTCCGTATATTTATTGCAGAGTCTTGGAGGCGATTCCTTAGCAATTATCGTGGTGCTAAGGGTAATGATGACTGGAGAATGGTCAGTAGATAAATCTTGGTTCGATTCTGTCTTGGTGTAGGTGTGTGTTATACCGTTTGTGACTGCGTAATCTAGTAAATCGGGGAGTTTATTTGGGTCGCTGGGCCAATAAGTGGGTTCTCCAGTTGAGAGATATCCAAAGTTGTTGTTTTGTATTGTTCGTAAAAGGTTGCGTCCTTTTGGATTGATTATTCTCGACCCCCAGACTGTATTTTTTGCATTCCAGTCACCTCCTACTATGAACTTGTTGCCTAGTGGTCTAAGGAACTCCTCATACTCGGCAGATGAGATAGAGTGTCGTGGAGGACTGTAGACTGCTGCTACAACGAGTGGATATGGAAGGGTGTGAACTTGAATGATTGAGCTTTGAATTTTTTCTGTTTGATAGTGTTGCAGTTCGTGATGAACTATGGTGTTTTTGACAATAACTGCTGAGCCGCCATGGGCTGTTCCATCTGGGTGATTGGCACGTTAAAATAACGTTAATATAAAACGCTTAGATCAATAGCCGACTCTGAACATTAATATGACTTTGATACAACAACGTGATAATTACGTTTTTGCATTACATTTTGATGTCGTTGATTTTCAGTGCATTTTAGATCAGCAACGAATGTCAAACGTTGAAATGACATTCACAACAACACGTAAGTTTTACCTTTCTTCAGTAATGTTGGCAGCGCGCCTATCACCTGTGATGTTATTGCTCACATAATGGTGCCGACCAATTAAAACCCGTTGCGCTACGACACCACAGCGGAATAGTACATCATGCTGACAAGCTGTTCTTTCCCTTTGTTTGGTGATTTCTAGCAGCTTATGCATGTTTACACGTTCGTCATAATTTACATTCTCTAAAATTAGACAGTATAGTCTAATATCCATCTATTTATCTTTCTGCTTAGTTACAAACTTTTTTACAGAAGAGCCTGAGTTAGTGCAATAAATTGTCTAATTTAAAAAGAAATAAAGACGTTTAAAGATATTTCTTTGAAAATGCACGAGGCCGTGTGATCAAGCGCTTGCGTTTACAGTCGCCAGGTACTAGTTCGAACCCCCCACCCTGGCATCTGTTACGCTCTTATGCTCTCCGGCGGGCATACCAACTCCGACCCCTGTGACCATCAGTTGATCGCAATTTTGAAAGGAAAAATAGACAGTATAAGACAAAATTAAGCTTGATTGATTGCTTGATTATTTATTGTTATCGTTACGCTAGAAAAACAAAAACAAAATCTCAAGTTTAGAATTTAAATCGTTTGTTGTAAAGGAATTAGTCAATTATTTTTAATAAGTTTTCAGTTTGGTACGATATACTGAAATAGTAAGAAATGTCATCAATATGTTTTGTAATGAATAATATTAGTTTATGAAAAAAAAATCAGTGATGCTGAACAAACTAAATAATCACTTATAATACCATGAATGGCATTCGAGGGACTATTCAATGAACCAAACTACTTTGTCAAATTAGTTTTCAGTAAATCTAGCAACAAACTACGCAATTTCTATAGTAACAGAACACTAATACTAACTTTTTCTAATAAAAATCACATTTGCTTAAAATATTCACTTGAATACCTTCTAGGAAGATATATCCGCTGATATTTTTGTTTAGAAAATAAAAAATTTTGCAAAATTATCGTATGTAAATTGAGCTGTATATTCCAAAATACCTAAAATCTATTTAAAAAATCAAAGTTAATGGCACTTCCGGTGAAACCGGAAGTTGACCATTTCAACTATATCTGTCGGTCAATCAGAAATTATGTCTAGTATCCACGTATCAAATTTTATCCAAATCGATTAATAAATAAAAGAGATATAAGCATGGCCCTGGTCTCATTCCACCCGGTATAGATATTACAAAGTTGTTTGCTCTAATAATGAAATTTTAGAAAAAGAGAAAGAATCACACACATACAGAGAAATGGCACTGAAACCTATAACACCTTAACAATACCTTGTATTCCAGTCAAAATTAGACGAATCCGAAATAGGTTCGATGTTAGAACGATATTCAAAACGATGTTTTTACAAAAAAGAAACCGTTCAACGAAGAACATTCAAAAAATTGTATACACAAGGTCCGGCAACGATGTGGAGAAGGAAGATATTTCTAAATCTATCAGAGTTACACGCATACTGTGTATATAAAAGTTGTAGGTACGAAGGGTGTGCAATGTGCATATTACTAAAATAGTTTTAATTATACAAGATGGCTCAAAAAAAGTGTTTCCAATCAAACTTACTTTTTAAAAAATGGAATGCTCTATATTTGGGTAGCTTAAAAGTGCATTTCTTTGTATAAAATCGTTAATATCTCAGTTGACACTTGACGTTAGACCCATATAACTTTATATCAAAATGATGAGTATTTGAATGCAAAATTTTTAAGCTATCCAGATATAGAGCATGCTATTTAAAAAAAAGTAGGTTTGATTCGCCACACTTTTTTGGGCCACCTTCGTGCCTACAACTTTAATGTAAAGTACGTTTTTTTCCTATAAAAATTTTCAAGGTCAAGATAAAATTGGCAAAACTGTTTTTTTTTACATTTTTAGAAAATTTATTTTCGTCAGGTTTTTCTGTAAACGACTTGTGTAATTTTGACAGTTAAAATTAAATTGTCAGCTTTTCTTTTTTGAAAATGAATATGCGTAAGAAACGGTATCTTTTCAAATTAAATGCAAAAAACACAATTCTGAAGTGTGCAGAGGAACTGTTGGATCTGCAGCCTAACATGCCAGAAGAAGTTCACGAAAGATTACCTAAACAAAACACCTTTAATGCCAGATTTTAAATTTTCCACCAATTTTTAGTTCTAAAAAGTTACTAAAACAAATTCTACCAACATATATTTTTTAAAGGAATCCTAGTAATGCCAACATAAACCCTAAATTCTTTGACCTTCCAAATTTTTATAGGCAAAAAACGTACTTTACCTAATATTCAAGTAACTAACGGCTTTAGAAATATCTTCCACCCCCACATCGTTGACGGATGCTGAAGATTCCCTGTGAATGTGGGAAATATATCGGCGAAACATTCAAGCCTTTAGAAGAACATAAAAATTTTAACAACTACCAGTTGAAAAATCTAAAATTGCTGAACATACTTGGAACAACAATCACAAAATACAATAGCATAACAAAAAAATCTTATCTAAAGGATCGATTTCAACTAGACGTAAAATTAGAGAAGCTGCGTATAATTTATTTAACAAATATGCATGCATATCATGTTCTTCAGTAAATTTAGACAAAAGTTGGCTGTGAATTCGTTTATATCAGATCAAGTAAGGAATCAACTACTAGTGTCAAGCAATTTACTGGAGGTTGGACGCTTTTCAGTTCCAGTCAAAAGCTAAGTTTTCCTTATGTATTTTTAGTTTTAATTGTTAATTCGTTGATAACACCGACAGATTGTTACTCGAAACGATCGATTTAATGTTAATTTTGCAAGGTGGAGAAATGCGGAATAAACAGCATAAACCGGCTTCTTTGGATTTTATCATTTTAAATCATGTTTTTGCTTATTTGTTTTGCCATAATTTCAGTTAACATTAGTCTGGGGAAATTAATACACACAATCCGTTGAAAAAATTTTAGATTAATAAAGTATTATTAATTTTTCTCGTTAAGATACGTCTATTTACAATAAATTGTAGCAACTACGTATTGTTTCTTAAAAACAACTAAAATTATGCTCCTACAAAAATGTACAGTAGTAAGCAAATTAATGTAGTAATTCTAACCATGTAACACCTAAAATTCAATGAAAGGTGTGTAATCAAAATTATTCATTTAGAGGTTAGTGTTAATTCCGATTTCAATAAATACTTGAGGTGTCTTGTAAACTGACACCAAATTTATTCTAATTGAATCAGTTTAATTAAATTTAGCCATAATCCAAATTACATTCTTTAAATAAAACATAAAAGTCACACATTTAATGTCACTGCTAATAAAGTTACTCTGTTCATGAATGCAACTACCTTGAAAATAGCGAAATTGCTTAATCATGGTTCCAATATCCGAAAAAGGTGACCAAAAATGTTAAAATTTCCAGAATAATTTTTCTGCTTTGTTAAAATTTGATTTAACAAGTGACTTGGAGGATTGTTTGTTATTTCACAATGCCCTTCGCATTTTAAAAGGCTTCCCGTTTAATTCACCTGCTCGTTTTAAAATGCAACCAGTTCCTTGTTTCATTGCGTTTATATACCATAAACCGGGCGTGGCGTCGGAATGTCTTTGTGATTTCTTTTTGATCTTGTAATTAGCATCATTCATTAGATTGTTTTTTAGCGCTATATTTTTCACACATATTAACCGTTATGTTACAAGATCACGTTATATCACGAGGTCGTCCACTTTTATTGTCCCCCGGCACCTGTGCGTACCGCAGAGTTTTTGCTTCTAATTGCAATGCACTTGTAATTAATTGCCTCCATACTAAAAATTAATTGTTTGAAGCCTTTATTATTGTATCGTGCCCAAAATTGATAATTTTAGTAAAATTGCTTCCGCTGAAGATACTAAGAATATTTTTTTTACAACTGTATTATAAAATTAAAGGCCGGTTAAATTTTTTATTTTAATTCGTTGAAGTAAAATGAGAAAAATCACACTTAATACAAAAAAGTATGTGCTATCTTTTGGTAACTACTGAAATTTTAACGACAGATGACATTACAATACTTAATGAAGGTAAAGTTATTTATGGGCTTTTCTGGTGCCTACCGAGGCGAAGAACTCGTCAAAACAATGACATAGAAGATATAGATAGGCACTCTTTCAATTATTGTAAAAGTGCTCGATATTTAAACACATTCAAAACAAAATTTTACAGTCTCCAATTTAAATTACATCGAAATATACAAAAAAACTACTTTACGGCCAAAACACGCTTCAACCACCGACTAATTCTTAAAGTCAGAAATGGTGGATGCGCAAGCAACCAGCTGGATTACATAAAATTAGACGGATCCCGCTTAAGAACTTCACCGGTCCCTAGTTTGCCCCTCTTTAGCAAAATCTGGTGTTGGTACTTTACCTTTGCTGCAGAAACTTAATGTAGAAGACCGTTTATCAACAACATTAACATTTCGCACAAGATTCTGGTTGTTAATTCAAAATTGTACTCGTATCTTGTATAGTTAATGTGATAAGTAAAAGTCAACTTTTTACAGTTGTAGAAAAATAAAATTTAGGTAAAATTTATTTTGCTTATCTACAAATTATACAAAGTAACGCTTCAGAAATATATTAGAGATTTAATCAGTCTCCTAGCCTACCAGCAGTCCGTGTCCAAGACCGAGCCCGATGGCGCCAGGTGCGACGGCGGCGCTCACAACGCCTCCGTGTCTGGGGGCGGCGACTACTGCTCCCCCAAGGGCTGTTCCTGCAATTGCCGAGCCGTCAGGTCCACGTAGCCCTGCTTGAGCGCTGGGGCCTTGGATGACTGCACCTGGAGCTCCTGGGCCAGCTAAAGCAATGCCCCCCCAGGAAGGCAGGGCCTGGGTGACGGTGGTGCTCACCAGGAGGACGGCAATCTGGAAGGCGAAATATTATCAGGTCTAAATCCGCACTAGGTGTCTTTTAGTTTACCAGGTAAAGCATGGTGATGGGTGTTTACTGCAGCTGCAAAGGAAACTGTGTAGGGTTCAACCACTTCCGTGTTTATATACCCTTCTAGCAATTCCAACCTTCGAGCAAAGCTTAGCTAAGTTGGACTGTTATTGCATAAAGTTTAGGATTTTTAAAATGGTTGCTTACTTATTTCTGTGTACGTGTTCAATTTGCTAAGGAATTGCGGAAATGCAAGGATAGAGGGATAGATTTGCCACCTAGCAACAGCGTTGGCGAATGAGTGCTGCAATGCTTGTTATTGAACTGTCCACTAAGTACATAGATCATGCTTTAATTTAAACACACAGTCCATATACAGCTTAGATAACTGTTCATTGAAAACACCAGCGCCTTTATTGTTGCTGCACACCCATGCCAGAAGGTGAAATAAAAACTTTATTCCTTATACAATAATCGTAAAAAATCGATAAAAACGAACTACAGTTTCATATAAGTACTATAAGGTATCTCTAGACGAACAACTGAAACATTACAGACAGACTATTAAGATGCGTAATCGTTTTTTAAAGCTTCAAGGTGAATTTTTGCTGCACAGGATCAAGGACAAAGTTCAATATTGTGCTTTAGAATTACATTCATGTAACATATGAACTGAATACCACTTAATTTGCTTGCTGTAGCCAACTAGCTCTAAGATAATGCTTTCCTGTCACTAATTTTTATATAAAAATAACTTATTATAAGTACTTTTTTAACAGAGAATTACAACGAAATAGAAATCCTTCTAAAAGCACCGTTTTTTACGTAAAACGCTTTAAACGTAGTTTTTGAATAATGGTCGCTCGTTCCATACAGTGACTTTTACAAACTACGGTATATAAAAGCTACGAGGGTGGATTGAAATGGTTGCATGTAATGAAGAAGACATAACCATTTTTAATGATCAATATATCCATTACTTAGTGACAACATTTAGTTGCTACCGTCCGAAATTGCATTTGTCTGTTGACATATTTTTACAGTGTAATATTTATTGTAAGGTACACGAGCGTCAGTAATTGTGCATCGCAAATAGCAAAAACTATGGAGTTCCGGTATATACGCGTACAAAAGAATTCTTCAGTCAAACACAAACAAACTTTCGCGCGAATGTTTGGCCCTATTTAACTAAAGAGAAGCCCAAAGAGCTATTGACCGGATTTGTGGCGATAAACCAAATAACGGAAGCCATGGAACCACGAAGATCTCCACCCCCGAAAGTTAAAGCAAGATCATGGCATTTATTCTTTAGGGATTGTAAAGATATTATTGTGGTGAATTATCTTGTAAAATGTGAAACAATAAACTCAGAATATTAAATATTGCACTATTTTAGGAAGTTTGCATGAAGATATTAAGACTAAATGGCATGGGATGCTGCCAAAAAGATATTGTTTATCAAGACAGCACACGTATTCACACTTCATCCATTGGCTTAATCTTTAACTGATACTTTTTTCAGAGATTTGACGTCTGCGTACTCTCATCTGAACCTTATCAGAGAAATTATGTTCGAAACAAATATTTTACAAAATATTAGAGTTTATATTTTTAGAGAGGCTACGAATATTTCAATCCACCCTCGTAAGACGCTAATTGTGTCGATTGGACATAATATAAGAGTCAAAAATAAGAAAAAATCTATTGAACAAATGTTCTAAAAATAATCCATTTCAAAGATAACCTTGATCAAAGAAGTATAGATAACAATTCGTATTTAAAACGTTTTTGACCAGTGAATCTAGATAAAAATCGATAGTGATCACACTATTCACAGGACGAGTTTTCGCGTGCAGTGAGGGGAACCAACGTAGAAATTAAATTCAATTTTGCAGAGTCCAACAACCCTGCATGCCGGCGCCAGTCCGGTTTTTATTAAATAAGTCCGTTAATTTCATTTTAACAATAGAAAGTGCTTATACCAATCTTGTATAAAATATAATTTTCTACAAATTTTCATTAATTATACTTTTCTATATTTCTATTATTTATCGAGTTATAGCTCGATTCAACCTCACGGAAGGGGATAAAAATGATTTTCGAGCGATTTACTCAGTTTCTATCAGTCCGAGATTACCATAGCTATTTTGAAACTAATAAAGCTTGAAAATATCTGCAACTTTTGTATTGACAATTATTTACTTATTGCTTAGCAGGGTGGATCGAAAAACATATTGAATTGTTTTTAGTCCGTTATGTAATAATAATAAAAACTTGCTTTAGGCAGCTATGACCACACCCTTAAAATTTCCTGTAAATTGGATTTCAGTTTTCGCCCCACTCCCTAAAATAGTAATTTATTATACAAGACGATAAAGTTAAATTTTATCCACGGGTGAATCGTTTAACGTCGAGACGTTAATGATTCAAGAGTGGATAGTAATAACTTTATCGTCGTGTGTAATACAAAAAAAAATCTATAGCAAGAACTTTAACAATTTCAAAAGAAATAAGGAAAGTCAAACACATTTTAAAATCTCTGTAGCTAGATTGAGTTGCTGGGATAACGAAGCTGTAATATTTAATTCAAATAAAAGTTGGAAAGTTAAATTACTTTATCTACCCTTGCTGTTAAAGTAACACTTGACCTTTTGTTTTGAGTCGATTAAAGCACACTTTAACATTTGCTACAGACAAAAAGAGATTTTTTTAAAATATTTGTTTCTAATAGTTTACGAAAGTTTCGGTATATAGAAGCGAATACACTCCTAAAATTTTGTTTGATTTGAAAAATATCTACCACCCTCCACCAACACAAAAGGGCGTTAGAAAGTAATTTTTCAGCTCCTAGAACTACTGGGTTGCTTTCATTTTTTTTAATTAAGTGATTTTCCTTCTTTTTTTATCTAAGAGTAGTTCAACACTTACATCATAACAACAGAATATAATACAAGATCACTGTCAATAAGGTGTTGTTGTTTTCTCGACAACAGTGAATTGACTTAATTTGAGGTTAGAAATGATAATTGGTAATGTTCGTGAATTTTTTTAGTTTTATCGTGAAAATACTGCAATGAAATATACTTGTTCACAATAAAGGCTTTAAAATGAATAGTTTTACAAAAATTGGCCCTAGAAAAAGAGTCTATAGTGTCCAATATTTGGTGTTCCTTCATAATTAAGTGATATTTTTCTTCCTAGTATTGCAGGCGTAATAAAGTTCGCTATGGACAAGTTATCGTATGAAATCTCCGGAGTCTGGCCTGCAAGCAAAGATATCTGAAGTTTCGGAAGTAGTGGCTAACCAGATTGAAACTATTTGGAAGTCGGATACAATTCCAACAGTTTCCAAACGCAAATAATTTAAATGATTATTACTTATTACGAAGAATCTCTAAAATTGATGAGGTATTCAAAATCTAAACAGAATGACAATTACGATCTAAAAATCAGTGAGTTCACAGCACTAGCTGAAAAGTTGTTTGACATTAGTGCTTGCAAATGCAAATCATTTGAGCTGTGTTCTTGTAGCAAAGCAAAAATACTCGTAGGCCAAATTGATCATATTGAATCAAAATGTTATATCTAAGAGAAAAAATAAAAGTAAGTAAGTTAATCAAGAACCCGGAGCTTGTAGGATTATTCGTACTAACGTAGAAACAAAATATGACGACTCCCAGTTTGCAGATATTGAAGAGACTGAAGGTGAGGCCAAAGAGGCAATGTCATGTCAAAAGTCTCTACCGGAATCAATTATTCAAAGTAAACTGTGTTGCAGCAAAGATGTTACCCAAAATCGTATAAAAGTTTAGACAGTTGCCA
This sequence comes from Agriotes lineatus, assembly GCA_940337035.1. Lineage (NCBI taxonomy): Eukaryota > Metazoa > Arthropoda > Insecta > Coleoptera > Elateridae > Agriotes > Agriotes lineatus. The sequence goes on from OW679197.1 coordinate 100,848,283, forward strand.
ATCTATATGACCGTTTTGGTTTATCTGATAGGTCTGTGGCTGCTATTGCATCTGCGGTTTTGAAAGACTTTAAAGTGGTTACAGAAGAAGACAAAACAAATGTCATGGATAGAAACAAGATAAGGAGAGCTAGAGTGAAGAATCGAAAGGATATGAAAGTAGAAGGCACTGTAGAGAAGCTCCCGAGGGGTTTGTACTTCCACGGTCGGAAAGATAAGACCTTAATTTGTGAAAATTTAGAAGGCAAATATCAGAAGAGGTCGATTACTGAAGAACATATTTCTATAATTCAAGAACCAAAATCGGTCTATGTAGGACATGTTACACCCACTTCAGGTTCAGAAAAACATATTTGTGAAAGCATTACAACGTTTTTAAATGAAAATAACTATAACTTAAATAATTTAGTATGTGTGGGATGTGATAGTATCGCAGTGAATACCGGTAACAAAAATCATCACTCGACTTTAATTAGAACTAGATCCCTTTGCAGAGATTCATTTGTTAACACCATGCTAATCAACTACCCCTAAGACATCTTTTTCAGCGCCTGGATGGTGTTACTACTGGACCTCGCAGATATTCTGGACCCATAGGAAAGATGATGAAACATTGTCAAAAATTGCCCATAGTTAAATATGATGTTATTTTGTGCGCTTTTCCCGATGTAAAATCAAATTAGTTTAGCACCGACTAAAGATAAAATATGTTCAGAAAATATCTGAAAGAGCTTTCTGTAGATTTATCTCGCCAGGACCCAGGAAGACTAAATCATTCAAGATGGTTGACTGCTGCAAAGCGAATTATACGTCTGTATGTTGCAACCATTAACCCTTCCCCAGACCTGAAAATATTAACAAAGTTTGTCATAAAAGTTTGGCATACGTTTGGCAACAATTCAAAGGAACCATTATTTAGACAATGATTTGAAACGTGTCGTAGATGAAGTCATACAACATAATGCATAATGTATCCATCCAGAAAATTTGCTCATTTGTATTATAAGTGATGATCGTCTCCATATAAAAGAGTTGGCGTTGCGAAAAAATTTGAATGAAAAGGGACGAGTAACTGAAAAAATAAGAACTTTTGAAATTCCAAAAATCAAATTTGACGCTGATGACTATGTCAATTTGATAGACTGGAAGGGGTGTGAGGTAACTACACTATCAACATTAAGTCACTTGAAAAGTGAAGATATAAAAATGTTATTAAGGTGGAAAGATTATGATCATCAGCTATTAAACATTTTAAAATGTCCTTGTCATACCCAGATGGTTGAAGGGTGTGTGAAACTAGTGACTGAAGCGTCATCATCGGTTATGGGTTCAGTGACAAGAAATAGCTTCATTCGCTCTGCAACAAATTCGCGGCAGCTTATGCCTTCTTTTCAAACCAAGAAAGACTTTAATCAGTAAGTAGGTCATACATTTTTTTTTGGTGTTGTCAGTTAATTAAAACTGAAAATACTGTATTTTTAAGATATTACTATGCTAATAAGATTACAGCTTGAAATAGTTCATGTATCTGAATAAAGTCTTTAGTTGCTATCGCTATTATATTTAACTATTCATTTTCACTATTTTAAGCGTTTAGTACGAGGGATGTACAGTATTTATTGTCCCTAGCATAGAATACAACATTATTTTTCAAAATATTCCCCTTGAACGTGAAGACACTTATTCCACCTATGTTCAAGCATAACAACACCTTTCTTGAAACACTCGGAGTCCTGATCACAGAAGAAGTCATGCACTGCTGCCATAACAGCGTCTTTACTCTCAAATTTTGTTCCCCGAAGACTCATTTTTAGCTTTGAAAATAAATGAAAATCACTGGGAGCTAAGTCAGGAGAGTAGGGTGGATGCTATAGAACTTCTAGCCCAGCGTCATGAATTGCATTCGTAGAAATAAGGCTCTTATGAACTGGGGCGTTGTCTTGATGAAAGATAATTCGGCGTGACGGTTTTCCTCTTCTTTTTTAACTTCTTTTACAATAAACGAAGTATTGGATTCACCTCAAAAATTCGAAATTGAGTTTTCAACAGATCTTCACGTTTCAGAGTCCCCTGAACCCAAAAAACATATTTCTTTTCATTGGTCTGTCTGTGTGTCTGTGTGTGTGTCTGTGTGTCTGTGTGTCTGTGAACAGAATAGGTATATGAAAAACGAAAAGAGGTTGGCGTTGAAACTTCATATATAAGTTGTGTGTACTATGTAGATGCGACAGCAAGCTTTTGAAAAAAATCGCATAACCGGAAGTAGGTGTTTACTCTTGTAATTTTTCAGGTTTTTTTCGATTTTTTCAAAAACGGCTCTAACGATTTTTTTCAAACTTCACCTTTTTATTACATACTCCTATTTTAAATAGAACACGAGGTATATTATTACATTTTTTAATTCAGCTTAAAATTCTAGAGAAAATTTGTCTCTTCAACTAACGCTATATTTTGTATCTTTTTGCAGATTTCTAATTTCTGAAAATTTTTGACAAATGCTTAAAAATTAAAAATCAAATTTTTGGCTAATTATAAGATCACTGTAAAAGGAAGTTCCGTGCGTGTATCACACCAAATTTTTCTTTAATGCAACCACGAAGTTTGCTGACTATAACATCAGGGTTGGGGTGCGGGCAGCCGCCGCTCCCTGTAAAAGACCAGGCTCCGTAAACCGAGGGGGAAGCTATGGTCCTTTAAGGACTGATGAAGCCAAGGAGTAAGTAGTAAGTAAGTAACCACGAAGTTTTGTAACTAATGCTGCATAATATTGACCAGTGACTGTGTGGCCACATTCAAAAAAATGTACCAGTAAAATTCCTTCGGCATCCCAAAAAACTGTATCTTGCCCGCTGAAGCATGTACACTAAATTTGCGTGGACAGGGAGATCCTGGATGACACCACTCTATACTTTGTTGTTTACACTCGGGATCGAAGTGATGAACTCAAGTTTCAACAGCCTTAACAAAGCGTAACAAACTTTTGGATTACGGTTAAACAAGACTAAATTAGCTATTGAAGAAGTGACTCTTACACGCTTTTTTCGGGTGTCAACATTTGGGTTGCCCATCTTGCCGACACCTTATGAAGCCCTAAATAGTCATTTATTATGGTTCCAATCGTACCATTTGAAAGACCTGTTATCTCCGCTACACATCTTGTTGTCAATCGACGATCTTCTCTGATCATGTCATTCACAGCACCAGCACCTTTTGCATGTTCGCAGGTTGTTCTGCCACATTTGAACGCTCGCGGCCAATTTTTACTTCCTTTTACTACTATATAGGAAGTATTGGATTCACCCCAAAAATTCGAAATTGAGTTTTCAACAGATCTTCACGTTTTAGAGTCCCCTGATCCCAAAAAACATATTTTTTTTCATTGGTCTGTCTGTCTGTCTGTCTGTCTGTGTGTCTGTCTGTGAACAGAATATCTCAAAAACGAAAAGAGGTATGGCATTGAAACTTCATATATAAGTTTTGTGTACTATGTAGATGAGACAGCAAGCTTTTGGAGAAAATCGCATAACCGGAAGTAGGTGTTTACTCTTGTGATTTTTCAGTTTTTTTCGTTTTTTTCAAAAACGGCTCTAACGATTTTTTTTAAATTTTACATTTTTCTTACATTTTTAATGTGTATTGATGTGAGATAGGTGATTTTCCAGTTGAATACTTCTAAAGTGGGTTTCTTTTGTTTTTTTTAATATTTTTTTTATTAACTCCTATTTTAAATAAAACACCCGGTATATTATTACATTTTTGAATTCACCTTAAAATTTTAGAGAAAATTTGTCTCTTCAACTAACACTCGATTTTGTACCGTTTTTGTAGAATTTGTAATTTTTGAAAATTTTTAACAAATGGTTAAAAATTAAAAATGAAATTTTTGACTAATTATAAAATCACTGTAAAAGGAAGTTGTGTGAGTGTATCACACCAGATTTTTACTTTTTACTTTTTACTTTTTACTTGATAGAAAGGGACAAAATCTCCACAGACCCCAAACAATTCTGTATGAATTTCTTTAGGTGTTAAACCTTTCTTTTGTAGGTACAGTTTTCGCCAAAAAAAATGCCGAAAATAAAAAATTATATTTACTTATTTATTAGCTATTAAGGATAACCGCCAATAGATTTGAACATACGACGTGTAGATGTTTCACTGATATTCAGTTTATGTGCAGTTCGTACAAGGCTTCTTTGCGGAGAGTGCACGACCTGGTCAAACACACGTCCTTCATTATCGTTGGTGCCTTAGAACATAAAATAGACAGGAAGGCGCATTTCTTTTAACTTCGCTGTAACATCTAGGCGACGAAAACGGCCATTTTGAAAACCCATGTATGACTAATGAGGTGTGATACCGGTTTGACAGTTGTGGGTTTTAGTTAGTTTCAGACTAATTTTGGCTGTTCTCAGACCCCAAATACCAGGACTTTGAGCATTACATTCCATCAGTAAGTATTAATATTACTTTTCACTTCAAGTAGCGAAATAATTTCTCTGAACATGTCACTTGTCATACTTACTTGTACACAACAGTAGTCATGGGCATAGAAGGGAACGTATAATGGGGTCATTATTTGTAATCACACAATCTGAGGAAGCAATTTAAATTACAGACAGTGACTGAAGTCACACAAACTCACATGTAGTCATAAATCACATAGTGTAAAGTGCACTTAATAAAACTGTTGAAATTGTTTGCTGCACATGCACCCTCTCGGTATGATACGCCACTGCCAAAAGGAAACAACCATCCGCCATTTTGAAAACCCATCGCGGTCGCACGGATTTCTTACAAATGCGGCTTCCTGTCTATTTTCTGTTCTAAGGTTGGTGAAAACTGTCCTGTCGACGACCCGAAGAGCCTTTACGTTGGCATAACACACTACCAGTGCGACGAAATTTCTCAACAACCGCTAGCATTACAGCTTTACTGGGGGCTGCTTTGTTAAACTGTTACTGATATTTTTCTGAGATCAGTTTTAAACTTGGGCCGTCATTCCTTCCAACTCCGTATGACCGGAAATAATGCTCTACTAAAAAACGTTTTCTTCAGTTGAAAGAACCATGACAGCGAAAATGTTAACTGTAACGTAATGTGAAGGTGACAACTAATGACAAGTAAGCCAAATATGACAAATGCAATTTGCATGAGCAATTCCTCAGCGCTCTAGATTTCGGTACTGTTTATTTTGACGGATACCGCACTTAATGACAGCATGAAGCTCACTTTTTTCCATTTCCCAAAATCTTCGTGCAACCACTACTTTCAACTTGTACGAGTACAACTTTGAAACTATTAAAGCTCCACTAATTAAATTTGGCAGTTTGTTTGTCAATAAAATAACAAAATAAGTGCGGTTACTAGGAGCAACATATTCCAAAGCCATCTATGCTAGGGACAACAAATACTGTACAGGTGGTGAATAATGTCCTTTAAATGAAATGGTACTTTAAAATAGTTATTTATGTACCTAGAGCGAAAAATGATGCATTAGGCGTGAGTTCGAAAGTTTCGGGCCGAGCGAAGCGAGGTCCGAAAAAACTCGAACGAACGCCTAATGCATTTTTCGCTCGTGTTGCATACAACATTTTTCCTACGACTGTAAAATTTTCGAAAATAGGTTTAAACTGGTGTTTTTTGCCATTTCTAAAATTTCCAGCGACGTGCAAATTTTTACATCAGAATTGGATATTTTATCGCTCATTTCTTATTTTTCTTGACACTTAAACACCGACAATACACAAAATAAAGCACAAGTAACTTTAAATCTCAAAAAAAGGTTTAAATCAAATTCATAGTGACAGCTGTCAACTTTGACGTTTTCAAATAGCTGACTACTAGCCGACTTAGGTATATAATCATGAAAGCTTATATAAAATTTATTTATGTTGCTATGTATTACGATTCACGATTATATACTTACGTATGACGGCTGCCGCGATGAACTGATTCAAAACAATCAATTTTTGACGTACGTCAACAAGGCGGAAAGCTTGATTTTAGAAGCAGTCGTAGGAAAATTTATTTTTATGTATAATATGCAAGTTCTTTGTTGTGCTATTAATGGCAATTAAAAATTCATTTTTAAATTCTCTGTTAGAGTTAGTAGAGGGTTGAAGATGTCAAAATCAAAAATATTTACACAGTGGATTCCGATAACTGAAAGGGAAATATTGAGATTTATTAGAAAAGAAAATTTTAAAACTATATTTTTAGAAGTGGTAGGTAAAGGTGAAAGTAAATTTAAAAAAAAAAGTACGGCTAGGTTATTATGCGTGAACATGAGAAAAATCGTGTCACTAGTGAACGTTCCAAATTTTTTGGACCAATTCTGACATTCAGGATACTGCAGGTTTATTTGTGCATTTATTTCTGGGGCGCCCTGTATTGTTTATGTTTAATTCAGCGGAATCGGTCAGTTTCAGTAGCTTCCGATATTTTAGCAGCAAGTGCTTTATTTAAACAGTTTTATAAAAAAACCATATCAAGCATTTTAGCAGTTTATTTACTCGTACCTTCTTATAAAACTCGATCACAATTACCGTTTTATCATGCAGTTATTTATGATCTCAAACCTTGCAACAGTTTAAGCACCGGAAACATATGTATCAGATTTTACGTGTTCGATTCCCAGAATAAATTCACATTCGAGATATTGATATAGATATTTTCACTATTAATTGTTGTAAATTTAACTAATATATTACTCGAACTTATTATATGATCCAGTAATCCAGGTGTTTCTATTTAGGAATCGGTGTAGTTATAACTCATCCGAATCCAGATTATCGGGCCACTACTGTATCACACAAAATTAGGCAAGTGATCTAGCTACAATATAGAGTTTCGGTTTTGTTGCTATTTTATTGCCGATTCTACTGTTACCTTTTTTTAAAATCTACTAACCATTTACCGTTTAATTGTTGGTTCGTTTGTCATGTTAAGTTTTTTATCGGTTTCAGGATATTAAGCTTTTGTTTACATATACAAAAGTAGGCTGGAAATTAATTCATAATTGCAGCTGTACGGTAACATTGCTTTATCATACATGGCAACCATTACCATACTGCAACCAATAAATTTATTTATATATCGCACTCAGCCAACAGCTGTTAGGCCAATTATAGGAGTCGCTGTGCATTTATGGGGACTTCCAACCCCACTAACGACTGTCATGATGTTGTTATAACCGCCTGGACCAACTATTTCCGTGACAGCCGTATCACGTGGCGCCGAGAGATGCAGCCGTGGAACTCCCATCCAAGTTCCGACCAGAGAGAGCGTTGCTTAACTCTGCTGATCGAACGTGGACGCTTGTTCAAGCTACACCACCCAGCACCCATGATTTTTTTATTATTGAACAAACCACGAATGTTATGAATCATAACAGCCTTAGATGTCTTAAAATCGTCGCTCTACGAGCTCGGATTTCAAAACAACATCTGCGGCGGTTCTGATACTCATAACATTCCTAGATATGTTAATAGCTATAACTGGTAAAAATAATTACTCCATAAAAAACTTCCGCAAAAAAAGACCGACGGTCCGACAAATAGAATTTTGTTTGATTTAGGGACGTAATAAACAAATAACTTATTTTGATAATCAAAAACAAAGAAGATTGCAACTTTTTTCATCTTTTTGTCGCAATACTACACTTCTAGACAAAATTAACAAAACTACTAACAAAATTCAAAATAATTTTATAAAAACCCATTCTAATAAAATTAACAAATGTCCTCATCTTCCTATGAAGCAAAGGGGTACCGCGGTATCTCTATGCCTTACAGCAGCTCTCTGTACCACAGATTTGTTGATGTTCAAAGTCCTAGCCACTTCTTTGAGACCTACTGTCAAATGACATCTATGCATGTTTTAGATAAAAAATATCAAAAAATCATTGATAACTACAGTGAAGGTTTCAACTTTCGTAAATTTTATTTCTCGAGAAATGATTTTTAAAAAATTAAAAATTGGCAGTGGTCTATATTCACTTCGAGTATAAATATCCATTATGTGTCGCAAGTTTTTCATAACCTAACTAAATAACATAGAAAACAATACAAAATTACATTTGTATATTTTATTTCATTATATATTCTGTTTTCGTAAAGTTATTTCAAATTTTATTGGTGGTCCCTGAATTTTGTCCAGAAGTGTAGTTCGTTTATCAACAGTTACCTTTTTTAGTTCCTAATATACCAAAGAGTTACATGTTCATTTTGAAATTATTTTCGTTGTTATTTCCTCTTTTTTATGTTACGAATGTATGTTAATGTTTTCGTTGTGCTTATGTTTTATTATTGTAACTTTGGTTTTTTATAGAATTTTAATCAGAAATCTGAAAAGAACATGTTTATAAATTATCTTGCTCGGATCATTTTTAATATATACTGATGAGGCCGTCATTATATTTAACAGAAATGAGATAGAATGAACAAGAACATGGAAGTCAATGCTTGAATAAGAACGAGATAAACTTAGTAGCAAATATTTGAGTAGGCTTGACGCTTATTTTAATTATGACGTATGTCAACTAATTACGCCTACTAAACGTTTTTTTCTGCGTAACTATCTCTTTCTTACTTAAGCACTCTGTTTTCGTGTTCATGCTATCTCATTGCTGTTGTATATAATCATTGAATATAGCAATAGCATGGTATAGTACAAGTTTACTAGAAACATTTAATTTAATTTAAAAAAACAAAGTTGCCTAATTCCTAACTTTAAATTGCGGGAGGGACGGGGGGGGGGGGGGGGGGAGGCTTAAAATTACTAAACTCAGTTACGTTACACATATGCTTTGTTTAACATTTAAAAACTTGATTTTGAAACCGGTATAATGATTAAGACTAAGACTTTGGCCACAAAATAAGGAAAAAATTCAAATAAAAGTTGTGAAAACTAGCGTAGACCAAGTATCTTCAGATAAAGTTACATAAAACAGTATATTTGAAAGCTGTTCAAATACTTTTTTGTTAAGTCTCCACAAGAACTTTTCCTACAAGTAAAAATTGAATCATAACTGTGAAATTTCTTCTTAGCTATTCAATAAATAAATTACTTGGTATCGACCACCCTAGAACTACAGATATTAATGAAGATATCAAAAAAATTAATTTTAAAATTATTAGGAAAAATCGGATAACATAAAATAATTTACCATAGCATTGCCAACATTCCCACGTTGTTGGTAATTTCAATACTTGGTTGCAATAACAGTCCAAGATACATAAAATTACGACGCACTAAAGGCTGTTTTTTAAATGATTTGTGTGGCCGTAATTAATTTTTATCGTTTTTAGTGTAGGTTGTTCCCGAAGAAATGTAAAGGTTTCTCGTAAATTAAATGTACTTATACTGCTTGATTGATAATTGTTAGGAAATGAATAATAATTTACATTCTCAATTTGAAATAGTTAGCTGCTTTTGTTAAAGCAAAATGTGTTATCCTCTTTTGCATGAATCTGGAAGTAGTTACCAATGTTTTTTTTATAAATTAGTACCAAATAATCCAAAATATTTTGTTTTCATGTCTATTTTTTTCAATTTATAGCAAAAAGAAAGAGTAACTAATAACGATAAGCCCTTTGAATCTTTTTTGAAAATAATAAATACACTCCATAGTAATTTGTGCTCTATTCTGTACTATCCATAATACTCGCCACATCTAACTAAACTAGAGTGTAAATCCGCACATTAGAAAATTAATAATTATTCTAGTTTCTTTTATGTGGGGCAATCAATTAATAAATAATGAATGACACACGGACGAAAACATATGTCGCTTATTCAATAATTTTACAATAATAGTAATTGCTCATTTATTATTTGAGAAATTCTTAATATACGAATGAAGCTGTCAACATTCCAAACCATCGAGATTTTAGACTAATCATTAACTTTGGAAACGAATATCTATAACTTATTCTTACTAATTAGCTACTTATCGCAGACATCGGAATAATACTTACCTTATGTATTTGTGGGTATACATCACTAACATTTTTATGCATTTAACACCGTAAATTATGTGGTTTTTATTTCCCTCGTCTGAAAGACGAAGGAAGTATTGTAATCGCGAAAAAATCATCTCCAAAATTTTCTTCAAAGCTTCACGTTTCAGGTCCCCAAATGACGAAAAATATGTTTTCTCAATTCCGTCCGTCTGCCTGTCTGTCCGTCTGTCTGTCTGTATATCTCTCTGTCCGTCTCAAAAACGATTTGTTGGAGGAAGACGATATTTTTTTTACATGACACCGAGATAATTTCGGTCACACATATGCAGCGTAACCACATTAAAAAAATTAATTGTGGCTATTTTTGCTTTAATTCAAGAACTTTTACTTCAATAAAAGTAATATTTTGCACATAGGTCAGGTTTTTACTTTCGAAGAAAAAGGGGATATTTGAACCTAACGTATAAAAGGCGAACACATTAAAAATTTTTTTTTTATATTTTCAAAAGCTTACTTTCAAAACTTTTACTTACAAGGGAAGTTCCATGTAAAGTCCTTGACATTTTTTTTGCTTTAATCAAGAACTATTAGTTCAGTTAAATGAATATTTTGCACGTAGCTCAGCTTTTTACCCTTGACGAAAAAGGAACCTTTTGGACCTGAACACTTTAAAAATATTAAATTATTTTCTTTCCTTTAATATTTTCAACATATTTAATGCATGACTTCCACTTGCGAGGGAGGTTCCCACGCATATTGAATATAATAGATTTGCTTAAAACGATGAAGAAGACGTCCAACTTAGAATTCAATTATGATAAACTAATTAAAATTATTCAAAAAAGCATATATACATATACAAGCATTTTATTAAAAAAAAAGAATTTCGATTCATAACTATCTTCAAAACATACCACAATTGATAATAAAGAAACTCGAGATGTTTTTAATAGTTACTACTTTTAAATAAATCACTACACAGGGTGTCCGTCTATGGATGGACTTCACTACAGGAGCGAATGACAAAAGATGTGAAAATTTTAATTATGAAATTTAACTCTGATCTAATTATACATTTTCATAGAGATAACTTTGATTTACGCATAAGGAACTACCGTAATTAGAAATTAAAATAGCCTGGGTAAAAAATTTATTAAAATTTCAAAACATTGTATTTCTTAGTTTTTCGATAAAATTAGTTATTTATTGTAAGTGTGTTAGATTACAAGTAATCCAAGAGAAAAAAGTTGAGCCCTCGATACCGCCAGGGCAAGATATAGGGAGCGATTATAAATTACTATTGGGTAAATTTCGAATACAAATATAAAGCTGCAGATGTAAGTAACACGTATACAAATAAAAACTTAACACCGAACAACTCAAGCATGAAAGTATAAGAGATTTATACCAAAAAAAGACTAAAAAGTTACATCGACAAGAGTAACATAAATGAAAGTACAGAAACTTAATAGTCCAAAATAAAATCCAACATAATAAATATTTCAAAGGAGGCACTAGCAACAAAAAAAAACGCCACACAAGAACTGAAACATCGAACACCATGGTTCTGCCCAGAAGTAAAAGAGTTAGCTGCAACTAAAAGGGAGGTATATCTAAAATATCAAGCAGTTAGAACAATCAAAGAATATGAGAATTATAAGTCAGTCAGATATAATTTTAAAAAATCACAAATATAAAAAAATATACAGGAGGTTCACAAAAAGACTTGTACGCACGCCAAAAACAAATTTGGAGAATGCTAAGAAATCAAAGAAAACAAGTTAATTAATAAGTACAAAACAACACCATGTTTGACGATACATGGGTATATTACTTTATAAAACTTTACACTGCTCAAGATACAACAATAGTAGAAGAACTAGATTTGATACAAATTATAGTAAATATACAAAAAAGAAGTTACTAAACAAATTAGACAATTTTGAAATACAGAAAATCACAGAAGAAGACGGTATAACAAATGAACAAATAAAGTATGTTGGGGAAACGCTAGAAGGTCAATTAACAGTACTAATACAAAACATATTCCAAACTTCGACGATACCGGATGATTAGAAACTTAGCACCACAATTCCAATATTTAAAAAACTTTAAAGGATTTTATTCAGAACTTCCCTCGTAAGTGGACGTTGTGACACTAAATAATTTCAAAAATCGAAGAAAACTAGGTGTAAAAGTATTTTCACGTTTCTAATAATAGATACTAATAATATAAAAGACAACACTCAGTAATGCAAATTTCACCAATTTTCAAATTAAAGAAAACATTACCGGCGTTCGAATTCCAACGGCAGCGTCTGCGAATGTGATTCGAAAGTTTGGCGGGATGCTGCAAGCATATCGCCCGTTCGTTACATACGCCATAAAGCACTCCTTGCGTCTTTGTGTGCGGCTGCCTTAAATATAACGCATTTTTCTTTGACCCTTTTTTGTGTTTTGCAGCATTTATCCTGTATCTGTTGGGTCCCAATTTTGTCAATCATAAATCCTGAGCTATTTGCAAATTGCTAGTTTTCTCTATTTTTCAGTTAAAGCAAAAATAAATAAAATGTTATCTTTTAAGGTACTCACTCCGAAATTTTCTCGGTTTCGTGCCAGACATAATGTGTATGTAAAATATCGTCTTCCTCCAAAACATAGTTTTTGAGTTATACCGCCAACAGACAGACAGACAGACTGACGGAATTGGGGCAATACTGTTTTTCGTCGTCTAGAGACCCTGAAACGCAAAGATCTGAAGAAATCTCGGAATGTGATTGTGAAAAGCAAATTCCGGATGATTATCAGGGAATAAACCTATTACCCTACATGCTCAAAGTTACAACTAAAATCACTACCAACAAGTTAAATGAAATAATAAGAATTACAGGACGAACAAGAATTGCGCCCCAAAAGATCGTGCACCATAATAGTATTTATATTTCGTTAGGTGGCAGAAAAGGCACTTGAAGTTAACAAACCAGCCTTCTTTTGTTTAACTACATAAAAATTGCGTTTGATAACCTTCAACTAAGCCATATAAGTCAAGTATTGCATTAAAATAAAGTAGCAAATGGTCTAATCTCCATGATACTAGAAAGATACAGTATGTTCAACATACGAAGGGCCAATATTGGGATCTCGTTAATAGTAAGAAATATAAATTTGGTTAAATGGTAAAAAAGCACTAACGTTGTTGACTTAGGTATCTTAAAAAACGAATGTTTATATTTTTAATTCTATTTTTTCTGGAGTTAATATTAAAAAACTACTGTATAGCAAGTTTTAATGAACTTAAAGACCACGTTATCAATTTTTTATGCGACGCTTCGTCTCCGAGCAAAGGTCATCAACTTCATTTTTTTAAGTATGGTCCTTATTTTCTGATATCAAATTTTAAAAGCTCTTTTCATTCTAAATTCAATGGTGTACCACTCATAATGGTTTAATTACGTTTCCAGTTTTTCTTTTTAATCATCAACATATTTTTGGATACAGACATTTGTCCTAGAGTTTCAGCTTTGTAATTTAAAAAAACAAGTAGAATGAGCCACACTGGATATTTTAACCGGGAACGACCAGAACGACCACAGAAAAGGTGAAAAGACCCTCTAAAATTAACAAGCTAATTAGCTTACAAGAAAAAAGAAGACTCGTTTATTTTACGTAATTTATTTATACAGAAAGGTGCATAAAAAACGGCTAGAGCTGTAGGATCATTATTTGTCATTCGAATTTCATATTCAATTACCAAATTAAAAGGTTCTGACAGTAAACAATATTTTATAAGTCAAAATGCCTTTGAGTATAGACAGTCAACTTTTTTTTCAAATGGCAACTATAATTTGTTTGCCTGTTTTCGGACTCTGAATTTTTTTAATACAGTAATGTGAGAATATCATATTTCCCTTTATTTATACGAAAGAAAAAGTAAAAATTAGGTAAAAAATCACCGATGAACTACAATCAAGTAGTCTCGGTACAGCAGATGTTCCGCAATTGAAGATTTACGGGTTTGGCGTTAATTTTTTGAACGTCATGCTGTATTCAGCCTACTTGATTGCATCTCATGGGTGATTTGATAGAAGAATGCTAAGTGAAAATCATATTGTTTACAGTTAGGTTATAGCGGGCTTTAATCGATTTAGTTTAGTATTTTAATTTTGTAAATCGGATGACAAATAACGATCCTACGGCTCTGGCTGTTTTTCATCCACCTCCCTGTACATATGCAGATAGCCCACAAATATTTAATTAGTCATGACATTAAAATTATAGACTGGCTTGAATACCAAAGCCAGCCGATTTTTAAGTTGTAAAGTAATGTAATTTGTATTCAGATGTCAAGTTTACTATTAATTAAATTAGCCAGGCCTCCAACATTTCTTCAGTGGAAAAGCCAGTAATAAATGAATTCAAAAGTAATGCATTTCTAATGATATACTTTGTACTTTCTTTCAAAAACGTTATATCTAGCATTGTGTCTTCTTTCCGTTGCATTTTAGCTTGATTAATTAGAAGAATCTCGTTCACAACTAGTAGATATGACATGATATTTTTATATAGGTCTGAAATTTGCATTTTTTGTAGAACAGTAATTGATAAGTTGCAGTCAACTTGAACTATCATCAATAATTTCCTTCTTGTTAAAGCATTGCATAACCTGACATTTACAGAACTAAATATCTTGAAAATATACTAGATAAGAAGGAAAACTCCGCGAATTTCCCCAAATATGAGCCATGATGAGAATAAAAGACTTTAATTAAATAATATTATTGCTGTGTTGCTGGGCTTCAACGCAATATAGTTATTTTATAAAATATTCAAATTACGTTTCAGCTCAGAGTTTTGTCTCTTGTTTTATTAAATGTGTGAAGCATACAGTTACCGCTGTTTCTTCCTAAACATGTGTAGCATTTTCGTACTAAAAATTTACTATTATATAATAGTCAGATATTTATTGCACATTCGAAGTGATCAAAAAACATATGCTAGAAAATATGCCAGAAAATGACTCGCATACTTTTTAGTCATGTTCTTAAATTTTGTTGCAGTAAAATTTAACACTTTCGCTGCCGTACTAGTCATACGCTACTGAAAAATATATTCCCGCGCCAGCTTATATCGCCACAATCTTCGTCCCCACGTAAAATACTTTTTAATAAAGCGCGAAATTAGTAATACATGATTAGTTCCTACAGGGTACAGCAAATGGTAACGTAGGAAGTTCTATAAATGCACACTAAACCATAGATATTATCTTAAGTACAGCTATTATAACTGTAGCAATTTACGTAGTATCAATTATACACTTTGCTGTTCGAGTAGCTCGCTTTATCCGCAGAGAAGACCTTAAGGAAACACATAACAACTAATGTATGATCGACTAAAAGCATTCATTTATATCGAAATAAAACAACTTCTCAATCAAAAATCAAAATATAAAATTATAATTCAAATATAAGAATGTAGCTCTCAAAATACATCACCCTGTATTATCTTAAGTTTGATATTTGTATACACCTAATTAGTTAAGTACAATATTTTACTGAAAGCCTTAACAAAGGTGACAGTATATTACATTACAAGGCATGAACGTGATACGAGGGCCAAGCTATAATTATTCAGAATAAGACAATATACTAGGCCGTGAAAAACAAAACATACAGTATTATTTAGAGTAACTCTTTATCTGCCATTTAAGGTTTAGTTGTTGAAGTTACGTTAGTATGAACCCGAGTTGTTCATTTTTTAAAATGGCATTAAAGGTCAAAAAATCTGGTGTGGTACAAGCACACAAGTTTCTTTTTCAGTGATCTTATAATTAGCCAAAAATTTTATTTTAAATTTTTAAGCATTTGTCAAAAATTTTCAAAATTTGTAAATTTTACAAAAACGGTACAAAATAGAGCGCTAGTTGAAGAGACCAATTTTCTCTAGAATTTTAAGCTGAGCATTAACTCAAGATTAGATCCGCAGCTGTTAACACAAGCCTACATTTAAAAAAATATATCAATCGTTTTGTGCCGCATTGGCTTTCTGATTCCTAAAAAACTGAGCGTTTCAGAATTGGCCATGAAACTATATCTTTTAAGTAATGACAAACAAACATTTTTTTCTAATATTCTGATGAGTGACAAAACGTATGTTCCCATTTTCGACATACCTACTCATCAAAAGCGTCGTGTATGAATTCAAGAAGATGAAGAACGTCCAGCAATGACCAAGAAGCAGCGAGCTATGAAAATAGTTATTTATGCGATATTCTTTAAAAGTACGGGTCTAGTCAATGCAATAATTAAGATAGATGGACAAAAGACAGTTATAGCTACATAATACATTGAAACATGTTTGCCTGAAATGTTCAATTGAGTTCCAGCGAAGGAAATTATGCTACACTAGCAACCAGTGAGACAAATGTCTCATTTAATAAAACAAAAAAGACCGTTTTTCAAATAGAACGCGTATTAAATAAAAAGAATAATATTTTTTAAAATCACGTGATTGAAATTCGGTTCCTGACCTGACATGACCATTCCAAACATATAACTTTTTTCTCTATCTCTTACGGTTTGGCTGCTGAAACAGCGTCTCGGACACACAAAACAGCGTCCCAGACAAGCCTATTATATATATGGATTTTGAAAATGCCCATAAGGCTGCTTTAACACTGCAGGTTTTGACTGGAATAAATAAAAAATAGAACACCCGCCGTGCTCCCCTCGTTTAGCAACGTGCTACTTTTGGCTATTTTATGGGCTTAAAACATATTTGTAGAGTAGAAGGTTTTCGTCTGAGGAAAAGATTGATACCGCAGTGACACTTTCAAAATCAAACTGAGTTTTGACATGGCCCTCTTTCTTGGTGATTTCAGGAAAATATCAAAACTGCGATAGATACGTCAACTACATTAACACCACCGTTTGAAATAGCTACTTCTCGAATTATTGTGTTCTTTTATAACTGTTGTTATCGTTTGTATCTACATTGATTTTTTATTGAAATTACTAAATGGCAGCTCTTTCTGCCTTTTGAATGTAAACATTTTTAAAAATATAACCCATATTTCAGTAAATATTGTGCATAATATGTAAAAAATAAATAAACTGCGAAACGCGTTCATCAATATTAGTATTTATACTAAGATATTGAATTTAATAAATGGGCCAAGTATGCTGCGAAGCAGCACAATTGTCTAAGATTTTAATCCTTACCTTTAAATAATTAAAAATTTGTTCTGTTAACTTATCATTGATAAAACTGGTCTACCAAAAATATATTTGTCTGATAATATAAGGTGTAAAAAAATAGTGTAACAAACTTTATGAGTTTATAGCACTCGTTAAAATACGATAAACAGTTTTTATGAATATTGGTTCGAAATTGCATCGTAAGCTCTGTTACGGGTGATGGAAAAGAACGTTTTTTAAATTAAAATGATATCGATAAATCAAATTTGGAATGTCTGAAAACCGTCATCTACTAATTGCAATGTGTTTCCCTCTGCCCTTCTCGAAGCTGTATCCTCTTTAAGATTCATTTCCGGACTTATGTTTACTTGAATGTTTTTTTTTTCATTTTGATGAGTACTATTACACCCTAAAGTGTCACTAATTTTACACTTTGTGTATTAATTCATCGACTCTCAAACTATTAGTCGAAACACACTAATAAGTTACTAAGGGTGATGCAAATGTCACAGTAGTTAATTTTTTACTATAGCTATCCTACTTATTACTATTACAATATTTATTAATCAATTACTGCATTTACATATTAAAAATAGATTAGTAACTACATGTGTTACTTCCAAAAAAGCTCAGAAACATATACACGTCAAGAAAAACGTGGTAACAAAATTCAACAATCCCTGTGTTAAACAACACTTTCTTTTATAATAGTACAAAAGTTTAGCACAGAAACACATGTAATTTATTGTTTATATTATATACTACAATTTAATGATGAAAGTCGGCCTCATTGAGCGTAAATAAATTGCCTTATTTTTTAAGACTGTAATTGTATTCACACAACTCAATAAGACAATTCACGCATAATAATTTTATTGAAGAGATTAAACTAATTTTGTGCTTTTTTGAACATCATAATTAGCACAGCAACAATCTCGCAAGCATTCTGTAAAGTTAATCATCAGCTTTGCACTTTTCCACTAGCGATCGTATTTTGTAAGATGAACAAAGAACGTTGTATTAATTTAACTCCTCTACTGAAGTAATAGAATCGCCAGGATGGCCGAGCGGTTAGAAAGCTCGACTGCGGTGCGGGGTTCAATTCCCCACATCTGCCAACTGCGGGCGGCCCACCCAGTCGCTTTAAAAATTGAGTACCGAAAGGAGTGATGCTAACCATATAACCCAGTACGTCGTTAACGGTGTGCCAGATAACTGGGTTTCGGAAAGAGATATTTCGGCGACCCTGACTCGCCAAGTCTCAGGCCATATTCCTACGTGTCGAATGAAGCTCCCTGAACTTTACTTTACTGAAGTAATAAAGGGTATAAAAACAGTAAGGCACCAGGATAGAATAAGATGACTGTTGAAATAATAGGATATGTAGCTACAACTGAACTAAAATCGAGTTAATAAATGACATTTGGAATACGTACAATAAAAAATTGCCGAAGACTCTTGGGAAACCATAACTTGTCTGATTCGTAATAAATGCGATAAAATCCAGTAATTAACCAAATGACTCGACGAGAAACTCAACACATATACGTGGAACCAATCTTAGGAGATTATGACTATGGTTTTCATAAAAAATCTTTCCCACTGACCAAATTTTCACAATTAGACAAATTTTGGGGACATTTTATAAATACAGTATTAACCTTCCCCATTCATTTATCAATACATATATGAGTAAGAAAACTATTCAAAGCGATGAGAATTCACCATCGAAGAAAGACTGTAGCAAGGAGAAATATATTATAAACCTGGAAATGAAATTTTTAAAAAAAGTTGAGAATCAGCGCAGGGTCACGGACAGTGGCGAATAAGAACGAACGAGAAACTGAAATTACTTCTTAACAATCAAAGAGGAAGATTAAGTTGGGTAGATATACATTGCTATACAACACGTGGGTGATAATAGATGCACCAAGAAAGTCCTAGAAAGAAAACCAGAATAGAGGAAAGCAGAGCGGCACCAAGGAAAATGTGGCTGAATAATATAGAAAACGACCTGATTTGGAAATCATAAACTTTCAAAGAAAAGGCTTATACGACCAACAATAACTAACAATATAGAAAAAGGAGTATCTCCCCTTCTCCCCCCCTCCCAAAATCAAATAATTTGAAGTTGATGACGAGGCTAACCTCTGCCGCTGTAAAATAACCGGTTTTCATATTCCATTAGGGACTCCAAGGCTCTTTATTGGTTGAGAGTTCAGGAAAGAGGTATTCGCATACCTAGCATCCCAAACATGTATGTTAGCGTCCAGACGAATTCTAGCCTTCAGACGAATTCTCAGCCCTTCAGTGGTGTCGACTTCTTGACCCTTGGGTCACCCGCGCTATTAATCACGCCACAAAATGATCTGCGAGACTTGCTGTCCAAAATATGGAAAGAGTATTGTATTACAATTTCAGAATGCGGCGTGTGGACATTCATTCGTCTCCTGGGCTGACCCGAAGGTGCCAGCGCAGATCCTTACGTTATTAACCCTCTTAGCCCACCTGGAATCTTTTCTGACCCCACGCGCTGTAGAATGTAGATACTATTTTTTGTTGCTAAATCGTTATAGAAAGATATTTATACCACAAAATATGCGCTTGGGGTCAATTTTGACCCCAGGTGGGTTACATGTGATAAAATTTTAATTTGTGTAGCCTTGTGTTTTAGGTTCCGAAATACGTTTTTATGTAAGGTAGTATAATGTGCAATAGCAACTCGCAGTTGTTCATGTTTCTATAAGTTGTGACATGTTAGTTGCGTGGTAAAACTGCGTACGGCTAGTGTTTATAAAAATCGCTCTCTGGGATAAACCCTCAATTACAGTTTGACTGAGTGATAAGTAGCGTGACAACAAATTTATTATAGCGGACTATAATATTAACTTTGCAAGTGGATACAGTGATCAGCAAGCTTTGATAGATGCTTATAATTCAGATTTTGAGGTAATAGACAACGAGAGCGATGGTAGTGATGCAGAGGACGATTTCACCGAAATTCAGGAAGACGAAGATGACGTAGCGTATCTAAGTAACTCAGATAATGATGACAATGGGGACGAAGAAGTATGGGTTAGCAAAGATGGAACAATACAGTGGAGTACTAAGGAACCTAAACGTAAAACAATACTATCAAGAAATATTTTAAAACAAGGTCCTGGTATACCAAGACATTTAAATGTATCTACCCCTGCAGACTGTTTTCGTGCTTTTATGACTGATGAAATAATCGACAAAATTCGCTTGCACACCAATGAACGAGCAAATGAACAAAAGGATAAAAAAGCAAATCTAAGAAAATGGAAAGAATTAACACCTACTGACTTTTTGACATTCTTGGGTCTAAGCTTACTTTATGGTGTGCAAAGAGGTCGCGGAAAGGACTTGAAAGAGTTTTAGTTAGAAAAGTACGGTTTCCCAGTCTTTAGAGCTACAATGTCTAGACATCGTTATACAAATATACTTAGCTGTCTACGATTTCACGATAGGCGTACACGACAAACGAGAAAAGAAGCAACTCAAAACAAGACTGAACCTATAACTGATATAGTGAATATGTTCGTTAGTCAGTGCAAAATTTGTTTTATACCGGGTCCAAATATTACCGTGGATGAACACCTGTGCACTTTTCGAGGAAGATGTGGTTTTAAGGTTTACATTCCTTCAAAGCAGGAAAAATATGGTATAAAGATATGGATGGCTGTAGACTGCGAGGCTCGATACATTACATACAGTACATACATACAGTATTGTATTATAATTTCAGAATGCGGCGTGTGGACATTCATTCGTCTCCTCGTCACCCCCGAAGGTACCAGCGCAGATGCTTACGTTATTAAAATGCAGTGTAATTCATTTAGTTAATAGAGCTGGTGCGATACATTGTTTTAATTGACGCTTTTATTAATTGTTTTCGTTAACATACAATTTATATACTGTGCGTATGAAGTTTGAGATCATTCGTATCTATCTGATACTGTAATTTAACATTTGTAATTTTTCAGTACGGCGAGACAGCTACAGAAAAGGCTTGAATTGGCTCTCGAATGCTGTAATCTATGTAAACACATACAAAAATTGGCATAAAGCAATGAAGTTGAAGTTGAATACTAAATATTAATAGAATTCCAAAATATAAAACTACTACTGTAAATATAGCAAAAAAATATATATGAAGTTGAACTCAAACTTCACGGCGAACTCAAAAATAAAATATTTATAAAAAATTATATTTCTATAAACACAACTCTAGGTGACTAGAACTTCTAAGCTGTTTTCTACGTTATAAATACGAGTGTGACGTTTTGGCATCTCCAGGACGTACGGATTGCGCGATAAATCTGAGCGCCCAGCCCTGCGCGTCTACGCTCAAGACGGTATATAAAGCAGTCTCTCTCAAAACTTCTCCCAGAATGTGCGCCACATAACCTAAAAAAGTATAAAATCCGGACGCCCGGCTTGGTACAGCCACTTCGACTCAGCGACTCACCAGCAGCTCTAAGTGGAAGAGCCCCCAGCTCCTAGGCTCTTTGGGGCTTAACCGAAGCCGTCTTGAACCGTAAGATATACTTGAGTCTATGGACCCTAGTCCCATCACCAGGCTCGGGCACTTGGGCTAATCACCCATGACTGCCTTAAACATTTTAAAACCGATTCTTAAAACCTTCAAAAATAAATGTTACTCTTGTCTGAGAAAGCTTTAACCGAGCATCATCAAGGAGGAGTAGGTTTACTGTTAAGTAGAAAAGCGAAGAAAAGCCTATTAGCATGGAAACCAGTCACTGACAGACGTATAACAGCATGATTCCACACTTACATAAGAAAACTAACCGTTATTCAATGCTATGCTCGAACAGAAGTAGCCAATGATGAGGAGAAAGGCACCTTTTACAGCTTACTGACAGGCGAAATACCCAAATAAGAATATGAATTATGAATTCACGCCACAAAGAAGTTTCAGTGATTATCTTGCTGACAGGCACTCTAAAACACTTAAAGAAAGGAGATATTGTCTTAATGGGCGACTTCAATGCCAAAGTAAGCAGCAAAAATACGAATATGGAGACAGTCATGGGAAAACATGGTTTAGGAGAGATGAACGACAATGGAGAACTTTTCGTCGATCTTTGCACAAATTCTGATCTGATTATTGGTGGAACACGTTTTCCACACAAAGCAACCTGGGTGTCACCGGACAACAGCACTATGAATCAAATAGACCACCTAGCCATCAGCATAAACTGGATGCGATCTCTATTAAACGTTCGTAGCCGCAGAGGTGCTGATGTAGCAAGCGACCATTATTTAGTAATTGCAGAAATAAGATTGAGAATTGCAAAAAAAAACAAGTAATAACACACCGATCCGTCCAAAAATCAACACTGCCCGCTTAAAGAATACAGAAACATTGTCAAGCCTCAAGAACCACATACTCAAGGAAACTAAGTCAGTACAACCAAACAAAAGAATCAGGCATGAAAACTGGAAGAAAACAGAAGAGGTTATCTTGAAAGCAAGTTTGGAAATTCTGGGGAAGACGGATAGAAAAGAGAGAGAATGGATAACCCAAGACACTTGGAACAAGATAGAACGCCGCAGACACATAAAAGGGCGAATTAACAACGCGAACTCAAAAGAATCCAAAGCTGTACTTAGAAATGTCTACAAGCACGCAAATATCGATGTTAAAAAGAGTGCCAGACGCGAAAAGCGAAAGTGGGTAGAAGAACTATCCCAAAAAAGCGCAAATTGCAGCAGAACTGAGGAATAACAGAAAGTTATACAAAATAACAAAGCAACTAGCAAATAAAAATTTCACACATGACTGCCCAGCTGTCAAAGACAAGATCTGCCAAAAATTATTTGCAAAGAAAGAGCAGCTAAAAAGATGGCAAGAATATTTTGCCAAAATACTTGATCCGCCATTAGAAAATAGAGAAGAAGCAAAAGAAGGACAGCTACAATAAAAACAGCCCCTCGTAATGACTACGATAAGCATAGATCCACCAACCAAGCGCAAAATCAGGCAATCCATAATGCAACTAATATCTGGAAAAACAGCAGGACCAGACAACATACCACCTGAAGTCTTTAAAGCATGTTCGCTAACAATAGCAGACGTTCTGCACCCGATTATACTGGAAGCATGGAATTCTGAAAAATTCCCAGACAGATGGAAAGACGGGTTAATAATCAAGCTCCCAAAGAAAGGGAACCTGATGGAATGTCAAAATTGGAGAGGAATAACGCTCATAAACGTCATAAACAAAGTAATGGCACAAATCATACTAACACGAATAAAAGGCCATTTAGACTCCAAAGTGCGGAAAGAACAAGCAGGTTTTAGGCCCCACCGGTCATGTATCGAACAAATAAACAACCTGCGTATTATTATAGAACAATCGTGCGAATGGCGTTCCCTACTCTACCCTTTTATTGACTTTAAAACAGCATTTGACAGTATCTCTCTCTACTATTCAATATAGTTCTTGACATGGTGATGACCAAAGTAAATGATGCAAAACGTGGCATAGTATGGGATTTACAGAACAGACTTGAAGAGTTAGCCTACGCAGATGACATTTGTATGATGGCGCATACATACCAAGACATGAACACTAAACTGAAACGTCTGTCAAAAGAGGCAGCCAAAGTTGGCCTACAAATTAACATCAAGAAACCAAAAAGATGCGCATCAACAATCAAACAGCCAACAGACTTATATGTTGCAACCCAATTATAGAAGAGGTCGAAACTTTCACATATTTGGGCAGCACCATTACGAAAGATGGAAGCTCCTCCTTTGATGTGAAAAGCAGGATAGCAAAAGCAAGAGGAGCTTTCGGTATCCTCAACAAGATATGGAATTCACCACAATACTCCATCAATACAAAACTACGCCTGTTCAATACAAACGTAAAGTCCATACTACTCTATGGTTGCGAAAGCTGGAAAGTGACAAAAGAAATATCCCACAGCATGCAAGTCTTTGTCAACAAGTGCCTGAGATATTACACCTATATTGGCCTGACAAAATAGCAACACCGTGCGATGGACTAAAACCAGAGAGGAAAAAATGATCATACAAATTAAACGACGCAAATGTAACTGGGTAGGACACACACTACGAACACCTACAGGCAATATTCCAAGAAAAGCACTCGATTGGAACCGGCAAGGGAGTAGAGCAAGAGGTAGGCCAAAGAAAACATGGAAACGATCGCTACTGAAAGAAGCAGAGGCCATGGGAGTTTCATAGGGGGAAGTAAAAGCATTAGCCACTAACAGGAGCCGATGGCAACAATTTGTGGAGCCATATGCTCCCTAGAGCAGTAAAAAGAACTCTCTAACACCCAGAACCTACCTGAACCTACTATTCTGGCCGCCGAAAAGGCGGTATCAACAGTAAAACGCCTGTATCCAATATCAGCAAATCCCTCCTCGAAGCCGCTTTGTGTTGTATTTGTAGTCGTCGTCACCCGGTATCACAATACAGCACAAACCAAACGTTAAAACCAACCCTGTATCCCTCTAGAACGGGAATAAGACGCCTCTGAAGAAGTCACGACGAGCATGCAGATTTCGGCATGATAAGGACATACCTGTTAAGAATTCGTTACTGAGCACGTTTCTGACCCGCGAGCTGGTCCCAAAATTCCTTCCCGGCGCTAATGGGGTGCAGTGGCAGTCACCCGGAATGGCGCCAAGGCGAGAACAATTGGGCTCTGTTACGGGATCTACACGTGCAGGGAAGCGGCCCTTTGGACACGGCATGATCGAGACGGGGACATTCGCTGCTTGAATTCGAACAGCGGCGCTTCGAAGCTAAAATAACCTTTGAAGTACTCTGTATTCATTTTTCGGCGATTATATGTCTTTTGTTAATTCAATCTGGTTTTAATTCCTTTATAATTTAACATCAGAAGTGGGATAAAGGACATATCTACTTAGGTAGCAGTCGTATTTGTTTGCGCGCGCGATAATTAGTGAGATAGTGAATTATGGCTGAACCAGGAAGGGCCGTCGTAAATGGAGAGGAGCGGCGTGCCGGTACTCGGCGGTCGACCAGCCGGCGGCGTTCTGTGGAGCGACAGCACCGGGCTCGCCGACCCCGAACCCGAAGTCCAGGAGCTGATCTTGGAAAGCGGCGAAGGGCCTTTTCGGAGCGGTCGGTCGCTGGACGTTCTCAGGCAGGTGGTGCTGGATCGTCATCCCGTCGATCGGAGACCTCGGGACACCTGGAGGTATCGTGGCGCTCTTGCGGCGAAGCTCGAGGACGGATGAGGAGGTCGCCGGAAAGTGTGACAACAGTGTCACAATTAGGCGATGCCATCGTTGAAGGTATGGCCAAGTTTGCACGCCAGCTTCAGGTAAAAGATAAAAACCAATTCTCAAGTATCAATACGCTTACAGCTAATTTAATCGACGAATTTAATCCACTTGCCCAAAATGTTACCGAGTGGTTAGAATCTGTCGAAGAATATGCCTATATTTATCACTGGGATGACAAAACTGTCTCACATTTGGCATTAAGCAAATTACGAGGTCCCGCCGAGATATGGTATCGTGGCTTGCCCACACGGATATTTGAGTGGTCCGAGTGGAAAGCAATGTTGTTGCAAAATTTCAAACCAAAACGAGATTCAAATAAAGCTTTGCATAATATGATGTCGTGTATACCAAAATCAGGCACTACATTGTACGAATATACGTTTGAGAAATTAGCATTAATTCATAAACTGAAATTGGGCATTTCCGATGAGGATAAAGTTAATTTGATTATGGGCGGAATAAGTGACGAACAAATCAAATTTTCTGTAGAAACGGCGGGAATTCGAGATCCTGCAGTATTAGCGAGCCACTTTAAAACGTTAGATGAAAAGAATGAGGTAGGCGTATCTAAAAGGGACAAAGGGAAAAGTAATTTAAGAACATGTTATCAATGTGGACAGGGCGGTCATTTTAAAAGAAGCTGTCCGCAGGGAACTTCACTTCAAAAAGCAATTGAATATAGGCACGTAAATGTTATAAGATCAGGACAAGATAGTAACGCAAAATTTTACAAGAATGCTTCCGTTAATGGGTTTTGCATAAAATCTTACGTAGATTTCGGGAGCGAGTGTTCCCTCATTACAAAACGTACCGCCGAAAAATTCTTGTTAACTTTAAAGCCACTTGATTGCGTAATTGTTTTGTCCACTGCTTTCGGTCAGCAACTAAAACCTACTTTGATCACATGTACCGAAATAAAAATCGATGGTGTCATTAGAGAAATCGAACTATATATAATCGAAGAATGTGTAATGGGTGTAGAGGTTTTGATTGGACAAAATTTTACTGAATTATATGATGTGTGTTATTCGAAAACTGGTAACACTTTACTTTTTCAAGACAATAACACCTGTAATTTTGTTATTAATTCTATTAATAATATTGTGGTTAATGTAGGTATCGAACAACCAGAAATAATACAGACACTTTTGGATATCTTAAATGAATTTTCCGAATGTACAGCTAAAAATTTATCTGAGATTGGAGTCACCCCAAAAACCGAAATGAAAATCACATTAACTTCTGATAAACCTATTGCTTTTAGACCACGACAGTTCTCGGATCAGGAACGGGAGCAAATTAGAGATATTGTAAGCGATTTATTGAAAAACGGCATAATCAGGGAGTCACAATCTCCGTATGCGAGTAACGTTTTATTGGTGTCAAAGAAAAATGGCGAAAAACGTCTTTGTGTGGACTATAGAGCACTAAATAAAATAACAGTACCAGATAAGTACCCTCTTCCCCTAATAGAAGAACAATTAAGACGTTTATCTGGATTTCAGTATTTCACGAGTTTAGATTTATTTTCAGGCTATTACCACATACCTCTTGCACCCGAATCAATACCCGTGACTGCATTTGTTACCCAAGATGGCCATTATGAATTTTTAAGGGTCCCCTTTGGGCTTATGAACGCACCTCTAGTTTTTCAGCGTATGCTCAATACAGCTTTAGGGCAGCTCAGATTTAATAAGGTGCTTGTGTACTTGGACGATGTGTTGATTCCGAGTACCACTGTAGAACAGTCATTAACTATTTTACGTGAAGTACTAACTATTTTTAAAGCAAATGGGTTAACTTTGAATTTAAAAAAGTGTTTCTTTCTCAAAACAACAATTCAGTACTTGGGTTATGAAATTACAAATTCGAACATTAAACCTAGTTCATCTAAAATTGAAGCCGTCGCTCAGTTTCAAGTACCAACAAATATTCACCAAGTACGCCAATACTTAGGTTTAACTGGATATTTTCGAAAGTTCATTCAGAATTATGCCGAAAAATCTAAACCCCTCAGTGGTCTGTTAGCAAAAGATGCCCAATGGAGTTGGAGTAGTGAACAGCAGCACGCTTTTGACATATTAAAGCAGTCATTAATGTCTGTACCGGTTCTCGCTTTATTTAACCCAGGAAAGGAAATAAAATTATATACCGATGCTTCTCGGTGGGGTTTGGCCGGAATTCTGGTACAGCAGTATGACAAGGTGGAACGGGCTGTTGCATACTTTAGCAGACAGACTACTAAAGACGAACAAAAATTACATTTGTTTGTCTTAGAAACACTTGCTATAGTGGCATCTGTTAAGAGGTTTCGACAATATCTTTTAGGGCGTTCTTTCACTATTATTACTGACTGTGCGGCGGTTAAACACACATTTGCAAAGCACGAAGTAAATGCTCGTATAGGTCGATGGGTGCTAGCTTTAAGCGAATATCAGTTTCAAATTATACACAGGCCAGGCAAACAGATGCAGCATGTAGACGCGCTAAGTCGGAATCCTCCGACTACAACAAAAACGGTATGTACAATAGTCATCTCTGACAAAGATTGGTTGTTGGCAGCCCAACAATATGACAAAAGTACTCAACACATTAAATCAACTCTTGAGACTGGAAATGTTACACCTAATAAAGATGTATTTCAAAACTATGCATTAAAAGGGGGAATAGTGTACAAAATTACTTCGCACGGGTTACGATGGCTAGCCCCAAAACAAGCGAAATATCAAATATTGCGTATGACGCACGACGATGTTGGCCATTTTGCTTTTGCAAAAACTTATGAGTTGGTTGCAAGTCAATATTGGTTTCCGAAGATGCGTAGATTTATTAAGAAGTATGTGAAAAACTGCTTAAATTGTTTATATTTTAAATCACCTTCAGGTAAACGGCAGGGAGAATTGCACCCTATTAAAAAAATTCCAAAACCATTTCACACTATTCACATCGATCATTTAGGGCCTTTTATCAGGAGCACGACAGGTAATACACATGTTCTTGTTATAATAGACGCCTTTACAAAATTTATCCTAATCTATGCAGTAAAAAACACTAACTCTAAATCTACAATAAGGGTTCTCAATGATATGATTAAAGTGTTCGGAGTCCCCAATAGGCTGATAAGTGATAGAGGAACCTCATTCACAAGTAATGAATTCAAAGATTTCTGCTTGAAAGTTGGCATTAAACATCATTTAAATGCAGTGGCTATGCCTCGCGGAAACGGTCAGGTTGAGCGCTATAACAAAACTATAACAGACTCGTTAGCTACCATAGGAGCAAATAAAGCTGAAAAGAAATGGGACGAGAACATTAATAATATTCAGATAGGGTTAAATGGTACACTTAATCAGGCGATTGGCGTGACGCCAAGCGAAGCTTTAATGGGGTATAGAGTTATTTCACAGGCACAACTTGTGACTAACACAGAGGAGGTGGTCGACATGACAGAAATCCGAGCACGAATGGAAGGACACATGAATCGCTATCAGGACGAACAAAAGCGGAGGTTTGACCAGAAAAGGAGTCGGTCTCGTCCGTACCTCGTAGAGGAATTGGTACTGCTGCGAATTACGAGTACTCCTGCTACGGGGACAAGCCATAAGCTACAACCGAGATGGCGAGGTCCTTTCCGGATTTCAAAGGTGTTGGGAAACGACCGATATGAAGTGTCAGACATCCCAGGCAGTAGTCGCTCTCAGTTGAGGTATCACAGCGTGGCTGGTGTGGATAACATCAAGCCATGGATCCGATTCGAGTAGGAGAGTCGGGTGATAATGGAGAGTGATGGTAAGGGTCAGGGGTATTTTGTGATTATCTTGCTATGGGCTTCGGCGGTAACACTTTGTGGTCAAGTACAGGTAACACATAGTTCTGTTTTGGCGGGAACACATTGTGGTCGAATGGTAGTGGTATTCACATAATATGCCTGGGGTCACTGAGGTATGCGGGCGCAAGGCTAATGGTGACGTGACCAAATTTTTAATTATTATATGTAGATATTTTACTTTTTCAACTTTTTATTAATTAATAATAAACTGGGCCCAGTGTATTGTATTCTCATTAGGGTATAGGTTGGATTGCTGTTACCTAAGGAGTGCAACCTGCCGTGTTCATTTTTATTCTATTTTATTTGTCAAGGTGCTCTGTCTCAGACATTCTGTACAAGTTTCAGACTTCCGTGCCGTGTTACCCGAGTGAGGACACTCAGTTCCGTCAGGAAAGGCCGTGTTAAGAATTCGTTACTGAGCACGTTTCTGACCCGCGAGCTGGTCCCAAAATTCCTTCCCGGCGCTAATGGGGTGCAGTGGCAGTCACCCGGAATGGCGCCAAGGCGAGAACAATTGGGCTCTGTTACGGGATCTACACGTGCAGGGAAGCGGCCCTTTGGACACGGCATGATCGAGACGGGGACATTCGCTGCTTGAATTCGAACAGCGGCGCTTCGAAGCTAAAATAACCTTTGAAGTACTCTGTATTCATTTTTCGGCGATTATATGTCTTTTGTTAATTCAATCTGGTTTTAATTCCTTTATAATTTAACATACCCGTTATGAGGGCATTTTCCTCTCCATCAGCGAGATCGTGCCGTACCACCAGATAAGGATTGCAACTTCCTCTTAGATCCCGAGACGAGCCTGCCGAACCGTAACCAGTAAATTTATCAAAATTTAGCAATATTAGTTTAACACTAAACGTAAATAAACGCAGCCATTCTGTGCTGTTATGTTTAACTCCAGAATCGT
The DNA here is from genome assembly GCA_940337035.1 of Agriotes lineatus. Classification (NCBI taxonomy): domain Eukaryota; kingdom Metazoa; phylum Arthropoda; class Insecta; order Coleoptera; family Elateridae; genus Agriotes; species Agriotes lineatus. Next base: position 100,878,519 of record OW679197.1, read on the forward strand.
ATGTATACCATACACCATGTATGGTTGGCTGCAGATCTCCTAGGGGTGCAACCTCGCATCAATCAATTCAGACTACATTTTGATATATTGTTGTAACGTTGTGCATACATTGCTAAATTGCTTTTAGTTTAGGACTTGCAATGTAATACAGAGACCAATAGGAACTTTATAATTAATGTGTTCTCTGTCTATATACTTGAGTATGAATCGGACACTGACATTCTGACTACCTTTACAGCAAAATTAAATAAATGACCAAAGAGTGTAAAAATTATACAATCTAGAGTGTGCCTTGCCTCTGGGACAATTACACCCTCAATATTTTATAGAAACTAGATACTGTTCTGTCACGGTTTCGAAAATATTTACCTATAATACATATTCTAGTTGCGGTAGTAGAAAGTAAGGGGTTTAATCCTTTCACCAAGTTGCTTTTAAAAACCATTGCGGAAACAGGGAAAAAAGGCAGTCGTCGAATACGTGCTGCTAAGTACATCGCTCAGTACGCTGTTAACGTTTGCAAAACAACTAGGTCCCCGAAGAGATAATCGGCATCCCTGATCCGACGGGTCTCTGGCCGTACACCTACATGGAGTGCAGCACCCAAACTTACTTCTACATTCCACAGTTTTAGTTTTTAAATTTATTTCTAGAATTATAATAAATTTAAATCATTTATTAATTACATATTATCAAAACATATTATCATAAACAGCCCATATTAAAACCATATATCTAATACTTACTATATTGCTAGCGGCTATGAGTGGGAAACTTGCCAAGGAAGTGAGACAGACAACCAACTCTTCAATGTATAACGGTGAGCGGTGCGCAAGGGCGGCGGCGTCGTCCGCCCAATGGGGAAGTGGTCAAGTTTAAAATTCGCTTCTAAAGGCGGAGTTCGAATTCCCACGCATGCGCACGAGACGCGTTATACTCTAAGTGAGACTATGTCGGCGCCGTAATGTTTTCTAGCGTTCCGAGGCCCTACTAGCAATATATGTGTATTATATATATGATTAAAACCATTAATTTGATTTAATAAATATAACTAATTTATTTTGCAAACTGTAATTATACATTAGCAAGTAACTGGAAGCAGCAACTACACTTTGTACTTTTTATTGATCCCATCATTACTAGAATTAAAATTGAGAGCAGCAATTTTTAATAATGCCGTTGATATACTGGTTTATTGTGAGACGTTAATAAGTGGGAAGAAAATTTTCAAAACGGTGTAACTCTGTTTTTTTTTTCAATTTTGAAATATATATAACATTGTCATCCTGAATATAAATTTCAGGTTCACAATTAGAGGTTTCTTTCAAAAGTAAACTAATCCCATAGCAATAAGACGGCAAATATAAGGTAATTGATATAAAAAATTAAATCGTCTAAATGTGGTTTACAAAATGGAAGAACTCCAATTGTGTGTTCAAGGTGAAATAACTAAATTGCAGGTGTTGTGAGTGTACTGTGATACAATCGGTTTTGCCTTTTAAATTGAATTATTTTTTTCTGTAACGATGGAACCTGGAACTGATGAAGTGATTATAGATAGGTATTGATTTCTTATGGTGTAAAAATAAAAAGATATTAAAAAGAAGCAAAAACCCACACCTTTTTTGAGTAACCAGTCACTATATAAATATTGATATTCTTTGTTTTAGTAATTGTGTCATATATGTCATTGTTGCCTCTATATCATTTTTTGAGCAATTTTTAAACCTGAACTTGCTAGAGAGATTTGACTAAATACGATATCTCGAAATTGAATCCACGAATCCTCTAATTGAAAAAGCATTATCTATATCAAAAAGTATTGACTAAAATAATCCGCAGATTCATAGTACGACAAGTTTTCATCGAACAAATGTAATTATAGGTATAGTACTATTTATCGCATCCAAGTATATCTGTAAAGGGGTTTAAACGCAACTTTTTTGGCAAGAGCCTACCACATAGGGGTAAAAATATCTTACCGTTCCTAATAATACTAAAACAATAAAAGAAAACACTTGATAATGCGAATTACATCAATTTGCAAATAAGAAAATCCAGCCGATGGTATTCAAACTCAGCCCGATTTCAGCGCTTCGGAGCACCCCAAGCTGAACCTAACGCTAGTCCCGTTCGGCCACGACAGCAAGCCTAGTATTTTCGCGTGTGCATGCTTTATATATGATTTGCTGATCATTGCAAATTTTTGTCTTCTTTACGATATTTACACAGTATCTGTTGGGTCCCATTTTCGTCAAAGATAAAAACCTGATCTATTTACAAAATATTACTTATATCTGTCTCTAACTTAAAGCAAAAATAGACACAATTTTATTTTTTTAAAGTGTTTACCCTGTATATATTTGACCGAAAGCATGACCGATTTCGAGTAATTTAGATATATATTTCGCATGCAAAATATAGTCTTCCTCCAGCAAATAATTTATGAGATATACCATCTACATACTAGGTGTGTGCATTTGTATCGATAATTCGAATAGTATATAGAATAATTCGATATATCGAATACGATATTAAAATAAAAGTTATTCGAATTATCGAATAAAGAATTATTCGAAGAAATTTATTGGAATTATCGAATAAATAATTATTCGGATAAAAATTTATTCGAATAAATGTTTATCCGGTTAAATATTTATTCGAATAAAAATGTATTCGAATAAATTTTTATTGGAATAAATTCATACCAAGAATTATTTATTGGATAATTCGAATGAGTTTATTGTTAATAAATTTATGCGAATATCGAATAAAAAATTATTGGAATAAATACTTATGCAATAAAACTTATTAGAATACAAAGCTACATTATAAAATACCATATTATAAACATTTTAATTACTTAAAATTAAAATGGTCAGAGCAATTTCATTTTTTATCAAGCTGGCTATGACATATAAATGATCTGTATTAGGGTGCCTAGATCTGCGTGAATATAAACTACAACCTAAATAAGAAGAATACACCAAGCAAGTTAAGTTGGAAACAACTGACTACATGTTGTAACGAATTTAAAATGTACGATAAATAACCTCCATAATGTACTGGATTCGACAAGCTATGGGGTTTCAATTTCAGCGGAAATCGCAAAGGTGATGGCTGCGACCCCACGTATGCAAAAGGTTGAATAAAATACTCCCTGACCACCTGTATCCAAAGACCTGGGTCGCAATATCAGGCAGTACAGCTTTTTAGCGTGCTACCTGCAGCCCAACAGACGCTGCACGTCTTCCGTATTCAAAGATTTTTCATATATTGTTGGATATAACGTGGAGGACATCGGGCGTTACTTGGAAAACGGTCTAAAATAAACGAGAAAACCTCAGACCACACGAAGGAAGAGCGATAACAGTTCCGTACCTCAAATTGTGAGTAACCAACATGTGGTTTTACTTCCAAACTACCATAAATCCTGATTCAGTCAGTTAGGTGCAATGATTTACTAAACCATTATACCAAATTTGTACTTAATTGCTGACCATTTTCGGGAGAAATCCGTTAACTGTACATTCATAACAAGTAAGATTAAGAACAAAAAAATATAGCTCTATCCTGAAGTTATTCACTTGATAATTTTCAAAAAAGAAATATTAATTATTGTGAACCCAAAACAATACGCAGTCCCTGTTAAAGATTAAATTAAAGCGCTGTGTCAATGCGGTTAGGTTAGAAATGTTCAGAGTTCAAACTAGATATCTTTTCACATTCAATCACAATAAAAAAAATACTATTTTTTTATACGGCAGCCATCTTCATTTGTTCTTAATTACAACATAGGCCATACGATACATTATTGTAACGCTGTTATTGTGTGCTTTAAAAGCACTAAAAGTGAGTATGAAAAATTAACAAAGAATAACGAAAAACATTTATTTGTTGTATTAACAACTGATTCATCTACTGCTTTAAACATCTAGGAGCCTATGCATCTGAAATAACACCAAAAGCGCAAGTAAACTTTCTATTTATGTCAATTCTTATATGTTATTAAGTTTTATGAGGTAATTTTTGTAATTTCCAAGTTATTTTATTATTTAAAAGATTTGGTTTATTAAATATTTTCCGTTATTTTTCATTATCTTTACTTCCTTTTACAATGAAGGAAGTATTGCATTCACTCCAAAAATTCAAAATTGAGTTTTAAGCAGATGTTCACGTTTTAGAGTCTCCTGAACCGAAAAAAATGTTCTTGTTCATTGGTCGGTCTGTCCGTGTGTCTGTCTGTGAACCGAATATCTCAATAACGAAAAGAGGTATAGCGTTGAATCTTTATATGTAAGTGTTTTTTATTATCTAGATGCGACAGCATGCTTTTGAAGAAAATCGCATAACCGGAAGTATGGTATCTACTCTTGCGATTTTTCAGTTTTTTTTTTCGATTTTCTCAAAAACCTTACATTTTTATTAGATTTTTAATGTGCATTGATGTGAGGTAGGTGATTTTCCAGTTGAATACCTCTAAAATCGGTTTATTTTACTTTTCTTTTATTTTTTAACCCCTATTTTAAATAGAACACCCGGTATATTATTCAATTTTTTAATTCAGCTTAAAATTTTAGAGAAAATTTGTCTCTTCAACTAATGCTATAGTTTGTATGGTTTCTGTAGAATTTGTAATTTTTGAAATTTTTTGACAAATGCTTAAAAATTAAAAATCAGTTTTGGCTAATTATACGATCGCTGTAAAAGGAAGTTGTGTGCGTGAATCACACCAGATTTTTTTATATTTACTTCCAGTGCTTTTTACACAGATCAACTTTCCAGTGATGTATCATATGACCTACGTTGTAATTTTAAAAATCTCACATTGATTCTATCTTTAGCAGCAATCCTGTATAAATAGCCTAATGTACACATCGACATGAAAAGTTTCCGAAAGTACAGTAAATACAAAAATAAAATTAATCACGGGATCCCATGGCAAATATGACCACTCTCTACGCTGCACTTTATAAAACTACGTTTGAACTACAATTAACTGTATTATTAGTTCATGCGACTTATCACAGTATAATAAACTGCTCAAGTACAGGTCTAAAGAGTAGCTTCAGCACTGCGAAAACAGGTTGACCTTTCGCCAAAACCAAATAGCGCATGAAGGTGCTCGGGACCTTAGCAACAACTTTGCCCCCTTTCAAAATTTCGATATCTGTAGCCGTTCGAAAGTTACAGGCGATCCAGACAGACACACGGACACACGGACACACAGACGGACGGACAAAACGTTCGCATAAGTACGCTGAAGCTACTAATAACCTATATAAATATGCCAAGATATATAATTTAAATCAAATTTATTTCGTACATTCTTTCTGCTTGTCATCAGCTAGTTTATTATAAATAAAAATCGTACGACGCTCATTAATGACCAATAGAAAAATTAGTTCACGAGCCAATACCAATACAACAACAAAAACTCTTGGAAATTTTTTGTAGGTAGACCGAGGTAGACCAGCCTAACTGTGAGGGTTTGTGTCGTTACGATTTTCTTACCGAATCTGCATTCGAGCATTAATTCATATCCGGATTTTTTTTGAGTTTTGAGAATTAATGCTCTTTTTACGATTTTGGAAATACGCCTTAATCTGTTAGTTGCACTGGACACCCTGTCATATATCTCGATTCCAAACATTAGAATACATTTTAGCCTTAATCTTTCGAAATTTTATAAAAGCAGTTGCCTTAGGTGCAAAATTTAGGTAGGTTTTACCTCTATGGTCAACATTTAAGATTTAATATACTTAAATTAAATAAAAGCATGCGTACATAGGTAGAAAAACTCTCTAACTTTTTATTAAAAATTAAGAATAACAGTATTAACTGCGAAGTATTCGCACTGGTATGCTAGAATAAATGAATGTAAATGTTACATAATATATTCACATCAAATAATGTGCGTCAGTGATAATCAATATTACAGTTATAGATGTAGTAGCATTTTAATTGAAAGCATAAATTAAAACTGTTCCGATGACTCCACATATTATAAATAGATGGACGTTACTCACTTTTCAAATCTTCATATTGTAAAATACACCTTTGGGCTAATACACAAATAATTTATTTATACCATCTCACTAACTGAGACATCAAATTTCATGAATATTAGTATGAATCTGATGAAACATGGTCGATATATTACAACTGTTTGTCTTCTAGAAATGTAAGAACTAATCGTAAGTTCCATAGTACGAAATCAATTAGTTGATATAATCTTCTAACTGATTTCCTGCATATAAGTTGTGACTATTACTTGTATTATTAATACGTTAACGTTTTCCAAGTGACGAATTGCAATATCTTATAATGATCAACTTTTGGGCAAGGCTTATTTCCATCATTATATTGTTCCTAATTCTTGTTTTATTTAGAATGACTAAATCATATTTTCTTTTCGTAATGTATAAATTGTAGAGAATACATTTTAGCCTCATTAGATTCGCTAATGTAACAGAGCAACTAATTACTATATTTTTGTATCATTGTAACACGAAAAAATGTCTCTTTTTAAATGTGTTATGGCCAACTATTAGCCCAATAATAAAATATAAAGTTGACGGCTATAACTCAACTACGATAATAGTTTTCAAACATCTGTAAACACCACTATATTCCTATTAAAAAAGTGCCTTAAAACTGCAAATAAAATTCTACTTTCTTTCAAAATACAAAATCACTGTGCCAGAGCCCGACTTCGGTTTCTACCACTTTAATTTCTGATTAATAAATTTTCGGACATATGCTCATTAGAACTTCTTTCACTTAGTAGATCCCCTAACACACTGTAGAAAATTTATCAAAAGTTGCAGCCTAAATTGCAAATAAAACTTTTACCATTTTGATACTTATTAATACTTATCGAGAATTATATTCATTCTCTTAATTCCATATTACGCTTATGTAACATTAGCTAATTTGAAGGTGGTACTCATCATACCAAAATTTGTTCGTAAAAATAAGAATTTAATGCAGACATACCTTTTTATAAATATGCATTAGCTACGTACACATTTTACTAACTTACAAATACAAATATCATAACAATTAATGTTATAATAAACATTGCTGTTAGAGTGGCAACCACAAGATGCGCTTCCACCCCTTCTACCTCTATCTTCGACAGCCAATGTAATCTTGCTTTTCCGTCGTCAGGCCTTAAAGAATTCATTAAAATAAATTGGAAACTACAGTTTAAGTTGATTTACTACCCAGTCGGCATTTTAAATTTACTTTTATTACTGGCTATGCACTTTATATTAGCCCGCCCTCTTCTTTTGTAGAGTCTCGTAGAGTTAAAACGATGTACTGTGTTAATTGCTATAACAAACTCGTCGCTGCAGCATAATTAGCGTGGCATATTTTTAGTTACGCATTTAATTAGAATTGGCGGTTTAGAGAACGTGCACTAGTTTCCACATTTTTATATGTAAAATTAGGACTTAGAAAATATTTTTAACATCGAACCTTCTCGGCGTCGTAGTTTTTTAAAATATTTTGTTAATTCGCAATACTATTAAAATCTTGTTATTGTTAATAATACTCAATTACTATTATCATGAGCATCTTATTAGAGTTATGTTATTAAAATTTTTAAGTAAATCTAAAACAACTACATACATATATTTATTTACGAACTCATATTACGTCAGCTTCTAATTTCATACGTCGTAAAAGTAATGAAAATACAATTTGAGTATTTGTAACATGCAATTATTGTAGCTAATAATGTTAAGTGGGACAATCAAACGTGAAATATGCCAATATGCCAACATGCCATCATGGGAATTCTAACAAAGAGCTGAAAACATGATTGAAAAACTGGTACTATTCATTTCAGTCAATTAAAACGATTGCACTTCCGAGTGTTAAAAATACCCATTTCAAAAATAGCTTGCCAATTCAAAGATTACAAATTCATTAAATATTTGCATTTTTGCGAAACAAATAAAAATTGTAATCGTGATACTATTCTACGTGAAAGATGTCGTTTGATATTGAAAATATCCAGTGCCAGAAATATTTCCTGATCTATACATTTCTTTAGGCCTCAGAAAGAAATTCACTTTTAAAAACGCCATAACTTCTTTATTTTTAACTTATTTACATATATAATTATAACAATTGAAAAAGAATCGTGGCAGATTAAATACGAAAAATGACATCGGTTAGATGTTGCCCCTGATGGCGTATGCACTCTTCCAAACATAGCCTTGCGTATTCTATTAGTTTCTTGCTCCCCAACTTCGTGGACTCGTAAGATTCAATGACAAAGCGTGGTTCCAGCAAGATGGAGCCACTAGTCATACGGCAGCTATTACTTAAGAAACCGTACGATAACTTTTTCCAGAAAGATTAATTTCTAAAAGAAGTCCTGAATTGACTCCGCTGGTTTTTTTTAATGGGACAATCTCAAGAGCAGGGTGTATACTGTATACTGTATAATAATCCACGTGGAAGTTTACAACATCTTAAGGACCATATTCGAGAAGAAATCAATGCCGGTTAAACTTTGTCAACGCATAATGGCAAACGAAAGGGTGTGTTTGGAAGAGTGCATACGCCGGCAGAGGCAACATCTAACCGATGTAATTTTTCGTACTTAATTTGCCAAGATTCTTTTTTCAATTGTTAGAATTATCTATACAAAAAGTTAATAATGAAGAAATTATGGCGTTTTTAAAAGTGAAAATCTTTCTGAGACACCTTGTATTATATTTTGGTTAAACCTTTGCTCAATAAAATAACATGAATCGTAAATCCATTACAAAAATGCAGCATGCAAACATACATTTTTAATGTATAACGTATTTCAGCCAAAGTAATTACTTTCTTTGAAAAACAACTAGCAACACATGTCGAACTCCTCTAATAATACGTATTGTGCTTCAAAACGGTTTTATTGTGTATTTAAAAAAATAACGCTTAACCAAATGAAACTATAGATTCTGTAATATGATTAAATCTTTAGGTCCTGCGAATAGAAATAAACTACAAATCTTCAAATTAGTAAGGACTAGGGTGCCTTGATGTCAATTTGACTATCTGTGCGTACCCTGGTAAAGAACAAATACGCCAAATTGACATCAAGGCATCATTGTAAGAACGTTCTTTTAGACTTCGATTAATTGTTAAATTTTCGATTTTTCAAAATTTATCAAAACAAAGCAATATGAAATACATCTGTCCAAGCAATTTTCTAATGAACAACCTTCTTGTGTCTGGATAATTATTTTAAATACATTTACAAAACTACAAGATAATGCAGAGCCAAGGTCTGTAACGATCTAAAGTGATTAAATCGAGCCAGTTGTATAAATGACACCTATTCTTAAAACTAATAAACATAAAATAAAAATCCAATGTAAATATAAATGACAAAATTAAAACTTCTTGTCTGTGAGCCGGTGGCAGCAAGTTTCTGGAGTTTTAAACTTCTAACAGGTACAGCAACTCAAAGGGCGGCTCTTTGAGGTTAGTGAAGCTACCGCCAAGCACTGTTTTCACTCCAATGTAAACACAACGGAATAAAAGCAAGTAGCTATGACGGCTGCATTTTACCTTAGAGTGCTTGAATTAGGAAAGTTGTGAAGATGCAGGGACCGGGGATGAGGAAGTGAATATCTTGACACGAGTATGGGCTAGAATTCAAGAGTACCCCCTGCCTCCATCCCGTGCCTGGGGGATGACATAGTGCTTGGAGCTCAGGCTGGCTGCAAACTAGAATTTGCACTGCTTGCGATGTCCAAATTGGGACTAGCGACTTGATCTTCGAACGCAAACATGGCCCCTCTGTAATATTAGATTAGCAAATGTCCATATGGCAACGCCTGCGGTCAAATTATCACTTCGGGCCGCCACTTCGCTCCGGAAAGATCCCGTTCCTGGTGGTCGATAAAACTTCTATCGAACGGCGGTTCGTTAGCGTCGGATCGCTTCAACTGGTTCTAAGCTATCCGTCTGACCCTGTTATCGATGTAGATGGTTAGGAATTTGACGACGTGTTAGGAAAGCGATTATCGTTTGAAGGAGCGGAAAAGAAAAGAGGGCGTATCTAAACTAGTCGCAGGTTAGACGCCAACGCTCTTAGTTCAAACGTTTAGATGATCAAAGTTGATCTTTAAGATTTAGAATTTAAACGGCAGGCGGTTTAACTAACTTGAGCTCCAGGAGGGCATCTAAACTCAGTTTAAACATTCAAGTTACTAAATATATAGAGAAGTTTTAATTCCGGTAAGACTGGGTTCTGGCAGTTCTACTTCTCGGAAGGACGATGGATTTAGAACTTTTGGCGTGAGTTTCTCAGAATAAAACAATTTACGTGATCGCTTTAGGTGCTAGCTAGGCTGTAGGCTGGTGCTCTTGAGTCCTGGGCTGGCTGCTCCTCGCTTAGCAAGATTAAGCGAGACGGACGGCGACTGGGTGAGCTTAACTCATATCTTCTCAGGTTCTGTACTCAAGTACAAAAGGAAATAGTAGAGAGACCGACATTTTCCGGGCATTGCTGTCTAATACTTATTTGCGGCTTCTTTCCACGTCCTCAGCTAGGGAGAACGTAAGTGGGGCAAACAGGGGGGTTGCGAGAACTCGATTATTGTTAGTCCTCACCTAAATCGCTTATTGTGATGTGCAAATTTTGGGGCGACCAGATGGCTTTATGTAACCCCTGGTGGGGTCCACATATCTTCGTCCTGCTTCTTGTTGTGGTAAGATGGCTTTTATGGTGAAGACTACGCCGTACAAATTAAAGCGCATACTTCGCACATTTTTAATTCAATTTGTAGGGAAGCGAAACGTCGCGGTCTATCCTATTCAATTTACCACCATTTTTAGGCCTATTACGTAGGGTCATTCCGTTCTGTTACACAATCTCAGAAAACACAACATTTCGCATGACAAGAAGCAGAGGGTTCTTTTGTGGAGGAAGAAATAGGGAAATACCCGTCCTCTAAACCAAGAGGAACGTTCACGTGGTGAGGTGGAAGCTCACTGCTTTCACCTAACCGTTGAAAGGCTCCAAGAGGAGCCATTGCACTACTAATTGTCGACATGATCTAAATAAAAACACGTCAAAAAAGTCCCATACGATCAGCACGTCATCGTATGTGCCTCGAGATGCCAAATTTGAAAAACCTCTGCTAAACATTTCGCCAGTTTCGCCAATTTTCTAAATCAGTTCGATTCTCGATCTTACATCGATTTTTCGATTCTTAATCTCATCGCTTCTGCCGAGTTATTGGTGTCACCGGTTTCATGCCAACAGAATTCTAAAAAGGAACAATGGTTGGCATCTCGAGACAACATGGATGACAGCAGATCACACAAAATACACCACACAAATATCACAAAAATACACACCACGAACTAACGTGTTGACAGGTACACAGTACAGTGCCTATATTAATGACAGTGTGGTCAATTTTAGTCCTGTTTCTGATTGGTTGTTTTAAAATCCGCCATTAAGGGTCGTTTCAATGTCCTATTGAATATTTTTAGCAGTGTACGCATATTTAGTGACAAAAAGTTACTAATGTCAAAATAAGACATTGACATTTTATAATAGTTATTAAGGTACCAAGAGCATTATAAGTAAAATAAGAGCCCAAGATTGTTAGTGTACTAACCGAGGGCCTTTGGCCCGAGGTGTGTACAACAATCGCGGGCTCTTAGCTCATAATGCTCGTGGTGCCTTCAAGGTTTTATGTCCTACCAATTTTCTTACCTAATTCATATTCATAATTCAATTCATATAATTACTATGATATAGTATCTAGTTAGCTGATCTAAGTTAGATTTGTGACATTAGCTGAGCTGTCATTAATTTTCATTGTGACAGTGGTGCATTATAAAGTTGTATCCATGGAAACAAATACTGTTAATTTTTCATAATAACCCTAGTGTTCTTATGAAGAAAATAATTGCCCTGGAGCGTTATTTTGTATCTAAGATACCTTAAAATAGAGTCATTAATTTCAATTAATGTACTGGTAGGACATAAATTATCTAAAGTATCTCAGTTACTGAACACGGGCTAAGCATCAAAATAAATATTGTATCATCATTGATGTACACTTGTATTATTTTATACACAAAAATAAAATAAGTACGAATGCAAAATAAATTTTAACCAAGCAATAATTATGACTTTAGTAATATTTTGTTACTAAATGTCACTGACACCGTTAAAAAAATGCACATGAAAATCCTGTCACAGTGTAACAAATGGAGTGACTGGGGTACAGACGACTCCTGCAGTTTACACAGGTATTTGTAGTCATGTTTCGGTAATATTTCAGACGTTTTCAACTGAAAACCATTATTGTTAGTTTCAGTATCTCAGTTTTAAAACAGTTTTTTGGATAAAACGGAAGGTATTTGTAGATAAACACCCGTGCAAGTTTTAATTGATGTTAACCATCTAAAGGAGATCTGTTATCATTTGAAGAGAGAATAATTGCTTAAAATGTGGCCCTCTGGGATTCGCCCTTCTCCAAGGGGGCTCACGGGGTTCGGTCCCTCTCTAATGGGCCCCCCGGGGATCCGCCCCTTTCCCAGGAATCTCACGGGGCTCCCCCATCTTCCAAGGGGGCCCTTGAGGCTCCGCCCCTCTCCAAGGGGCCATCGGGGCTCCGCCCCTCTCCAAGGGGGTTCTTGGGGCTCCGCCCCTTTTTTAAGGGGGCCCTCAGGGCTCCGCCCTTCTCCAAAGAGGCCCTAGAGGCTCCGCCCCTCTCCAAGGTGCCCCTCGGGGCTCTGCCCTTTCCCAAGGGAGTTTTTGGGGCTCCGCTCCTTTTTAAGGAAGCCATCAGGGCTCCGCCCCTCTCCAAGGGGACCCTCGGGGCTTCGCCCTTTTCTAAAGGGCTCCCGGGGATCCGCCCCTCTTCAAGGAGACCCCCGGGGCTCGGCCCCTCTCCAAGAGGGCCTTTGGGGTTCCGCCCCTCTCAAAGGGACCATCGGGGCTTCGCCTCTTTCCAAGGGGGCCCCGGGGCTCTGCCCCTCTTTAAGGGACCCTCGGGGATCCGCACCTCGGGATCACGGGGCTCCGTCCCTCTTTAAGGGGGCCCTCGGGGAACCGCCCCTCTCCAAGGAGGCTCACGGGGCTCTGCCCCTCTCCAACATGGCCTTTGGGGTGCCGCCCCTCTCAAAGGGGCTATCGGGGCTTCGCCCTTTCCCAAGGGGGCTCCGGGGCTCCACACCTATTTAAGGGGCCCTCGGGAATCCGCACCTCGGGCTCACGGGGCTCTGTCCCACTTTAAGGGGGCCCTCGGGGATTCGCCCCTCTCCAAGGGGATCTTTTCCAAAAGGCCTTCGGGGCTCCGCCCCTCTCCAAGGGGTCCCTCAGGGCTACGCCCCTCTCCAAGGTGCCCACGGGGCTCCGCCCCTATCCAAGGGGTCCCTCGGAGCTCTTTCCCTCTCCGAGGGGCGCTCGGGGCTCCGCCCCGGTCACGAAATCGAGGCGACGGCGAAATTAATGCAATCGCAAATGGGGGACATCGCGTCTGCAAATGTCGTGACGGACACACACGTTTGGATCGTTCTCCTTTATTTATACGATACGCATAAGAAGCAATAAGAAGCCGCGTGGCGCAGATGGGTAAGCGCCAGGCTTGTATTAAACAAGTCCTCGGTTCGAATCCCGCTGGGGTCGGAATTTTTCCGTATCCTTGACGATTAGAATCGGACTCGGTGAGACCATTCACAGTTGGGCAACAAATTAACTGTGCTCTACTCAGAATCACAAACCTAAGAGATAGAGTAACAAGGTCAACACATCACCAAGACACACACCTCACACAATGGTTGCTGCGCAAGTACCTGGGCAAGTTGAGCATTGTACCGCCAGATGCCAGCGCATAAAGCACCAGCCTCTACACCGCAAGGTAAATGAGGTTACAGATTATGCATACATACATAAGAAATAATACATTTTTCAAATGTTTCTCCAATATTTCCATATTTAATATTGATCTTATTTTTTGGTCGTTATACAATGCATATTTTTAATGCAAAACATGGCAAAAGCAAAGATGAATAATGCCGGTACTGTCAGTAATAGTTTGGTAGTTCTTGAAATATGTTTTGACATTTTTTCGTTAAAAATTAATCAGGAAAATGCCTCCCCCTTACACAGTTAAATGTACATTCCTCAAATTTACTCTAGCACGTCCACGATATCTTATTAAATATTTTTCTACTATTGACAAAAGTTCAACGTATGCATATCAGTACGATCATAAAATTTTATAGACAAGGCATACTATAGATTTTCAATTTAATGCGCCCGTCTTCGGTTACGCCTTTATTATTTTGTTTATGAAAAGTTTGATTTAGACAATCTCAATGGGGTTGAAATGGGCCATTTTAAAATTAGTTTGACGTATACAACGTTTTCCGTAAAATTATTACTCAAATAAGTATGAATTTTTTAAATGGAACACCCTTCATATTTTGCGGTTATTTAAGACTCCATTTAAAGAAATCGAGAGAATAAAGTTTGAAAATATGGAAATTTAAAAAGATATTTGGCACACCCTGTATTAAAATACCCCGTTTTTATAAGTGTTTGTTATTTTTGCATCATAGATAACGCTGCTTTAAATTTTCAAAAGCAGAAATATTTAAAAATGGAGAAAATGTGACGTTTTAAGTGAAAGCTTGAAATTGACAAAAAAATACTAAAAACCTTCATAAGTTGGAAACAATGAAAGCCATTTAAAAGAAAAAATAGGGTTGAACGTAGAATCCATAGAGGCTTAAATAACCACAAAAATTTACTGGGTGTTCTATTTAAAAAATTTACACTTGTTTGAGCCATAATTTTGTGGAAAACCCTATATACGTCAAACTAATTTTAAAATGTGTACCTTTCAACCCCACTAGGATTGCCTGAATCAAACGTTTTATTAAAACAAATAATAAAGGCGTAATCGAAGACGGGCGCACTAAATGGACATACTGTATTACCTAATCAGCTGTTACTAAAAACGTTTGCCTATATTCGGTAATGCAAGTTTGAATGCTGCAATTCCTTTTACATTTTCTTGAAACCCATTTCAAAAATATGATTCATTTACAAAAACCTTGTGTTTATGTGGGAAAACTATTACTATTACTTATCCCAATATTTTTCAAAAGCGATATCTAAATGAGAAAGGATTAAGACATTTTCTTTATCGCTTGCCATCAATTCTTTAACTCAAAATTTAAGCAATTGCATTTATCCGTCAGAATATGTGATGCTACGTGTATTATAAATTTTATCCATCTTCTTAAGAAAACCTTCAACTTTTCTCCACAAATTTATGGAATTGGTAATATATTTACACGTTAATACCCAAATAATAGTTTCTTGTTAGTATAAACAATAAAATTACCTTTTTAAAATTTCATTTAGAAAAGTAGGCTTTTTTAAATTAATTTCAGTGTGTGAAGTGCCACTTTTTTACACTCAGTGAAAAAAAGTGACACTTTGCTTTTAATTTAAGAATGAATGATTTTAAATAGACTTTTCCTTAGTTACCAGAAATGACCAATGCACTTGACTAAAATGACGGCAAATAAAATTCTATAAAAAATAGGCTTGGGTTTGAATATTTAATGAAATTTTAAAAAATCTTATAAACAACTCGTGTTAGCGTGCTTATTTTTCACGGGTTGATGCTAGCTTTAATATAGAAAATAACTAACATTTTCATAATTTAATAGTAAAATCTTAAGTGGGTTTAAAAGTAATAAATCAACACAAAATTTACAAACGTTCTGTATAAAAACTAACCAATATTTCTTTTTAAAGGTTTTCTCAATTATGAGTATATATATTTTCTTTCGTGCCTTGTTAAGAATCTAATTTTGTAATCTTAACCAAATTAAGTTAGTAAAGTTGACTATATTTCCTTTAGTATAAACATAACATGTTTTAACCTGTATATATTATCCTGGTCATTTGAAAGCCGTTTGAAAATAGATTAAGGCCAATTAATTCTACTGACAAAGAGTTTTAAAGAATCTATTCTACGTGCAAATGAAAATGCATTATAAAGAATCTACAGCGTTTTACGATGATCATCAAAATATACGGAGAACCCATATTGACAGTTTTCAATTTTTATTCTGCACAGATAATATCCAAGTAGAATTCTGACTAAGTTTCTAATTCTGTAATTTTTATGGAATCTGTCGTAGAACAAGGCTTATTTAAATTAATAATTAGCTAAAACATACTACTTAAAAAGGGATGAATGGTCGGGAAACATATTTCAAATAAATGTTTTGCAGTTCTGTAATGTGCGCTTATGGCTGCGTTTAGTGGGTTGCCTATTGCAAACTGTTGCTGGATATTGTATCGAGAGATCCAAAAAAAACTGTTCCTCGGCGGGCTGTGGAAATTCAACGTATGAATAATATGTTGGTGACACTGTACGTCAATGTCAAATTCGAGGTTATCAGGTTAGGATTTGCGTCATTTTGTGTCAAAACTGACGGAAAACCTAAACTGATAACCTCGAATTTGACATTGACGTACAGTGTCACCAACATATTATTCATACGTTGAATTTCCACAGCCCGCTGAAGAACAATTTTTTTTGGATCTCTCGATAGTTTACATACATTCTTAACACCGAACTTGATAGATTTCACCGAAAGTAATTTTGAATTCATTATTTCAATTACGTTTGCAATAAATACTATTTTTATCAAAATATTAGTTTAAATATAATGCTCCCTTCATTTCGTAGGTATTATTCAACAAAAACCGTATTTGTAAGATTTTTTACTTCACAAATTCTGATACCACTCGTTTACTAATTACAGTACTACACAACATTCAGGTAGATGATACATATCCCTTGGATTATATTTTTATTCAATGTTTGTTTCCTACAAGAAATTCAAGAACAAGAATTTTACAGCATCTCCAATAATATTTTGAGTAGCTAAAAGTTTTACTCACAATTTCGCTCAAAAACAAAATATAGTTCGGGAAAAATTAATAACGAATTTACTAAACTATTAATAATTACATTATAGTAACCCACCCTCGTCTAACATTATGCAGTTGGCCAGTTGACGTTTTTGGAATAGGCTTCTAACTGTACTTTAAAACAAGTCAGTTTTATACTAGGTATCGCCTAAATTTCTAAATTTTAAGAAAAAATGCTAATTAGCCCGTCTTGAAAAGACAACAGTTAACAAGCTACGATTTACTAGTACGGATGGGGCCATAATTATATATAACAGCAATGAGATAACATGAACAACAAAATAGAATGCTTGAGTAAGAAAGAGATGACCATACGATACAATTATTTTAGTAGGCATGTTTAATTGACTTATGTCATAATTAAAATAAGCGTCATTCCTACTCGAATATTTACTACTCTGTTTATCTCTTTCTTACTCAAGCAATACGTGTTATTTTCTTGTTCATGTTATCTCATTGCTGTTATATATAATTGTGGGCCCATCGGTATATCAAGGTTGTCTGAAAAAACGTTTTAGATGTGTCTTTGTTTATAGTAATATCTGTTATTGCAAATAATTTTAATTATAAAAATGAATCGTGCTTATATACGTGCATATGTGTACTCTTGTAGCACATAAATCACGCATTGTGACCATTTGGAATTAAAATATAAAAAAATACACATTTTTACGCACCTTGTACAAATTAGATACATTTTAAAGATGAAAACGTGGCTTAATTTGTCCTTTTACTTTAGCAGACAATATCGAGTGTTCCAAAAAAAAAATCATTTAGGACAGGCCTTGGAAAGAAACATAAAAGTCTAGTCACGTGTTAACTTAAGTCTGTAGGTAAATCATAACAGTCAATAAAAACTGTTTTTATTAAGTGTTTTGTATATTTTTAGGAAAATAGTTCAAGATCAAGATGTAATTTAGTTTTCTCTGACTTATGGTAGTTCATTTGCTTCAATAGCTATGTATCAAGTTGTGGCAAACTTCAATTTAATCGTGGCATGCTGTTAATAAGTTTTTTTTATATAAATACTACTACTTAATTTCAGTATGGGAACAGCGCATTAATCACTTTATGTTTTTATGCAGAATGTAACAAACATTAATACCATGATACAGCAGAAATTCTGTACCCCCCTTCAACAAAAGGCGTTGACAGCCAGAACTAGCTCTAAAGTTTCGGCGATTTATTCTCATGGGTAAGGATTAGGCAATGGTTTGTAATTAAAACTAATTATTGAATGATAATAACGCAAATTGCAAAATGTCTAAATAGTCTAAATAAAACTCCCTTGCCGCATGCGGCCTCTGGCATACACTAGCCTATATTAAAAAACGAACACGTATCCATTGGGTCAAATAAAACGTAATATACCAGCAGTAGAGGAAAATAACGAGGCTTTAATTCTTAAGATGTTTGAATACAATTAAATATAAGAACTTAAAGCTAAATGGTACAATTTGTTTAAAATGGGCACATAAATGTTAAACTGGGATCCTAAATGAGAAACAACCCAGAAAGTTAAATGTTAAAAATCATGTAAGAGGCAAGAGGCAAAAGAAAAATGTAGTAAAAAAAGTTATTGAAATTTTGGTTCAAAACTGAATTGTACGTTTAATAGTATCAGGGTTCATAATCATAATACAGTTGCGCAAGTATGAATCAGCGAAAATCGTATTCTATTCAAAAACTAATCTTCTACTAGGGAAATACAACGCAAGTCTGTCGGCCTTGCAACAACTAAAACATAGTATATATTATCAGTAGTAATACTATAAGTACTTCGATATTACCGGGTTATACGTCGATAACGTGTTGCACAATAATAAAAGAGTATCAGTTTGATAGGTTAAAAAGTCCGACCGCTCGGCGGCAGGCTTATTCTGTCAAACTGACGATTTGTTATTGTGCAGGAAGTTTGAGACGTAGAACCTGTTCGAAGTACGCATTGTATTCGATTTGATTACTTTTTAAGAAAATTTTAATATTACGAACAAATATAGTATATTAAAGTATGAGTGGATAACAAGATCTTTAAAACACGCGCGAGTTTTCGAGCACGACGGCGTAGCCGGAGTGCTCGAAATAGAGCAAGTGTTTTAAAGACCAGTTATCCACGAATACTTTACGCTATTTTTTATTATACCTTCAATACTGGAAATAAATTACGCACTAAAAACTTAGAAATAATTTTTGTCGTGATAAATCGAGAGGGCATAATAATATTGCTACTATAGTTACGAGAATTATTTACGTTGTTGTCGCGTCTATGTCCGTTGTTGCATTCAGTCGTTTCCTTGACAACCTTTAAAGCTCGGCGAGCTTTAATCGCCTGTATTCGCACGCTCAGGCGTGCTTTAAATGGCGATTCTGATGCAGGTATAATAAAAAATATTTTATTGGCAGCTTGATTTGTTTGTATTAGCCTAGCTGAAAGTCATCTCCATGAAAACAACATCAAGTTGACAAAAGTTATATATTGCGTTGCCTAGCCAAGTTACTCTAGTATAATCGATTTTGTATAATCGAAAATTATACAAGATAACCTAACTAAATCCAGTCTTCTGATTGGTTGAGATCACTATGAAAAAGATAATCAATATAATATTCAACTACTTTTTGCTAGCTGCCTTAAACGCTAAAAAATAGTTTTTCTTGGTAATATTCTACTCATAGCTCAGAATTAAATATAAAAGTTATAAAATAAAGCTAATGCCCTAACACAGTCATGGCCATCTGGTTTTCGGGAGCAGTAACGGCGTCGCCACGCCAGGATGCTTCCAGGTACGGGAACTAAGCTGGCAGACACTCTGGATTCTGGGCCCGCTCAAGAGCTAAAAGCCCTGAGCCTTCACAAAACAAATTCCCAGCTATAACAAACGGGAGCGGTTCAGATGGCGAATAAGATGTTCCAGGGTCAAAAATCTGCATACATGTGCACAAAAAAAATGAATTTGCACGGTTATTATCATGGTTGAAATTAACTGCGCCACAGCTTCAGAAAGCTGAAAAAACTTCTTAGCACTCAATGACTTTGGAAAAATGTATGTAGAACCAAATCCAAAAAAAAGTTCCACAGCTAACACTAAAATCACTTAACTCGCAAAAAAATCCTC
Source organism: Agriotes lineatus (assembly GCA_940337035.1). Taxonomy (NCBI): domain Eukaryota; kingdom Metazoa; phylum Arthropoda; class Insecta; order Coleoptera; family Elateridae; genus Agriotes; species Agriotes lineatus. Next base: position 100,898,628 of record OW679197.1, read on the forward strand.
CGTGTCGGTTTCGAAAACTAACAAATGAAGTTAAATCTACCGTGAAAAATACAACGTGGAATAGTAATCTATTATTAGCATAGTCAATTGTTAACTTTGACCATCACCTACTGTAAAAAATTACTTCATTATTGAACAATATGGCTCCGATTCCTATAAGTAGCATTAATTGAAAATTGTTTAGAAACTTCAATAGCAACTGTTTAAACGATAGGATAATAGTTATACTAAACAGTGACATGGGTAAGCACATTTCAAGCCTAAAGTTTGCAAATTGCTGATATTTGTTTGAATTAATTAAATGTCTATCAGCTGATTGCGGAAAGGTACAAAATTAGAATTAGCACAGCTTGGGCTAACTATGAGAGTATGCAGTATGTCTAACGGCATACGCAACATAGGTCAAATTTCTTATAAATAAAAGTTCAATAGCCACATAGTATATAATGGGTGATCCAAAGGTTATGGTGGATGTTGATTGTCGCTATCTGACATATATCGCAAAAGCCATGAAAACATTTGTTGGCAAACGTCAGTTTAGACTTTGGCAATTGCAACGATGGAGCTTTTTCAACAGCGCAACGAGTAAAGGTTATTCAAACGTACTACGAGAATGATCGTTCCATCAAAAAGACATTTCGTAAAATTCGAGACTACTTCGGTCAAAATAATCGTCCTAGTGAGTCGGGAATCCGTGGAATAGTGCGACGATTTGAAGAAACTGGATCGGTGGAAGTTCGTAAAGAGTATCGGCATCCTCGTACAGCTCGTTCAAATGAAAACATTGCTGCCGTGAGTGTTAATGTGCGTGAACAACCAAAAACTTCGATCCGTCACCGGGCACAACAACTAGGCATGACCTATGGCACTATGCAACGGATTTTAACCAAGGATCTTGGTTTACATCCTTACATAATCCAATTAACCCAGCAACTCAAGCCGTTGGAGCATTTACAACGCCGTAGATTCGTTAATTGGGTTCTGCAGAGAGGAAATAAAATTTCATCAAAAACCATATTCAGCGACGAGGTTCATTTTCACATCGGTGGATATGTAAATAAGCAGAATTGTAGAATTTTGGGCTATGAGAACCCCCATGTGGTTTTCGAACAAGCAATGCATCCACTCAAAGTGACTGTTTGGTGCGCTTTATGGGCCAATTGCATTATTGGACCATACTTCTTTGAAGATGCCGATAGAGCTACTGTTACTGTTAATTCCGAGCGTTACCGTAACATGCTAAGAGAATTTTTGTGGCCTAAATTGAATGAAATGGATGTGAATGAGTTCTGGTTTCAACAAGATGGCGCAACATCCCATACAAGCCATGAAACAATCGCCTTATTGGGCTCGAAGTTCGATAATCGCATCATTTCCAGAAACTCTGAGGTGAATTGGCCCCCAAGATCCTGTGATCTTACTCTCTTAGGTTATTTTCTTTGGGGGTATTTGAAGAATAAAGTGTACACTAATAACCCACAAACACTACACCAGCTGAAAGACAACATTCGAGCTGCATTAGATGCCTTTGATCCACTTTTATTGCGAAAAGTTATCGAAAATTTTGACGTTCGAATAACCTCCTGTCAACGAAGCCGTGGAGGTCATCTGAATGATATTATTTTTCATACAGAATTGCTTCATATTAGACTTTTTGCTACAATAAATATTTCTGGCGTAAGTTTATAAAATGAATTTTTATTTGATGACAAAATCCATGCTAACTGTTGGATCACCCATTCACTCATTATATAGCCATAACGAGTAACTGACATCGGTAAGAGCGATGTAAATGAATTTATTTTATGTGCGCAAAGGGGCAGATTCGACAAAACATCGCTGCGCATCACAGACCATGCAAAAGTAACTTGTATCCTTATCAAAATCTACAATTAGAGTTTTCCTATGTTGCGTACTCTGTTAAATACATTGTATAAACAAGAGTAATAAGAAAAGAAGTAGTAAAGTTAGAAAAAGATGTACAGCCGTAAGAAATCTCACAAGTATGTACAGGGTAGAAAACTGTGAAAAATGTGTTGCATAACTTGATGCAATGCTGACGTTTCCATATAAGTTAGAGAGAGAGAAAGCTGTCTTCCGGCTCTCCCCTGTTGTGCAGTTTGAATCACGCAACATGCAGCTTCTCGCAGGGGCGGACTGGCTAGGGATGCCGGGATGCAATCGCATCCCGGGCCCTTGAGCCGTCCGGGCCGCGTAAAGCCAGAACACACCATTTTACAGCGCTCTAATGCGTTCAGTCGTTGTGTGTTTTGGCTTCAATTTTGAAGGCGACTTTGTAGGACAATACACACCTCGTTGTGGCGCTACAATGCGTTTTACCTGATTGAAGAAAATGTGAATGTAGTAAAAATACCTCCAGTAGTTTAGTGATACAAAGTGCATCTTTAAATAAAATCTTTTGTGGTTTCTTAGTCTCTTTTAATTTTTTAAATCCCGTTTGTCGCCAAATTCTCGAAAAAAATGTATGCCCATTTTAGCTTTTAGATATACACATGTATGGATTATGTTTACCTTTCTCTTCATAAACCTCTTATCCTTCACAAACTCAACTATAGAAATTCAAATGTTTAATAATGAATTATTTTTTTTCTATAGCACATGTTAAAGTGTGCTTTTATCAACTCAAAACAAAAGGTCAAGTTTTACTTTAACAGCAAGGGTAGATAAAGTAGCACTTTAACATCAAGGATAGATAATAGTAATTTACGATACAAGTGCGTAAAGCTAGTCTTTAGGCACGAGTGGGGCAGAGTTAAAACGCGAGTGAGCGAGCGTTTTAAGCCCCGCGAGTGCCTAAAGATGCTTTACGCATGTGCATCGTACAATATTTTATCTACGATAGAATCTAGAAAACACGATAACTATTAAAAAATTTGATTAATACAACTAACCTCCATGCAAAATATCATCAAAACGTCAAAATCACAAAAACAGTTAATTAATGAAAAAGGGTGTATTAATCAAAAACAGTGTATTAATAGATCTATTAACCCACCCTTTTTTAAAAAATAGTTAATTAATGAAAAAGAGTGTATTAATCAAAAACAGTGTATTAATGACGTCTATTAATCCATCCTTTTTTAGGACAAATAATTCATTAACAAGCGGTCAACGACAAAATAATTTTGAGAATAAATAAGTAGCCTTTGATTCTTTTTTGGCATAACACGCGAAAGTGTTTCCTCACCTCTGTTTTTATATCTGTGGGCAAATATCGTAAATGAATAGTGGTATTTATAAGAACAAATAGCTAATGAAAATACATATACTTGCCTCACAGATAATACTCCAGATTCCGAAAATAACGTAATTGTGGTGAATCCATAATCTTTTTTAAATATAATTTTTAAAACTACTTTTTGCAGATTTTCAAAAGCAACAAATATCAACTTGCAGGATTACGGATTGTACCAAATCAAAATAAATATCTTTTATAGTTGCTATTTTGGTTATATTTTTGAGTAATTTGAATTTGTATAAAGTTTTTCTTAGACTTATTACTTGTTCTTCGATATGTTTATTCCATTTTAGATTTACATATATGTATACACCTATACATTTACTATGTTTTATATTATTATTTATGCAATTTAAGGTATGAATAAAAATAATGGGTTGAATAGGTAATTGTTTGTAGGAAAATATATGAAAATTTAGTTTTGAGCAAATTTGGTAATAAGAAATACCTATTTATTTATGGATTATCACAGCCACCTTTAGTATAAGTTTGACAGCTATCTGCTTCAAATATAATGGCTATATCATCTGCAAATGAGGTGATTTGAGCTTCGATATTTAATTACAGCGAGACATTTATGAGACACAAAATTGAGCCCAGAACTGTACTTTGAAGTACTCCTAGTTGAACATGCAATTCGGCGCTTCTTTTGATACTGTGTACTCTGGTACTGTGGCAAATCGTGTCAAAAGCCTTTGCTAAATCAAAGACCACAGTTAAAGTATTTTTAGTGGTCTCTAACTTATTGTATAAATTATCTATAAGTTTCTAAGTTGCTTCATTAGTTCTCACATTATTATAAAAACGGAAATTCATATTGATTAAAACATTAAAAGATAATATTTCAAATGTGTTGAAGAAATTCATCATCCTAACTTTTACTAAATCTTTCAATTATTTTGCTTATACTTTTAATGAAATAAGTTTATAATTATTTACACTTGTTTTGTCTCCTACTTTATGTATTAGTATTGTTACGTTTTCGTTCTTGAATGAAAATGAACTATACGCGGTTATAAGAATAGACTGTACTTTAGGTAGCCATAAGAAATTTGTATCATAAATATTTTTAGGTAGAAATTCGTAGGCAAAATGGTCGTATTAAAGTTACAACAGGTGAGTATTTAGCCGGTCTTTAGAAACGTGCCTTTCTCTGGGAAGATGGAAATATTCCAAGCCCACGGAATGATTAAGGGCAAATTTATGAAACGTTTACCTCGTAAGCCGAAACCGTGCCGACTATTTCTTTTAGTAGAGTTGTAAAACTTTATTAGCGATAATTTGCAAGGTGTCGACCGCTTGACTAATTTTAGCGTGTGAAACCCTCAAATTTGTCGAATTCATAGAGCTATTATGAATTACGTACGTGACAGAAGTCTAAAATTTAGAACTGCTCTGATAGGCTTATTTGGAAATTTGAGAACGCCTACCGAGTTTTCTTGGTCAAACTGGACTTAGAATTTAGTTAGTTAATAAGTAACGGTGTTAAACTTAAGTTGTTCTGTAAACGGCAGAAAATAAATGCAAGTATTTGTACTTAAGTGTCTTATTTATCTCGCAACAGTAGCTTTAGTCTTCGTATACAAGTATATTTTGACTAAAAGGATTGCCAGTTACCCCGACTTTAGACGAATTTGCAACAGTATAATTATACTACTTTTGAATACATTCGGGTAATTCTCATTCGTCAAACATAAATTAGTGATATGAGTAATGGATTTTAAAATAATAAAGATAAGGTTTCTATAGAATCATTGGTTATACCATCAAAATCAGCTGAATAACTTTTTTTTTTAATTTTAATGTGTTGGATTGAAAGTGTCACGAAATTTATTAGTACAAACGTTACTAACGTTAATTTGTTTTGCCATGTCAATGCCCACATTCTGAAAAAGTTATTTATATAATTAGCTTTAATAACATTATCCCTAATTACATTACCCTCTTCATCAACAAGGAAATCAATTTCGGATATCCTAGTTTCCAAATTAGCTATTTCATTCACTATTTTCCACGTTTTCTTAATATTGCCTTGTATATATTCAAATTAAATTAAAGTATAGCTAGAACGTTTTATTAATAGTTGTGATGTTTAGTATAAGGATTAAAAATGAATTTGCACATTTTCTATAGAAATTTAAGAAACTACTAAACTATAAACAATAATAATGAAAATATGCGTACATACATTATTAAAAAGATAGCACAATAATAAGTCAGTGACTTGTCCCATGGGTTTTGCATTGGGAAGATTGAGCATCACATTTTCTGAGAAACATCTTTTTCTGTTACCATTTCTTGATTGTCCTAATTTCAATATTGGATGGTCTACCTGCTTGTATGCGTTGCCGAACCATCAGTTAAACCTGGTCTTGTATTTCTGCGAAAAACAGATTTTGGCTGCACTCCTATTTTTCTCGAAAGCTTTGATTTAGCTTTTGCAAAAAGGTGTTTAACTTAAGCAGGTGTCGTAATATTCTCGAAATATTTCTTAAAATTATAACAATGTCAGTCATAGTAGCTGATTTAAGAGCTACTAGGCTGCTACTATATCAATTATATTTGAAACATTTTTTGAAAGGTTGGCAACAGCTACTTCGTGGTCTCCATCGTTTTTCTTGTTCTCCTCATTAAAATCTTGTATTGAGTCGTGCACATCCACCAACTGAAAAGACCTTTTTTATATATATTTCGGTGCTTACAGTGTAAGTCTTAGGTGTTTGTGTATCATCCATGTTCTTATAAAAATTCGCCGACCCACTTTGGCCTAAAGCAATTCTTGCAAAATAACTTTATCATCAGTGGTACGACGAGGTGCAGTTTTAACGTAACTTTTGATCTTTTCTTATACTGCACATGTGTTTACAAAATCGCCCACTTTGTCCAAAGGGGCAATCGCACATTTCAATGTCAGTAAACACGCTATACAACATTTTACTGTCTAGCTTTGGGGTTACATGATAGCATGATTCGTCTATGTGGGATACAAACATATCTTTTGCTTTACGTACAAATTCCATGTATACTAATTCCTATTCACTACGGCGGGAACTTCAAGTAAACGGCGCTTGTGATAATTTTCAAAAGTGTCAGTTATAAACATGCATTAAAAACACGACAACGTTGCAAAACTATATCTTTGAAAATCCTTATTGATGCCTCTGCATAGTTGTTAATATTATTTCCATGGGTTATTATTTTCGTACGGTAACATAAACACCATTCTTTACGTCGGCTCCATACATTTACTAGATGGTGTTTTAAATTTCTATATTGCGCTTTCTCTAAATATTTTATCAAACTTAAATAGTTCTTTAGACCACAAGTGTTAAAAGTGCAACTTTTTTCACAAGTGTGGAGGGTTATTAACCGAGGCGCACACACGAGTGAAAAATAAGCACGCTAACACGAGTTGTCTATAAGATTTTTTAAAATTTCATTTAATATTCAAATCTAAGCCTATTTTGTATAGAATTTTATTGGCCTTAATTTTAGTCAAGTGGGTTGGTCAGTTCTGGTAATTTGGGAAACGTCTTTATTTATTGAAATCTGTAATTTGTTCATGTCAAAATAAAACTAAAAATGAATAAATAATTTTCTTCTAAAATCGCTCATTTCTAAATTAGAAGCAGTGTTACTTTTTTTCACCGAATGAAAAAAAGTCGACACTTCACACCCTGAAATTAATTTAAAAGCGCCTACTTTTTAAATGAAATTTGAAAAAACAGCTCTTAGCAATCTTCTACAGTTTCAGCGTAAATTAATTCTTGAAATTAAAGCATTATTGCTTTTCTATTTTTGTGACTATTATGATTGGAATCCCACAACCACCGCCAAAATACTTGACACATGTGAAAAGTGCAACGCAGAAGAACAGATGATGGAAACACTGACCTAAAGTACGTTTTTTTTCTATAATAACTGTTAAAGTGTTACAATGTTGGTAGATATGTGAGTAAAACGCTAGGAAATTTTTATATCTCGTGTTGGTAGAACTTTTTCAAAATTATGGTTATGTGTCAATTTTGAATGTCAAAGTTACTTAATTTGAACTCTTGACAAATTTCATTTTTTTACATAAAATCAAACGTTCATTATTTTCAAATATTGTAAGTTTAATAATTAATAAATTTGCAATATTTTACTATGCTGTTCGTTTTACCCACTATTATGACATATCTGTCAAAATGACAAATAATTTTTTTAGTGGAAAAAAAGCACTAAAAATCTATGTACCAACATTATTAAAACTAGGGACCCTGCAGGAATGCAACTTATTCCCTAGCAAGTTGACCTTGAAAATTATTATAAAAAAAATGTAGGTACTTCTTTCAACTTGGCTATCTTCTGTTAAAAATACTCGTGGAAAATCTTCATCTGATAGTCTATTTTTAAGAAATATATCTTTAACAGTAGCAAATGCAAGTGTATAATCTCCTTCCTTTCCACAGTGGACTGACTAAAATGTAACGTAACGGTCAGAGTTATTCCATCAGCATAATTTGCAATAGATATAGCAGAGTGGGTGGGTGTTGTGTCGTCCTGCAGCACGGTGTGGTTTGTCGAGTTACAATGGGATATTAATATCCAGCAAACCACACCACGATGTAGCACTGCCTTTTAAAACATTGAGCTGTAAAATGGTGTGTTCTGGCTTTACGCGTCCGGGCCCGCAGGCTTTAAACTAAAATACAACACCACTAGGGCGTTTGCACATGCACACGCCTCACAATTAATTTGTAATCCATGTATTATTTAAATGTAATTAAAAATAGCGCTTTAGGGGCCCCAAAATCCTACAGCACCGGAAATATCTTATTGATGTAAATACTTCTTTGTGTATAAAAAATCCAAACCCCACTCGATTAGTATTTGAAATAGCGCGCGCCGCGATCGACTACCGGAAAGCAGAGAACAAGCCCTTGCGTTGACAGTGGCAGCAAACTCCTCAGTAAAATGTTGTTGTAGTTCAATTGGCAATATATAATGTATTGTTATGATATTGGTACAGCGGTCTAAAAATCAGATTAATAAGATTAAAAGAATACAGTATTAAAAATGATAAAGATGAATTTAGATGTGAAATGTATATCAAAATTATTAAGATTAATTTAGAAAAGAAAGGAAATACAATATATAATTTAATTCAATGAAGGTAATTGAGAAAAAGTAGGATTTTAACTTAATTTAATATCTGAAATGAAATTGGAAGTTAATTACAAATATTTTTCCGAAATATACTATTTAACATAGTAGGTATTAATCAAATAATAAAGCACAGTGCCACCAACATAAACAGTGCCAAATGAATGACATGCCGGCTTAAATTTCTTGTCTATCACAGAATGTGTCAAAAGTCGGTGTCTGAGTTTGTAGAGGCCGCAACGGTACCTGGTACTCTGCATGCCTAGACCTTGTCCACGCGGTTGGTAAAAGGGGCATATGAAGGCCTACTTGCTAGACACGAGTCTCCCCGAAAATACTACTACTACTACTACTACTACTACATACAAATTGGCGGGATGATGAAAACTAAAAACTAAAATATTAAAAGAAGAATAGGGGAAAACTATATAGATGAAGACTAGAATGTGGTGAAAAAAGCAATTTAATACAATTATAATCTACAAAGGCAAATAAAAGTATGGGAATGTTAATTGAGTTTATTGTGGAATTACATTTGCATCGACTGAATTGGATAACAAGGAACGCTTTACAAGGGAGGTGGATTGCATCGACATTAGCAGAGTCAGCAAATTTGTGGGGCTTGTCAAGTGATATCTGGTGGCTTGCCTCTGGTCAAGATTCATGGTGCTGGGTTGTAGCAGAATTCATATATGTGATTTGATTCAACATTAAAGTAACGCATCTGCGGCTGAGGTCTATTTTGATGATTACTGTGGTGTAGATGCCGATTCTTGTGGCGAGCTGGGTTCCTGTGTTGATTTGGATCCGGAGTCTGGACATCTTGGCAGTTGGTTATCAGTTGAGGCCTTCGCCGTGGCTTTGAGTGGAGCAATTTTTTAGCGTGGTGAGTTGCAGAGTTGGACGTATTGTGTTTATCAGCGGAGAGTGTTAGGTTTAATAAAAGAATCCAGGTAATTTAAAATAAGAACTGAAAGAAAATAAAAAGTAAAGTGAGTTAATTTTAATTAAGGAAGTACTTATTATTTGAGATTGTCGTATGACAAATGTAACCATGAAGTATTTGTAATTGAATTTTCAAAACTAGTTTGAAGTGTCAGTTGACAGAAGTTTTGAGTTGTCATAATAATATAGGAACATCAAATTTCAGAATATAAGCAATCTAGACTAAAAAGAATCCGATCTGATTTTCAGTCAAGTGTATCTACTCGGGCTAGCAGAAAATAATTTTGACTATTCAATTCACCTGTCATCTGTCAAAAAGTGACCAATGAAAATCCAGAATTCTGACTTTTCTTGACCAATCAAAAAAATATCAGTGGATATATCTTCCTAGAAGGTATTCAAGTGACTATTTTTAACAAATGCGATTTTTATTAGAAAAAGTCGACATTAGTGTTCTGTTACTATAGAAATTGCGTAGTTTGTTGCTAGATTTACTGAAAACTAATTTTAAAAAAGTAGTTTGGTTCATTAAATAGTCCCTCGAATACCATTCTTAGTCAAAGTTAAGTAGATTATTTTTGCGGTGGTATCACTACTCATGTCCATTGCGCTTGGGATTAGGACACGAGCTAGCGCACTCGTCCTAATCGTACCCAAGCGCAATGGACATTCGTGACACCACCACAAAAATAGTCGACATAACTTTGACTACTCATGGTATTATAAGTGAATATCCAAAATACATAAATAGGGCAATTAAATTAAATAAAATTCAATTATAATATACGATAACATAATTTGGGCACACAAAGTGGAGCTAATCACCTTTAACAGTATAGATAACAATAATAGTCCCAGCCTAAATTTTAATAAAAAAATGATGTTACTTACACAATGAGGATGTATATAGATTCATTCATATATATTTATATGTTGTTTGTTTATGAAGTAGTTTTAATGATTCTTTTTCTGTTTTTATGCCTTAATCTTCTTGAGAATGAAAGCCTAGCCTTTCGAAACGTAGAAGATGTGAAAAATTAGAAAGTATGTAGTTTGTTGTTACCATAAACTTAAAACATTAATACCAATGGATCACGAAAGGCTGCAACAAAATATAATATATACATTAATATATCTACTTATTCAATAAGATGCTTATTAGAAAGTTATGCAATGCATGATTCGATCAACATGTTCAGTACATTGAGACTCGCCGCTGACCGCCACCTTGTCCCTTGCCAAATCCATTCACAAGCTCGCAGGTTCCGAGTGACAATTTGGTATTTGCTAGTTACATTATTGGTCGTAGGCCTTCCTCGAATATCATTTTCGCAAGATTTGAACTGCGCGCTCAGGTAGTGTTACTAGTAGGTGGTAGTTACTAGTTGGCGCCTGTTAATCGCGTCCTAAAATAGCGTTTTAGGCCATAAAATGTATCGCACCAGCGAAAAATATTTTCGGCGTCGGCGATATTGTCTCCGGCGGCAGGGGCTTTGCCCCAGGCCCGAACTATACCGCACAACCTCGTAGGGGCCGCGGGCCCCCCAGGCATCCAGCATCCCGGGCCTATTAATCCCAGTCCGCCCCTGGCTTCTCGTTCTAAGAAGGTCAACAATTGGTTTTTGCTAGGCGCGCCTCTCGTCGACGGACGTTGCGTCGCGGAGGTGATTTTGTTGATATACTTCCTTTGATTATTTTTGACATTTGTTAAGTACCGTCTTCTGATGTTGTGTTGTGGGTGCTTTTTGGAGTCGTGTCATTGAGGAACCATCCAAGGGACGAAAAGGAAATGTTGCTGCGGTTTGACCCGTATTGGCACTTGGCAGCCCGCAAACTTACGCTTTCGGCGAATTTCTCCTAAGGTCTCACGCAATGCTGGCCGATGTCGAGGAAGGCTTAGATGGTCGTAAAACTGTCATCGCTGATGGTACCTTCCATTGCTCTCGCCCGTGGAGATGTCCGCTCCCGTGGTGGTTATCGACAGCGTTTTGGTTCATTGAAGCCCTGTTCCTGCACTCCGTCAAATAAATTAAGCAGTCGCCGTTTCACGCGACCCGTGGCTTCGCTGGACAATCAAGCACGGGCTCCCGAAAACTTCAAAACATGTACTGTGTTCTTAAATTTTACAGTGAATTTCAGTACGTTCAGTGTTGCGCCATTTTCGATTTGAGTGAAGTAGTACGACAGCTGAGCTAAATTTCAATTATGTCTGCATTACGTATTTTCAGTTGGAGCGTCGCTATTTTTAGATTGTTGTGGTCCGTCCACAACGGAACGGTATTAAAGTAAATTATGTAGCTTTTGTTGTATGTTTAACGATTACTGTTTTTAATGTTGTATGTGGACTTTGTTTATGTCCAACCGTGTCGATATAATTAATTTTAAAGCTTTACTTACCCTTTGCATTTAATTTGATGTTTGTAAAACGATTTTGTCAATGTTTTTTTTCAATCAATACATTTTATTCTAAATTAGTCGTGCGTTCTTATTGCGTATACCTCATGTTGCATGCAAATTTAGTAATAGATGTGGTGTTCTTCTTTCGTAAGAAGTTTTGGGGACGCTGAAGGAATACACGTGAGGTAAGTTCACCGATGCTGCACGCTGGCTGGAATCGAGCACTGAAAACATCTTTTAATGTCCGTTCACAATTTCCACTTCTAATTAAGCGGATTTATGGATCTAAAGGTGGTGACGTCTAGCGATTCACGTCTTGATTTCGTTTACCGAATTGTTGCCATAATTAAGGTAGTAAAGAACCTCCATCTGAGTCTTAGTCGGCAATTTTTGTTAGTTTCTATTGCAAAATAATTAGGGCAACGGATCCGAGAACTTTCCGATTTATGCCATTTTATCGGGTAACTGACGGTTGAGTATTTTGGATGTCAAATCCATGTCGTAACGGCGTTTTCGTCTCGTAACAAACAGTTATATAAGGTTTTCGATAATTAAATAGACGGGGAAGAATGCTTTTGAAAGATTTGTTACAGTTCTATACAGTGTAATTTATAAGTATGGTCATTAAATTTAAGGGTAGTGAAGAATTACAACATTTAATTGTATAAACTGATTGACGATTACTGGAATAAATTTATAGAAACATAATTTCACACAGCTGGTTGCCATAAAACCGAATTTGCATAAAACGCAGAATCAAAAAACAGTTTTTAGGTATTTCAATCACATTTGGTGCATTACGTGTTAGTCATTATTGCCTTCAGCACAGATCATTAATGGAGGGTCGGTTTAACTCCAAAATCGGCAGTGATTTGACCTCAACGCATGTTTTGTTTTAATCTATTGTCAGTGTAGAGTATCACAACAATAACAACCACTACAAATAACCAAATACGCTCGACGAACCAGGCAGGATGAAGTCATGCTACTAATTTTCCCTACAGTGCTTCTTCTGCTCTAAGCTTGTTACAGGGCGTTTATGCGATTAAATCACAAAACAAGGCTACCAATTGGCGGGTCAGAATTTTGTTACAACGACAACATGTAATTAAAACACAAGCAATGTTTATATGACGATAAGCCACAAAACGGGCGTGGCCAACGATAGGGTTGTGGCTGTTTGAGAAATCTCGTAATTAATGTCCAAGGGAGCCACGCAGTCTAAAATCATGCAAACGTCGAATTTCTCTAAGTGCAAAATTACCGCCATCATCAGGAGGTGTGCTTTGCAGGCTTTACTCCAATCAGGAACTTACATCAAGTGCATACAACGAAAAACTTTAACACTAATTGGTGAAGGACAATACACTAAACTAAATAAAGATCCAACACATACAATAGAAACAAAAATATACAAAACACTTTACAAACACAGAGAACAATTTACAGATTTTGTAAGACGTACACTAACACCACACTACAGTAAACCACCACATGTTTATGGATTACCAAAGATACACAAACCAAATGTACCACTTAGGCCAATAGTTAGTTCTATAGGTTCTCCTTGTCACAGTTTAGCTAAATATTTACTTAAAATACTGACTCCTACATCAGGAAACACAGACACATATATAAAGAACGCGCCACATTTCCTTGAAAAACTTTAAGAAGCAAACATAGACACACAACACTGAATGGTTAGTTTTGATATAGTTGGTCTCTTCACTAATGTTCCAGTAGACAAAACACTCAACATCATTAAACATAGGCTACAAAACTATAACACATTACATACACGAACAACATTAAATATTGATACCATTATGGAACTTCTAACATTATGCATTAAAACGACATACTTTCAACTAAACAATGAATTTTACCAACAAGATTTCGGGATGGCAAGGGGTTCTCCTCTATCTCCCATTGTTAGTAACATTTTTATGGAAGACTTTGAACAACAACATGTCTACACATACACTAACAAACCAGTAGTTTGGTGGAGATATGTCGATGATGTTTTTGCAATTTGGACTCATGCTATGGTTGAGGTGGACAAATTTCTTGAACATAGTAACAGTAAAGAAGCCTCCATCAAATTCACACTAGAAACATAGCAAAACAATCAGTTACCTTTTCTTGATACACTAATCACACGAACAATAAATACTTTTGAAACATCAGTATACCGTAAAAAAACCAACACTAATAGGTACTTACATTTTAACTCCAACCATCACAAAAACATAAAGACAGGTGTTGTAAAAAGTCTTTATGACAGAACCAAAACTGTTTGCTCTAATGATGAAATTTTCAAAAAAGAGAAAGAATTTATTGTTAATATTTTACAAGATAATGGCTATCCAGAGACTCTTGTTCGGAACATTTTCAATACACGAAACAATGCCACACGCGTACAAAGAAATTACACTCAAGCATATAATACTCTACTATACCTTATATTCCAGGCATATTTGACAAAATTAGACGAATTGGGAATAGATTCAATGTTAGGGCGGTATTCAAAACGATGAATACCTTGCGGCCAGTTTTTACAAAAACTAAACCGTTCAACGAAGAACAACATTCAAAGAATTGTATATATAGTATCCCCTGTGAATGCGGGAAATACTATATCGGTGAAACATCCAGACCTTTAGCAGTTAGAGTTAAAGAACATAAAAATATGATGAAAACCTATCAACTCAATAAGTCTAAGCTGGCCGAACATGCTTGGGATAACAATCATAAAGTACACTGGCATAACACAAAGATCTTGTCTAAAGAATCGATGTCAACTAAACGTAAAATTAAGGAGACGGCATATATTTTACTTAACGAAGAAAATTGCGTGTCGTCTTTCTCAATATTTTTAGACACTAGTTGGCAATCGATTTTTACTTCCTTTTACTATAAAGGAAGTATTGGATTCACCCCAAAAATTCGAAATTGAGTTTTCAACAGATCTTCACGTTTTAGAGTCCCCTGATCCCAAAAAACATATTTTTTTTCATTGGTCTGTCTGTGTGTCTGTCTGTCTGTCTGTGTGTCTGTCTGTCTGTGAACAGAATATCTCAAAAACGAAAAGAGGTATGGCGTTGAAACTTCATATATAAGTTTTGTGTACTATGTAGATGAGACAGCAAGCTTTTGAAGAAAATCGCATAACCGGAAGTAGGTGTTTACTCTTGTGATTTTTCAGTTTTTTTCGATTTTTTCAAAAACGGCTCTAACGATTTTTTTTAAACTTTACATTTTTCTTACATTTTTAATGTGTATTGATGTGAGATAGGTGATTTTCCAGTTGAATACTTCTAAAGTGGGTTTCTTTTTTTTCTATTTTTTTTTATTAACTCCTATTTTAAATAAAACACCCGGTATATTATTACATTTTTGAATTCACCTTAAAATTGTAGAGAAAATTTGTCTCTTTAACTAACACTCGATTTTGTACCGTTTTTGTAGAATTTGTAATTTTTGAAAATTTTTAACAAATGCTTAAAAATTAAAAATGAAATTTTTGACTAATTATAAGATCACTGTAAAAGGAAGTTGTGTGAGTGTATCACACCAGATTTTTAAAGATCAGATCAAGTAGGTTTAGATAATCAACAAACGTCAATGTCAAGCAATTCATTGGAGGTTGGTGGTTTTCAATCTCCGTGAAAAAGTTTTCTTGTTCCTTTTTAATTGTTAATCGTTGATAACGAGGGCAGATTGTCCCTCGAAACGTTCGTTATTTAATACGTTATTTAACCATTTTAATTTGCAGAGTGGCGAAATATCCAAAAAAGAATATGAATTATAGATTCACGTCACAAAGAAGTTTCAGAGATTATCTTTACTTGCTTGTTTAAATTTAGTTTTATCACATTTTTTTAAAATTCGATTCTTCAATTTTCAAACAAATGTCTGGTTTAACCATGGAATCGAACCTATCACCTCGTCCATTTACTAAAGAAAAAAAGTTCGAACTTCGTTGACTCAAAACCAATTTTGAACATTTTTTACTTATTATTTAGGAAAAAGTCTATAGAAAAGTTCCCCATAGGTGAGAAGGTGTGCTTTTTATTTTTTCAATTGTTATTAACAAATAAGTGTTTGTTAATATATTCTTCATTAAAAAAATTTAGAATTTCTGTATTTATTTAAACCATTATCTGATATTTAATTACATAAGGTTTTTGGGTTCAGGGATTACGAATCTGGCCTCAAAATTAGTCTAAAAACAAAAATAGCGTCTACAAAATGACGTCGAAGGCCTAATTTTTTATTTTCTTTTTTTTATTTTTATTAGATGTGTAGGGGTTTTTGGGGTCGCTGATTACAAATTTGACATTAAAACTCAACTAAAATAAAAAATGGCGGATCCAAGATGGCGAAAAAGCGTAATTTAGTGTATTCGACTTTATTTCTTACCTATATAGGGTTTTTTGGGTCGCTGATTTCAAATTTCATGTTAAACTTTATCAAAAATGAGAAATAACGTCTTTAAAGCGGCAAAATAGCTTCATTTTTGAATTACGAACGTTGCCTCATATCTAAGGGTTTTGGACACAGTGATTATAAATATAGCATTAAAAGGTTAATTTTTATTCTGTACGATTATTATTATTATTATTTAATAAACATTATATACAAATAAAATTCTAAATTGCTACATTACCTCAAATTTAAATAGCTTAAATACATTTAAATATAACATACGAATACATATAAATTCCAACGCCTAAAAATGTGTTTTCTACGACCTCTTTGTACAATTTCCAAAAGATATTACTGAATTAAAAGATTTTTCCGTTTGGAACCGACGGAGGAATGCTATTACATAAAAACAAATGGCAACTTGTTCAACAGTATGGTGAAATTTTAGATATATTAATTTTATTGTACGTAATTATTGAAAAAAAAATTGTTTTTGTCGATTATCAGAAACATAGGATAAAATCAGCTGAAAGAGACCGACGTCTAAAAACGAAACCTGCACCAGATATTCGATTTGAAAGAGACAGGTTTTTAAAGTTGTATCAAGAAAAATTTCTGGAAAACGTCTTTCATGCCGTTTTATTGAGATTTTTTAGCTGCAAGTAATATCCCTGCTCTCAAGCTGAAAGTGATGCTGATCGGTTAATATTTACAACAACTCTCAATGCATCAAATGAAAACATGGTAGTAGTATCAGAGAATATAGACTTATTACTTATATTAACAGCTTTAGTTTCTCCCGATAAAGATATATATTTTTGAAAACCTGCCAAAAATAAAGAAAATAAAAAAATATCTTCTTCTAAAAGCCTACAATTTCCGCATCCCAATTGTAGTGAGCATGTTCTTTCTGTACATGCTTTAACTGGATGTGACATAAGTTCAGCATGTTTTAAGAGAGGAAAGAATCTTCTTCTTCTTCTTCTTGTTCAGGTGCTTATCCGATTTCGTATGTTTGCGATCAACACGGCTATCTTCACTTTAGTGGTTGCAATTCTAGATAACTCATTGGATGATTTCCCATACCACGCCCTTAGGTTTTTCAACCAAGATGTTGTTCTGCGTCCTGGTTCACGTTTTCCGTATATCTCGCTTGTATAATAGATTGTATGTAGATTGTTGATGTTGTCCATGATCTCTTTACTTTTTTTTTTATTCTCTCCACAACTTTAATATTTATTACACGGTCTTTCCATAATATCCGCAATATTTTCCGGTATAACCACACTTCAAAAGCTTCGATTTTTTTGTGATTGTTTCGTTAAGTGTCCAGGACTCGACCCCATAGAGCAAGATGGGAAAAATGTAGCATCTTAGCATGCGAGTTTTGGTGTCACGGTGCAGATCATGGCTTTTGAATATAGTTCAATATATTGAAGATACATGGATTCAGCAGAACAACATTGAAACCGCATTTATTTGCAAACACAGTTATCCCTGGGAAACCAAAATATTTCAACGGAAGATTGGGTTTGGAAATATGATGCAGGAAAGTTTTTACCAATCCTAATGGCACAAGAACCAGCTACACAAAACATCTTAAAAATAATTTTTTTGCAACTACAAAACTAGTTGCGGGCCAGCTTGTGGGTATAGGAAAAGTGGCCTTTATTGCTCGGCGACTTGCGGTGAATGTGGCAGAAATAGTTGCCTTAATCCACAACCGGCAGTGTCAATGGAAGAAGTAGAGGAAGAAGAAATTAAAGCTAAATAATTTTTTCTTGTTTTTAAATGAAGTATCTTGGGTTAATTTTAATAAATCAATTAAAATATAATACTCATATAACTCTTCTATCATTTGTTTCCACCATTTTTCAGAGACTGTTTTCCATTTTTGATAAATTTTTACATGAAATGTGGGATGAGCCACCCAAAAAACCCGCAGATATAAGTATGTATAAGCAATAAAAAAAAATTGACTCCTTTCCGCCATTTTGAAAGCACCATTTTTTGTTTTAGTTGAGTTTTAATGTCAAATTCGTAATCAGCGACCCCAAAACCCCCCAGACATCTAATAAAAATAAAAATAAAAATAAAATACAAAATGAGAACTTCGATGCCATTTTGTTTTTAGACTTATTTTGAGGCCAGATTTGTAATCTGCGACCCCAAAAACCTTATGTTATCAAATTTCAGGCAATTGTATAAATAAATAAAATAGTTATAAATTTTTAAATTAAGCGTATATTAAAAAACACTTATTTGTTAATAACAATTGAAAAAATAAAAAGCACACTTTCTCACGTATGGGGAACTTTTCTATAAACTTTTTCCGAAATAATAAAAAAAAATGTTCAAAATCGGTTTTGAGTCAACGAAGTTAGAACTTTGGCGAATTTTTAGCGTTTAGAAAATGGACTATCTATTAGCAGAGATCTTCATGAATTACTTGGAAAACAAGATTTTTAATGAAGTTGCCTTTATTCACAATATTATTTACTGGGGTAGGTACGTGGATGATATCCTGGTAATTTTTGATTCTAATAACCCCAATATTAATGATCATATCAACTGGTTTAACTCCATACATCACAATATTAAATTCACTTTTGAAACTAAACACAATATATCTTTACCCTTTCTAGATATTTTGATTACAAAAAACACTAGCTCCAATGTTATATCTCTTAATTTTAGTATTTATAGAAAGCCCAGTTGTACTGACCATACTATACCTTACTGGTCCCTTCATTCTTTATCCCCATAAAC
Source organism: Agriotes lineatus (assembly GCA_940337035.1). NCBI lineage: Eukaryota > Metazoa > Arthropoda > Insecta > Coleoptera > Elateridae > Agriotes > Agriotes lineatus. The sequence goes on from OW679197.1 coordinate 100,917,571, forward strand.
TTGCCAATTTTCAATTTTTATTTAGACGTTGACTTTCCATTCCAATATCAACATAAAATTTCAATACAGGATTTAACATCATTAAATTTATTGCTATTAAAAACGGCTATCCTCTCAAACTAATTTTTCCTATTTTCTTAATAAATTACCTAAACGGACGTTGTACACTGTACAGCACAAACCATTAGAAGAAATAAAATAGGTGAAATGCCAAAGATCATTGCAACATATATTTAAAACTCCCTAATCCGGATTATTTTCTGGGCGTTGTTTTCGTTGGTCGTCGGCATCACATATTGCAAATAATAGTGGTGACTTAATAACTCTCAAACGCCATGGTGGGTGTAAAAGCTCCACTGTAGTGGAAGGCTATGTAGAAACCTCAAAAAAGGAAAAAATAGAAGTTGCAGAAATAGACATCAGCTAATATTAGTAGAACAGAAACTCCAAGTGGATTTAGACTGCATGATACTACCCTGCTTCAGGGCACAATTAATATTAATAACGATAATGAACAAGACATTAATGTTCAACCAAATCAGGATAAGCAAAATATTCCAGTCATTTCTTTAACTGCGGCAGAACGTTCGGCAGTTTCTATAAATATTTATAACAGTTGCTCACTTACAAAATATTAGTTGCGGATAAACTTTATTCTTGTAAATATTGACGATTATTAATTGAATTTCTATTACATAATAAATATTATATTTTATTGAGTCAATTTTTCTTTCTTCTTGCGTCTCAAATTTTTCATTATTATAAGCATGACTAATACCTAGAATAAAATTGTCTTAATTTGATTGCATCGTATTGGTATGGATAATAAAATTTAAACAAAAGTTACACTTTGTTTAATTGTTTGCCATACTTTGGCGATATATCGGATATTTCTACTAACGACAGAAAATAGAAGCAGAAGCTGCAAACAACATATAAAAGTAAAAAGTTAACATAATTGCAGTAGAATAAAGCTCATTCTAGTTCTAATTTTGAATAAAAAGCGTGCTGGAATAACGGCATTCTAATACAAAAAAAATAGAAATATATATCGAAAACTGCTCAATACCAGTGTTTAAAACTTTTAGTTGCAAAACGAAGTGTATATAACATAATGGTGTATGGATGTTTATTTTTTCCAAGTGTCCAAGCTATTTTTTAATAAAATTGAATATCTGACAGCTCAATAACAAATTGATAATGTAAATTTAAACATTTTTTTTTTAAATTTACAATTTTTTATTCTGAAAAACAGTATATTTATAAAACTCTTTCAGCTTTATCGTTTAATAAAAAGGTTTTTTATCCCGTACACCGTCTCTGGTAGATAGAAATTAGGATTACGATATGATACGATACGATATAATTTGTTATCTAGTTGTGCTAGCAACAGCCTTTATAAAGCGTTAAATCGTAAAACCGCGAAGTCTCTAATTTGGAAACGGTTATTCACATTGGCACAGATTAAGTAACATTGTCATTATTACAGATACTATTCATCTACTAAGTAATTCATATTGTTAAGCTTTATTAGTGTAATAACAAATAATTACACACGAAACGCGTTTTGCCTTGACTATTATAATGGCTATAGAAATTCAAGGTTACTTTTAAGTGAAAAGCCATATAGTTAAAACCCACACGCACGCCTATGCATTACTTGTTTCGATACGCTATGTGCACTAAATAACAATCATTCTAAAGTGACACTCCTCACGTTTGTATTGATTTCTAATATACGGTACTATGCAGTTACGGTTTTGATTCAACACAGCGTTTGAAAAACAGTGCCTCAATAATGTCGATATCAAAAGATTGGCTGCGCAATAATGTTGTCTTCAAAAATAACTTACCTCAAAGCGTTGTTTTCAAAAACTACGCATTCAAAATTCGTTTCCCGCAAAAATGTTCCTGTTCACAAAATAATTCTATTGAAGCAGTTATTTACTCTTGAACCTAAATCATTAATTCGTTAATCATAAATTCGCTATACAACGTTGCTTTTTTGTGACTGGAAATAAGTTTGACATTTCCTTCCTCTTGACAGGTGCTAAAATGTTACTTTCTAAAAATTACTTTTTTCCCATGGGCAAAGTGCTTTTTCCCGGATATATATTAGATAGGTATTTGTACTCAGATATTAAGCTATTTACTATCAACGCCAAAATTACATTTTACTAACATGGAAAGTACAGTTATTAAACGTCCATTGCATAAATTCCATTTTCTCTTAATGGTTTGAAGTTTCTGTTAAAGTGGAAATTTCTTCAGTGTCAATAATATGTTCTGCCATGGACACAACTGTTCTTGATGTACCAGGTTGCAAACTGGGTATTACTTTAGCTTGCCACACGTTCCTAACACGGTTAGCCATTTTTTCTTTGTGCTACTGATGCATCAACATACCCTTCTGCGATCATTGAAGACTTCCATCCGCCATGCTTCTTTAGTGTTATCAAGTCCCATCCCGATTTCACAAGAAGACTTGCTGACAATCTTCTAAATGCATGACCCGTGTATGATTTATGATTTTCGAGACCAAGAAAATCGGCTTCTAGTTCAGATATATCATAAAACTGATTTTTCCCACAACCTGATTAATAAATTTTCCATTGCATCTTTTGCTGCTAGTGAACGAAGTGCTATGTACTTTTTGTCAAATTTAACATATTTTTCAATGACTACAAATTTCTTTTTTACATTATTTTTTGTTTGATTAATTTTCAGGACTAATGACGTTCCTAAATCATCTGTCATCTAATGTCATTTGGCTTATTTCACCAGCTCGACATACTCTCGCAATTTCAAATATACGGAAACCTACAAACCATTAGCATTAATAAATATACCATAATTTCAATAAGGAAAAAGTACATACCTTTGTCATTAAATAAATTCTATCAGGAGCATTGTTTAGAAAGGCATTGATTTGGGATCTCAGAATATTTAAAATCGCTGTCTATTATTGCACTTAGTCAAGCGAAAATGAATTCACAAATGATTATATTCACATATTTACGTTTATTTTATATTTAAGTTTACGGTTAGTTGATTACTAATGTTTTGTTATCATCACAACGTCGATTACAGCTACTACAACCTACTATTGTAAAAACTCATATCCCACATCTCTCCCTTTCCCAATTTTTATTACGTTTTTAATATATTGTAGCAGTTGTTTTCCACTCACAGAAAAAATAGTGCATTATATGTGGGAAAAAAGTAATATTTTACCTCTTCATGTGTTTGCTTTTCTCCGCTTCGCGGCAGGAGGCAAATCATACCTCAAGCTAAAATATATTACTTTTTTATTATAATAAATAACTACGAGGATTGTTCAATAGAAACACGTTTAAAAGCTGTAGCATAGTTTCTATTACCTCAATTTTAGAACAATCTCTATTAACATTAAGGTAAGAGTTCCACCGTTGTACTAATCTTCAAATTCCCTAATGGTCTATGCATTTCAGCGTTCGAAGTGAATCGCTACTTCTTTAGTGACTGTTTCGATCGACCAAAGAAAGGAAATTTGTTATAAGAGTATGAATAATGAAATTAACACTTCCTATACTGATGCTCATCTTTTCTGGCAGTTATCTGACTTTAATGCGTATATTTGCACGTAAAGCAATTTCCAACGCCTCACACTTTCATCTGAAATTGCAACTCGAATATGTCCTGGACGAGCGAAGTCCTTAGTCGATTCTCTTCCTTGTCGAAATTGTCTGCACCATTAAATTACCGCCATGTGAGAACAACTACAGTCACCATCGACAGCTTTCATTATCTCAACGATTTCTAGTGGTTGAGGTACTTCGGCGGCTAGAAATTTAATAACAGTACGCATATAATTCGGACGGATTTTCTCTAGTAAACGCCATTTCCGAGCTCTATAAAAATGTACACAAAGAAGCAATCGCAAAGAAATTTGACAGACACCTCACTAATACGTCAATAAACAATTTCATTAACTGGATTGAATGCCAGGATGATCAATTCATGCCTACATGCTCCAAACGTGTTTCTATTGAACAATCCTCGTATTAATAACACTCACGACTAAGCTTTTAAACCTTTATTATTCCCTGTACTTTGGCAAGATTCTACGACTGTGATACTTCAAAATAGTAATAGTAGTTATTTGTATACCAAGGCACTGAAGTTCAACTTTGTATCACGAATAACTACGCAACCACATGAGGATAAAAAGAAACTTTAGTGCCGAGGGGTAAACTATGTTTTTACTTCCACCGTCCGAGATATCTTGAAATCTTCACGTTTCAGGGTTCCTTATGACGAAAAACATGTTTTCTCAATTTCGTCTGTCGGTCAATCTGTCTACGTCTACCTGGCATGAAGCCGAGATAATTTCGGTCAAATATATACTGCTCAACAAAAATAAGAGGACCCTTTTCCTTTCTTCATACCATTTCCACTCTTATCCATCTACGTTTAACTTCTCATATTTCTTCTCCAATTTTATATAGTGATCGCCAAAAAGTTGGTATCAAGTGGGAAAATATTTATTTAGAGTCTTTTGGTAACCCAAACCCTGGTGACCAAAAGTGGTTGAACAAAGATTGTAAATGGGTCAAATAAAAGTTGTCACGTGACTTCCGTTATCCGTCAAATTTTACATTTTTTTTAAGTAATTGCGAAAAATGCATTTACTAGCCAAGATAGAGAAAACATTTACCTAAAAAGTTGTTTCAAATGTGATTTTCTATCTAACTACAAACTTTTGTCTCAAAAATTTTTAAAAAGTCCAATATTTTTAGAAAAACCAGATTGTTTAATTAGTAATTTTTTGTTGTTACTTTAAGTAGGCAAAACCAAAGAACTCAACCCAAAAATTCAAAACGAACCGTCAAAATAGAAACAATTGGATAATTTGATGTGACATTATACAATTCATAGCTATCTCATATTCTGCTTACTTAATTGACTTGAACATGTAAACTAAATAAAAATGTAAAAGAACATTTACAGGGTTTTTGCAAAAGTAATTCATTAACAGTGTTATATTAGAGTTTTTAGAAGCCATTTAAGTAGATATTATTCATTGAAAAATATTTCTTCTAAAAGCACCTTGCATCGAAAACGTAAAAATTATGCAAAATATTACTTTTCGCCAAATAATAAAAAATCTAAAGAAATAATTAACTTTCTTTAATCTATTTCCCAAATATAAATCTTTTAGAAAAAAAAATTTTGGAATTAAGTCTTGTGAACCTTTAAAATATTCCAAAAATTGAAAATTCAATTCCTTGCGGAAGCTAAATAAAAATGTTGTTTTCTGGGAGATTATTCATTTGTTTAAAACTGACAAATTTCAAAAATCTCATTTCTTTGATTTTGACAATTTCAAAAAACGCTATTGTCTAGCTAAGTAAAAGTTATTCGGCATATCCAATAGGGCCTAAATAGGTTTTCAAGCAAGCACAACTTATTGCCGCAAATGTTTTTTTGAAAAATAAAAATATTTCCCATTTTAAGCCGACTTTTTGGAGGTCACTATTTTATTTTGGTTAATGCTTTATTCTTACAACAAACAAACGGTAGTTGTATCTTTTTATTCTCAAACATCATGCAAGCAGTTCATCGACCATTGACTAACACAGTAATTTCCTTGTACTTTTGATATTTTCATTTAATAGATAATGATTTTTCATATTATCCGTTAAAAGTGATAGACTATAATAGCTATGTATAATACAAGTTGCAAAATGTTTTCGGCAGCGCGTATCATACAAGATTTTATTTACTTTGCATAAAAATAATCAGAAATTGTAAATTTTGACATTTCATAAATGTGACAATCTGTCAGCTGTTTGAAATAAAGAATTCTGTTTCGATTTCACATGAAAAGAACAATGCAAAACATGTTACAGGATAAATTCAACTTTAAGATACGGGTTACATCTATTACACGTTAAAAACGAATGTTTCGACCTAAAAGGCCAGTTCGTTACAGCAAGAATTAAACTTTAATACCTGAACATAGTTTATAACAGGTTAGACAATTGTCACTTAATCGAGAATGGATCGCTACGACCCTTCAACACTAAAAGGAAAGGTAAATCTCAACCTAATTACGTCCTCAACTATCCTGCAACAGAGAGTTGTCCAACTAAAGCTCAGTTGGAGGCGTGGTTTAAATCAACACGATGTAATTTAGAGCGAGATGCTGTCACAGTAGAGATTCTCATTAAGATGAGAGGGGGTAGGCGCCACGAGTTTTATTGATAGGGTAGAAAAGCTTCTGAACAGTCCCTGTAGAAACTCAAAATCCAAGAGCAATTGCTCCGCCCGACGATCCTGTAAAGCGTCCGAGTTGGATTCGTACCTACCTTTCGTTGATTTTTTTCCTGCCTTCGCCAAGATACTTCACGCATAAGTCACGTCGAAGAAAAGCTAACACTTTGTTAGGATAATTTCAAAGCCTACGCGCTTTCCCCTAAATTCAGAAAATACGCCTTCTCCCCCCCTCCCCAGTTCTCTTACTCCAATTATTGCCCAGAGCGAATTTCGGCTGCAAAAGATATGACACATTTCTCGGCCTACCCACAAGAAACTTAAATCACGGACAGGTCTTCAATTCCCGAAACACAGCTAAGAGAACTCCATGAAATTTCATGCAGGGGAATTACCTTTCTATTGTCAGGATAAACCACCCACGCGCATTCGTAAGTATTCTGGCACCAATGGTACGTGTGAAAAAAATCAACACCAATGGCCGATGGGATCACATATTTTTTGTCCCAGGGAACTTTCGGTTCTGGTCTTTCAATCCCCCCTTCATTTTATGGATTAACTTCAGAAACATAGGGGTAGTTCTGCATCCATTATTGACGGAGTCTCCTGGTGGAGTCTTCCTTGACATCTCCTACCTGAGAGAGTTTACCAATCATCTCGTGTGTCTTTTGTCCAAGTTACAACGCTCTTCTTCGGATCATTAAAATGTGTGTATTTTTCAGCAACCATGTTTAAATAAATATCTGTGCATTTTTTGTTTTGGGTGTTATACAGTGTGCCACGTAAAGTGCGAACTACGCATGTGAGTCTAAGAACCGCTAAGAATTTACGTATTTCCTTAGTTTTATTGTTTCAAATATTAAGTTAAGAACCTAACTTACGTGGGGAAATACATATTAATGTAGCAGCTTGTAAAACAAAAGTTGTCGTCTTCTAGGGCTTAGAATTGAATTTCATAACAACCGTTTATGTAAATTTCCACATGTGTTGATAGTTATTTTTACTAGAGTCAGATTTAAATTACCCCTTGTGTTTTACTTATCGAATTTGTGTTGTATTTTATATTGTAAGTTTTGTTCGGGAGGAGTAATAATGATTAACAAAGGTAAGTTCGATCCAAGGAGCTACGAACATACCAGGACAGTTCAGGAAACATCTTGACATTCCAGCATCCCCGGTTGTCCAACTCTCCCGGGGGTGTGTACTTTATTTCGCAAAGCAGAGTTGGTGGCGCCTTTCGAAATTTTCCCGACGAATACTGAGTAGCTATCCCTTGGCATATCATTACCACGCCCATGTCCCACTGAGCCTTAGCCAATGTAGTTTTGTTACATAACGTTGAGTGGACGTAGCTAGCTCAAAAATCCCGACTATGTTGTAATTACCGTTGTATGTTTAACAACTTGCTTTACGAGATATAAGCTGTTTAGAAAAGATATACTTGTTTAAGAATTATCAAAAAGTATTAAATTGAGAATTTGTAAATAATAAAAATGAATCATTTGCTTTTAATTGTTACTATCCTGTTATTAACGAAAAGCCCAACATTCTGATTTTTTTAATACAAACATGGAAACTGTTATTTTTTTTAAGAAATTGTGAGTAGCTATACCAATTACTACTTACGATTTTTATTGAAAAAGTTAGTGGTCAATATAGGAAAAGCATTCCTTCAAAGAAAAAGCAGAGGCGTACTATTCTGTTAAGTGATTGTTTTTATCTATGCCACTGCGATGCTTCAATTAATTCACATTTGACCAATTAATTGTATTTCATAGGTTATTTGAGGGCAACAAATTAGAGTTTAACGTTTGTTCTAGTTGCTCACAGATTTTTAAAAGACTGCAAAAGAGTCTGGGAGACTCAAACTGATTAATTTTAATCTTTTTATTTTTGAGGAATTGTTATATAGTTAATTTCGACAACCAGATATCTCCTCGCTATTTAAACATGTCTGTACTTCAAAGTTCAAAAATGTTGAGAAAACTGTAATTCGACATTCAATTTGTTTGTCAAATGTATATGAATTTACTTGCCGCTTCAAATTATATTTAGCCCCTATGTCAATTAAAGGTTAAACAACAAGAATTGTATTACTAGGTTGTCTTTAAGAAAATATTTCCTGTATGTTGTTGCTCGTAATGTCAAGTTGCAATGAGTTCTTGGAGATATGAATCTACCATGGGTATGTCGTTTAAGAGAGTACATAAACAAGAATATAATTTATCAATGCCGATATTGACTACTAGCAGTCGTAACTTGTAAAGACTGTCATATTCTCAGGTACGCAGCAATAAATAGCGATACTTACATCTGTGAATCAATTAATCTGTAATCACATTTTATAAAAGCTCTACTTCCGTTTACATATCGAGTCATCCTTGATTCTAGAATAGTTACTGCTTAAGTAGTTTTCCACAGAGCATCTTCTTCGATTTTCATTTTTTTAAGATTGCTGGAGACCACTAGGGTTAAGTTTTGTCAATTCCAAATAAGAAGATACCTAGTGAATTCGATCATGCATCCCATAAAACTTTCAATCATAAAAAGTGTTGATAGAATCCGCTACACATTTTGATATTTTCGAACTGTCGATGTCGTGTGGTACTACGATGTAGTAGTGCATAAAATATTACTAGGGTTGGAACATCTTTGTCTCAACAAAAGGGCAGTGAGTATATGACCTTATGGCCATGGCCTTTAGTGTAAAACGCATTTAGTACATCTTATTACTAGGTTATTAGATTCAATCCAAAGTTACTAATTATATAGGAGAGAAAATTGTTCTGCAGCATTCCAACCAGTGATAGGTAATTCTTTGAGCATGAACTGTTATATTGTAGTAGGTAGCGTTTCCAACCTGAAAAAAGCAAAACATTAGCATAACAAAGAATTGTCTTTATTACTTGGGCATTCATTCACGTGTCTATTTATAAGCTAGGACGAATGCTAAAAAAATTAAGGAGACACACCACATGCCAACCAGAGCGTGACATTCCTGATTCCCGTAAAAGGGTGTTCCCTATTCACGTGCTGGCACTGCGACGCCCCTGACGCAATAAGAGACAGTTATTACTAAAAATGCAGAAATTGTGATAGGAATAAAGACAGCCAGTTTACAGCGCATTGTACAAAGATTACGGAAGACAAAGTGAGTTATAATTGCAGCAATGAAGGCTGCAATTCTATATAAAAGGAGCAGGGTGGAGTAAAAAGTATCACAGCAATACATTCAAGCAACATGAAGGGTCTGGTAAGTTACACATGCATTTTATCTGTTCACAAAACTCATTCAAAGCGACCGTCTTTTAAAATAAACTTGTAAAAAATATTTTTACAGCACATACATCAGAAATTTAGTAACTAACTAGGTACTGAATATGTGTTACCTATATCAACACTAAACAACAATCTTTTTGTCAAAACATACAAAATAATAATCTTCTCACATATTTTTTAATTGAACCATATTATAATATTGATAATAATTTAAATATTTTATTCAAATTAAAAGAAAACAAAATTTGCATTACCAGTAACGTATAAATAAAAGTGACTAGAATTATTTTGTTGCCAATTTGGCTGAATATAATGGTGTTCAAGCTCTTAACTTTTTTTATTGATTAACAATTATTGCAGGTACTTGTATTCTTAGTGGCAGTCTCTGCAGCACGCGCATCTCTTATTGGAGGTGCTGCAACTCTTGTAGGACCCGCCGCCCCCGCAGCTGCACTAAAGGGCCCTTCCGCTCATGCAACCCTTGTAGGGCCCGACGGTAGCGCCATCTCTGCAGCCGCCGATGCTGGAGCCCTCGCCGCCGCCCCCATTGCCGGAGGCGTCGTTTCCGCAGCCGTAGCTCCAGGTGCTGTAGTTGCCGCCGCCCCGGCCGTAGTCGCCGCTGCTCCAGCAGTGTTAGCCGCACCCGCCCTAGTTGGTAGAGTGGGCACCGTAATCGATGGGCCCTCTGGTATAATCGCCACCAACGGAAATCCTCATGGTCTCATCGCCGCGGCCCCTGCAGGAATAGCAGTTGGAGGGCTCGGTTTGGGCCATGGGCTAGCTCTGGGCCATGGTCTGGGGCTGGGCCATGGGATTTGGGGACGTTAATTAAGTTTGTGAGGCTGCTGAAGATTATCGCTGCGACTGAAGGACTCGCGCCAGACATGTGTTCATCGTTTTTAGTACAATTCTCTTTCTTGCTGTGTCTTTTGCCCCTTGTATGTTTCTTTACCATTTTATTTAACTTTATCCTTTTTCTTTTCTTTTCTCTTATTGTGATTACGCCTTGCAAATTTTTGTGTACCTAACATTTCCCTAGTCTGTAACTACAACTGGAATAAAGAACTTTGTTGCAATATTAGTTCTTGGTTTTATTTTCGTCACGCATGGCAGAGCGTTCTCAATGATGGCTTTAAGTACTATGTAGTTATGTAGAATAAAAACTGTATAATAAATACGTTTTTTTATTCAAATGCGTTGTGTTATTCGAATTTCACAGCTACCTCAGTAGTAATTTTTTTAATATTGCATCGCAGAACAACTGATCAATAGTAATATAACAAGGGCGAGATATACTTACCGATAATTTTGCACATGCCAAGGGTCGAGTGCTGGTTGCAATGAAAACTGTCCCGAGGGCTTGCCCGAGGGCAGTTTTCTAAGGGCAACCAGCACAATGACTCTTGGCAAGGGCAAAATTATATGTAAGTGTGTTGCCCGCGTTTATATTTTGAATATTATTTACACAAAACCCGTATACGAATTATGATTTAAAAATGATCTAATAATGCCAAAAAATTCAAATTGCTTGTTTAGTGCATTTCTATTTCCAATTATTATTACACCATCCACGGGGTCGATAATCATCCCTAGGGCGCTTATCACTTGGTAAGCAGCCCATGGGAGCTTATCAGGTAATCATTTCGGGATTGGTCGATTTTCAAAAAATGCATGCTTTTCATTGGCTGATATCAGTCATGTGACAGTTGTGTGTAATAATCATAATACCACCTTGTAACTTAAAATTTTAGTTCACTTCTTATTACTTAGTATTATTATTATTGCTTCGCACACTGAAATATCAAATAGAATTCAATTATTCATTCGTAGAGAGCAATTAAGCATTTTTGTGCATTACTAAAAATAATTAAAATTACTTTAATGATTGTATTTTACAGAGAGCTTATCTTGTTTAAAACATAACTAAGACAGCAAGAAGCAATTAAGACTTGAGGTGAAAAATTATCGTCCTTGTTATTTTATGTAAATGTATGTATAAACAGATAACACATTTACATGATTGTTTGGTCGGTTAATTCATCAAATAATTACTATGAAGCATCTTTAAATAACCATATGTAAGCAGTCTATAGAGCATGTTATTAATAATTGGTACATGATAATTCAGCCAATCGCAAATTATAACTGGAGTTTTACAGATTTTACTGAAAACTAAAATAAATTAGGAGTAATCTATAATTGTAAACTACACCTTGCAAAAATTTTACAAAAGTTAATATTTTCTACAAAAGTTCTTGCTGTTATCAAATATATGTAGTAAATGCTGTATAACTTACGAATTCCAAAGAATTCACATTAGAAATCAAAAACATCAAACATACAAAATAATAATAAAACAGGAAAGTTCAACAATTTCATTTTAAGTGCCTTTTCCTACTCCAAACATCTGTTATAACATTACCAATTAAAAATATAATTCCTTTGAATTGTTATTGGTTGTTATGGATCGTTTGTTTTTAAATGTTTTAGAAGATATCTGTATTGTTTTACTTTGGACACAAAAATAACGTAATAAAGTAATATTCTGGGTACTAGGTGAGCGAAACTTCAGTTCAACAGTACATCATTATCGTATCCGATAAGAAGTTAACTTTGAAGTATCTCGTTCTGAGTAATATACAAAATGGTAAGAACTTTTTATGTATTTTGGAAAACGGGGTTGCCTACTGTTGTCATTGCGTCGCCAGGTTTCATTTAATGCTACGTACACAAGATATCAAGCTTCTAATTTCGGGAATTACATACAACTCATATGAAGTAGCATTTCTTAATCTTGAGCCATTTTCGTATTTTCCAGCCTTCCCCGTATGCAAAAATAGATATTTAAATTCTGACAAATGATATTTTAGTTTGGGAAAATGCAGGGACATCAAAATTTAAATATTCTAATAAATAGATAATACAAAATCCATGCATCCAAATTTATGGTAGACACTGTAAAAATTATCAAAATACACTCAGGCTGAAATCAATGGACCACCTATGTTTTTAGTTTTTGATAGTAGCATCACTGTTCTAATAGAATACCTTACAATGAAATTAGGTGATAGGGGCCATTATTGTACCTTTCTTCAGCAAAATGCGTACACATTCCTAACTAGTTCAAACTCTTGGCGATTTTTGTTAAAGGTAGGGACCAAAACATGATTCTTAAACATGTTAAATGAAATAAAACAAAGCAAAATACAAAAGTGCGCCAGTCGTTAACCACGACAATAACAAAACTAGTTGAGCTCACAATCTAAATAAAACACACTTATCATGTACGTGTAGCTTATACTAACCTATACTCTAAAAATGAGCAGGTATCGGTTGAGTCTAATAAAACATAATATACCAGTAGTGGGGGATGAGAATGAGGCTTTAATAGATGTACTGTTTGAATACAATTAGATAAAATAACAGTAGCAAAATAAATATCGTCTTAAACGTATAAAAGTTAAACCAGGCTCGTCGACTAAAAAAAGTTGGAGTTAAATGTTTTGTTCGTAATAAGCACAAATGTTAAACTGGGCGCTGAATGCAAAACGACCCAGGATAATACAATAAGCATAAGGTACGTTAGGCAACAAAGCAATAACATTATCAAAATTAAACAGTGAAATGAGGTTAATAAAAAGTTTGACTTAAGCGGGAAGTTTACATAAAATAGTATCAAGATAAATAATCGTAATACAGTTATTATAACTGCGAAAACCGATTCTACCTGACGCATAGCCTGCCAGGGTTGTTAAAAAAGATAATCTCTAACTTGAGAAATATAACGCAAGTCTGTCAATAGGCCTTCGAAAAACTTATAAGAATAAAGCACAGCATGTGCCATCAAAATAATGTTTACTACCTTTTGCTGGCTACCTTGCCCGCTAAAAATAAAACGTCCCTTTGCACTATCTTACTCACAACTTTTAATTAAATCAAAATGTTAAAATAGAGCTAATTCCTTAAGGTAGCTACAGTCAACTGGTTTTCCTAGTGCAGCAAGACGATCTCCTAATAGGAATTCTAGGGACACAACAAAACCTGCATAACCTCAGAACGGGCCCAAATGGTATATAATGCAAATCGCCAAATTAGCAACACTAAACCAAATGGAAAACACTCGCCTACCTTAAGATTGGTAACGACTCACGATCACGTGCTGTAGAAAATTAGGATTGCACAGTACGCATCTTGTAAAGAATACCATGACGGCGGCTTCACAGAAGCTGTGAATTCCTTTTAACACTCGATAGCCCTACAATACGGAGCTGTTGACTTGGCTCGCCACTCAAAAAAATCGACCTTGTGTCGCTTTTGAAAACTACAGAGTTAAGTTAGCTCTGCTCCCTAAAATTTCATTGTAATAAATAATAAAGAAGAGAGGCGTGAGCCAACATTCACAAAAAGAATATGAGCCGCAAACGCCAAAATCAAAAAGGGCCGTTATATTACCAGGCAAGAATAACATTCAAAAATGTATGTTCCTAGGTGGCCCAACTTTTTTCACCTGAGTGTACTTATCGCACATACTATTAAAAAACTTAAATTTAGTATTAAAGACCCTAGGTTTTTAAACAAAAAAATGCTCAAATCTAGTTACCCCAAAATCATGTACTTTTATTATCGCATTACCATATATTTTCACATAACAATATACCACGTATTTTGCAAATAACCAATCAATAAATTTCCTCTTACCACATAGACATATTTTAAATCGATGCACTAAAAGCTCATATCATGAGATAAAGAAAAAGAGTGAATTGCAGTTGAAATTTAATGGTTCCATCTATTGGAACGAAAGAACAGTTATACTAGCTTTCTCACGACTAACTGAAGTTAATATAACTTACAGTA
>OW679197.1:100932061-101247154 GCA_940337035.1 Agriotes lineatus
AAATACAAAAATCGAAGTACTACCAGTTCCATCGTTACAGCTGAGAGGGGCAGTTGGAAAATCAACATCTCGTATAAAACTACAGGCGTTAATACCGTTAGAATTCCAAGGATTTCATTTATACGTTGAATGTCTAGTTATTAAAAACTTAGTTAAGCATTAATATTAGGATTAGACTGGTTGACACGGTATTCGGCTGTCATTTATTATAATCAACAGGAATTGCAAATTACGACTTTTCCGGGAAAGACACTAACAATTTCCTTTTACTCAGACAACAATTTTGCTACAGATAACAGCGAATTCTTTACCGAGGAAACGCCCATGGTAGCCGCTATTAACACTCTTATAGCAGAATCTGAAGAAGCTCTACACGAAAAAGCAAGAAAAACTGCATTGAGCACAAGCCAACAAAAAGAACTCTTCGAAATTTTAAAGAATTTTCAACAGATATTTTCTAAGCGACCTGGACTAACCCATCTATGTGAGCATGAAATACGGATGAGAGATGACAAACCTTTTGTACGGCGTTCGTATCCGGTACCATTTGCACTACGACCCGCAGTGGAAGTAGCCATTAATGAAATTCTGGAACTAGGAATAATAAAACGCGAACCTACGAACTACGTCAGTCCTCTTATAGTAGTTAAAAAGAAAGATAACACGGTAAGAATTTGTTTGGATGCAAGACACCTGAATGAGCACATGATTGCCAACTGCGAAACACCACCACCAGTAGAAGAGTTATTGCAGAGGTTTTTATATAACGGACGTAGTTTCGTGTACCAAGTTCTGCCGTTTGGTCTCCGCACTTCCGTGGGCAGTTTTTCAAGAGCAATGGATGCCATCTTAGGGCCGGAAGTCCGCGAATTTGCTATCGACTACATCGACGATCTAATAGTAGCTTCACCGGATTTTTCCAGCCATTTAGAACATTTACAACAGGTTTTTCAACGCTTACAAAATGCAGGACTTACAGTTAATTTACAAAAATCCAATTTTATACAAAAAGAAACAAAGTGTTTGGGGTATATACTCACTCCTGAAGGAGTAACAGCGGACCCGGAAAAAATAAAAGCGATTCAAGACTTTCCCGCACCGAAGAAATTAAAGCAGTTGAGAGCATTTCTGGGCTTATGCAACTTCTACCGTAGATTTTCATGTCAATATAGCGAGGCTACAAGAAGCTTGACGTGTTTACTAAAAAAGAGTGCCAAGTGGCAGTGGGGCCAAAAGGAACAAGAGGCATTTGCTAAAGTTAAGCAACTCTTTTTAAACACAGTTATGCTGCTACATCCAAGGCCCGCTTTAACATTCCAAATGCAATGTGATAGCTCGGCATATGGTCTAGGAGCAGTACTTTATCAGGAATATGAGGATGGCACTAAAGGTGTAGTAGCGTTTGCTAGTCGTTCATTAAAAGGTCCCGAACTACGCTATACAGTAAAAGAACGAGAATTGCTTAGCATTTTGTTTGCACTAAAAAATTAGAACTTACGTTGCTTTAACGAAAATAATAATCCACACCGATCATAGAGCCTTAAAATTTATAAAAGGATGTCAATTATTAAGCGATCGCTTGACACGTTGGGTATTATTCCTAGAACAGTTTGATTACGAAATTAGATACATAAAAGGTAGTGAAAATGTGGTTGCTGATGTGTTATAATGACACCCTGCAGATTTAGGAATAATAAACTTACCACGATATCAAGATCCAATTATAGCGGTCTTTGCAAACACCAGGGTTCCGACAATTGAAAGATAACCTGAAAAATCTGATACGACTACAAGAACAGGATGAATTTTTAGGAAACGTGCGACAGGCGTTGGAACGCAGAGGTAACAGCGCAGACGACAAGATTACTAGAGTTGTTGGCAATTTTAAACTTACCGATGGCATACTTCTACATGACGATACATTTAAAAAACTCACAAGAAGCACCGAAAATATTATTATACGATTTCAAATGTGGTAGAAATACTGCGTCATAATGGAAACATTATGATTGGATAATTACCCAGCGGAAACTCTGTGATTGGTTATAGGGTGGAATCACCACTGGTATTTCCGAGAGGGGATATCTACTACTAGCTGTTATTTAAAGGGAAACTCGACACACTTAGGACAACAGTTTTGGGCACCTTACTTGATCCCTAATTACGTGTTGTCGCTACATTTAATCAGCGGGCGATATCATCGCTACAGCAGATTGAGGGCAGACGACCGTAGTTTTCCTTATTTCTAATTACGCGGTTGTCGCTACATTTAATCAGCGGGCGATTTATTGCTACAGCAGATTGAGGGCAGACGACCGTAGTTTTCCTTATTCCTAATTACGCGGTTGTCTCTACAGCAGGTTGAGGGCTGCGGGCGCAATTTCCTTTACTGATAAATTTCCTTTACAACTCTCAAGTCCTTCCTTGCACTGACTAAGTCGCAGTATTGCTATTATTACACCAACAATTGAAGAGTATTACATCTCCCATTAGACTGTGCCCACTACAGAAAGGTAAACGGAACAATTTGGTTGTTTAAATTTAGTTTTATATACGAGAGTATAGGGTTTATTGGTTTAATAAATGTATAAAGCGTTTTTGGCGTTTTATTTCATCAAAGTGTGTGTATGAGCCTACTTAAATGAAGAACTTGCAGTTACGAGGGTTATAAGAACCCTAAGGGCCTACAAGTTACGAGAACTTGTTTAAATCATTCATAAAATCTGTTAAATTAAAACAAAGTGATGTACACAACGCAGAGGGTTATAGATCACTAGAGGCCATCAGAAGACACCGGCGTGTTCATTTACGACACCACAAGTCTGTCTCGTTACAGTATTGCAGTTAAATAAAATAGAAAGAGAGGCATTCAACCATTTTATTTGTGCAATTAATTAATACAGTTCATTTTAACTAGCCTCAACTTATTCAGGGGCAAAGAGTGAGCACAGTATAAAAATATAATCTGAGAATTGTGTGTATGGGTTGTGCCTTAATTATAACTTATATTAATTTTTGTACCAAAATAATAATATTACAAACAAACAATTGATAGTAAAGCCTTTACAGTCTTTTCATAACAAACTGGCGTCTCAACGTGTTGGAAAATTTTATAATTAAAAATTACTTGCTGTCGACAACGAGAAGGCGTAAATTGCCTAAGTAATTAAAATATTTTATTCACAGCACATTTAAGTGTTAATAAGCTTATTTAAAAACCATTATTTGTGTGGGTAAGTACAAGCGCTCCGGTTTAAGTCACATGACCGATAAGCGTTCAAGAAGACAGAAGAAGAATGAAGAAGGAAAGGAAGAAGAGCACCAGGCAGAATAAACGGTGGAAATGTCAGAACCACCAACAGAAGGGCAATGGCAAGCAGCCCAGGCCAAAGAAAAACAGGTCCAAGTTTCGAGGGAAGGAGCAGACATAAGGTTAATTATGGAGGCGATGCTACAAATGGAAAAAAGGCAGAAGAGCGTGAAAGAAGGCTACAGGAAGCAATCCGGAGTGATGTATAAGAAGCAATTCGAAGTGATGCAGAAGAACGTGAAAATAGATTGAGAAACGATGCAGAGGAGCGAGAAAGAAGGGTACGAAATGATGCGGAAGCAAGAGAGAGTAGGCTACGTGACCGTACCGAAATATTGATTGTGGGCTTAAAAGAAGGCTTCGTTAGGATGCAAGTGAATAGTAGAAAAGAATTGCAAGCCGAAATCAGCACCTTACAACAAAAATTAGAAGAATTTAAGGAAACGACAAAGAATGAAATAAGGCAAGAGCAAGTGTCACAATTGGTCGACGAGAAATTAGAAAATAAAGAAGAAGAAATAGAGTGTAGGATTGAAGGAGTGGAAGTCCAGACACAAGAACAGTTAATACGCCAGCAAGAAAGGATAGACCAGGAGTTAGGGAATTTCGAAAGATAGACAGATGAACGGTGGGCTACGGTGCAAGAAGCACAAAGCCTGAATGCAAACCATATCGCGATTGTGGGCAATAGAATCTCTCGGGAGCTACAAGGGGTACAAAGATTTCAACAAGTACACGAATACTCTGCAATCGCTGCTACGCCGACGATGAGCATCGAAATGATACCGAGATTTGAAGGAAGGTACGGTGAATTGCCCATGATATTTCTGGCAAAACTAGACGATGTCATGCGAACAATACCAATGGAGTGTAGGAAGCTACAGATTATAAACATCGTAGTTTTTATTTCAGCTTTGTTGGAAAACAAAACGCTGCTTTCTTGTAAATATCCAGTTTTGTGAGGTGTCGTGTTTTTCGAACAGGTGGTGCGATTTATAAAAGGTATGTTTCAAAGTAACTATAATACACTGTGTTTAAAAATTATAGGCAAGACAAGCTGATTCCTGTCAGTTTCGACACAAACCAACAAGCCCCCGCTAGCTTAGCGGTCGGACTCTCAATACGGAGATACGTAGTTCAAACCCAGGCAGATACATTTATTTTTTCAATTAAATAAAATTCGCCGTGGAAAACGTGTTTTTTAATGCTTAATTTTGTCGCCCCAGCTGATTTATATCATCTTTTATTACCATATAGAATGCATAACAAACTTATGTTCATTTTATGTGCCGATAGTTCCGTGAAACAGTTTTGATCGACATGACACAATTTCAGACGCTTTACTTATAAAATAAAAGCCAAACATGACAATAACGATACGTTCAACTTTTGGATTCTGGCAGTTGCCCCTACAACAAATATGAATACCGACGACGAATTTTATTTAACTTTGTTGAGTAATAGTTCCATGAACCACTTTTGATCGATATAATGACACAATTTCAGACGCTTTACTTATAAAATAGAAGCCAAACATGACAATCTCGTGACAACTAGGGTTCAAATCCGACTTGGGGCCGGCGCAAAAAGCTTTTTTAAATTAAATAAATGCGAACGAGAGATAACAGCTGCGATGAGTGAGACGGAAGACTTCGGCGTGACGTAATCAAATCTAAAAATGGCCGCCGCGGATTTCGCGATTTAAAATAATTATTCACATGTGGTTAATTATCATATGTGTAAAATCAAATTTCTGTTTAATCAGGTCAATTAATTTAATCAGATTATTGACAGGTGCTCTAGTTTAGCGGTGCGGTCAAAAATAAAACATTTGAATAATTCAGCCCGTTTATTTAAATTCTAAGACAGTGCAATTCCGCTGTTGTAAATTATAATTTTAATATTAGTTTCGTTTCGACGTAGTCGTTTTTAAGTAGATTCGCATTAAATCAAGGGAGTGGAAGCGAGAAAATTAAATATACGCGAGGCAAAACATTGATATGTTTCGTTAGCACCGAATTTACCCCCCAGACTGATTTGAGCCTGCATATGTGCTAAACTGTCAAAATAGCATTTAAAATTATAATATAAACACTGCAAAAATTGCATCATTTATATAAATAAAGTCCGTTTTAAAAATAAATCGGTTGCTAATATTGTACGTTGGAGTATAAAATGCATTTTTAAAATATATTATACACGAAATTATTAGAAACTAAGGGAGAAACTAGGAGAATCAAACTGCGTTCATTTAATTGTTAAACTGGCCGCTGTAAAATTTCAGAGTGAAAGGGCATCCCGCTCACGGTCAAAAATAAAACATTTGAATAATTCAGCCCGTTTATTTAATTAAATTTAAAACAAGCACATAGACCTATAGGCCATCGACAAAAGTTTGTTTGAATTTTATAGAGGATCCAACAGCTGCAGACCAAATTTCTTGTCTGCGATACGACAGGCAACGACCTGTTTGGCCGATTGATAAAATAAAATAATTAATTCCAGCAAAACCACTTACGAAACCAGTTTTTTTAAATTATTATCAAACTTTTAAAATTATAGACGATGCAATTCCGCTGTTATAAATTACAATTTTCATGAAATATTTAGTTTAAAATATGGAATCGTGACGACTCAAGAGTGAAGTGGCATGCAGATTAACACCTTAAAATCCGTAGCGCTCCGTGACCTAGCGGCATAGATCGATGCAGCCCAAATGTGGGTACGAACGTCGCGGGTTCAAATCCGAATCGGCCAGAGATTTACCATTTGAAATTTAAATATTCACTCGAAAACCAAGATGGCCGATCCCGGGAAGGTTAAATTCAAAAAATCTGAAAAATTTCAAATTCAAATATTCGCGCGAAAATTGAAATTAAAATAGCAGCAGCGTAACTCCGGAAGCAAATTAAAAATGGCCGCCGCGTAATTTAATCAGTAGCACATATCAAAATTAATTAGCCAAATTAATTGGGTCAAATCGCGGATTTAATTAGGTCAATCCGCTGATTTAATTCGCGGATTTAATTAGGTCAATTAATTTAATCGTTTGATCGACAGGTTGCTCTAGTTTAGGTGCCCGACTACTACTATCCAATGAAGTTTGTCGGAAGTGCCATAATTAACTACATTACTTTGTTATTGTGTAGTTTCACATTTATTAATTATAGTTCTCCTTTTATGAAATGCATTGATTAAACACATATGCAAAGTTTATACAATTTAAGTCATATACAGTAATCTATTAGGCATTTTATATTGTTTATTCAAATTTAAACTACAGTTGCGGCTTTTTTTTTTGAAGACTTACATTAATTACAATATGCCACTTAGTACGATAAAAAGATGAAGTGATAAAAACATGAAATATAAATGAGCAATTAATGAAACTGCATGTGTTATGTAACGTATTAGAAAATACAAATAATAGAGAACAGAGACAAACATGTGGAGCATCTGCTAAATATATATATTTTTTATTCTGTGAATGTATTGTTAATGAAATTGACTATTTTGCAACATTTTCCGGCAATAATTCCTAAATTTCTCCACATGCCTTGATTGCAAGCGCCCATGTCTAATGTTACCGAAACAATATTTAAACCTATGTTTGTAGCATGTTCCACGATTTTGATTAAAATGTCCATGACTATTGAGCTGTTAGTGCTTTCTAACGTAAAGTAGTAAGCAGTGGCGTAACAAGACGGTTTGGCGCCGGTGTGCAAGAATAAATGATAGCCGCTGTAGACAAGAAGTTTCAGAAAAAAGAGAGGAGGGGATAATTTTTGGTCATGCAACACTTTAAATTTAAAAGAAAATTAATAAGCTCTTTTCTTAACATAAAAGGTTACTTACTGCAATATAAAACACATTTAGATGTTTTTATCTTTTATTAAATATAGCATAATAATAATAATAATAATAATAATAATAATAATCCATTATTCCCTATTGGGACATAGGGTATTCGTATATTCTCTACAGTTGTCATTTTCCTTTGCTCTTTGGCCCAGTTGTGCTATAGTCTTTCCTGTCCCTTGTTTTACAGTTCTCCTCCACGTTTTTCGCGGGCGTCCTCTGTTTCTGAAACTCTAAAGTTTCCAATCAAAACTTTTCTGCAAATTTCAGTTTTATTTTTTCGCAACGTATGCCCTAACCATCCATATTTTCTTCTCCTAATTTATATATTAATGTTCACCTGATTTGTTCGGTCCCAAAGATCTTTGTTCGAAATAATGACTGGCCACCTAACACCTATTTACAAACACCTGCAATTTCTACTTTACCAGTTCTGTAACCGTCCACGATTCCGCCCATAAAGTAGAACAGATTTTACCATTACATCAAATACTCGCAAAATATAACATGAAACATAAAAATACATAGGAAAATACAAAAACAAAAACCACGTAAAAGGAATACAAATTTAAATAATTCACAAGAAAAATAAAATATCGATGGGGCCACAATTATATATAACAGCAATGAGATAACATGAACAAGAAAATAACACATATTGCTTGAGTAAGAAAGAGATAAACATAGTAGCAAATATACGAGTTGGCTTGACGCTCACTTTAATTGTGACATATGTCAACTAATTGTGCCTACTAAAGTAATTTTGTTGTATGGTCATCTCTTTCTTACTCAAGCATTCTATTTTGTGATTCATGTTATCTTATTGCTGTTATATATAATTATGGCCCCATCCGTATATCTTTATACATGTAACTAGAACGCGCGTAGCCAGCCTACGTCTGGCTGCGTGTGGCGGCGCCACGTGCTTACGGTCAGCATGTGCGCTTACAGAAACCTGCGCTTATAGAAACCTATATAGCAAGCCCGCGTGCTGTAGTAGTATGCAGGCCTTTCATGCTGCGTGTGCCGGCGCCACTTGTGCTTACGGTCTGGACGGCCGGCGGCATCGGCTCTTATAATATAAGATTCTTCTGTACGTGTGTACGTGACTGAACTCCTCCTAAACGGCTGGACCGATTTTGATTAAAAAATTTGTGTGTGTTTGAGAGGGTCCTTGGATGGTATAGATTCACAATTGGATCCGGTAGGTGGAAGTGCAATCGGGTTCTAGGAATTTTTTTTTATAATTTTTTGACGAATTTCTTTTTTTAATTTTTTAAGATTTCTCGCATATCAGAACATATAACTCTAAAATTTCACCCCCCTCCCACCACCCTCCAATATTTTTTAAAATGAAAAAGAACGAAAAAACGTTTGCTAAACCCGCCAATAGCAGGCAAACCAACGTTCGGGCAGGACAATGTCTGTCGGGTCCGCTACCCGTTAGGGGGTGAAATGGGGCAAATAAGCCTAAAAATCGATATGGATGTCGTTATTGCGGTTTTTTGCGACGTTGATTGCGAAAACGGCATTTATTTTTAAGTCCAAGACGATGGACATGACATAAAATTAAAACTCTATAGTGGTGAAAAGGGGTTTCAGAGACAAATTATTTTTGGGGGCCGTTTGCCGGGCCAGCTAGTAGATATATAAATATGTAGGTAGGTATAGCACTTTAATTAAACTCTCTTTTGCGACACTTTGCTAAAGCTATTAAATCTATCAGTGCATTAAAACCAAGAGTACTGGCTCTTACTTTCCCGATACTCGTATTTGGCCCATCTTACTTAGCAAAAAGTTTTTAATAATTTTTAATTTAGAAAAAGATCTCTCAGCGGAGGCTGTAGTGACGGGATGTAAAAAGTAGGATATAAGCTGTATGCAAATATGGAAAGCTAGCCAATGATGTGTGATTAGACAGACATTTTTCTCCCACTTCCTTCACTGATAAGCAATATTTAATGCTAGTTGTATACGAAGATCGAAATTGTACAATTTGCGTTAGTAAGCCGTCATCGAGATCAGTTTCATACGTAGTTTGAAGTAATTTGGCACTCTCTATGACCTCTGCATCTGAGGCAATCGTCAGAAATCTAAGAATCACAAACACACACTAGAGCTGGAACTTCTAATCTACTCAAAAGGAGAAAAGCCTGCGCACTCAAAAGAGTCCAGTGGCGCTCACGTATCATAGTCTGTTGCCGCTTTGAACCTCTATTCTAGGAAAACTTTTATTTTCACAAAAATCTCCGCTACCGCGGCGCCTATATACATTCGGCGCGGAGGTTCTTTGCACCCCCTGCACATATGATAGTTACGCCACTGGTAGTAAGCCACCATTCGCTTCCATTTAGTTGTGATACCACCTACAAATAATAAAACAGTGAATATTAAAAACCTAAGATTGTTCTAATATTTTATTAACCTAACACGAAAACTAAAGCTTTAGAAGCTGAACGATTGTCCTGATTTGGCAACATTACACCTCCCGTCAAAGAATTCGTGGCAAAAGTCCATACTCCTTCTTATTTCTATTTCATCTAAAGCAGCCAGTCTTGTGTTATAGTTTGTAATTTTAATCTTTAATAAAGTAAAGACATAATTATGTTAAAATGCCATGTTGAAAGTTTAAATGCTGCACTAGCTAAGTAAACACCATTTTCAGAACGATTCTTGCAACCCTGGACAGAGCAATCAGTCATGCTAAAACGAAATTATTGAAAATAGGTCAACGGAAAAAGAAAATTGAAAAATTACATGATTAACAAATTTCGCCACTTATTTTACAAATTAATTACAAACTGCGTGTTTTTGCTAACTTTGACAAGTTTAATGTCAGTTGTATGTCACCAATTGCAAACAATCAAAAACCTGTCGACTACTTCTAAATCGTATCTAGATCTATTGTAGGTACATGTATAGTGATTCAACCAATCAAATGATATTCCTGCATTTCCCGTACTCTTATCTATTTATTAATATACGTACTCTACAGGGTGTTTGTAGAGCGCTAGACAGCTCGTATCTTCGTTAATAATAGAGATATCGAAAATAGCTTGCTTTTGTTTTAAATGCTAGTGCACAATCTACAAATTGACGTAAACCAATTAAGCCATGGCCTCCTATTTTTACGTAGTGATACACAACTTTGGTTTTTTAAATTGAACGCCTTGTATATTTTTAGATATTTGAAATCAGCACTGAAAGTGCTTTATGATAGCATTCTTAAATTTAAATTTTGGAACTTATTATTTTTCAAAATAAAAAAAAAAGTTTAGCCAAAGTGGGCCATGAATTACGCAAAATCACGAACAATCGAACAAGAAATGTTTAGGAACCAAACATAAATTTTAATCTTTTTAATTTAATTAGGCGTGTATTTCACAAACATATATTGCATACGGAAAATGCTTAACAAAGCGTCAGCAGTAATGTAATCAGTGCTCGAATGACCCGGTGAACAGCCTGCAATTCTGCACTCTGCAAGTTTGTTTATTATGAAATTAGACACGCACATAGAAATAGGAGTTGAACTAGGGCAAATATTAAACTTTGTAAGCTAAGTCAGTATTTTTATGTATATAAATAGGAAAGAACTAGTCATTAAATTAATACAGCTTGAAATCTTGTTTCACTGTGTTCACGCTGCCCAACGGACCCCAGGTCTTTTGCTACATCATCTCGTGTGAGACCGCACGAGACCGTTGGTTTGCACCCTTTTTAATTCCTGCACCCCTAAGACATATCCTGTAATTTGTCCAAAATAAATTCATACAGTCCATTACAAGGTCCACCCTGAACATTTTGGTCCTTCGATCCTTTAAAAGTTCCAGCCCCTAACATTTGATCCTTCAAACCTTTAAGCGATCCAGCCCCTAGCATTTGGTCCATTAATCCCTTAAAACGTGCCAGCCCTCTACGATCAAGACAGTTACCATGGCGCAGCGACGGGTAATTTTCAAAACCCAAGAAGAGTTAGCAGAAACCATTCGCAGGAAGGTTATTAATGTGAAGAAAGACGGCCCATCAAGAAAAAATGCAGCATACATCATCGTCCGAAAATCCACCCTACAACAACTTTGGGAAGAATTTGAGGCCAACCACTCAGTCCTGGCGAAGGAAGTCGAGGAAGAACACCCTTATTTTAAAAACAAATTTTTTCAGCAAACCAAAGACGTTTACAACGAAGGGGTTGCTCTTTTCGACAAGTACGAAGAAAATCTAGCCACACTAGGAGATAGCTCACAGCAGCCAGCTGGACCAAAAGAGGACACGACCGCACGTGCTGACAAGGAGGGACAGAGCCGAATAAGAAGGCTACAGATCAAGGTAAATTCACTCCAAAGCGACATTCAGGAAGTCTGTAATAGGTTGAATGAGGAATGCAGTAAAAGGTATTACGAATACAACATTAAGAATATCAAGGATGATTGGGATGACATCAGAGCTCTAAACCAGGAGATATTATCCCACGGTAGCTACGACGACAAGGAGTTCTACAAGACCAAGAAGATGGTCAACGAAATAATTGTGCTCCTGTACCAGCACATCCAGAATGAAGAGTGCAAAGTGTCAAAACAGCCATGCGAATATAGTGTTACCTGCTCTCAAAATTCCAGTTTTTGAAGGGACCTACGAAGCATGGCCTAGCTTTCATGACATTTTCCGAAGAATTGTTCATGAAAACCCACGACTAAGTAAGGCGGAAAAAATGCAGTACTTGAAGTCGCAGTTACGAGGGGAAGCCAGCAAGTTAGTGCAACACCTGGAGGCAACTGAAGCCAATTACGAGTTTGCATGGTTCATTATAAGGAACAGATACGACAACACCAGGAAGTATTTGGATGACATATTCAAGCAGGCAACCCTGTCGAACGAATCTGCAGAGGGGATCAAGAAACTCCATGACACGACTGCAGAATGCCTAAGAGCAATTGAGAACTTAGGATTTGAAACGGCCACATAGGGGCCTATTATGTGCCATATAGTGACACGAAAATTGGACAAGGAAACCAATAGACTATATGAGCAGTCGGCACCACGAGAGGTGCAAAAATTCTAGCAGCTACTGAATTTCCTAGAAACAAGATTTCAGTCGCTGGAAGCTGTACAAAGACGGAACAAACCCGAACCCAGAAAACAAGGAATTGGGAAACCATAGGAAAGTAACCAGGATCGGTGGGCAGTGAAGACGTACCACACTGCTGACGTAACGTGCTTCCACTGCGGAGGATCACACAGCATTAAATCATGCCCAAAATTCAGCAACCTAAATGTATCCGAACGTTGGGACTTCAAAAAGAATAAAAAATTATGTTCAAACTGCTTCAAGCCTACAGGAAAATATAACTCCAGACACTTTTGTCCAGGGAAATGCAAGGTATGTAATAAAAGACATCATTGGCTTTTGCACGAAGATTTTAACAAACAACAGCAACAGCAGCCTCCCAAGACCACAACGGCAATTTCCAGTGCGACAGCAACCAATAAGAACGGAAACATTGTTGCAAGCCTAGTAGGAAGACAGCATCGCAACGTTTTGCTTGCAACTGCCCTAATTAAGGTCCAGTCATCCTCAGGGAGTTTGGAGTAATTCAGAGCCCTGATAGACTCCGGATCACAGGCATCATTCATCACAGGAGATGCAGCTCAAACGCTGGGTCTACCAGAAGAAAAGGGGAGAGTGCACATTTCTGGATTAGGCAAGAAAGGAGCAGGTACAGCCCGAGGACGATTAACTGTAAACCTACGTCCACGATTTCCAAGCAACTACACAACCACATGTGAGATGCTGATACTGCCACAGTTAACCAAGTCACTTCCAGAAAAACCAGTCGAAAACTATCAACTTCAGGACTGTAAGAATATGGTGTTTTGCTGATCCACTATTTCAGAAACCTGGACCAATAGACGTTATCCTAGGAGCAGACATCTACAAGGAAATCATTGTGGAAGGAGTACGAAAATTCAACGGAAGCCTGTTAGCGCAAAACACGGAACTTGGATGGATCATCACGGGGAATGCAACAGCACCATCAGAAGAAAGGAAAATTCTTAGCATAGTCGCATGTGCTGCAGAAGATGAACAACTCACAAAATTTTGGGAAATTGAAGAAGTTGTGCCAGAAAATATTATGTCCAACGAAGACAAGGAATGCGAAGAATTCTACAACTGCAACCACCAGAGAAATGCTGATGGTACATATACAGTGAAAATTCCGTTCAAGGAACCAATAGAAAAGCTTGGGGATTCGAGAAAAAAGGCAATCGCACGGTTCATTCAACTGGAGAAACGGTTAGAAGAAGATAAAGTTCTAGGTAAAGAATACAAAACCTTCATGAAGGAATACTTAGAACTGGGACACATGAAACGCGTTCAACCAGGAGCCAGTATACGAAAAACCTACTTTATCCCTCATCAAGCAGTAGTAAGGGAAGACAGCACAACCACGAAATTAAGGGTAGTCTATGATGATTCCTCGAAGACCACTACTGGAATTAGCTTAAACCAGCTAATAACTGCTGGACCAAGACTACAACAAGATTTGAAGCATATCCTGCTGAGGTGGAGAAAACACAAGTTTGTTTTTTCGGCAGATATTGAAAAGATGTATCGTCAGATTAATATAGCCGAAGACGATCAGGACCTCCAAAGGATAGTATGGCGGTTTTTTCCAGACGAACCTATTCAAGAATTTAAACTCACCACTGTAACTTATGGAACAACAGCAGCACCATACCTGGCAATCCGTACCCTTTTGCAGCTAGCCGAGGATGAAAGACAAATGTACCCAATGGCTGCAGAAGTAGCAACCAAGGACTTCTACGTGGATGATTTAATGTCAAGAACTGACTCCATAGAAGAAGCAAGGCATCTCCAAGTAAGTCTAATCAATATGTTAAAAATGGAGGGTTTGCCCTCAGAAAATGGGCAAGCAACAGCGCAGCTCTTGTTGAAGAATTGCCAGATAACTTACAGGACAAGAACTTACTCGAGATCGACGAAGGAGAAACAAGGAAAACCTTGGGAGTACACTGGAGTCCAAAGGCAGACGAATTTAAGTTTCGAGTCAGTCTTCGAGCTGATGCAAATCCTACAAAGAGGGTAATCTTGTCAGAAATATCCCGCTTGTTTGACCCATTAGGGTGGTTAGCGCCAATTGTAATAAAAGCCAAATTAATAATTCAACGACTTTGGTTACAACAGCAATCATGGGATCAACCAGTGGCCACAGAAATAATGAAGGAGTGGAAGCAGTTTCAAGAAGAGTTACCATTGGTTGAAGGCATATCCATTCCAAGATGGTTAGGGTACCACAGCAGCATCCGGGAAATGGAGCTGCATGCATTCTGTGATGCGTCGGAAAAAGCTTACGGTGCTGTAATTTACAGCAGGGTAATGTCTCAAGACGGACGCATTCAAGTAAGTCTATTGACAGCCAAGTCAAAGGTTGCACCTATAAAGATGAAGAAAACGTTGCCAAGGCTGGAGTTATGTGCAGCATCGTTAGCAGCAAAAATGTTGAAGGAAGCTATTAGTGCACTGGACATCCCCAGCATCTCCATCTTTGCGTGGTCAGATTCCATGATAACCTTATCCTGGATAAGAGCAGGCCCGGAGAAATGGAAAACATTTGTTGCAAACAGGGTAACAGAAATATTAGAAGTAACCCCCAGCGGAAATTGGCATCATGTGCGCTCAGAGGACAATCCAGCAGACGCTGTATCCCGAGGGCTCACTCCTGTCAAACTACAGCATCATATATTGTGGTGGAACGGCCCGCAATGATTACGAACTAATCCTTTGCCACTTACGGAAACAACTATTCCCATAACAGCTACAGAAAAGGCAAAAATTCACCAAGTCCAAGCGTTTATCGCATCAAAAGAAGAATTGGACATCTTATCCAAATATTCGTCACTGCAGAAGTTACTGCGGGTCACTGCATACTGTAACAGGTTTGCTCAAAAATGCAGAAGACAACCGTTTCCGACCGAATACCCTATGGCAGCAGAACTCAACAATTGCCTCATTCAAATCATCCGTATAGTGCAAGCACGCAGCTGGGCAACAGAGATTCAAACCTTGAAGAAAAACATCTCGGTTACGCAAAAAGTTCCTTGGCACCATTACGACCATTCATCGATGATGAAGGAACTCTTAGGTGGGAGGACGACTTCAAAATTCAATGTTTGCATATAATGAGAAACATTCTATTCTCATTCCCCATAATAGTCATCTAGCCCACCTAATAGTGAGAGACGTCCATCAGAAACTGCTACATGGCGGAAGTCAAGCTACAGCAGCATACATCCGTAGAAAATTCTGGATCATCAATGTGAAGAAAATAATACGCAAAGAAATTCACACCGGTATGAAATGTTTTGCATTCAGAAGACAACCGTTGCAGCAACTCATGGGAAATTTACCTGAGCCTAGAGTAACGCCGTCCCTGCCATTTTCTCACACTGGACTGGATTATGCAGGGCCGATACAGATCAGAACCGCAAAAGGAAGAGGGAATAAGTCATACAAAGGATATATTGTCATCTTTGTATGTTTGGCTACCAAAGCAGTTCATTTGGAGGCTATCAGTGATCTAACAACAAACGCCTTTTTGGCAGCCTTCAGAAGATTTACATCCAGAAGAGGAACATGCCTTCATATCTATAGCGATAACGGAACCACATTTGTAGGAGCAAATAGAGTTCCGCAGAAGGACTTCAAGAAAACTCTAGGAGACTCTAGCGTTCAAGAAAAACTTACTCAAGAAGGAATCCAGTAGCACTTTATTCCACCGGCAGCTCCCCACTTCGGAGGAATCTGGGAAGCAGCGGTGAAGTCAACAAAGTATCACATGAAAAGGATTGTAGGGAACAGTACCCTCACGTTTGAAGAGCTATCGACCCTCCTGTACCAAATAGAGGCATGTCTCAATTTGAGACCACTTTGTCCATTAACCACAGATCCTAACGATGTGGTAGCGTTGACCCCTGGCCATTTTCTAATTGGAAGGGAACTTATAACACCAAATGAGCCACCATTAGAAGTACATTCAGAAACACTGACAAGATGGAAACTACTTCAAAAGTTGAAAAACGACTTTTGGAAAATATGGTCTAAGGAATACCTATCTGGGTTACAACGCAGAACGAAATGGACTTCGAAGGAAGAAAATTTGCAAGTAGGGGATCTAGTGTTACAAAAGGATGAAAACAGTCCTCCCAATCGATGGCCTTTAGCAAGAGTGACAGAAGTGCATCCAGGTACAGATGGCATTGTCAGAGTTGCAACTGTTAAGACAAAGGGAGACACAATTCTCAAGCGTCCTATTACCAAGCTCGTTCCGTTACCAAGACAGGAGGCAGAGAAAGGAAGAAGAAAGCAAAGCAGGGGTAGTGGAGTGTCAACAGTAACAAAAACTATAACACTCTTACTTACGTTATGCACCATAGTTTCGGCAACCAATGGGTCGTATACAGTAAAGTATCCGTCACCTGGCCTATTCATTGAAGAACTTGGCCACGCAAAACTCTCGAGGGGAAACTTCAGGATCGAAGTAGCAGTGAACATCTCCAGCATCCAAGTGGATGAAGAAGATATAAACAAGACAATCCAACAAATGGATACCTTATGCGACAAGGCACTGGTATTATCTGCAGAATCCCATTGCAAGGAATTAAATCATCACCTGAGAGAGCAGCACAGACAGATCATCTGGAATATGAGAAGCATTTATAGTCAAGATGTCAGAACCAAGCGAGGATTATTAGGGCAGCTACTAACCTTCCAGCAAACCTAGAGATTCTTACTACACCAACGCACAAGATGGAAGTTAGCATCAACAATGAATCAATCGAGATCTTCAGTTATTTTCACATAACTGAGAAGCGGGAATACAACTTAATAAAACCAACTCCAATTCCAGTAAAGAAGGGAAATGGAACCTACGCATCGCTGAACTTGCCAATGGAGTTCTTAGCTATCAACTACAACGAACAAACCTATTTTGAAATCCAAGAGGACAAGTTAAAGGAGATCGAGCCAATAGGAAAACATCTTTACCTATGCAGGCCATCCGCAGTTCGAAGTATTGAAGACAATCCTAATTGCATCATTGACGAGATCTATCAGCGATTGAACAAGATCAAATGTTTGGTCCATCAGTTTATAGTTAAGACACTGGTATGGAAGAAACTGTACGCCGCCAATACATGGTTATTTATTCCAAATCAACCCACAACAGCAGCAGTACAATGCAGCGGGAATCGAGAAGATGTGAAGATTCAAGATGTTGGCATAATCCAAATATCCCAGATTGTACTATATACACAAAACCGACTATTTTGCATACTCAGCTATTCACCACTATTCCTGTCGTAGCTGGGTTCCACAAACCAATGCAAGTACTTATTAACACGACTTTGCAGAATTCAAGCAGCCACCCTCAATTGCAAATGGAGGAACCTGTGTTGCTACCGTCCGATTATTTTCAACGCCTACAAGAAGAAGAAGATGAGTTGCAGTTACATCAGGACTATCGATTTTGGCACCATCGACATACCATCATGGTGAACACCGGTACTACAATCTGTATTTTAGTATCAGGTTGTATCATCTGGACCTTATGGAAATACTGGAGAAAGAACAGGAGACCGCAGCCACGGCCAAAATCAGACCCGTCGGAAGGCTTCAGGTTACAACCACTGCCACCAGACGAGGAAGATGAAGAGACATCGTCGCTCGGCAGAATGTTTAGGAACCAAACATAAATTTTAATCCTTTTAATTTAATTAGGCGTGTATTTCACAAACATATATTGCATACGGAAAATGCTTAACAAAGCGTCAGCAGTAATGTAATCAGTGCTCGAATGACCCGGTGAACAGCCTGCAATTCTGCACTCTGCAAGTTTGTTTATTATGAAATTAGACACGCACGTAGAAATAGGAGTTGAACTAGGGCAAATATTAAATTTTGTAAGCTAAGTCAGTATATTTATGTATATAAATAGGAAAGAACTAGTCATTAAATTAATACAGCTTGAAATCTTGTTTCACTGTGTTCACGCTGCCCAACGGACCCCAGATCTTTTGCTACATTATTTCGTGTGAGACCGCACGAGACCGTTGGTTTGCACCCTTTTTAATTCCTGCACCCCTAAGACATATCCTGTAATTTGTCCAAAATAAATTCATACAGTCCATTACAAGCTCCACCCTGAACAAGAAATGCAAAACAAACTCCACTTGCTTCTAAAAATTTCTCATGGCCGAATTATAGCACCAAACGTACTAAAACAATTGAAAACTATGTTTTTTCAATGAAATAATATGAGTTTCATTCAACAGTTGAAAACTACAATAAAAGGGCTTTCCAACGGTGTACCATATTCGCCATTTCGTTTAGAATTAGCTTTTAAAAATAAAAAATACGTAAAACAATTTAAAAATAAATGTTCTGGTTAATGCAACTCATATTATTCCATTTAAAATACATAGTTTTCAATTGTTTTAGTACGTTTGGCGCTATAATTCGGTCAAGAGTAGAGACCCTGTATAAAAAGGATATTATACAGGGTCTCTAGTCAGGAGAAACTTTTAGAAGCAAGTGAAGTTGGTTTTGCACAATGTTGCCAACACTCCCGATATTTCGGTAGATCTACCGATTTAACCTAAAATCTACGGATCTACCGAAACGATCCTTATTTCTACCGAATTTTTGTTACACCGGCACCGTATAATTATAAGTAAAATTTTCCTTAAATCGAAAAAAAAAACATCAGCAACTCTTTATTTATATACAATATTCAGAACAATTTATATTTTAGGGGAATTTACAAAGAGATTCATAAATTAATCCGTAATGATCAGCACGTGCCGCCACAGGAAGTTCGATTAATCATATCCTAAATTTACGAGTATTATTATTTTACATACACGTGCTTGGATTCTAGCTTTCTGTGCTAAACGCTGACGTGTTATTTTATATTTGTAAATTTGTAAGCTTCAGTTCACGAGAAAATGGTTACATAAACCCAAAAAGTTAATTAGTAAATAATCTTGTCGTTGCCTATATTTTATAGTCTAATGGATTTTTCAGTAATGTGGTTCACTAATAACTATTCTTTTAAATGTTTTGTTTTTGTATATACAACAAAAATGCTTACATGTATTGTATATTGTGGCACTCATAAAACGTTTTCGATTGAGTATGCAATAAAAGAAAATTATAAAATAAGCGCACAACATACATAATAACAACACTAACATTATGGTATTATAAAAAACTGCTTGCTATTTTTTTTATATTGGAGAACTTTTAAGAACTTTAATTTGTTCGAAAAATAGGCTTTCAAGTACAACAATTGGTGGTTTATTATATACAAAAAGGTATATAGGGCAGGGCAAGTGTTGCGATTTTGCTGTTGATAAGAATATCCTTACAGAAAATGACTAAACAAATGTATTCTGTAAGCAGCGACAAAGATAATAGTAGCAAAAGTGAATAGAATTGGAACAATTATATATTTTTATAGTTATATATAGGTATTTTATACGTAAACATTTAAAATATTTTTCATGTATTGTATATTATTGTATATACTTGCATATATTTATTTCTAGTTAATAGTGTTTTAAGTAAATTAGTGTAGTTTTCCATAGTTATTAATAAAAAAATGGGTTTTTCGTCTTGATTTTATTTAATTAAATAAACAGTGAAATATAAATATATGTGAATTTTTAAATGCTGGTTTACTGAAACTTGGCTATTGCAAAAATGTAAGTAGGTGCTACAAAACACATTTTATTATGTTTACCGAAAATTTGTTGGATTTACCGACATTTAGCGCAAAAAGCTAACGTTCGCCTAAAAAATGAGATGGAAACACTGGTTTTGCATTTCTTGTTCAATTGTTAGTGATTTTGCATAATTCATGGCCTACTTTGGCTAAACACTTTTTTTTTATTTTGAAAAGTAATAAGTTCCTAAATTTAAATTTAAGAATCCTATCATAAAGCAACTTTAGCGCGGATTCCTAATATCTAACAATGTACAGGGTGTTCCATTTAAAAAATCAAAGTCGTGTATCACTGAGCACAAATAGGAGGCCATGGCTTAAATTGGTGTACGTAAATTTGTAGACTGTGCACTGGCATTTAAAACAAAAACAAAGTTTTTTTCGATATATCTATTATTAATGAAGTTATGAGCTGTATAGCGATCTACAAACACCCTGTATACTGTACCCTTACTTCTGAGTAAGAGACTGAGGTATTTATTTTCTTTCTTGTCTGTGGTTTTATCCAGTTTATATTAGGTATTGTTCTGTGGTTTTATCAGTTTCACCAACCTTGAATTTTTTATTAGTTCATTCTTCAGTAGGCTTTAACGTAAATGAGGTTAGGTTCTTTTATATTTCATCATTTGTTGAAGTAGTTGCATGCCGGTGGCATTATTTAATTAATAAAGAAGTTCAAGATAATAATTGTTTGCTTTTAATTTGTACGTTTCACACCTATCATGGGAGAAGATATTATTTCCGAATATAACAAAAAAGCCGATTCTGCTGTAAGTATTCAAAATTCGTTCATACACAAATTATTTAACATTTCACAATACAGGAGTTGGAGATTAAGAGAATAGCAGGTCAAATCGCAAATTTATCCAGCTGTCTCGCTAATAAATCAGTATATCCTAGCGAGTCGCCAGAAGTGAGCAAATTAATTTCGGAGAACACAAAACTGAAACATCGCCTTGCAATATTGAATCGAGTAAGTACATACTCTGTTCAAGTGGCGGTTAATGAAGTTATTATTCAAGGCCATAGCTGCGGAATCTGCAAAATCAAAATCAAAAATTAGCAATTCAAACACAATGGAAAATATCCAGATTGTGCTGTATGACCTATTTTCATCGGCGATTATCACTGCATTTCCTGATCTGCCCGATCCCCCTATCGTCATAGCGCTCTCAGGCAGCAACGCCAAATTTGGCGATTACCAGTGCAACTCTGCTCTGCAAATAGCAAATATGTATAAACAAATGGGTATAATTTCGGAGTTGTAATTCAAAAGCCCCCTGTAATTCTTATCGTTGCAGGGAAAAAGTTCTCTCCAAGGGATATTGCCAACAAAATTGTACCTGAAGTTGCCCCCTCGGAAGTGGTCGAGAAATTGGAAGTAGCTGGAGCAGGATTTATAAATATTTTTCTTAACAAATCCTATGCTGTGCAGAAGCTTTCGATGGTTTTGAAAAATGGGGTCCAAGCACCCGCTTGTGAAAAGAAACGAGTTCTGGTTGATTTCTCCGCGCCGAATATTGCCAAGGAAATGCACGTTGGACACCTAAGGTAAAATAATAATGTTGATGAATACAGGAAACTTAGTTTTTCCTAAAAATG
The DNA here is from genome assembly GCA_940337035.1 of Agriotes lineatus. NCBI lineage: Eukaryota > Metazoa > Arthropoda > Insecta > Coleoptera > Elateridae > Agriotes > Agriotes lineatus. Next base: position 100,953,635 of record OW679197.1, read on the forward strand.
ATTAAAGAGTGTTCAGGTATGTACCCTTTTTTAATTATCCTGAAAAGACTGCATGATCCCTTTGTTTCGCTGACATTGCATCGTTGCACAGAATTTCATAGTATTGCGAGATTTAACAAAATTCAGTAGAAGAAAATATACTGGCTCTTTGGAATAAAAGCAGTTTCATGTATGGAGGATTTTATGTTGATTGAAAACATCTCAATCTTCAAATATGGGTGTTTAACCCTTAAGTACTAACGTTACGTACGGAAATGTTCGATGCGCGTGTTATATTTCCCCCTCCAGTTAAGATTTATGGTTGATCCTTCATCTAATTTCAAACTACCTAAAAATAACTCAGTTTTTAAAATTTCACTGCGGTGGGATGTTTTGTGCGGAAGTTATTTATATTTAAAAATAAATTCCGTCTCAGAGACGTCACGTTAGTTTGTATGCTACTATTTTTGCATGATGGATCAAAAACCATCTTGCTCAAATACGGTTAGATCAACAGACAGTTGCTTGAGCAGCAAGTGTTCCAGTAGTATAATGAATTAGACAGTGAGAACAGTAACGGAGAACCTAATATTGATGAAAATTCTGCTATACATAGTGACCCTAATGTGTTCATCTTGCACTAATTCTGTATAGTTTTAGGGTGGTGTGAAATTTTATACATATTTTTTTCTCACTTTTTTTTTAGTTAAGTTGTGTTAGAATACTGTCTGTTGAAATATGTTTGCTGATAATAAAAAAAAAATATTGAAAATTGCCTTTCTCTGTATTTAAGTTAACATCTACAAATTTACACACGGTTTCTTATTTGATTCTGTAAATACTAATATTTTTATGAATTTATATTTTTTATGTGATTAAAATATGCTTGATACATCATTGCATAGTACCCCCCCCCCCCTACTTTGTTTAAAAAAAAATTAGTAATAAATTCATAAATAACTATATGCCCGTCTCTGAGACATCATGTTAGTACTAATGCACCACAACAGACACGTTAGTACTTGAAGGTTAAAACAGAATATCTCCATAAATCAAAGGGTTGAGACAGTGATAGGTACTGCAGGAGATATGCCTTTTGACAATTTGTTTTCAAAATTCCTTTCGAGGACGTTCTTTACTGATTTCAAGAGGTGTTACCTTAATTTAAATTTTTCTCAAAATCGCAATATGAATAGTTATGTGTGTTAATTGTATGGCATTGTCTAACGGAACTAAAAGTCACAGAAAAACTAATAAATTTTGTAAAAAGTATTTATGAAAATCAGAGCTGGGCAGTACTTGTATTTGTAAATACTTTTTTTTATGTAAATACTTTGTAGTATTTAATTAGAAGGTATTTAAATACTTTTTAATGGGCTGTATTTGTATTTGTATGTGCAAATACTTTGCAAAGTATTTAGTATTTAAATACTTTTAGGCTATTTAAATATTTTTTGAAGAAATAAAGGTAATTAAATACCTTTGAGAGTATTTAACTACTTTTATTTCTTAAAAATATATATTTCTAACTAGTAAATACTATTTGCATAATTTTAAATGTCTTTTAGGTCATCATTTGAGCTATTCTGGCTAGTGATCGGCCGATACCGATATAAATATCGGTGTATCGGCAATATCGGCAAATTTTGCCGATAATCGGTATCGGCGAAATTTTGCCGATATATATCGGCAAATTTAAGATCAACCATTTTATTAATTATTTGTATGTAAAAACTTATTTTCGCTATTTTCTCCCATCGTATTTTTATTTGAATCCTAAAAGATTATAATAACGCACGACACAATCGTTATCTGAGCCGCAACTGCAGCAGCACTGTGCACTGGCGCAAACAATGAAACAATACACTTTCTGTAAAACGGGTAATCACCACGACACTGTCGGGGAACTACCGAAATTGGTTCATGTCACGTCCGCATCGATGCGGAGTTGACAATTTTTACTTATATCAACGTGTATTAAATAATTACAGACCTTTTAAAAATGTAGTGCCGATACCGATATTATATCGGTATCGGCAACTAAAATATCGGTATCGGCCGATTATCGGTATCGGCAAAAAAAATCCGTATCGGCCGATCACTAATTCTGGCATTATTAGGCATTACACGTTAGAATTCACACTATGAGTCCGTAATCCAAATTTAAAAATAAAATTCTTATAAATTTTAGCAAAAAAAATACTGGTTTTAGCATTAGATATTCTGAAAGGAAAAGCTAATTAATATATATTATGGATTTGTGATTCCAGTATGAAAATTTATCTGGGAAAACTAAAAACAGAAAATCTCAAGTATTTTTCTTTCTCTAATATAAAAAATGTAACCTCAGGTGCTAGATTTGAATGACAACTTTGTATTTGAACTGAAAAATGTAAATTGATCTTCAAATTTGTTATTAGCCGAAGGCCTACAACTTATGGCAAAGATGTAAAGATGTATATGAAAACGAAAAATAAAAAAAAAGCTTTTATATTGTTTTAAAATTATATTTGTTTAACTAACTTTGTTTTACTTTTTTGTTAATATTCAATATAAGTAATTTTATCAAAAAAGTATTTTCTGTATTTTAAGATTTTTAGCCGAAATAGTTAGAAAAGAACATCTAAACTATGCATTCACCACAAACCAATATATATCTATCTTTTGGGTAAAATAATGCATATAAAATAGCTCTTAAGGTATGTCATCTGTACTACTTGGCTTACTACAATTTTTACAAGTATTCGAATGAAAGGAAATTATGAACTTTAAATTTAGTTTTGAAAAATTTTTAAACTGCTAAAAAGATTATAAATGCTGCTTTACTATTTAAATACTTCACAAGTCTTTTAACATTTGAGTGATATCTAAAAACTAAAAATAATTTTAAAATACTTAAATGCTTTTAAAATATTCAAATATTTTCAAAGTATTTAATTACTTTAATTATTAAATATAGGTATTTATTATTTAACTACTTTTTGGTCATAAAAAGTATTTAGTATTTAAATATGTATATTCGATTTTCATCAAGTATTTAGTATTACTTACTTACTTACTTAATCCTTCCTCTTCATACCCATTGGGTGTCGAGGGGTAATTAAATACTTTTTAAAAGTATTTTGTCCAGCTCTGATGAAAATGTATATGGAATAATCCAAATAGAGGGGAAACGATCAAGAACTTTCGAGATGAAAAAAGGCATTAAACAAGGTGATAGCATGAGCCCCCTGCTCTTCATTATTGTGATGGGCAGGCTGCTAAAGACACCAAAGAAAATGGTAGAATATAAAAACCTTAACCCAATACTAATAGATAATCTTCTTTACGCGGATGATATAGTGCTAATAGTGGATACGCACAAAAAAGCACAGAAGCAAATGGATATACAGGGTTCGGCAACGAAGCGGTGGTGGAAGGTATTTCTAAAACTATGAGCGTTACACGAATATTGTGTATATAAAATATCAAAAGAAAGCTCATTAAAAGGGCGTTTCAAAAATTCAAAAATATACCATTTGAAAAAAAAATCGCAATTATTAAATTTGCAAATGTTGAGCACCCTGTATAGCATTAATACCAAATCCATCATTTTACACTTGAAAGGTAGTTCACGAAAATCGTAATTTTTTTGGTAGCGTTCATTCATTTGTTTTCTGTTGCTTACAGCAGCCGCCTGAAGTTCAGCATGTTTTTGCATAAAATCGTTAATCTCTCCAAAACAGTTGACGTTAGACCTTTACAACTATATAAAAATTATGAGTATTTCAATACAAAACTTTTAAGCTACCCAAATATAGGGCATTCCATTTAAAAAAAAGTAAGTTTGATTTGTCACACTTTTGAGACACCCTGTATAATAGTTCTACTATTTTAGTAACGTACAATTTTTATATACACAATATTCATGTAACTCTCATAGATTTAGAAACATCTTCCACCCCCGCTTCGTTGCCGGGCCCTGTATAGACAACTGAGATCGAAAAACTAAAAATGGAGATAAACGCAAATAAAACAAAAGTTTTGTTAATAAATGGAGAAACTGAAGATAATGAAACAATAAGCATAACATGTAAAGAAAACAGAATAGAAGAAGTACCAAATTTTAACTACCATGGCAGCATACTAACGGAAGATGGAAAAATAGATGTAGAGATAATAAACCGAAAAAGAAAAACAAGCAATCTATACTATGCCCTAAATAGAACGATAAAGAAAATCGGACCTTAAAACAAAAACAAAACTTCACATAATATACAAAGAAGGAGTAATTCCGACAATATTATATGCGAGCGAATGCTGGCCATTACAAAATAAATTAACAGCAGCAGAAATGCAACAATTCAAAGGAATAGTGGGGAAGACGAAAATGGAAAGGATCCGAAATGAAAAAATTAGAAAAGATTTGAAACAGAAGTCAATAAACGGGGTAGTAGGCGTAAAGCAACTGAAATGGATTTGACATATCCACAGAATGGATGAAGACAGAACAGTGAAGAAACTAATACAGGCGAGAGGAATAGATAAGAGAAGAACAGGAAGACCGAGCAAAACTGGATGGGCAGAATAGAAGAGCTGTGGGGGGGGGGGGGGGGGGCAATACAATGGAGGAAATGATAAGGATCGCAGAGGGCAGGAAAGAATGAAAGAAATGGGTGGAATCCACATCCGACGCCCACTAAAAGAGCAAAAGGATATAAAAAAAGATAGAAAAATTTGTGTTAATTCGATCACTACACCTAAAGTGGCTCCATCAAAAGATGCTCTGGTTATAGTACTCCCAGTTCTCTTTCGTGAATTAAAGTTTTGTTCACAATTTTCAATATGGGATGATACTGTTTTGTTCTTTCAGCACATTTGCATTTTGTTTGCTTTATTTTTTTAATAAAACCCTATTATGGTTATTTCCTCTTTTACTCTGTTAGTGACAAAAACAGCTTTATCAAAACTGCAGGATAATGATAACGTCACTCTCCATAGACATCACCTTCAAAAATGTTGCCAGGTAATAATATCAGGAATAAAACAATTTTCCTTTAATAGAATGGCTCCTGGCAATGTTTCTGGAATTTAGTAGTTCTCGTGGTGCTAGTGTTTTTCAATATTCATAAAATTTGACGTTTTTCACCTATAATTCAGTTGATAGTTTATACCCAAGTGAACTATAGTCTGTTTTTTTCTTTATGATTCAGAGCAGGCTTTGCTTTTGCATTTTTGTAACAGTGGAGGTAAAGTACGTTTTTTTCCTATAAAAATTTTCAAGGTCAAAGAATTTAGGGTTTATGTTGGCATAACTTGGATTTCTTTAAAAAATATATGTTGGTAGAATTTGTTTTAGTAACTTTTTAGAACTAAAAAATGGTGGGAAATTTAAAATCTGCCATTAAAGTTCTATGTACAGGGTGGCCAGATAAGAATGCAAAGTGCTGTATCTCGGAAACTATTCGTCGTAACGACTTTCGGTAAAAAAAATTATGACCAAAGTGGCCAAAAGAAGATCGTGGAAAATATTTTCAGATTTCCAAGATGGTCGCCAGGGGGCGTAACCGCCATCTTAAACTTTTAAAGTGATTTTTCACTGAAATCCACCTACAAAAAATATATGGTTTCTAAAGCTAAGCTTTACTCGAGTAATTTTTGTTTAACACTTTTTGATGTATCTATTAAAATAAAGTGGTGGGGGGTAATTCAATGTTTTTTTAAATAAACAGCTGTAACTCCTAAACCACTGAACGGATTTTAACAAACTTGGTGTTGTTGGAAAAAGCATTTATTGTTCCATGAAACCCATCTTACCTGTGATATGTCTAATTCTTAGTGATGCCGCTAGAGCGCGTTTTTTGATATAATAACAGAAAATTGCAAAATTCTCTAAAAAATTAAATGCAATAATATGACTTTTTTTTCATAAAAATGTAGTGAAATGATACCTAAATAGGCTAGTAAAAACCATATCTCGATATCTTATTCGTAGCCTGAAATATCGAAGACAGAAAATTTAATTATCATCTAATTTTAAAAAGACGCTATTACACCGGTATTTATTGTGATTTATTTGTCTTTTTTCAAGATTCAATGATAAAATTTCATAATTTAATAATTTTTAAATAATAAAAGTATTCTTAGTTAAAAAAAATTTAAAAAAAACGTGTAGGGATTATGGAATCCAACAGTTGTTATCAGAGCATGGGGAGACGTCTTCAAGTCTACCTGCCCTGATAGAAAAATGCCTCTCTTCCACTTATTTCCTATTTCAAGGTCAGTTCTTTAAACAAATCTCTGGTGCGGCCATGGGTTCTCCTCTTTCACCTGTCGTTGCCAATATCTTCATGGAAGCTTTCGAAACCGTAGCTCTGGAATCTTCAGAATTAAAACCCAAGGTTTGGTTCCGATACGTTGATGATACCTTTATTATTTGGCCACATGGTAAAGACACGTTACCCGTCTTCTTAAATCATCTCAATAGTCAACATCCAGACATTAACTTTACCATGGAGATAGAAAGTAACGGTTCCCTTCCTTTCTTAGATGTACAGGTCTCTCGCCAACCCAGTGGCAAACTTGGTCATTCTGTATATCACAAACCTACTCACACTGATCGCTATCTACATGCCGATTCCCACCATCATCCTACACAAAAACTTTCCGTTATCAATTCACTTGTACACCGGGCTGTTTCCATATCCCAACCCGATAATATCCACGATGAATTAAATCACATTCGGAAAGCTCTTAGGAACAACGGTTACCGTGCTAGGGATATACAGTCTGCCATCAATCGCCATCTTCACCCACGGCCACCCAAACCTCCAAAACCCGATCCTCCTGCAGCAATAGTCTTTCTTCCCTATATCCACCAAGTCATGGACCGCATAGGAAAGTTTCTTCGAAAACAAAACATTAAAACAGTATTCAAACCCCCGAGCAAAATCTCACAGGTGTTTCCTTCATGTAAGGATAAATTAAACACTATGTCATCTAATGGTGTTTATAGAGTCCCTTGCTCTTGTAATGCTGTATACATTGGTGAAACAGGTCGTTCGGTAAAAACTCGCATCTCTGAGCACCAGCGCTGTCTCAAGTCAGGTCTCGTTTCATCATCGGCCATCGCCGAACACCAACGCGATACTGGTCATAAGATCCTTTTTGATGAAACTTCCATCATCTGCAAATCCCCATTCTTCTTTAGCAGAAAGATTCACGAAGCCATTGAGATTTGCAAACACCCTAATAATTTCAATCGGGACGAAGGCTTTCCCCTTCCTTCTATGTGGAAAGTGCTAATTCCTAAGCCCCGCCCTCCGTCACTGAACCGCGACGGCATTTGCTGAATCGTTACGGCGCTTGCCTATAAATTCTCGCTTTTCTTCTTCCGATAGTCAGTCGAGACACGGTCCAATCCCGGAAGTCGTTTGTTACTTGATCACAGGTAAGTTTTTATGTCACTAAAAATACTACCTTACATGTTTCACAATGTGTTTATTTCAAATTTTTAGACTGCACCCATATTATATGGTTTTACATCAAACCTTAAATCACGAAGACTTTGACCGACGGATAGATTATTGTCATTGGATGTTGGGCATGATTAGGGAAAATAGAGAATTTTTATCCGAAATTCTTTGGACGGATGAGGCCACTTTTAGAAGTGATGGAAACATTAATTTGCATAATATGCATTATTGGTCTGACAACAATTCTCACTGGTTGCGCGAGGTCCAACATCAAGGCCATTGGAGTCTCAATGTGTGGTGTGGCATCCTGGGCGGAACTATTATAGGTCCCTATTTCTTTGATCAACCACTAAATGGTGCCGTGTTCCTTAATTTTCTGGTAAACCAATTGCTTATTTTATTAGAAGATGTGCCCTTGCAATTACGGCAAAATATATTTTTGCAACTAGACGGTTGCCCAGCACATTTCTCAAGAAATGTACTAGAACATTTAGATCTAACATATCACCAGAAGTGGATTGGGCGAGGAAGTCTATTTCCTTGGCCACCCCGATCCCCAGACCTCACCTGTTTGGACTTCTATCTATGGGGTCGGTTGAAAGATATTGTTTATCAAATTCCACCAACAACGAGAGGCGACATGAAAATCCGAATACAGGAGGCCATTCGTAGCCTTTCAAGAGCAGAAATTGAAGCTGCTGTAATGTCCACGCATGAGCGGCTCCAACAATGTATTGAGTGTGATGGAAGACAGTTCGAGCATTTAAGGAGGCATTAGTTTTATTTCAAAAATCGGCCCTTTTTTCTTATTATGCCCCTACACGTTTTTTAAAAATTATTTGAACTAAGAATACTTTTATTATTTAAAAATTATTAAATTATGAAATTTTATCATTGAATCTTGAAAAAAGACAAATAAATAACAATAAATATCGGTGTAATAACGTCTTTTTAAAATTATATGATAACTAAATTTTCTTTCTTCGATATTTCAGGCTACGAATAAGATATCGAGATATGGTTTTTACTAGCCTATTTAGGTATCATTTCACTACATTTTTATGAAAAAAAAGTCATATTGCATTTAATTTTTTAGAGAATTTTGCAATTTTCTGTTATTATATCAAAAAACGCGCTCTAGCGGCACCACTAACAATTAGACATATCACAGGTAAGATGGGTTTCATGGAACAATAAATGCTTTTTCCAACGAGACTAAGTTTGTAAAAATCCGTTCAGTGGTTTAGGAGTTACAACTGTTTATTTAAAAAAACATTGAATTACCCCCCACCACTTTATTTTAATAGATAAGTCAAAAAGTGTTAAACAAAAATTACTCGAGTAAAGCTTAGCTTTAATAAGCATATATCTTTTGGTAACATTTACTAGGTGGATTTCAGTGAAAAATCACTTTAAAGGTTTAAGATGGCGATTACGCCCCCTGGTGACCATTTTCGAAATCTGAAAATATTTTCCACAGTCTTCCTTTGGCCACTTTGGTCATAAAATTTTTTACCGAAAGTCTCTACGACGAATAGTTTCCGAGATACAGCACTTTGCACTCTTATCTGGCCACCCTGTACATCAAAAGCTCTTGCTAATCTTTCGTAAACATCTTCTTCTGGTGTGTTAAGATGCAGATCCAACAGTTCCTCTGCACACTTCAGAAATGCTTTTTTTACATTTAATTTTAAAAGATTCCGTTTTTACGCGTATTCAGCTTCAAAAAAGAAAAGCTGACAATTTAATTTTAAATGTCAAAATGACACAAGTCGTTTAGAGAAACACCTGACGAAAATAAATTTTCTAATAATTTAAAAAAGCAGTTTTGCCAATTTTATCTTGATCTTGAAAATTTTTATAGGAAAAACGTACTTGAGTTGGTTTCAAAGAAAAACTTATTACAGCTGTCAATGAGTTATCTTATAAGCACTATTATAATACCTAATGAAAGCTTCAATTACTGAATCACTGACATTAAATAAGGTATTGCTTTATGTTAAGAATGTTTATTTAAACATGGTTGTTATCTATCTGTACAGAAACGTCATAAAATTTCTAGACATCGATTTATCTAATATGTATTAATGTCAAAATATATTATTAACAACTTGCTGATGATTTTTGTTTGCAGATCTGTGTTGTAGAAGTTATTATTTATGCTAAACATATAACAGGGATTAGCTGTTTTTCAACATTGCCTAAAAATGTCACCGTTCATACACTTATGATAGTCCCTGTCATTATTGTCTGAATCCAACAGAAGTCACATCTTGGTAAAAATCCTGATGTGCATCCTGCATGCAAAATGGTATATCTCTTTCCCTCCGCCTTAACTTTAGATGGATTACTTTTCAAGTCTGTGTCGTGGATCCACCTACAGACACTGGTTCTATTGCGAAGTATCCAAGTGTTATCCAAAAACAGGAATATAAATTTTTCACTAGAATTTCGAAATTTTAAAAAAGCAATCTTCGTCGAAATTACATGATTCTTCTCACAGAACAATTTTCTTCCATTCACAATTTTGTATTAATATCCCATATTTTTTAATGTGTAGTATAATTTTGACCGACTCCCAGTTTAATTTAGTTCCTCTCTTGCACATCCCAATAAATTTTCCAAAGTAAAAAAAATCCCAAATTTGTTTCTTAATATCCTCCCTGAAACTATAGTCCTCCCAAGTTAGAAATTCTTTTTTCTTTTTCATATTGCCATTCGGTTGTTGCTGGAGTTGTGATTTTGCTTCATTTAGAATATTAAACAGAGTTGCATTCAAAATTTAGCATTATAACAGCCGTATTCATAGTCGTTCGCCAGCGGCTCGCCGGAGATTTGTTATGAATAGTATGTTGGCGGCACTGTACGTCTACATCAAATTCGAGGTTAGCAGGTTAGCTTTTCCGTCAGTTTTGACAGAAATTGACACAAAATCTAACCTGCTAACCTCGAATTTGACATAGACGTACAGTGCCGCCAACATACTATTCATAACGAAACTCCGGCGACTCGCCGGCGAGCCGCTGGCGAACGACTATGAATACGGCTGTAAGAAATTGTTAGATATTTTATCTCTGTTTAATTCTTAATACTTGCATCAAAGATTTGACTAACTCTTCCAATGATGGTAGTTTTATTTAAGTTACCACTGATATTTTTTATATTAGTAAAACAGTGTTTTATAGCCTCTTTAGTTTTACTATTAATACTGCCTTTTCGTGGAATTTTATTAAGCTTTACTGAAGTGTCAACTTGACAATCCTGGGGACCTTGATTTTGACGTTGGGTATATTTTGTAACTAAAATGTTGTACACTGCTGAAATAATATAAATGCAACCCCTACTCTGAATATACAGGATGAATGAGACCACCCGTATCAGTATTTTTTTTAAAGAACGGTGAGTCGTAGAGAGTTGGGATAAAAAAATTTATTATAAAAGTCATACTAAAGAATCGAATGGTGATATTATTATTTCTCGAAAAAGTCAGCATCACGAGTAGTTTTGTCCACAATGTTCAGAACTCCAAAATTTTAAATGGCACCATAAGTCGAAAAACGTATTGTTGAAAAGATCGTTAAAAAAGAAGAAAGTTTAGTAGGAAAAATTATTTTACTACTACCACCCCTTTTAAGTAATATTCGATTAAAGTTATTAAATTTGAAATTCGTTGTTAACAAACAAAATTGAAAAGTCGGCTTTTAAAATCTAGTTGCCGAATTAAACAATGTTACAAGTGTTCAAAATGTTAGTGACATTAAAACGTGTGTGTAACATTGTTTAATTCGGTAACTAGATTTTAAAAGCCGACTTTTCAATTTTGTTTGTTAACAACGAATTTCAAATTTATACACTATATTATATTATATAATTTGTAATGCCTTGTATGCCATACGCTAAATAAATAAAATAAATTCAAATTTAATAACTTTAATCGAATATTACTTAAAAGGGGTGGTAGTAGTAAAATAATTTTTCCTACAAAACTTTCTTCTTTTTTAACGATCTTTTCAACAATACGTTTTTCGACTTATGGTGCCATTTAAAATTTTGGAGTTCTGAACATTGTTGACAAAACTACTCGTGATGCTGACTTTTTCGAGAAATAATAATATCACCATTCGATTCTTTAGTATGACTTTTATAATAAATTTTTTTATCCCAACTCTCTACGACTCACCGTTCTTTTAAAAAAATACTGATACGGGTGGTCTCATTCACCCTGTATATACAGGGTGTCCCAAAAAGAATGGGACACGGATTAGTCATGGATTCCTTAGGTTATAATAAATCGATTAAACTTAATATACCTTAGTACAAAGTTCCTCCAGTAAGAAGTTATAGGGCCTGAAGTTCAATTTTTAATTTTTTTGTTAATTTCTACGAAAAAAGTAGAGATATCGATTTTAATTCTGGTATACATCCTTATTGTTATGTACTGCACTAATAAAATCATTTTCATAAATTAGACTTGACTGTAAGAGGCACTTTATCTATCTTTGAAAACTTTTTTTAATTATAACTTCGTTATCTGTAATTTTTTTTGAAATTTTAGGTTATTATCTGAAAGAGAATTAAAAAGCACAAAAATAACGTATTATTAGTTATTAAGCCTAAAAGCAACCGTTTACCTTAAAATGCCCATCAAAGGTTTTTGGTTGTCATTAAGACGTGCAATTATCAAGCAGCCATGATCACAATAACAAAGGGTAATGATTGTAATCTAGTAAACAAAAACAAAAAATCAATTAATGACGTTGGTAATATCATTTGTCTTTTATGCTTACGAAAATGCTGCGACATAACGAACCTTTCAGCATTGCAGAATTTGTTATGAAGATGCATTTTCTTAAACATAAAAGAACGAATTCTTGTGTCACTAATGTCATTAATTGATTTATCATTGTTTTTTAATAGATGACCATTGTTTTTGTGATCATGGTGATCATGGCTGCTTGATAATTACACATCTTAATGACAACCAAAAATCTTTGATGGGCATTTTAAGGTAAACGGTTGCTTTTAGGCTTAATAACTAATAATACATTATTTTTGTGCTTTTTAATTCTCTTTCAGATAATAACCTAAAATTTCAAAAAATATTACAGATAACGAAGTTATAGTTAAAAAAAGTTTTCAAAGATAGATAAAGTGCCTCTTACAGTCAAGTCTAATTTATGAAAATGATTTTATTAGTTCAGTACATAACAATAAGGATGTATACCAGAATTAAAATCGATATCTCTACGTTTGTAGAAATTCACAAAAAAAATAAAAAATAAAAAATTGAACTTCAAGTCCTTATAACTTCTTACTGAAGGGACTTTGTACTAAGTTATATTGAGTTTAATCGAATTATTGTGATGTAAGGAATCTATAACTAATCGGTGTCCCATTCTTTTTGGGACACCCTGTATAGGCCCAAACATCCCTGATGGGATAGGGGCTGTTTCTTCTTCTGGAAACTCTTCTGATCCTCTTGACATGGGGGATCGGTCCTTATATTCCTTCATTCATGCTTTCTTCAGTGTTAGGTTGTTGTACCTTTTCTTAGCTTGTTTATAGTTTTGTTCCATTCATCTCTAATTAGAACTGTTTTCCTCCAATCTTTGATGCCCAGTTTTCTAATGTCGTCCTTTATTTGATCTTCCCACCTTATCTTTGGACGTCCTCTTGGTCTGTACAAAATAATAACACATATTCCTGAGGCTAAAATAGAACGATTTAACCCAACTTACCTCTATTCAAAGTTGCTTCGTTTAGCCGGTAAAGGGCTTTAAAAATTATTAACTTTTTTAAATTTTTTAACCCCCTGTATAATCATTACCATTTTTTTTCTGAATAGTTACTTTAATTTAGAAGATATTTCCTCTCTTGCAAAATTTTAGTTGGGTGAACAGTTTAGCCACAAAAAAATATTTTGTAAATTCCTACAAGCCTAGTGGTAAGTTACATTTACTGATTCAAGCTTGTAGAGATTTAGAAAATATTTTTTGTGGCTAAACCATTGACCCCACTAAAATTTTGTAAGAGCGGAAATAGCATCTAAATTAAAGTAGCTATTCACAAAAAAACATTGGTAGTGTTTATACAGGGGGTTAAAAAAATATGGATGGATAATTTATTGTGACAAAGTTTTTAAACGCCCTGTAATTTTCAAAATTAGGGTTTATTCCACAAAAAGCTGTAGTTTACTGGTACAAACGCATGGCCAAAAAATGAATAAAATATAACAAAGACTTTTCGACTTTTTTAAAAGCTAATCATCTTTGAAGCCCTTTAGCGGCTAAACGAAGCAACTTTGAATAGAGGTAAGTTGGGTTAAATTGTCCTATTTTGGCCTCAGGAATGTGTTATTATTTTGTACAGACCTTTCGGGGACACCCTGTATATCTTTATCTTTGTTCCTATATTTATATTCTTGTCTTTTAGCAATTTTTGATGTCCCCAATAGGCTCTATTCCCAGCAAGAATACGTTCAGTAATTTCTGCACTTCTTTCGATTTCCCCATTTACTATTACACCAAGGTATTTGAAGTTCGCCACTTTCTGAAAGCTGTTGGATCCTATGATGATTTGCTTGATGTTGGTTGTGTCTCTTCTTGTACTAATCATATATTTGATCTTCCCTTGGTTGATTCTGAGGCCTCGCTTTATGGTTTCCGTTTCAAGTTTTAATAACGACTGCTCTAAGGTCTTTCTATCTCTCGCGATTAGGGCCAGATCGTTCGCGTATCCTACTATCTGTGACATGCTTTGTGCAATAGTCTTGTCACTGTCTGTGTCTGTGATCGCTCCATTTAAAGCTATAGGCCATTCAGTAAACACAAAAACATTTAAATTTTCTTGAAGTTGGCATATATAGTCTGTTCAGTAAACATAAAAACACAAAGTGGCCTTTGATTTCCAAAATTTCATAAGTGTACTTCCAGAATTTATCTATGTCTAGGAATGTATTTACAAAAAGTTACTAATACAAATAGGTTAAGTGTGTGACATTTACATCCCATCTGTCATAAATGTTGTAATTAACTACTTTTAAGGGTATTATACAAGTACTGTATTGGATATTATTGACGTAGCGGTTATTAATAGGTATTTTAATTACATTTTAAAAAAACTTCGGATAAGAATTTCTAGAAAATATCTACTTTGACACTGACAATCAGAAATATTAATTGTCATTTTTAAATTAAAATCTGCCTGTATACAGGTGTGGAAACCTTTGCAAAACAAAATACAGTATCCCTAGTACAAAAATTATATGCACATGCCAACTTCAAAAAAATTTAAATGTTTTTGTGTTTACTGAATGCCCTATACGTAAAATTTGTCTGCTAGGGATTCTGTATTTTGTTTTGCAAAGGTTTCCACACCTGCATAAAGGCTAGTTTGAATTTATAAATGACAATTAATAAATGTCATTATTGCAGTGCCAAAGTAGATATTATTCTGGAAATTCTTGCCAGAACTTTTATAAAATGTAATAAAAATACTTATTAATAAATCTACATCAATAGTATCCAACACAGTATTTGTTTAACATCCTTAAAAGTAGTTATGACAGATGCTAATTAAATGTCACACCCTTAACCTATTTGTTTTAGTAACTTTCTGTAAGTACATTCCTAGACAAAAGATGCATTTTGGCAGTACACTCATGAAATTTTAGAAATCAAAGGCCACTTTGTGTTTTTATGTTTAGTGAACAGAGTATATGTTGAAAAGTGTCGTCGATAGTGCGTCGCCTTGCCTGACCCCTTGTTCTATGTCAATTGCTTTCGAGTTCTCAGTATTTGATAGTATTTTCGCTTGTGAGTTTATCATTTCTGTTGACAGCTGTTCTCTGCTTACACTATCGAAAGCCTGTCAAAAATCGATGAAAAGGATGTGGTTCCATTATATCATGCTCATAGCGTTTTTCTATTGTTTGCGTCAAAATGTGAATTGCATCCACCGTAGACCTTCCTTTTCTGAATCCCTGTTGGTATTGACCTAGCTTCTTTTCCGTGTATTTGTTAAGTCGGTTTTTTATTAATGTTGATAAGATTTTGTAAGCTGTATTCAGCAGCATGATAGGTCTGTAGTTTGAACAGTTGGTTGGGTCTCCTTTTTTGTATATTGGTGCTATTGCTCCATTTCTCCAGTCTGTGGGCATGTCTTCCTCTGTCCATATCTTTACTATTAAATTGTACCATCTTCCTAAAACACTTCACTTCCGTATTTTATTAGTTCGTTACAGATTCCATCTGGTCCGCTGACTTTTTAGGTGCCTCTTCTTCGTTGTCTCTGCTGTCTACTAGTTCTTTTTCTTGGCTTTGTCGGACTTACCCTTTGTAAAGGTCTTTGCAGTGTTCTTCCCATTGATTTGTTGCGATTTTTGCTGTTGGTTTTTTCCTAGGGTTTTGTTTCTTAATATACCAAAATATCTTTCCGTTATCTTTATTATTTGCTTCCAGCTCTTGCATTTGGTTTGTAAGCCATTCCTTTTTTTCTTCTTGCAATGGTTTGTTGCTCCATTCCTGTTTGTATCCATTTAATTCTTGCTAGATTTTTATTGTCAATCTTGGCTTTACATTCATTGTCAAACCATTCTTTAATCCTTTCTTTTTCATATCGTCCTATTACTCTTTCTGTGGTGTAAATAATACTTTTTTTTAAGCTCGTCCACTCTTCTTCTATACTATCTCTTTGCTTTGTTCCTAATTATTCTTCCATCACATCCTCAAACTTCGTTACTGTGCTTTCATCTTTCATCTTAGATTCCATTTTCTTCTTGTCTCTTCTTGTGCTGTATTCCTTGTTATTTTTATTTTCATTCTTGTTATTACTAAGATGTGGTTTGTGTCCACATTGGCACCTCTATATGATCGGACGTCGTGTATCAATTTTCTCCATTTTTTCGCTATTAGGACATGGTTGATTTGGTTGCCGTCTGTTTTCCCCGGTATCATCCATGTTAGCTTGTGTTCTCTTTTGTGAATGAATTTTGTGCTGACGATATATGTATTTGTTACTGCAGCCAGCTCGCATAATCTCGTATCGTTGTCCTTCGTGGTGTCGTGTATAGTTTCTTTTCCTGCCACCAGTTTGTTATATTCCTCTTTGCCTATCTTGGCATTAAAATCTCCTACTAGTAGCAGAATGTTGTTTCTGGGCACCTTTCTACAGGTTACTTCTAGGGTTTCGTAAAACTCTAGCTTCGTTTTGTTTGTCTTCTGTAGACACGTAGTTATTTATTATTATGTTGACTTGGTTGTTTTCAATTGCGATATATGAAATTCTTCCATTAATTGCTTTGAATTCTCTTATCTTTCTTCTTATTTTTCACTTACAATAAATCCTGCACCATTTTTACCTCTTGTATTTTCCCCCGAGTAGTAGAATGTGAAATTTCTCTTATCAATTTTGCCCTCGCCCTTCCATCTAATTTCCTGCACTGCTAAGATGTCTAACGCATATTTTTTCATTTCTCGGGTTGCTTCTTCCAATTTACCAACTACCAGCAACGTTTTAATGTTCCATGTTCCAATTTTCAATGTGTTTTCCTTTATCCTCTTGCGTCTTTTCTTCTTTTTGGTCATATGTCCTTTTGTTTCGTTTTCCTTTATAGTCGTTTCGTTTGCCATGTTCATTTCCGTTGGTTCAGTCCGTACTTTTTTGCTTGTTATATATTATACTAGCAATCCAGTGAGACAAATGTCTCATTTAAAAAAACAAAAAATACCGTTTTTCAAATAGAAAGCGTATTAAATAAAAACTGTACCCAGACCTGGAAGGTGTCAAAGTGGTTGCCTAACCGATCGACGTTTTAAGGCGCAGAGGGTCGCAGCTCCGTTTGGCTGCTGAAACAGCGTACTGACACTTCCAGTTTTCGAGAAATCGCGTGATTTCTCGAAAACCGGAAGTGTCACGTGACTGAAATTCGGTTCCTGACCTGACATGACCATTCCAAACATATAACTTTCATAACTTTTTTCTCTATCTCTTACGGTTTGGCTGCTGAAACAGCGTCCCGGACAGACAAGTCTATTGAATAAAGGATATTTGTCAATACATTCTTCATAGAATTGATGCCGCTCCTTGGAGCCCTTCTGACTTTGTTAGTGGGTGGTTCGTCACTCCTCTCCACTGTCCTACTTTACAGGTTGTTGTGTTTCTTTGCTTCTTTTGCTACTTTTCTCCATATTTTCCTATGTGTTATTTTTTTGTCCATTTATCGATTTTCATGGTTTTTATGTCGCTTATTACTTGGTCTTCCCATCTTATCTTTGTTCTTCCTTGTGCTCTCGTTTCTTGTGGCTTCCATTTCATTATCTTCTTCGTAATTGCATTTTTGACTTGTCTGTGTATATGGCTGTACCAACGTAATCTTCTGGCTTTAATTTCTTTTACTGTTTTCTCCTTTTAGTCTTTTTGCTATCTCCTGATTTGTAAGTCTTATATATATTTCTTCATTTATTTTCTTTGTTCCATATATTTTTCGAATTAGCTTTCTTTCGAATATCTTTAATTTCTCTGCGTCTTTATTTGTAAAACACATAGTTTCGCTTGCATATAGTACTGCTGGCCTTATTGCTACTTTGTACACTCTCATTTTTGTTTCTTTACTTATTTGTGTGCTTCTCATGATTTCCTTGAATTTGTAGTATGTGCCGTGTCCTGCTATTATTCTTTGTGGTATTGCTATGCTTCTCTCGTTTTTGTTACTTATCACTGTTCCAAGGGTATTTAAAAGTTTGAATTTGCTCGAATTTCTGTTTTGTTATCTGATTTCTGGTTTTTATTAATTTTCATGTATTTGGTTTTATTTTGGTTTATTTCTAATCCTCTTTTTTGTGCCTCCTCGTCCATTTTCTTTATTATCTTCTCCAAGCTTTTCTTGTCTTTTGTTACTACTGTGATGTCGTCAGCGTATGCTATTATTTGTATTGGTTTCTATATTATGGATTCAGAGATTTTCCAGTTTCTTATTACACCTTCTAATGTTATATTAAAGAAGGCTGCAGAGAGCCCATCTCCTTTTTGCCTGTTAGTTTTTTGAAATTGTGGTTTCCTCTCTACTTCTTAGTTCTTGTTTCTTTTCATCCCAGACGAAGAGTTGGTCCTCAAGCTTTTTGAAGCCCATTCTAACCTTTTTACCCTCGTGTTTTTCTTTGTCTGCCTTTTCCTTTATTTTCCATTGTATTTTTCTTTCCTCTACTGTTCTATCTTCGTCTATGAACATTTTGGTACCTTTCAGTTTTCGTTTTTCCTTCATAATTCTTTTTTTGTCTTCGGTCTTTTTTAGTTTTACGATCACGTACGGAATTTGCTTTCTACTTATGTTTAGTTTTGCTTCTTCTATATTCATATCTATGCTGAGCTTCGTGCGCAGGAAGTGTTCAATGTCGTCTTTAACCGATTCTTCTCTGACTTTCACTCCTGTAATGATCACGTTTTTCTCCTTTTCTCTTCTTTTGTTGTTTTCCATTCTTATTTTCAGGTGTGTTAGTCTTATCAGTATTTTCTTATTTTTGGTTTTCAGATCTTGGATTTCCTGATTTATTACAATTTGTTCATTCTTTAATTCTGTGATCTCTACATTTAGTATGTCTAATTTATTCTCTATTCTTACGTTCCTGGCTTCCATTTCATTTAGTTTGTTAAGTATTTTGTCTAATGCTTTTTCCATTGTTATCATTAGATTTGGACTGGTAGTTCACACTTAGTTAGTTTATAAATTGGTTCAAGATTTCTTAAATCTGATCTCTGAATCATAAAGCAAAAAAACAGACTATAGTTTTGTTTACACAACATTTTATTAAAAGTAATTTTGTGTAAAAATGGAAATTTCACTTGAAAGTTTTCGTGCCATGATTTTTTACGACTTCAAATGTGGCCGAAATAATGCATCGATCAACTTCATTTGGCTTTGGGCATGAAGCACCATCCAAGAGCAGTGTTTACAATTGGTTTGCCGAATTTCAGCGTGAACGCACCACTCTCGGTAACGAATTTCGTGAAGGTCATCGATCAGCATCTGTTGTTGCCACTAATTAAAATTACATTACATATCATTTATTAAATAAGAATAGCTTCTACGTATATAGTACAATAAGGTTTACAGTTTTATTCTTATTTAAAAGGTGAGGTATCGGATAGTCCGCTTTTCAACTCCACCCAAGTGGCAAATATGATAATATGAAAATTATGTATGTAATTATAAATTAAAAATTAGTGTTATAAAATAAACGAAAATTATTGATGCGCAAGCTGTTTACACATTAGATCACACTTGAACCTGCTTTTAAATAAATTAACATTAGGTGGTGACTTGTTAAATAATTCCAAATGGGAGTTAATAATCGAGATTGCTATACTATATACAAAACTGTTGTGATATTTTGGTATACAGTATTGATTAACATTGCGTAGGGTTCTGTTATGTACTTCGTGGTGAGTTTTTAGAAATTTAAATAAATAAAGTGGCGTTACAAAATTCACAATGTTAAATAATGCGAATGCATATAATAAATAAAATCTATGCTCTATTTTCAAATAACAAAGATTGTTATAATAAAGTGTAATGTGTAATTAATTACTAATGTTGTAAGAAAAACGAAGACAACAGTTTTGTAAAACCTGAACTCTATGTTTACATTTCGTAGTTAAAAATGGATACCTAGTACACATTAGAACAATTGTTAAAATTTTTACTTAGAACTAGGCTATTAACCAAATTCCATTTAGTTTTAGCTGATAGCACATTTTTGAATTTATACAGATATGAAAATTTGGCATAGCATAAACCGCATTTGAGATTTATGTGATGTTTGAAGGATAAATTATTGCCGAACACTGCACCCACATTTTTAACTTTATCTTTCAAAGGGATCGTATCTTCATTTGAGATTGACGATATATTTGACGTGTACAATTTTTGACCGGCATCATTTTTGACATGCGCGATTAAAGGTTGGCGAAATTTTTAATGTGCACAATTTTTGACTTACAACAGTTTTAACATGCGTGATTTTAGGTTTTGACGTTTTTATCATGCACAAGAACTTGAGAACAACCAAGTTATCTGAAATTTGTAGAATATTTTTGGAAAAATTTATTTTAAAATTGTGCTAAAACAGTATAACTGAATTAACATATTTTCGTATTTTTATATTCATTTGTGGAGAACATCCTAGTTTGAGCTTTTTGACACTTTTGTTACATTCTTTTATGATGTCATCCATGAATACCGTGTACAGCACTGGGCTCAGAACTCCTCCTTGTCAAAGTCCTTCGTTTGTCTCAAAACTTTCTGATCTATTATTTCTGCTGATTACGTAATTGGCGTTGTTTTTGTATAAACTTTTGATCGCAGCTATCAAGTTATCGTCGACATTTCTTCTGGCCAAGCTTTCCCATACATATTTCTATTCACTCTATCGAATGCTTTGTTCAAGTCTATGAACGCAGTTAGCATCTTTATATTGTACTTCACTGATCTATCTATTATCTGTTTTATTGTAAATATATGATCTTGTATACTAAATCTTTTTCTAAATCCACTTTGCGATTGTGATAGCGTTTTCTCAATTTTTCCATTCTTCTTTCTAAAATTCGTTCTTAAATCTTCATGGGTATACTTAGTAGGGTAATTCCTCTGTAGTTGTCACACTTAGTTCTATCTCCTTTTTTATGAATTGGCAGTATTTTCCTATTTCCCACTCTTTAGGTATTGTTTTTTCCCTCAAAACTTTGTTATAGATAGTCAGTAATAACTTTTCTCCGTCTTCACCCATGTTCTTTATCATCTCTGCCTTGATTTGGTCATGTCCAGCTGCTTTGCCGGCTTTTATACTTTTTATTGCTTCTTTCATTTCTTGCATCCCTATTTTTTCGGTATCTTCATTTTTTGATCTCTTAATGTCCATTTTCCTTATTTTTTCCTCTTTTTGTCCTTCCTCTTTTCCCTCCTTTTTGTTACCTGTCGGGTTCAGCAGCTCTTCAAAATACTCCCTCCATCTTTCCATAATTTCCTGTTCTTCTATTAAGATTTCGCCTCGCTTATTTTTTATCTTACCCTCATACAATGGTTTACTGTTTCGTACTGATTTTAATATTTTATAAAACAGTTTCTGATTCTCCTTGCTATTTTTCTCCAATGTCTCTCCAAATTCTTTCCATGCATCTTGTTTAGCTTGTCTTTAACTGTTGTTCTTTGTTCTTTATATTTTTTATAAGTCTCTTCACTTCTGTTATTTAAGTATTTCTTCCATATTTCTTTTTTGATCCTAACCTGTTTCTTAATATTGTCGTACCACCATGCTGTTTGTTTTTTTGGTGTTTGTTGTACTAATTGCTCCACACACTTCTGAAATTTGCAAGTAGTGGAGATAGCAGAATGTGCATTTGCAGATGACGTTGCAATAATGGCAGCAAATGAAAGGGACCTACAAACTAACCTACAGGTTTGGAATGAAACTCTAAAAGAACATGACAAGAAATTAAGTACAGACAAGACTAAAGTGATGGTAATAGCAAAGGAACCTGGCACAATAAAAATTCAAATAGAAGGTAAAGACATAGAGCAAGTAGAACATTTCGAATATTTAAGAGTTACTATAGAAGAAACGGGAAGACAGGAATTAGATCTCTTAAAGAGAATAGAAAAAGCCAACAAAATATACTATGCAATGAAAGACAAGTTTATTAATAAAAAAGAGGTGACACAACAAACAAAAATGAATATATACAAAACAATATATAGGTCTATACGTACTTATGGATGCGAGACGTGGGTCACATCATCAAGGATGAGAAGTAAAATACAAGCAACAGAGATGAGATATCTGAGGAGAGTTAAAGGGATAACATTAAAAGATAGGATAAGGAATGATGTAGTGAGGGAAGAATTAGGAATCGAACCAATACACCAATTTATAGAGAAGAGACAACTCAGCTCGTGGGGCCACCTACAACGTATGGGAGACAGCAGACAGATTAAGCAAGTATGGAACTCAAAAGTCATCAAAAAAAGGGACAAAGGAAGGCCAACAGAAACGTGGGATGATGTAGTGGGAAAAATATTAAGCAAGAAAGGAAAAATATGGAAAGAAGCAAGTGGCATGGCGAAAAATAAAAAAGAATGGAGTTCGTTTGTGCACCAAAATTAAAATTATAGTGGGTAAAAGTGACGCTCAAAGTTAAAGTTTCGAGGTAAATTAAGAACTTAATTTTATGTACACAAAGTAGTTTTGAGTTATTTTGATTAGTTGTGAGCAGTGAAAGTTGAGTTGAGGAAATATTATGTATCTACAAATAAATGTAATTTAATTTGTTAAAGATGTAAAGGTAACCCTACACCAATTGGTAGAAGGGTGTTACGATAATATATATATATATTGTGGAGAACATTATTAAAACATTTTAGAGATTAGATTTTGAGAACTTTACGATTTGTATAATAAGTGCAGATCGTTTAACACAGTTTGAATTTCTGAAAAATATTTTTCTGTAGGACCACCTAATATGTTTCTTTCTGTCTGTTAATTATACTGGGTGGCCACTTTCAAACTGGAACATAGGGATTTAGCCTTGTATTTAACAGTTTCATGAATTCCTGCTCGCCAATTCGACCTACAGAAAATGTTTTGGTGTCAATGGAAAGAGAAAATTATTGCGCATCTAATGGTATCAAAAATGTAATTGTTTTTGTCAATTTTCATTGAATAATATTAATTAAAAGTTTTCATGTTTTTTTAAATATGAGTTGTCTCGACTTAAAAACAGTTGACAGCTATACTCAAATTAATTTGTTATTTAATGACATTCAGAGTTAGTTCAGTAGTTTTTACTTTATAAAATCAACGCTTACTCGAACGAAGAGGAAGTTTTTATGAAAATAGCTTTATTAGCATTATTGCTATACATAAACAATTTCACAATTGATAAACAATAATTCTTATGGTTAAAAGATACCTATTAGAGTGAGGTTAGTTTGCCGAGAGTGAGAGATTTGTTTCAATGCAGGACCTACCTTATTAATCAAAAGTTCAAAATAAGTGTTCGAATTTAAATTTTCAACAATTTCAAACGGTCTGATAATTTTGTTAACTTAAATCTCAGCTCAAATATAAATTTTTTGAGCGTATTGGGTTCTTGTACACAGATTAATTCTTGGTTTTTCTTGAGTCCAATATCTAAAATTTTGCACATTGGGTTCGTTGTTTAAAGTAAAAGTACATTCATCTGTGAAAAATATTGATGACAAAAAACGACGATCTTGATTGGCACGTTCTTGCATTCCTTCACAAAATACATTTCTACTTTCTTTGTCCGCACCAACATTCCTGCGATTACCTTTATTAAAATTTAATTATTGAAATTTTTATGAAAGCCAAAATTAAATAATAAACACTAACCACCTCTAGCTTCTGATTTTACTGAAATATTAACAGTTTCTTCAAATTTCCGGACATATTCGTGTATTGTATTTTACGGAAAACAAATCTCTCACTATACGCAAACTAACCGCACTGTAATATGTTTTTGCGATAGAAACTCTCACTTCGTTCGAGTCATCGTTCATTTTATAAAGTAAAAACTACTGAACTAACTCTGAATGTCATAAAATAACGAATTAATTTGACTATAGCTGTCAACTGTTTTCAAGTCAAGGCAACTTATATTTAAAAACATGAAAACTTTTTATTAATATTATTCAATGAAAATTAACAAAAATTATTTAATTTTTGATACCATTAGATGCGCAATAATTTTCTCTTTCCACTGATACCAAAACATTTTCTGTAGGTTGAATTGGCGAGCAGGAATCCATAAAACTGTTAAAAACAATGTTAAATTCCTATGTTCCAGTTTGAAAGTGGCTACCCGGTATAAGTTTATCTCAGTTTGAAACCAAAATCTTGTTTATTGGCCCTCAACAATGGGCGTAAAATGGCTTTTATGGCCCAAGGGCCTATAAAGTTGCCAAGCAGTATAACAAGCACCTAACAATGTAGTACAGCAACAACAAAAATTCACAGCACGATGACGCAGTAGTCTGTAGCCAAAGTACTGCATGCTTGAATTTTGTCCATTTTGAGAACCAAAATGAAATAAAACGTTGTATGTACCACATGCCTGATCACTGATCACAATTATAGCTCTCGGGAAATTTAAAGCTCCCCGCTTCACGTCGTGCTTTAAACATCCCTCGTGCTATAATCTATTGATTATGCCCTTAATTCATAAATAACTATTTTGCAATTGCTATTTTAAACATTTAATTATTTGTGTGCAGGTCGACAATAATAGGAGAAAGCATTTCCCGACTTCTTGAGTATTTGGGCCACGACGTCATTCGTATAAATCACGTTGGCGACTGGGGAACCCAATTTGGAATGCTGATAGCACACCTCCAGGATAAATTCCCAGACTTCGCACAAAAATCGCCCCCAATTGGGGACCTTCAAGCTTTCTACAAGGAATCAAAGAAGAGGTTTGATGATGATGTCGACTTTAAGAAGAGGGCGTACTCGTGTGTCGTTAAACTTCAGGCATTCGAACCCATGTACAAGAAAGCCTGGGAGTTGATCTGCGATGTGTCGAGGAAAGGTAATTATGTGATTTTATTATAATTTACCAGTATAAAAAACTCAATTATACGAAAAATAAGCATATTGCGGTTTTATGGATGTCAGCCGATGGTACAAATCTCTGTCCTTGTAATCTCTTATTCTCCATTTCATTTCTGCATTTTTAATTATTTAACGAGAGACCAATACTCCATAATTCCTATGAAGTATAATGTAGTTTTGTTCGCAATAATCAACTAAGTAAAGCCATTATTTATTCGCTATTGATATATGTTCCTAGAATTCCAAAAGATCTATGACCGATTGGACATTAAACTGACTGAGCGTGGAGAATCCTTCTATCAAAGTCGAATGGAAAAAGTCGTCAAGGAACTTGAAGAGCAAGGGTATCTGGAGGAAGACGAGGGACGAAAGATTCTATGGGGTGAAAAGGACGTAGGGATACCCATGACAATTATTAAATCAGATGGCGGCTTTACCTATGACACTTCTGATATCGCAGCCATTAAGCAGCGGTTGGAGGAAGAAAAAGCGGAATGGTTAATTTATATCACGGATGCTGGACAAGCAATGCATTTCCAAATTTTATTTAAGTGCGCAGAGAAAATCGGGGTTCTAAACCATCAAAAACATAGGGTAGATCATGTCCCATTTGGAGTAGTGCTCGGAGAAGATAAGAAGAAGTTCAAAACTCGTTCAGGCGACACAGTTCGATTATCTGCCTTATTAGATGAAGGGTTGAAGCGTTCCTTAGACAAACTTAAGGAAAAGGAACGAGACAAGGTCCTAACACCGGAGGAACTTAAGAAGGCGCAGGAATCTATTGCATATGGCTGCATTAAATATGCAGATCTGTCTCATAATCGCAACCACGAGTACGTATTCTCGTTTGATAAAATGTTGGAGGACAAAGGGAATACTGCTGTTTACCTTCTGTATGCCTACACACGCATCCGTTCCATTGCTCGTACTGCCAACTACTCGTCCGAGAAAATCAGCGAGTTGGCCAAGACTGTCCCCATATCTCTCGATCATGAGAAAGAGTGGAAGTTGGGAAAAGTCCTTTTAAAATTCCCAGATGTTCTTGTGAAAATCACTACCGACCTCTGTTTACACCATTTATGTGAATATGTGTACGAGATTTCTACAGCTTTTACTGAATTTTATGATTCCTGTTACTGCATCGAGAAGGATTCGTCGGGTGACATCGTTAAGGTCAATGATGGTCGCATTTTGCTAAGCGAAGTGACGGCTCTTATCATGGCGAAATGTTTTGATATTCTAGGACTAAAACCAGTTGCCAGGATGTAATATCATTAGAAATGTGCCTTTGATGTTGTAGACGTTTGCACCCTACAAAATGATCTAATTGTTGCTGGTTTGTTATAAGTTTGTAATGCAACAATCTGTGAATTTGTTAGTAAAAGGTATACAAAATGTGTGTTTTTCTTAACTTTACTCTGTTAATCTAAGTACTATAGTAACTTCCAGTGTAAAACTTAAGTACGGGGGGCAGTTTTCAATATTTTAATATTTTAAAATATACAAACGATATTGCGCACATTCTAACAATAACTTAACATTAAAATATTGCATTCAACTGATTGTATAATGGCAGCCTGCATGTGCTCAGCAAATTCTACCAAAATCCATTGTAAAAATACACGTTTACTTATAATACATACAAAATAATTTTTATCTTCAATAATGCACTATTTTTAATGACTATTAAAATACTATAATAATGGATCTTTGCATGACTGCGAACTGATATTTAAGTGCTCAAACTGCTGGCCTGCTGACGGCGGTAACTGCGTGAACCTGTAAATAATCACAATGAGGCACAGTGTAGCACATCACTGAAGTGCATCTTACTGATAGCAGCCCCTAATGCTGACTTTTTTCAGCAGATTCAATCCATAATAATGACGCATGCCACGAGACATCTTTTCGTATGTCATATTTACATGGCCCTTCTTTTTGCCCCACAGCTGAGCTACCCCTTCCGGGTTAATTATTTTGAACACTCGATTTGCAAAGTCTGTCCAAGTAATGTAACTACTGTACAGAGGGTTATTGAGCATGTGCAACAAAAAATTTAATAGCGGGCTGCTCCTCTCACGTTTTGAAAACAGCGATGGGTCCTCCAAATAACCTAAAATTGGTATAGAAATAACATAAAGTTGCTACTGACATTGTGTAGAGTTTAATAGTAATAACTAAAAGTAAATAATTATATACAAATTAAGTACAATATTTTAGGACTTGGGTGCGGCCAAGTAACCACTAAATGAATAAAAAGTTGTTAAATTATATGGACTCGAGGAATTTTGTTTCAAAAAAGGATACTCATAAAAGGTATATATTTAAAAGGATACAATCTAAAAAAATGTCCTTTTCATTATCTGGTTTTATAGGTTAGACGTTAGATTTACAGCTTTCTGTTCCACAGGGCACACCGTATAGTTACAAATAATATCCAAAGATGGCGCTGTGGTAGATTTGTTGTTAAGGTCACTATATAGTGACCTTATTTGTTGTCAATGATATCTCATGTTTGCTTTTCTCAATAAATTTTAATACTTTACTAATCCAGGTTTCCTTTTCGCTCATTTTTCTTATTTAAAATCTACCTTTTGGGTGGTGCTTTCGAGATGGAGCGACACATCTTCTTGATCTTGACTGTGATTCTGATTCACTGTGCAGGAACCGTATTTAATATTTTAACCCACTGTATGTATGGTACAGTAAAAATACAAATTTTGTGTGAATTATTCTATTCAGATTTATTTCTTATTGACCAATGATACATGTTTGGTATAGCTATGCAGATAATATTTAATAAACGTCAAACATAAAAACAAAACAAAATAAAACATTGCAACTGAAGTACCAAGAAACGAGAGTTACTAAGACGTCGGAATTAGCTACTTATAAGATAATTTGGACTTTAATTCATAAAGGTGTATTCCATAAACCGAAACATTTCTAAATGTTAGTTATATCCCTGCTGTGTTACGTTTTATTTTCGAAATACTTTAAATTAAATTTAATTTTAATAGCAGTCCATATATTATGATGGCATAATTATACGTATTTCAGATATATTAATGGGGTTTATAAGGCACTAGTGTTTTATACTTCATAAGACGCTAGTGTTTTATAATTTATTAGTCACGCGTAGCACCAAGGTATGAGTTGTGGATAAAATGTTGTTTTGCCTTGTGTCTTATTGGCATCTGAGACACTTCAAAAAATTAAATACTCGACCTTCGGTCCAGTGTCTATACTTTTTTATGTGTTTTAGATGTCTGATAAGACACATATACAGGGTGTAAAAAAAGTCTGAAATATAGCAAATATTTCAAAAACTACTGGAGATGAATTTTTCAAAATTACCAGACTTATATAGGTAAAAACGGCGCATCTAGGAAGGACAAAACCGTTTCTGTAACTGTACAGGGTTAGTCAGAAAAAGTACCAACTTTTGTATTTTAAATTGGACACCCTGTATATTACCAAGGAATCAAATAGTCCTTCAAAAGACAAATTCAACGATATAGGGTTTGACCATATATGTGATACTTACTATATTGCTAGCGGCTATGAGTGGGAAACTCACGAAGTAAGTGAGACAGACAACTAACTCTTCAATGTATAATGGTGAGCTGTGCGCAAGCGCGGCGGCGTCGTCCGCCCAATGGGGAAGTGGTCAAGTTTAAAACTCGCTTCTAAAGGCGGAGTTTGAATTCTCACGCATGCGCACGAGACGCGTTATACTATAAGTGAAACTATGTCGGCGCCGTAATGTTTTCGGGCGTTCCGAGGCCCTACTAGCAATATATGTATAATACATATATGGGTTTGACGGATTTATCTGTCAAAATCTGGTTGCAATAAGATGGCGCCTCCGCTCATTTTGGTTTACAGGTGCGCCAATTTTTGAACCAAATGTCCCAAATCAGTGGATAGGGAGGAGAGGCGAAATTGAGTGGCCTGCTAGATCCCCTGAACATCTTATAAAGTAATCTTCATGTATTTACACCGTGTTCTTGTTAATTTATTTCAAATTAGTTTTTTTAAGTCTTTTTAAGCAATAAATCCGTCAAACCCTATATCGTTGAATTTTTCTTTTGAAGGACTATTTGATTCCTCGGTAATATACAGGGTATCCAATTTAAAATACAAAAGTTGGTATTTTTTCTGACTAACCCTGTACAGTTACAGAAACGGTTTTGTCCTTCCTAGATGCGCCGGTTCTACCTATATAAGTCTGGCAATTTTGAAAAATTCATCTCTAATAGTTTTTGAAATATTTGCTATATTCCAGACTTTTTTTACACCATATATAATAAATAAATATTATCCAACACCTCCCTATTATGACGTTATAATTTCAGTTGAATTATATAAGACACTAGCTGACCCGGCAAAACGTTCTACCCAAAAATAATTTCTTCTTCTTCTTCTTCCACTTTATTGAGATCTATTGATCTGTTATTGTTCCCTCGTAAGAGCTTTAATTTTCTTGAGATATAAACTGCCAGCTATCCCTCCACCTTTTATGTGGTCTTCCAATTGGTCGGCGACCTTTCGGCTGTCCTTCAAATGCAGTTCGAGCTATTCTGCTCTCGTTCATCCTTTTGACGTGATCTCGCCATGCTCTTTTTCTTTGTCGTCCCCATCGTACTATATCTGTGACTCCGCATTTTTGTCGTATTTTATCTTTGCGGACCCTGTCTCTTAGTGTTTTCCCAGCTATTGCTCCTAGTGTCTTCATTTCCGCAGTTCTCAACATATTCTTGGTTTTCCGAGTATCTGCTCGTACTTCAACCCCATACGTCATAATTGGTCTAACACAGGTCTTGTAAATTCTGATCTTGCTATCCATTCGCATATACTTATTGTTCCATACTATGCCTCTCAGGTATCCAGATGTCACAGCAGCTTTGATGATTTGTCCCTTTAGGTCTTTTACTGGATTTTGGTCACTTGACAGTTCGATTCTGAGATATTTAAAATGTATCACTTGTTCGACTACGTTTGTGTCTATAGCTAATTTACATCGCGTGGGTTCCCTAGAGAAAACCATCCTTTTTCTTTTATCTACGGATATTGTCATACTCTATTATCTTGTCCATTATGAGATTGAAGAGAAATGGACTTAAACTGTCTCACTGTATTGTAACGGCCTGGCGATCAGGCAGCTGCAGACTTATGAGTCATCCCCGCCGAGACAGTCTTGGAGCCAGCTGCGGGCAGATGAGTCATGTTCCAGACGCCTCGATCC
Organism: Agriotes lineatus; assembly: GCA_940337035.1. Taxonomy (NCBI): domain Eukaryota; kingdom Metazoa; phylum Arthropoda; class Insecta; order Coleoptera; family Elateridae; genus Agriotes; species Agriotes lineatus. Next base: position 100,983,937 of record OW679197.1, read on the forward strand.
AGAACGACCTTTGAGCCAGGTGCAACGGGTGACTCACGCTTTCGAGAAACGCGCTCGAGGTCAACACATGCGAATGCCGGAATGTACGAGCGAAATCTGGAATGTTCTAAAAGGAACTATCCGGCAATATAAATACACGCCCGCAGGAATAGCGGGCAGTTCTCATTCAGCTCGAAAGGCTACATAAATAGACGCGTATAAAATAAATAGCTACATAAATCATTAATGTTTAATCCAGTGTAAATAAATATAAATCATTACTGTTAAGCCGTATATAAATAATTATTAATTAGTGTATCGTTGTTAGAAATAGTTCGTAGTTTAAGTAATTCGTGTGTTTGTAAATAATAATAATTACTCGTTGTAAATAAATGTTTAATGCAAGAAGCGTCGTATAATTTTTAAATAGCCCGAACGGTAAAAACGTAACAGTATGATGCCTCCAGGTACGGGTATATTTGCTGTTACCTGATGGTCTGTCCAGTGACGGGGGAAGAGCATCTTGGGCCCGTAAGCATATATAGAAATGGGCCCCCTTGTAAAAAGATTGATATACATAATGAATTGTATATTTACAATTACAGTATACAAAGAAAATGTTTACAAAAATAAAATGGCATCCTTTTATAGCTGATTTCTGCTTTAACGAAAACAGACAGAAATAGAGTAGTAAATGTTTAACACTTAGCACATTTTATAACAAACATAACAAAATATCAATTAGCTGGGGTCTGTAGCTCAGTGGTAAGCATCCTGACTACTGATCTTTTTTTTTATTAGATAACACCGGATCGGCACACTGGGGCCATACACAGTAGGTTTTACATTAAATATTTGTTACTACATACATAAAAGTAAATTAATAGGGCATACATAATTGATTATTGTTATAGTGTTAATAAATAATTGGCGTAAATTTGGGCTAAGTGGTTCACTATTAGTCACTGTCACTTAAAAGCACATCCTGTGGAAGCCTTGGTTTTAATCGAAGGTTAACGAATCGCTGTCCAAGCATATAGTGGTTGGTGGCCGGGAAATTCCTGAAGTTGCCGAAGAACTTCTTGGCGGTGGTTTTTATAAAATCCTCGATGGACGTCATGTTCAGCTCACGATGAATCTCCTCGTTACGAATAAACCACGGTGCATTTGTTGCCAGTCTAAGGACTTTGTTTTGCAAAACTTGCAATTTATGTAAGTGAGTTTTCGACGTGGTGCATCCATACATGAGGGCTGAGCGCAAGACTGACGTGTAGATTAGTTTAGCACATTCTATTTTTAATGGTGAATTTTTATTCAGAATTGGGTAGAGGAGTCGTATTTTGTTGTGGCAGTCATTTATCTTGTTGTTTATATGAATTCCCCAGATCAGTCTTTGATCCAAATATACTGCTAGCTATTTTACGGCACTGTGTTTAGCGTTCCATGGTATTGGGTTTTCCACCAATTGAGATGGGGTGTGGATTATTATACCTTTTGAGTGTAAAAACTTTGGTCATGCTTTTCGTTGGGTTTAAAGCGATGTTCCAACGATTGAACCATGTGTGTATCTCGTCTGTTGCACTTTGAAGAATTGAAATGGCCGTATTTAGATCATGACTTTGAGATATGATTGCCGTGTCGTCGGCGAACATATTCAGCGAACAGTTTGGAGGTTTAGGAATGTCGTGCATGAATATATTAAATAGCAGAGGCCCAAGTACAGATCCTCGGGGAACCCCTGATTTTATATTCTTGGATTGTGACAGGGTTGCATTGACCTTGCTTGCAAATGATCTTTCAGACAGGAAGGAGGAAATTATATTAATTATATAGTTAGGGATTTCTAACTGAATCATTTTATGCAGAAGACCTTTGTGCCAGACCTTGTCAAAGGCCTGGGCAACGTCCAAGAAAATTGCTGTGGTATATTGCTTGTCTTCAAAACCTTTGGTTATATAATTTCGCTGATTCTAAGAAGCTGATGTGTTGCTGAGTATTTGGCTCGGAAGCCAAATTGAAATGCTGGAAGCATCAAATGCTGAGATAAATAATTGCTGAGGCGTGCATAAATTATTTTCTCGAGAAGTTTTGATAAACTACAAAGAAGACTTATGGGGCGATAAGATGTTGGAATGTGTTTTGGTTTTCCAGATTTGTCGAAGAACATAATATTGGCATGTTTCCATGCCTTGCGGAAATACCCTATAGAGAGACAAGCATTGGAGAGCGAAGCAAAATAAGATAAGCATTTTGGTGTAAGATTTTTGAGAATCGCGTTCGTAATCATGTCTGGACCAGGGGCTTTTCTGTTGGGCAGAAGGCGAATAAACGAAGTGATTTCGTCTGGCGTTGTTGTGGCAATATTGGTTGCGACCAGAGGGAGATGCTGATCAACACTTTGTTCGATTGAATTGGTAAAATCAACATTGTTGTCGTTGACTTCTACTGTTAGCAGCTCCTCTAGATGATTGCTTAATACCTCGCACTTTTCATTGTCGCTAGCGTATATACAATTGTGCTTTAAAATAGGTATGGTACGCTTTTGATTGGTAATACGTTTAACCGCCCTCCACATGGTTGGATCTCCGGTTTCTAACTCGCCAATATAACGTCTGTAGGACAAGATTCTGTAATTGTCGATTTCCCATTTGACTTGCCGGGTTAGCTGAGCAAGGGCTGATGTATGATTAGGTTGGCGTGTTCGTTGCCATAGTCTTCTAGCTTGATGCTTCTGTCGTATTAACTTTTGCACAGATACAGGTAGTGTTTGATGTACCACTCTTTTAGTACTAGTACTGCTGGCTATTCGCGCCGCTGTTTGAATGGCTGAAGTAATATGGTCAACAGCATGGTCTATACCTTCCACTGTGTATAGGTTGTGAAACGCTATGAGGTTATTATTTAGTTGGCACTTAAACTTTTTTCAGTCTACTGGTCCATTGATTAATCTTGATGGACTGATGGTTGACCACTAGACGTGATAATTACGGGTAAGTGGTCGGAATCTAATTCTGCCACTACCCTTTGACATAAGGGTGTAGAAACTAGATGCTGCAAGCATATATCTAAAACATCGGGTTGATGATCAAACCTGTATGGAAAATAGGTTGGTTCATCAGGAGCTAGAACTTGGATAGGATAGTCAGCAGCAATAGAATATAGTCGAGTGCCATTTGGATTCGTTCTTCGACAGCCCCATGAAGTGTGTTTGCTGTTGAGGTCCCCCAATACAAGAGTTGGTCACTATCAAGTATTAGGTGCATATCGTGCATTATTAATCGTCGATTAGGGGGTTGATAAGCAGCAACTATTACTAAGTCGCTGTTGTTGCTTAATGTTAGCTTGATTGCAGAAGCGTCTAGGTGTTGTAGACCTGGGAGAAGTAATTCGTGATGTTTTAGAGTATTTTTGATCAAAACAGCTGCTCCACCAGAAGCAATTTGCCCTATTCTATCGCAGAGGTAAATACAGTATCCAGGAATCGAAAACTTAATTTGTGGTAACAAATGTGTTTCACTAATGCACATAATGTCTATTTTGTGTCGTGATATAAAATCAATGATGACACTTCTTTGCTTGAGGACGCCATTGGCATTCCAATTTGCCATTGATAATTGACTGATACGCATAAGAGTATTAGGCGCCATGGGTAAAAATTGATGTTATTAGTTGAGATAAGAATGATTTGATTTGTGCCATATATGGAGTGATGATATTAACAATGACCTGCATTAGGGAGTTGATAGTGGAGTTTGAGGAGGAGGGGGTTGCATTTGGTGCTTGGTGGTTTACTCTATGTTGCGATGGGTTAGGATTCGCATACGTTCTCGGTAGGGTTTCCAAGTCCCGGGACCAAAAGTGTTTTCGGGACTTACGAGCTAAATTTCAAGTCCCGGGACTAGTCCCTAAAATCCCGAAAATGGTCCCGAAAGAGAAATAGTGTTCAGGTAAAATTTCCGTATGCAATATCTAAAGAAAAACTGGTGTTTTAAGTTAAATAAGGTATTTCTGTGCTGCTACCTAATTTGCATTGGTGCTCGTCTACAACTTCATTGCTTTCTTCTGGTACTAAAAATGTCTGTCGCTGTTCACCTTTTGATTTTGTTTGAACTGCAAAGTGTTTCTCCTTTCGTCAAGCTGCGTCTGATTATGATAATTTTGTAGGAACCAACTTTACATTTCGACAATTGTTTTATCTTCAATCTATAAAATTGTCGCCATATTGACTTCAAATCGTTTTTTTAGTGTAGAAGGAAGGTAGGTTGCGAATCGGAATTCATTCTAATCGTAACGCTTTAGCAAACAAATAACGAACACACTTAAAACTCAAAAATATAAATTCTTCAGCTTCTTCGCACATATCTAAATCCAACAAAAAACAGACAAATACATAAATCGAAGAATATATGCAAATGTGGCTGAAACAACACACAGGTTTAATTCTAACCTACCAAAAATATTACCTCTCCTGCCTACGAAAAACGCAAATAATGCAAAATGGTCAAGCGGCATGAGTAGTACGCCGGACGCCGGTGAATACCCGTCCTAATTCTTTGATATCGAGTATATGCACGCATGTTGACATGGTCCCGGGACTTCGCCTGTTCTGGCTGTGGTCTCGGGACTAGGTTTTTGTGGTAGAATCCCGGGACTGTCCCGGGACCGGATCCCGGGACTGGAAACCCTAGTTCTCGGGCTATTTGGAGGAAACTGGGAATTAGTTATGTTGGGTGTTTGATATACTTGTCTGATTGTTGCCGTTTGTAGAGGTTGTTTACGTTTGTCTATTTGGCCAAGGTAATATTCACAGCCTTTGTAATTGGCCGGGTGTTCCTTACCACAGTTTACACACTGAGGTTTATCAGTTTTAGTTTTAGTGAATTCAGTGTATAGATGGTTACCGGAGCACTTAACACAGCGTGGCTGGAGTTTACAATAATTTCGCGTGTGCCCATATCGCTGACATCGTAGGCATTGCGGGATATCAGGGGATTTTCTTCGAGGTTCAACTACTACTACACAGTGAAATAGGCGAGTTACTTTAAATATACTTTGAATATGTCATTTGGTTGTAGTAATACGGCACATATAGGTATAGGGCATTTGTCTTTGTTGCGGAAACGGGTTACACTAATAACTTGAAATTTTTGGGATAATTCATTTTTGATTTTCTCTTCACCAATGGATATCGGTAAATTTCTAATAATAATTGATAAATTTGCCTCGTCGGGATTGCGGTATGTGTGGTATTTTATTTCATGTTCATCATAAAACTTTGTCAACTTCCGGTAGTCTTCAGGGCTACTGAGGTTAATTTTGAGCATTTGGCCAGCACAGACAGTTGTAAATTCTTGGGAAACAATTTTCTTAATGTCTTTGGAAACTTCCTGGTAGTTGGTTGCTTCGTGAAGAAATATTGGGGGTATTTTGACTTTCTTAACTGGATCGGTTTGCGGTTGTTGAGATAATGGAGTGATTTGGACACTAAGAGCGTGAAATTTATTTGTTTTTATAAGTTTGTCTTGCTCTTGCGCTTTTTGGGTTCATCCGCAAGAGGAGACTCGTTGCCGCGTTTGGCCGATTGGCTTGTGCTGTTAGTTGGATCAGAACTTTGAATAATTAATTTTGGTGGGTTTAATATTACATTGCTACTTGGCACATTTGTGTTCGTCATTGATAAGAGACTTTTTGTTAGCGGAATGAGTTTACAGCAAGCCTACCCGAGCGGCTGCCGTGAAGTGAAAAACGTAGGGGTTCACTTTATATTTGTTTGAGATTTGATTAAATATTGTTAAAATAATGTTTTTTGTATTCGCTCCCCAAACTGGTTACTTTGGAAACTGTCTAGGATCCTCAAAATGGCCATTTAGAGGCCTTGTACTTAAAGTCGTCATGGCAACATTTTAGCGGACTCAAACATTAGTTGCCATGACGACTTTAAGTACAAGGCCTCTAAATGGCCATTTTGAGGATCCTAGACAGTTTCCAAAGTAACTAGTTTGGGGAGCGAAAAATACATTTTCGCGCGGCCTCCTAATATAATGCCGCGTTAATGGTAATTGAAACTTCATATTATAATGTTTGGAGAGCTAATACAAAAAAACGGTGTATGCAACACGTCCTCAAATGGCTTTAGAGGACTCATCTTCATATTACAGACTCGGCTGCCCTTCGCTCCGCCTCGTCCGGAAACATTACGACTCGTCCCCTAAAGCCTTACTTTGAGGACTAGTTACATAAAGTACTATTATTTCATACTAATGTCAAAAATGACATTTTTCGGATTATTTATGGTACAAAAAATGGAACATTAAAATCCTAGTACTTTAAAGTAAAATTTTAAAGTTCAAGTACTTTAAAACTTATTTATTGTATAAAAAATGGAACATTAAAGTGCTAGTACTTTAAAGTAAAATTTTAAAGTTCAAGTACTTTAAAATGATACGTCAGTTATTGACATGAAATTTGAAATAATTTACAACTTTTTATTTAAAATTCATTAAACTTGCAGTATGAAATAAACCGTTGTATTCACCACGAACGAAAAGTGTTTTTAAAGGTCCTCGCAAGTAATTCCTTCCTCGGCTAACGCCTCGGGCGTAAACAACTTTCTCGTCTTTAAAACGCCACTTTTCGTTCTAGATAAATAAACTACTATTTAGCGTAATCACGTTGCCTAAAACGGATTGCGGACGATTGAAGAAAGCACTGATGATAACGACCCGCACGTCAGAACTACTGATCTAAGGGTCGCGAATTCGATTCCCGGTCCCGGTGAGGTTATCAAAAATAAAAAAATGCAGATGACAGCCTCTACAGAACGCCATCATTCGGAAGTGATGTAAAGCCGTGGGTCACATGTTACTACGATGTGTAGCATGTAAAAAAAGATCCCTTGCTAGGGTTGGAACTCCTTAGTCTCGGCAAAATTCGAAGGACTTTGACCCCTAAAGGGGTAAAATGGAGGTTCCAATTTTGTATGGAAATAGTATATTAAAATACAAGTTGCAGAAGGCATCTATTCAAGCACGAATTTGAAATTCCGAAACGAGCCGCATAGCGGCGAGTTGAAGAACAAATGACGTCATTTGGGTGCTAGAATGGCATTATTCTAAACGCAAAATAGAAAATAGTATATTAAAGTATGAGTGGATAACAAGGTCTTTAAAACACGCACGAGTTTTCGAGCACGACGGCGTAACCGGAGTGCTCGAAATAGAGCAAGTGTTTTAAAGACCAGTTATCCACGAATACTTTACGCTATTTTTTTATTATACCTACAATACTGGAAATAAATTACGCACTAAAAACTTGGAAATAATTTTTGTCGTAATAAATCGAGAGGGCATAATAATATTGTTACTATAGTTACGAGAATTGTTTACGTTTTTGTCGCATCCACGTCCGTTGTTGCATTCAGTCGTGTCAGCACAATAAAGATAGCGATGAAGTTATAATGTTATCCATATACCTTGTTTCCTTGACAACCTTTAAAGCTCGGCGTGCTTTAATCGCTCTGTTTTCGCACTCTCAGGCGTGCTTTAAACGGCGATTCTGATGCAGGTATAATAAAAAATAATATTAAATAGACATTTCGACTTGAAATTTCGTAGGAGTGCTCCTAAAAACAAATAAACAAACACGTATTTCGTAATTTTCCGAAAATCAACCCCTTAGGGATGAACTGGGGTAAATCAGCCTAAAATACGATATGGGTGGCGTTATTGAGGTTTTTCGGGAAGTTGATTGCGAAAGTGCCATTTATTTTTAAGTCCAAGACGGTGGACATGGCATAAAATTAAAACCCTGTAGTAGTGAAACGGGGTTTCAGAGACAAATTATTTTTGGGCAGAACAACGTTTGCCGGGTCAGCTAGTTATATATATATATTATAAAACACACTTGTCTTATAAATACTTTAGTTCACTCCCAATTAATTTGTCACTTTGACTTCTCATAGCTGTCAATACAAAATTTATGTTTTTTCTGGGTAGATATTGAGTTGCTGGATAATAATTAAGGTTTCCAGTCCCGGGATCCGGTCCCGGGATTCTACCACAGAAACCAAGTCCCGGGACTACAGCCAGCCCAGGCGAAGTCCCGGGACCATGTCAACATGCTTGCGTATACTCGATATCAGAGAATTAGGACGGGTATTCACCGGCGTCCGTCGTATTACTCATGCTTTTTGCCTTTTGCGTAGGCAGAAGACTCAGGAGAGGTATTATTTTCGGTAGGTTAGAATTAAACCTGTGTGTTATTTCAGCCACATTTGCATAAATTCTTCTATTTATGTATTTGTCTAGTTCTTTTGTTGGATTTAAATATATTTTACGAGTAGTCGTGTGTGTACGTAGTAACAGTAAGGTAACCAAATTTGTGGACTTTTAAAATTCTGTGCGAAGAAGCTGAATAATTTATATTTTTGGAGTTTAAATGTGTTCCTTATTTGTCTGCTAAAGCGTTACAATTAGAATAAATTCCGATTCGCAACCTACCTTCAATCTACATTAAAAAAAATAACGATTTGAAGTCAATATGGCAACAATTTTATATATGGAAGATAAACAATTGGTGAAATGTAACGTTTGTTCCTATAAAATTATCATAATCCAAGGCAGCTTGACGAAAGGATTACACAATCACTTTGCAGTTCAAACAAAATCAAAAGATGAAGAGCGACATTGTTAGTACCAGAAGAAATCAATGAAGTTATAGACGAGCCCCAACGCAGATTATCAGCCCAGAAATACTTTATTTAATTTAAAACACTTGCTTTTCTGTGGAAATTGCATTCGGAAATTTCATCTGAACACTATTCTCCTTTCGGGACCATTTTCGGGATCTTCGGGACTAGTCCCGGGACTTGAAATTTAGCTTGTAAGTCCCGAAAACACTTTTGGTCGCGGGACTTGGAAACCCTAATAATAATATATTATGTACCGAGGTGGAAAATGTTTCATTATCTCCGAGGGGTAAGATAGGTTAGAGTAGGATGGGGCAGAAGTACGAACTTAAATTTAATGACTTGAAGTTCAGCAAGCACTGTTGGTTGCTCGGCAGACATTCCCAACTTTCCTTTTACAACAAACTCCTCATTTATAAAGTAATCTTTAAACCGATATGGCTTTACGGAATTCAGCTCTGGGGGACTGCGTCATCCACTAATCTAGCTATAATAGAAAGATTCCAAACAAAAACCCTTCGAACCATCCTCAACGCACCGTACTACATAAGCAATGTGGATATCTACAGTGACCTCAAAGTGCGCTCTGTGAAAGAAGAGATAGTGAAAAGCAGTGAAAGTTATATCGCCAAACTAGAACTTCACCCCAATAGTCTAGCACTAAACTTATTGGACAACAGTGTTCACAATCGGAGACTTAAGAGGCAGTACACTCTTGACTTGTCGTTTAGATTTTAGTTCTTTAGATTATTATATGTTCCTTTGTAAGCGTTAATACGCATTAGTTGTAACTGAAGCGATGTTGATGAACATTTGCTTCCATTGTCGCACCTATCACTTACATTTACGTAATTTACTTATTGTTCTACGAGCAGATTGTAAATAGTAATAATCTGACAATAAAAAAAAGTTTAATGAACTATAATTGCTCTAAAACAGATGGGTTTATGTGAACATCTAAGTTTAAAAAACGTACTAAAATATGTTTCAAAATTTGACTTATCAACGAAAAGATGTAGGACTACATAATCGTACTTTTGCCCCACGATGGGGGTAAAAGTTCGCGTATAAATTGAGTTGTAAATTCGTTTTATTTTAACATATTTATTAAGAAAAATTGGTAGATACAGATAATACAGAAAAGTTGCACAAGTTTATACACAGTAGTCACATTTAAATGCCTCTACTCCTTCATAAGGAGAGGAGTCTTTGTGCCACCAATTTTCACATTGGTTGCATTGCACCCAGTCGTCATTAGGGGTTTCGAAAAACGTCTCCTCATACCCTAGACACGTCACATTTTCCTCTGACCTTTTTAGAATTTGAGCCACTTCAATTTTCTTTTCAAACGATGTTTTCTTCAGTTTTCCTTTACCCTTCACATTGCTAAAAAGTTCAGACTTTCCTTTATCCAACTTCTGTTTGGTGCCAAACACATTTCTTTTGCCCTTATCTGCGTCGTCTTCTTGAATCTTCATAGCTTCTTCTAGTTGATCTTTAATCGAAGTAGTGGTCAAAATTACGGATTTCTTTCCTCTATTTTTTTCTTAGAGCGACATCTTCTTTTTGGAAGTGGCAAAATCGGAGTGGATGAAATGTATTCCGAAGCAACTCCACTTGATGTAGAAGGTTCAGGAGTGCCTGGTCTATCTACAGCGTTCGATGATGTAGAAGGACCTGGAATGTTTGGTCTAGCAAAAGCTTTCGAAGATGTAGATGGTGTAATGTATTGATCTTCAGTAGCTTCATCTCGACTTAAAGTGGTCTCTAATGGCCCAACAGAGTTGGTATTTGTCTGCCGGGAACTCTTTGTGTTCAATCTGGCATTCTCATCAAATTTTTCTTGTTGGTCAGTGTTACGATACTTTTGGAGTGTCCCCCGTAGTATTGAACTTTTGCTAGCTGAATTCTGAACTTGAATATTTATGGTTGGCTTTTGTCAATTTTTGCATGCTTTAAACTAGGTATAATTAGCTGTATCTTATTTTTAATTATTTTCCTATAATTATCAAGCAGTTTGGTAAGCAACTCTTCGAATAATTACCCATATTCTACTAATTAAATTTATTTTGGTCATATTCCTACAGATATTTGTATATGGCGCTTAGGCAACCCCTGTTACAAATTCTTCTGCCCTATTCTATTTGTTGCTAGATAAAGGATATCACTTCTTGCAGTCAAATTTTTCAGGCTGTTTTTTTGCATCTTCTGGCCCAAAAATTTTGGAAAGTTTTGATAACTGGTAGCTGGTGGATTTTTGAGGTCTTTCCCATTTTAAACCTGGTGCAGGCTGCTAGTGCCTCGGCCGTGTGCTTAAATTTGTGAGCTAATTAGTATATCTCAGCTCCGTTTTGATTTTTCGGAGGATCTGAAAAAGCACATGTGCCCTTAAGACGTTCGTATTTGATTTGGTTATACTTACGTCCTTCGCAACTGCGGATTCGTTTGAGGCCAGCATTGTTTCTGCCCTTTCCTCTGGCTCAATTCCAGCGTGAGGTAAGATAAGGCCAGTTTCTTCTTATTTGGGACTTATTTGGGCGTTGTGCGTTATAGCCATTTCCTGACGGATACGATTCCCTGTGGGATTCATTTACTGTCGAATGCCATTTACTGTGGGATTGGATTTACTGTGGGATGCCATTTCCTGTCGGCTACGATCTTGGGAGAGTTCGGACGCTTCCTGCGAGAGGTTGAACTCCTCCCTGAAGAGGCTTAGCATTCCTTGTTCGGCTGCACCCTGCGGGCATCCAAGCCGTCGATTTGGGCTCCTGAAATTATCGAGTTGTCAAGGAGCTCTGCAATTCCCTGGGAGCTACGCTAGAGGGTGTAGCACTGCACTCACCTGCGACACAATCACCGCTTCCTCGGTCCGCTGGGCCTCCCGCTGTGTCTGCCGGAACCCTCATTGCTTCTGCCGTCTTCGGCCCCCGCAAGCCAAAGGTCAGGAGCCGACATGTTTTTACTACAGGCAAGAAACTGATATAGCTATTTGCACCTGGTGTATTTTATAGTTAGTTATTAGAATCTCGTCTCGTTAACAGTTAGGGCATGTATGATGTTTTTGGCATAGCAATGTTTCGTCGAGTTAGATGTTAGTGCATGCTTTTGTATAATTTTAATGCGTTATTATGATAGGGCTATTGCAAATTTCGAGCGCCCATTTTGTGCAGGCTACTGATCTTTATTGAATCTTTAATCGAGCTCACCCGGATTGGTAAAAACAGCTCTGCGGCTCAGCCCTGTAGGAGCCTTCGGTTTTGAATTGGCCTCGAACCACGGCGTCTCCGTGGAGCCTGCGAGGATCCTGTTTGGGTGGTTCCGCTGATGCGGGGGTTTGTCGGCCGCCGCGCCCCATTGAGCTCCCCTGCAAATTGTATGTTAGATCATCCGCGCTAGTATTTCAGTTTTAAGGCAGTACTTACCGCATGTTGCCTACTGTTTGCTCGGTATCTTCGGGTTTATGTCGACGCCATTTGCATGTTGGTCGCTGAGGTCTGACGTCATATTTAGCGTATAGTGGCTAGAGACCCGATTACGGTAGCCGATTGCCTTACTTAGGAGTCGCGTGAACCCGTTAATAATTTTGTCGGAACTCTGTTTGCGGCGTTCGCGATTTTTCCGCGTTATTGTAATTTATTTGCGAGCCTCTACTTAGGTACAAGTTTGCCGAAGGTTTATTCAAGCGATTGCTTTAGCGTTCATTTATGTACCTGATGTATTTCCACTGAGAAAACTGCTCTGTCACTATATGGACATATAACCTGGTAGTTTTGACATTAGAAATTTTGGAATAATTACTTTAGAGTCTTTCTGAGCTGATATTCGGGGTTTCGCATCAGCTGAGCGCTTGCATAACCTGGCCCTGCTATATCCTGCCTCACAGGGATTAATTTTTTTTTGTAATTTAATACTCGCTACGCTCCGTTTTTAACCGCGCAATGTTTTAATGTGTTAGCCCATTCACAGGTTATAGTTATTGCTGCTCGTGGGCTACTGGTTGCTCGATATTTATATTTATATTTATATTTATTATTGCATGTCGCATACTGTGTGTTTTCTTTGTTGTTGCACTATAGTACGCACCAATATTTAAAATAAAGCTGTGATCTATTCATTGGTTGTTGATTTGCTTATTTTTGACTTGCTGGTTTTTATCTTCGACCTTGTGTAAGGTCCGGCACAAGGAATTGGATCTGAGTCTAGGACCTGGCGCCCACTCCTTTTTTTTTGTATTCTCTTTCAGCATAGCTGGAACCCTGCGACCCTCGCGGCGAGTTAGCCCAACTAGGCCGATAGTTACCAGCCGGCAAAATAACCAATATAACTTTCGCCAAAAGGTAAGGCCGACCGTCTATCTTCCCTTACATCAGTGACGGTAGAAGGAAAAAGTCTTTTGCCGTAAATACAGATGTCTTCAGAGCAAAATTCCACAAGTCTGAAAATAATGAAACCGCCTGGTACTGGGTAATGGTTCTTCCCGGATTGCTTGTTAACCATTGCTCACAAGCCTGAGAATAAAAGTCTTTTTCAATGGTTTAAAAAAGCAGCGATCTAGGGGTTGGGTTTTATGGCTGCTATGTGGAGGTAAAGACAACATATGAATATTATGATTTCGAGAAAACAATACTGCCTATAAAGACGTGTGTGATGAGTGATTATCTACGATTAATGACGTCGGTTCACTTGTTGAGGACTTCACGTGACTTTGGAAGTGTTTCAACCACTCTACAAACAAATCGGTGTTTATATACCCTGAATCTGGCACCAAGAGAATGGTGTCTGGGGGCGTTCCAGCGATGAGTTCCATCTTTCGTCTTTTCTGGGAAAAATAACAGCTGGTGGTAAATTGCTTCCTGCCGCAGACATGCAACAGACTACTGTTATAGTTTGGCCTCTTTCTGCTGAAGAAATTTTTCGGACTAGTTTTTGTCCTCTAATTCTAATACATACAACTTTTGGTGTTTTATTCGGCACAATAGGGAAACCACTTTCGTCCATGTTAAATATTCTTGAACTGGAAAATTGGTATTTATCCATGAGCTCCTTAAGATTGTTGAAATATAAGTCCACCTTTGGTATATTGAAGCCCATTGCTTTTGCTACACTAGTTTTTGAAGGTGTACGTAATGAAAGCATATGTCTATTCAGTTAACTGTAGGCCCAATCCTTCACAGCCATTTTTTTCCGTCGAAAAATGATGAGCAATATTATTAGCTTCGGCGTTTCCTTAGCATACCTTCGGAAAGTCCTAGTTCGCTGGCAACTAGACGTTAAGACTTGTAACATCTCTTTGGCTCTTTCAAAAATCTGTGGGGTAATGGAAGTACGCTCGGTTTTACGTTTATAGTTCCTGTAAAATATAAAATAGTAAACTTCACCTACTGAGGCGTGGTAAGAGGTGCGTTTTTTTTGCTCCACAACACATTTCATATTTGGCACCATATTCTTGTGGGCAATAGGTTAAACTGCTGTTTTTGTATTGCCGGGCCTACGTAGATCAATCATTGCTATTTAAGTAGTAACTACTGTTTTTTTCGATTATTGCAGCTTGCAAAGAATTACGTGCTAATATATGTTAGTTAAAAACTACATCCATATTTAAACTTACTTACCTCATAATTTTCGTATTTTAAACACAATCACAAAACTGTTGCATATACTCTGTTGTTGAATGGTGTACTATCATTTCAGACCACAGATGTCGCGCTGTGTGTTCTCGCTGACTAAATAAGGTCGGTGCGTACTTTTACCCGGCGCGAACTTTTACCCCATCCTACTCCACTAGTATACTAGAAACTAGTATATAGTAAGTATATTGTAATAGTTTACTGCACACAGCAATTCTGATGGCCTAAGTAACAGAATAAATAAGGTCAAAATGAGCACAGAATTAAATATTTTATTTATTGCAAGATAATTGGCACAGCAGTAACTAATAATTTGAGGAATAAAAGTTAACATGAAATAAAGCAGGTTTCAGAAGGGTTACGTTCAGAGCTTTAGATATGACAAATGTTCGGAAGGGCAAATGCAATTTAATTTGTAACTGACGGATTTGAACTTATTTACGTCAAACATAATGTGAAGAAAATGATACAGAATAATTTGTTAAGTACAGAAAATATACGAACGTTATGTATTAAAAGTGTACAAGCCAGCAAACGGCAAATTAGCTGAAAGGTACACGAAACAGAGCTAACAAAGTAATTATTGAGATTAGTGAGACGCTAAAGCAGCTCAAATGTATCAGTGCATTATAAACTACAATGATTTAAAAGCAGAGCAAAGTGTAGTGACATTTATTCAGAAAAACACAATTTTAGTAGTTAGGCAAAGACATGACATCAAAGCTGTAGTCCATAAGGTCAAACATGTTATCAATCCTAATTTCTTTTTATAAAAATTTAAAATATAGTTGCTAAGTGACGAGACAGTCTTTTGTTGAAAATTATAAAACAAGCTTGTAGAATTTGCGATGGGGGCAGATTGAGCTCCACATTTTATAGCATAAAATTATAAATAAAAAGTCTTTTGTAATACCAGTTGTGTGTAAAGTTATTCACCAGTGTGCAGGGCATCTTTGGGTATAGTTTGCCATGTGTTAAGAGCTCCAAGTGTAGCAGTTTAGCCAGCAGCAAGATTTGTCCAAGTACGAGTAGCTTTGGGGGCCCGTTTCCATAAGCAGCATCACCCAGCAAAAATAGTGTCGGCTACGTGTAGAGAGGACCTTTAGGAGACCGTTGGGTAGAAATTTCAACCAACAAGCCTTTCCCAAGTGCTTAATTCTCGTGGCGTCATTGGAAAGTGTATCCAACGTCCGAAAGGTCTCCGATTAAGGTAGGATTTCACAGGAAGCCCTTGCAGCAGCCTAGAATTCGCGGGGTTTTTTTAAGTTTAGACTGTCTACGAGGTGTAGCACCATGTTTCATTTGCCCAGGTCCATTCTGCTTCGAGTAATTTAGATAGCGTCTCTAGAAAGTGCGAGTTGACGCGGAATTTTTAGTTTTTGCCGGATGCAGAACAAAAAGCTATCGCGCATGGGTTTTGACGTCACACTAGAAACAAAGCGATGTTAGCAGTTGCTATGTCACAGAATTCGTCGTATTTACCTGATGATTTCTTGCCATTTTGCTGTTTTAAAATTCAATTTTACGCTATGTTGCACTGACATCATCTTGTTTACTGAACTAAATTTAGAGGTTATCTAAACGCCAATTTGAAATTGTGAATTTGCCTTAATACCCGAGTTAAATTGTCATACAAGGAATTATTTGTCATACAAAGTTTTTTTTCTTAATTTTATGAACTGACACCCTGAGTTAAGATTTGTTTCATGTTCACCGAAGCTAAGCCATAATTTATTGCAAATAGATAAAATAAGGAATGAGCAATATACCATTTATTTTTGGTAATAAATATTATATTCTTTTAATTTGCCCTGAGTTTGGCAGGCAATTCTCAATTGAAAAGGAGGAAATTGTTTAGAACATGTAATTGGATTAAAAAATCTCCGTATTTAGACAACTGTCAAGGAACATTTACAGGATTTTTGTAACAGTAATTCATTAACAGGGCTATATTATAGTTTGTTGAAGCCATGTAAATCGATATTAATTAGAATTGAAAAATATTTCTCTTACAAAGCGCCTTGCATAGAAAACGTAAAAATTATGAAAACATACTACTTTTCGGTAAATAATAAAAAATCTATAAAAGTAATTAACGTTTTATATTATATTCACCAATTATAATTCTTTAAAGTGTTCACATAAAAAATTTGAACTTTCATATTAAGTCTTTGTATGAGAAATTTTGAGAAATATATGAAAAATTGAAAAATTGTTTTAGCTAAAGTGTAAAAAAACTAGGGGTTTTCTGGCCTTTAAATTGTTTAGTTAGCTAAAAATAACACACTTTTTGGCGGACATTGTATATAGTAAGATCATTCAAACAAGATTCATAACGATACAAGAATGCTCTAATTCTCCTTACTACATTTGCAGTTTAGTTTCAATGCCAACGGCTGCACGAAAAGAAAGCAGTGGCATGCTGCCTTTATCGAGGGCTGCACGTGTTTGCGACTCGAAAGTACAGTGCGCGAATTCGCCAAGGCGATCTAAGTTAAATAGAAGCGGCTAGAAACCAGCAACAAATATTTGCTACACACAAAGTTAAAGTCCAGCTAACAAGCCTTCGTGAATACGCAACCGCACCGGTGAGCACCTAAATTTGTGCTATATTTAAAAACACATTTGCAGCTTCCAATTTGGAAGACGTGCTGAATTCTAGGGTACCAGCAGCTAAGTTCAGGTAGAATATTTGTGGGTCACAGTGATAAAGTTACGTTCAACTGCCAGAAGTTTTTGCAAGCGTGAAAGAGTGCATTCCGTCGGCGAATAAAGGTGTGTAATTTGCGCCCAATTTGAATATATGCAAGCGCGTTAAGCCAGGGCAGTATTAAGACATTTGCATTCTTTTAAAAGGCAAGAGGTAGACTGTTTGATGATTTAGTCCTGTTTTCTTTTATTTCTTTGAGTTTTTATGTTTCTATTTGTCTTGAAGTCAATAGATTGGTGTAAGCAAATTGACTTGTCTTGTACATTGTTTGAAGTCAGTTTCAGTCCGACAAAACTACAGGGGAAACCAAATTCCTGTTTTGGCAGATGGTGATCTTTCATAAGGCATTAACTGAGGTATTAAGAGGGTTTTATTTTTAGCAGCTAACAGGACACAAAGGGCAAACAATTATTTAAATTTGTCTTGTTCAAATTTAACGTAACCACGCGATGGGTAAACATCAACTCATTTCAGTTTGGCGCCCAACTAAGGGCCATTTCAAAGTTAATATTATTTTGTAATAGAGTGCGTTTTCCGGTTCTAAAACCTCTCCCCACCACTTTGTGGAGGCGGGCGTCAACGTCATTTCCTCCTCCTACCACTTCGCCGTGAGTTTAAGGGCAAAGCCACGTTAAAGGACAAGACCACGTTCAAGATTAAGCTCAAGCCCACGTTCAAGATCAAGGTCAAGGCCACGTTCAAGATCAAGATAATTTCCTCCCCACCACTCGGATTTCAAGGCTAACCAGATGTAACTTTGGAAAGTGAAATAAAATTGGAAAGAAGAGTTGTTACAGGTAGTAGTACTACTAGTACCTACTTCAACAACCGGTAGAATTGGAAGCATTATACAGTGAGCGCCAAAAAGCATTGGTCAGTTTCAATTTGTAATAACAATTTATTTGCTTAAATTACACAGTTAATCAAAACTATTTCTTAAAGACTAAGAATGGGAGATTCACTTATGAAAAATGCTGTCGGTTAAATGACTCCCCACTTGTTGAATGCACTCTTTTAAACGGCGGCCGAAATCTCTCATCACACGTTGCCGCATATCCTGCAGTATAGCTTCAATATTTTCTCGAATAAACATTTTATGCTTTTCCAGATTTCTTATCTTTCTTGTAAATACCCTGCTCCTCAAGTAATCTCAAAGAAAAAAGTCAGGAGTGGTTATGTCCTGCGATCTCCAGGGCCACGGAAGGTCACCATAGCAATAAATCAGTTTATTTGGAAACGATTGTCGTAAGAGATTCGTATTAATTCTTGCAGTGTAATTGGTAGCACCGTCCTGTTGAAACCAATATTCATTTACTATCTCCTCGTCTATTTGCGATAAAAAGATCTTTGAAGCATGTTATGTCTTTGAGACGTAACCGTTACCGTTTAACCAATTTCCTCGAAAAAATAAGTCGCGACAATCTTTGACGATGAAACAGCACACCAAACTGTCACTTTCGGAGGATGTCAAACATTAAAACAAAACTCCCAAGTTTCCTATTTATGAAGAAATTATCATTGATTCCATAGGTGAAGTGTATGGGTTTTTGTTAGGTATTGAAACTGACCAATGCTTTTTGGCGCTCACTGTATAAAGCTATTGATATAGTCCAGAGACAGAAAGGGGCAGAGGTCTCTAATGATACGTGTATAAAGTCGAAACCATTGTTCTGTCTGGCACTCCTGGGTAGTAGGGCGTACAAATTAAATAATTCAAGTTCGAAGTACGTGAGTATAGGGTTTGAGTGGAATTCAAAATTTACCGCAGTTATTGTAATACGGGGTAACAAAAACGACTGGGTGCAGTTGGACGAGTGGGAGTGGGCAGCTCTAATTGCAAATGGAGTGATTGCCAACTACTTCTATTGCCTCGACGGTCAGTGGCCAGTTCTGGAAATAGGAAGGAAGAGTATTGTATTCCAAGCGATCGAGAGAAAGAAAATAATAAAATTGGAGGATGTGGGCTTGTCAGAAGTGTGCTTAGCGAAATAAACTGTGGTGTTTTCAGAAACCCGTGGAAGTGCGATTCGCACAATTAAAAGTGTTGGACTTTAAGGGTTTCTATAAAGAAATAGTTAAGGGAGTAGCAATCTTTTCTGGGGACTATTTAGCCAACGTAAGGTCTGTGTGGATCAGCTGGAGGAGAACTCTGAAAAGACTGCATGAATGTTGGAATTGCTAACGTTCGCGAGTTCCATGATAAAGTGTGAAATCGAAGTGGAAGTGGATGTGTTATACAGACGTCGGCGTCGCTCGGCCAGCAGCAACAGACGTAGCGAGGGCCATTTAACAATTAGTGAGTTCGTTAGAGCATTTAGTTTTTGATGCGTCTCATGAAGTCGTATACCGGTTAGGACATAGCGGGTTCAGTGACGAGGAGTTGTATAAACAAAAAAAAAGTACAAAAATGGTGCAGCTGTTGGTCGACTATCTTTAGACGGGGCCATAAAGGAAGTTTTTAGAGAAAAGAAAGAAAATGAAGAAGATCGTCTGGTTTAACGACGCGAAGAATACGGTGTATACCCTGCATACGTAGGTATACGCGTATCAAGAAATTTGAAAAGGACTGTGGGAACGAGAATCTATGGACAGGTTGCGGTTCCAGCGGAAGATACTTACTGTGGCTGAAGTACTGCGAGACGTCTTGTGCGCAGAAGATGGGCAGACAATTTATGTAGAACGCTTTTCCACTAGTACGTAGGTGTGTAACACATGTAGTAACACTGTATATACTCGTATAGTGTACGGAAATAAAAAACACAATAAAAATGTTAAAGTTGTTTTATTCCATTATATAGTGACTAGCAAGATGTCCGTTCTTCGCACGGGCAACAAATGTTTTTTCTTCTAAATTTCAAATAAATTATAGGGCGCCCCCCTACCCCTCACTCAATACGCTAAACTAACAAACTCCGCAAAACAATATTGTAGGAAAAAAGGAAACAAAATTCTTTCGAAAAAATTCATGCACAACTCTTTTTTATGCTTCACGTACCCCCTGGAAATGTGTACGTAATTGTCGTTCACCTTGTATATATTGATAAAACTATAGTTTTAGTATAACAATGAGATAAAATATATATGTACAAACTAAATGTTGTATTCATAAATTTTAGCAAGATAAACTTAACACCCTACCCCTTTTCAGTTTTCCCTTTTTACCGCTTTAGGGGTAACATTAAAATCCCTTAAACTCCTTTCTAAATATTTTAAGAATACATCTGTACGCCAAAAACACAATGTTCTAAATAAATAAACATAGGAGATACATAGGGTTCTTTAATTCACCCCGAATCCAGATGTGCACCTTTAGGGGTTGATTTGGGAAATCCTGAAACGTGTTTTGAGACATTCGTATTGGATACCTATGCATGCAAAAAACCAAGTCGATATCTTATCGGGTTAAGAGATATTGAGGAATTCGGGAAAACACACTTTACCTTTTTTCATCCCCTTAGGGGTAACATTTTAAAATCCCTTAAATCGCTTTCTAAATATTTTAAGAATACATTTATATGCCAAAAAAGAATGCTCTAGCTCAATAAACATAGGAGATACAAAGGGTTCTTTAATTCACCCCGAATCCAGATTTGCGCTTTTAGGGGTTGATTATGGCAAAATCCTGAAATACGTTTTTAGACACTTGTATTGAATACCTATGCAAGCAAACACTAAGTCGATATCTTATCGGGTCTATGGATGAAAATACAGTTTACCTTTTTTCACCCCCTTAGGGGTAAAATTGTAAAACCCCCTAAATCACTTTCTAAATATTTTAAGAATACATCTATATGCCAAAAAAAAGAATGTTAGAGCTCAATAAACCTAGGAGTTACAATGGGTTCGTTAATTCACCCCGAATCCAGATTTGCACCTTTAGGAGTCGATTAGGGCAAAATCCTGAAATGTGTTTTTAGATACTTCTATTGGACACCTATGCAAGCAAACACCAAGTCGCTATCTTATCGGGTCTAAGAGATATTCAGGAATTCGTGAAAACACAGTTTACCCGTTTTCGCCCCTTTAGGGTTAAAGTTTTCAAATTTCCTTACATTGCTTTCTAAATATTTTAAAAATATATCTATATGCCACAAAAGAATGTTTTAACTCAATAAACATAGGAGATACGAAGGGTTCTTTAATTCACCCCCAATCCAGATTTGCACCTTTAGGGGTTGATTAGGACAAAATCCTAGAAAATATGTCTAGGTATTTGCATTGATAATCTTTGCGAGCAAACACCAAATCGATATCTTATCAGGTGTAAGAGATATTAAGGAATTCGTGAAAACACATTTTACTCGTTTCACCCCCTTAGGGGTCGAATTTTAAAAATCCCTTCTTAGCACTACCTTACATAACAAATTGAACCTTCCACCCAAATTTCAAGTTTTTAGTGCCAGTGGTTTCGGCTCTGCGTTGATTAGTCAGGGTTGTGACTTTATATCCTTTATATATGTATAGATTACATATGAAGGGCTTAGGAGAAGAGGGTAACAAACCACATTTTCTTAAAATGCAATCTAAATATGTATTTAGTAGCATTAAAAAGGGAATACGCCACAGAATTTTATTTACGAAGTTTGCACAAGAAATGACAACACTGTGCAATAAACGCCTTCTTGCCTCAGTTCGTTGTAAGAGTATTTACGGCCCAAGAAGGTAACAAGCCACATAGAAATCAACGTGGCCGCGCTACATATACCACGCGTTAAACGTAAATTGTTCGAAAACGATGACAATTCTGGTTCTAGCGATTCGGATTTCAACTCAGATGATAGTGTGAAAGACAAAGATTACTTGGAATCAAGTAGTGATAGTGACAGTAGTGAAGGCAGTCTAGTTTTAGTAAGTTTAAAAGTAATGTGGCTTACTACCTTTTAAGCCAAAACATTCTTAGTTTTCCCTGTAAACAGTGGCTTAGCACCTAGGCGTAAAGTCCCTTTTTTAACTTATTAACTTTCTTTCCACTGATTATAAAAACTGTAATAAACAAAACCTAAACTAAACTTATTTAAAAACAAAACACTAATATCTAAAAACAGCAGAGTCTGGGGTATACTTAAGGTTTTTATGGTTTGTTACCTTCTTCCGTAAATAATTTCCTTTTCAATTTTTTGTGGCTTGTTACCTTTTTCCATACATGATTACAACCAGAGGTCCTATTAAAACTCTAGACAAGAAACCGCAAAGCAGATGGCGACCAGAAAATATTGAAAGTAGAAAGCGAGTAAAAGCTAAGAAAAAAAAAGGAATTTAGGACATTCATACGACAACTGGAAAAGAAACAAAACAAAGTAGATGCACGAATTTGGGGTTCACTCTGCCGTTGTAAAAACAAATGCAGAGCTTCTCTTTTGGGAAATGAAGAAACAATATTTCAATCTTTCTGGGATTTGAACTCCTACGACAAGCAGAATGCCTATCTGTTCGGAACAATAAAGTGTTTACCCAAGAAAACAAAACGTCAAAGGTAACTTTTGCGTATTCAGTAAAGGTTCAAGGCGTTGACAACAAAATTTGCAAGGAAGAATTTTTGTCGGTGCACGGTCTACAAAATAGCAAGAAGCGTATTTACAATATATGCAAGTAAATTCGCGAAGGGAATACAATTCCGAAAAGCGACCAGCGAGAAAAGCACTCTAATCGAAAGAATCGCCTACCTGAAGAAATGATTAAGGGTGTACATGACCATATAAAATCCATTCCCAAGAATACAACCCACTACAGTAGGAAATGTAATCCTAATCGAGTGTACATTGATCATGATCTTTCAGTTTCCTCCCTTTATGAGAAATACTATAAACCGTGGTGTACAGAGCATGGTACAGTACCAATATAACATTGGATTCAAGACTTCAAAAAGCGATACCTGCGATACATGTGACCAGCGTAAGATACTGATTGAGTCAAATAAAGGTAATGAGTCAAAACTAAAAGACATACAACTGGAATTAGAGTTACATCAAAGAAGAGCGGAAGCAATGCAAGCTAACATGAGAAAGGAAATAGACGAGGCTAGAAGAGAAAACAAGAAGATAATAATATCGTTTGATCTTCAGCAGACACTTCCAATCCCAGACCTAACTGTAGGTAAAGCTTTTTATCTGAGAAACTTGGATGTATAATCTTGATGTGCACAACTGCAACAGAGGCCAAGCATTTATGTACATGTGGCCAGAGCATGTGGCAAAACGTGGTAGTGACGAAATTGCTAGTGCTATTTTGAAATATATTAATGACACTTTACCTCAAACAGAAGAACTTTATTTACTGATAATTGCGGGCGACAAAATAAGAATTGGACAATAATGTCTCTTTGGTTGCAGATGATACGAGAAAAAGGTTTAAGAGCGTTGAACATCGATTTCTCATACCGGGCCATACTCATTTATCACCAGATAGAGATTTTGCGGCAATAAAGAAGCATAAGAAATATTTAAACCAGGTATACAGTCCAGATCAATGGTATGAAGCTGTTAGAGATGCAAAAAAGAAATGTTTAATGTGGTGCCAATGACTCAGGCAGACTTTTATTGCTTTTCTAAGTTTGACTAAATTTTTTATTAACAAAAAGAATGCCAAAGATACCAAAGAAAGTTTAAATTTTAGTCAAGTAAGATGTTTCCGTTTCGAAGCAGAACATCCTAATACAATTTTCGTTAAACACTATTTGAATGAGCCCTTTAAATCCGTTAATATTAGAAAGAGAGGTATACAAAATTCAAAACACCCAATGTTTAGTGAGCTTTCCTTGAAGTATAAAAATTTCATAGCAATCAATCCAAATAAGCTTGCAAATCTCAAAGTACTCCTTCCTTATATTCCTCCAGTTTATCCCGGATTTTATAGAGAACTTGGAGTAGAGAACGTACAGCTCAGCGATGTAGATATAGATGAAGGCAATATAGAACATTTCGACATTAAAGATGTCTAGATTTTAAGAGAACAAGTTAAGTTTGCAAATAAATTGAATTAAAATTTAAGTTTAAAATGGGAACAAGCCACATTTTTGTTACATTTTATATATTTTTTTTGTTAATGCGTTACATTTTTTGAGTTATTAGACTGTAAAAGATGCTATAATGTTAGTATTAAACTGATATAAAATTTACTTATTGTTTTCTTTGTAAATGCGATTTCACGATTTAAATGAAATATTAAAACATGAAATACTCCAAACTAACTTGGAGTGGCTTATTACCCTCTTCCACCGAGCCCTTCATATGTGATAAACATCAGACAAAGTACACTAAGAAACTGGTTTGGAGTGATATAAACAAGCGGGTTGTGATGGGCTGAGGGCTGGTTGTTCTTCAACTTCGATGATTGAGATGGTGGTAAAGCGGCGTAAAAAAGTTTATTTTTTTCGGCCTTTCACATACAAGGTGGCACCCTGCAAACGACGTCGCAAGATTGCAGAAAACAAGTATGCTTGAGTAGATCTACCGTCCCAGTGGATACAGTGATGATTAACACTGATAATTATCTGCACTCAAATGTACGAAAATATGCGCATATAATGGGTGCGGCAAAATATACCCAGCTATGGAATATTGTTATAACTTTGTTATTTCCTTGACAACTGTTAAAAATGAAGTTTTATATCAAAGTAGAAAGATACGGAATTTTGTTATGGTGCGTTATTCTGCTCAACAACGAGCAGAAATTGTTAAATTGTATTTCCAAAATTTTTCTTCTATAATTTCAACTTAACGCGCTTTTAGGTGAGCATATTCTAATCGAAGACATCCACACGGAGAAACAATTCGAAGTTTAGCAAACGAATTTTTAGAAAATGGCACAGTAAGTGATGTAAAGCATACTGGAAAACCTCGTTCTGGTCGTTCAAACTAAAATATTCAGGCAGAACCAAAAACGTCCACAATAAGACGTGCGGTGCAATTAGGGTTGTCTGTGGAAGTTTTTGGTTCTGCCTGAACATCAGCCCGAAGAAGCTCAATATTTTAGTTTGAGCGATCAGAACGAGGTCTTCCAGTATGGTTTACTGTGCCATTTTCTAAAAAATCGTTTGCTAAACGTCGAATTGTTTCTCCGTGTGGTCTTCGATCAGGATATGCTCACTTAAAAGCGCGTTGAGTTGAAATTATAGAAGAAAAGTTTTGGAAATACAATTTAACAATTTCTGCTCGTTGTTGAGCCGAATAACGCACCATAACAAAATTCTATATCTTTCTACTTTGATATAAAACTTCACTTTTGACAGTTGTCAAGGAAATAACAAAGTTATAACAATATTCCATAGCTGGGTATATTTTGCCGCACCCATTATATGCATAAATTTTATTGAGTATATGCACCCAGAGTTACAATATACGCACATCATAATTATGCTCTATTTTTTTAAAAATAAGTAGAAGCATTCTAAATAATGTAAAAATTTTAATTATTTTATTTATCTAAGTTTTATTAAAAGGCGTCATTAATTTTAACGTTTAACTATATAAACATGGCCTGCCAACGCCAACTTCACGTTGTAATCCAACATAAAAATGAGATTTCCCCTAACCCCGCCAGACTATTATTCACCTAATACTTGAAGTTCGACTCTTGAAATGGATTCTATGTTGGCTGATTCCTTATACATTGCTCGGAAAAGTGGGGGTTGCTTGCAGTTTATTTAGTTAAAGATTTTAACAGGGACTTCCCATTTCCTCTGCTTATTTCGATAAGCGCACTGCACTCCAATGGCAGAAAGTTAGTATATATCTCAGTTGCACACACAAATTTTATTAATAAATTTAATTAAATAGTAAATTTTACAAAAGAATCTCAAAAAGTTCATACATTACAAGTTGTTGCTAAATATAACTAAATATGCAAAAACTAGAAAGTATGCTCAAAAACATATAAATATGCAAAATATGCAAAATGAAACGTGGCTTAAACGATTTGTTTTCACATAATTAGTATACATATCCAAAAAGTTTAGCCAGCATATCAATTATACAAAATATGCATTTGCCATATAATATCAGCTTTAGTGATGATTAGTCATTAACCAGCGGGATTGTTGTTGTAAATTAGGTGGCAAGGAGGTGAACGGAAACAGTGATTTGAAGACATAGTGAGATACTAAGGTACCGTCGTATGCAGCTAATTCTTTCGGGCTAAATTGCTTATCGGACGTCTTGAATCCTTGAATGTCGATAATGAGCTTAATCGTATTAGGTAGAGGGAGCACGGTGCAGTTACGTTAACAGCCAAGGTGCGACTGAAGTGGTTTGATAAATTACAGTCTTTTAACTGCTTTTGTCAACGCGTTGTAAGTAAAAATCCGATCGTAAAGAACGAGGCAATACGCGGTTGTGTTGGCGGCCACGTTCGCGGAAATTTCAAATTCAACTCGAAGAACAACAGTGTTTGCATGTAGTTAGTATTTTTGTTGGGAACAGGCGATCATAACAATAGGCGCTTTGCCGGCAAAGTCATGGCGGGAGAAGAAGGGCCCATCGACTTTATTATAATAAGATGATTGAAACTTGGAATACGTCGTATAATGTTACGTAATGATTGAGTGCATAATTGTTATGTAATTGTAAATTGTGGTATGGAAATCGTTCGGTCTTCAGAAAAACTGGGAAATTGGTAAGACCAACTTTATCGAAATTAGCATTGTCCTTGCCGATTAGCCCCGAACGACCGAATTTAAACCGTACGATGACATATCTGGGGGTTTGAAATTTTATGCTTGTAGCGATAGCTTGAGAATGTTGAGTCACAGCATGAACACTTGGTATGATATGAAGTTGCCAGCTGCGAAATGCTACTTGTGTGTCAATATCTTTATCGATATATTTAGTTAGGGCTAATTCTTGGGCAAGACCGAGAGTAATGTAAGGAACCTTCCAGTATAGTTTGTCAATCGTAACTTTAGCCGTCTCTCCTGCGGCGTCGGCGTCGGTATTGCTGGGAATTAACACAAGTTCTTGTTGGATGTTAAGTATTACTTTTCCATAATCTTCGGCAAAGCCTAACAGCATTCTCAACAGTATGCAGGCACTAAAGTTGCCTTCTACATTTGTAATTTCAGGATCTCCAGTGGCGAACCAGCCAGAATTTTGAAGCTTTTTAACGTCAGCCGAACTATAGGACACATATCTCTTTAGAGTAGATGTAATACCAGGTTTGGTGACAGGATAGACAACAACATCATTGATTTCGTATTGGATTTTGCTGAACAAGTGAACCAACCCATTGTTACGGAATTTAGCCGATGTAATTTCACCGTTTTCCTTCCGCAACTTTCCCTTTAGGTTTGTATACGGTTGATGTGTGTGTAATTGATTTCTAATGATGGAATTGTCATCGAGGATTCGTTCTCCAATATTTAAAATACTCATTGTACTATTATAAAGCCTAAGGACCGCAAGAAGTCTCTGTTTCCCTTAGTTAACTGCGTAGTGGACGAAGTCGTACTGATCTTACGAGGGTGTGGGTGACTATTCTTATAGAAAGTGAAGCAGGGGCGGTACGGACAAGCGGTAATTCGAAAACCCATTACAGTTTCTTTAAATGTAACGTTACCGTGACGGTCTCCTTACTAAAACTGACAGGATTATCCGATTGGTCTAGTATTCTAATAGTTAAGTTAGTGATCTGTTTTGTGCTGATCGGTAGATAGATGACTGGGTTAGGGGTTTCCACTATTTTGTACCCGGGCGGTACTATGGGGAAGAATTGGTGAATGATATGGCCAGGCTTACCATTTTTATATGAACCAACAGAGATGTTGCAATGAATAAGAATAGAGTTGATGTTCAAAATTTTCGTAACATGTTCAGCTGTGTGCCACCTATCGGCAGCATAAACTTTTTTCTCAAAGCCTAACATGTCCCGGATAGCATTGTCACTTTGAAAGTCGATTGCAGAGGTAGACTTTATTTCGGTTTTTAAGGTGCTGATGTTTCCACATAGGAATACCTGTTTAGCACCTACAGCAGAATCGAGTTGGTTATGTAAAAACTCGGCAATGTCCGTAATTTCATATGCTCCCTCCGGTATAATAATAGGAGGTTCTCCAATAAGATGAAATTTATTGTTGGGAGGTCTAACGTTGGGAATAGTATAGTAGGTTTCGAAACTTAACAATCCCAAGACGTATTCGCTACCGTCGTCTAAAAAAATGGGAGGGTCAAAATTCGCAGTAAGAACAGATGAATTTCCCGTAAGAGTGAATATACTGGACATGATGAAGAGCGACACTTAAGCTGACGACAAAAAGGGTTTCGCATAGTTATATAAGAATTTGAGACACAAATGTCCGCATGTGTATGACGTGAGTTCTTAATATCTATTAGAGTTGTACATAATTGTGTTGTTGCTACCGTCTCTGTAAAAGTAGTTTACTAATTCGGGAGGAGGTTGTAAGCAACCTATGCTATCGAAATATAGAACAAATCGGTCAGCTTTAACGTAAGCTGTCCAATGCGTGCCAGGTCCAACATCATCGTCTAAGTTAGTAACACTACATTCTCGTTTACGAATCTTGTCGGGTAAGGCATCCCGCATAAATATCTCCCTAAAATTTGAAATTTCTAAGCGTCTAACGTACTGTGCAATATCGATGTTCGTCAACGCGCGGGGCGGTAGCTTCAACGGCAGTTTTTTGACTGATACGGTCGTAGATATAAACCTTTTCCACGAGCAATGGATTCCATAGCTTTGTTATGTCGCTCCTTTTCCTGGAGATCCTTTTTAGCAGCCTTTGAGTCTCCTACCGCTTTAGCGACTGCTGCAGCACCACCTCCGAGGGACCCTAATGCTCCTAATGCAGCAAGTATGGGAACAAGCGGTAATATACCTCCTCTCTTGGGAACAGGTACTACTCTAGACCGAAGCCGGCGTTTCCATCGCGATTTAGAACGAAGAGCGCCTCCATACCGCACAGGGACGCTCCTCCCAATACGTTTAGACCTAGTTTGCTTTCGCTTCCGAGATACTCCCGTACCAAGTTTCGCCTGCATAATACCGGCAATAGGTAGTGTACGCCTTCGTTTCCGGGGGACTCCCATACCAGCAATGGATTCTGTACGCTTCCGTTTCCGGGAGACTCCCATGCCAAGTTTAGTTTTTCCTTTCATAATCCCCGAAACAGCAAGGGCTGCAGGTCTTTCCCCAAGAGTAGAGTATTTTGCTTTAACACGTTCCCAGGATTTTTGTGCAAGAACCTTATCCGCAGCGTGACGTTTCGAAAGATTGCTAGATTGTGAGTATGCGATGTCGTGTTGTTTGCAGGCCTCGTCCAGAGGATTCTTTCCTCGATCGCCTCGGGAAAGCCGCTTGCTTAGGCGGGTACCCGGTTCGCAAAATTTGTAACCTGGTATATGCAATTCGAAGGGCAACTTATCAATAAGGGTATTCAACAAACTGCGACATTTCCGTGTGACGGTTTGACGACGACTACGAGTTTTACGCCTAGCACAACTCATCTTAAACAAACGCTCGTCGAAGAGCGACTGACGGTATGAAGTGCAAAGGAGTAGATATATACACTCTCTGCAACACGGTGGGAAGTCGTTGCCTGTAGTAAATCATACAGTAAATTCCATGTCAGAGGGGTTCAGACGGAACAGTGCTTTACTGGGTAGTGGATGTAAAAGGGGTTTGATCGTGGGTCGATCCGGCAGTGGGAAAACGAATGTGATGATCAGTTTATTAGAGCACCCCAATGGATTGCGCTTCAAAAACGTTTATTTATATTCCAAAACTCTCAATCAACCTAAATATAATTACCTGAGGACACTGTTGGAGCCACTGAAACAAATTGGATTCTTCGAATACTGTGACGGTTGTGAAGTTATCAAGCCACATGAAGCGAACAAAAATTCTGTTATGGTGTTTGACGACGTAGCGTGCAATACTCAAAGCATAATTAGAGATTATTTTAGTTTCGGGCGTCATCGAAGCATAGATTGTTTTTTTCTTTGTCAGACTTACTCATCAATCCCAAAACAACTCGTACGAGATAATGCAAATATCATAATCATATTCCGACAAGACTACACCAATCTTAAACACATTTACGATGATCATGTAAACACAGACATGTCATTCGACAAGTTTAAGAACTTGTGTTCGTACTGTTGGATCAACGATCATGGATTTTTGGTTCTCGACAAAGAAAGCGAAATCAACGCCGGTCGTTATAGAAAAGGGTTCGACAGTTATTGCACTATATAGACATGTGCCACTGGTGTAGAATTAGTAGTCTATGAATAACGAGCGTAATAGCAACATGGACAAACGGTTAGTAATCGATCTTATTAAAGCTAGAAAGGCTGTCAGGCAGAAATATGAAACTTTAAAAGCAGATATCGCCGAACAATTTAAACCAATTTCCCAACCACTCACGGAATTGCTAACATCCATCAAGCAAGAAGGTGGTCCAACAATACAGAAAGAAGGTGCAGTAGGACCCATGCTGAAAACCATCAAACGGAGAGTGTCCACACCGTCTTTTCTACCCCGCCCGAGAAATGGCAACCCCCGACATTGCCATTCCCGGACCGTTCACTTCGGCGTTGGTAACATCCACGCCTAGGTTTCTTGATAGAGAGGTATTATATGAGAGTCTACCGGATGAGGAGCAACAGGTGGAAGCTGAAGAAGAGGCGGCAATTGAAAGTTCTGTAGCAGAGGCTAGGGAAACCGTGCAACAAATGATGGAACCGGAAGTTCTAGGAGAATACATGGAACAGTTCTCAGGGTTAGCTAGAAAATATATCGAGGGAATGATACGAGATACAGAGAGCAAATACGATCTCCACTATGGAGTTCGATGGGATATAGACACTGATAAGTTTTCAATTGGGAATAAGCAGCTTACCTTTGAGAGCCAGAACATGGTTATTACAGACGGAAATAGAATAGTATACAAAGGCACTCCTGGCTTTTACGAATTAATGTTCTTAAAGAAACCGATGACTTATACAACCAAAGACCTTGACAATTACCATGACATAGTGAACTGGTCCGCCGCAAATCGTAAGAACTACGATCCAACCCAAGGGATAAGCGGCAACGCCGGCGCGAAATATATAAAAGTAGTACACCCCCTGGCTACATCCTCCGGCACTAGACAACCTACCACAGCCGCATCGAGGGTGCAGCGTACCGGTAGGGGATTATTAACAGTAATCAATAAAAAAGTGGAATTTGTTCCTTCGAAAGATCCAAATTCATTAGTGGATCGTCAGCGCATATTACTAGCCTCTCAGGTAGCGGGGCACACCGGCCATTTCAACGAAATCGTAAGCATCACCCAAGCTCTACGAGATACAAAAATAGTTTACTAAGGCGAGTACAAAAGTGGGGTACCTATTGAATTACGATCAGAAGGTGTTAGACGATAGAGTAATGCCTATCGACAAATTTGGACGCCACTACCATAGCACACGCTATGCTCCTCATCCCAAACATATCTTTATGAAAATATATATATTGTTATGATACATGATGCAGGCAATTAAATCATATGAAAGAAATACTTAAAATGAACTAATAAAGTTGGACAGTTATAATAATTGAATCTTGATGGGTATAAAGTTTTGAACATAAATAATGAAACTAAAAGATACAAAGGTTCTTTTCATTGTGAAACATTTAATATTGTTATATTTATTGGAATGCATTAAACTTAATGGTTGTATTTAATATTTATAAAAATAAACCAAGGTAACATTGACAAATGTATTTGTTAAGAAAATTTTGTATATAGCATTATTTAGAAAAAAATAGGAAATGTGCATTAAGAATTGTTTCTAATAGATATAAAAAGTTTGTTTAAAAACAGTTACAAAAAGCAACTCAAGAAAGCATGTATGTAATTTGGTTGTAATAATAATGGTATAATAAAAAATAGAATCTCTGTCTTAATTTGTCTAATTTTGGTGATAACAAATTAAATAAAGGCTGAAAACAAATCTACGAGGTAAAATAAAGTGAAATATTTAAAATGGAAAAGATATTGTGACATCAAGTGTTAGAAGAGAAGCTACAGATACAGTTAATTGGATATAGAATACAGGACATTATACTAGTTGAGGGGATTTGGATTTATTCATACGTACAAGATATTAGAAGAGGTATTTTACAATTTATTATTTGATTTGGGTGTTCTGTGGACATTGCTTGAGACATCAGTTTATCTGAAAAAAGGGGAACAAAGTTACAATTGGAATTTATAAAAAGATAGAAACTTACCAGGACTTGGATCGTGTGACGGTGACATCCAGAAGGAGCCGTCGCATCCGACAGGAACAGTGACGTTGAGCAACATATAAATAAGGTCGCTCAAACGAGGGGTAAAGTGTGATTATTAGTCAGTTTGTTTATAACATAATTAATTAATTAATTGTGACATAAGTGTCAGGATATTTAAAATAAAAATAAATAGATTTAATTTGTAACTGATAAACCAAGTTTATGGTTAATTTGTTATTAACAAGTATGAATTAATCCTGTTTCTTAATTTACAAAAACAGGATAGAACTAAAACAATCATAATTTAAAGAACGTATCATAATTGAATTCTTTTGAGAAGAATAGAGTAACAATCAAAGAGAATAACGAAAGTATTTTATAAAGGTTTAAATTGGTCAACTAAATATAGAGATGTACCTACAATTCAATATAAAGGTTGGAAATTAAAGATAGGTACATTTAGAAAATTTTAAAATAAAATATGGCTGATAAAAGCACTACAAGAAAAAGCAAGAAGATTGAAGAGGAAATAGACGTAGAACAAGAAGAAATGGAAGTAGTAGTGAGTAGTCCGGAAGGTGAATTGGAGGAAATACAACAAGGTGATCAGGTAAGGATACATGAGGAATTAACAGGAAAACAAGATGATCTTAAACAGTTAATGATAATGATGCAACAAATGGAGAGCAAGGCAGAGGAAAAAGAAAGCAATTCAAAGAAGAAGGCAGAGGAAACAGAGAAAAATGCAGCAGAGTTGGGAAATAGGTTGCAAGCAGCAATAGAAAGAACTGCAGAGGAAAGGGAAGGTAGGTTGCAAGCAGCAATAGAAAAAACTGCGGAGGAAAGTAAGAAGAATGCTGAAGAGTTGAAAACGGATTTACAGAATTTAGAGAGGAAGACAGAGAAAAGTAAGAGAGATCTGCAACAGTCAATTGAACAAACGGCTGAGGAAACTAAGACGGATGCAGAGGAAAGAGAAAGACGATTACAAGAGTTAATTAAGAAGGATGCTGAGGAAAGGGAAGGTAGGTTAAGAGATGCAATTCAGGAGACTGCAGAGAAAGTCCAACAACAAAAACACCAAGCAAAAAGAATGGAAGAATCAATAAATGAGTTAAAGGAAGAATTTAATAAAGTACAAATCCAGAATAAGCAAGAATTGCAAGCACAAATAAATAAGATTAGTGATACATTAGAAAGTTTTAAAGAAAAACAGAACTTAAGAATGAGATGAGAGAAGAAAGACAGGAGGATCACAAACAACCAGAGGAAATTTAACAAGAATCATGGAATATAAGTTAGTAAAGAGTAACGAAGAGGTAGATGGAAAACTAAAGGACATACAAAGTAAAAATAAAAATGTGCATAAACAAATACAATTGATTGATGATAAGGTAGATAAAAATCGAACTGAGATGCAAAAAGAAATTAATGTCAGTGTAACCAGAGTTAATGTGTTGTTAGATGCAAATCATTTAACAAAACTCAAAGAAATGGAAGATAAATTAAAAAGGATACAAGATGGGACGGAAATGTTCAGCAGTAATCAGAGAAGGCATTATATTGGTATACAAACAGAAATGTTGCCTGTATTTGAAGGAAAACCTGGGGAACAACCCATGAGTTATATTGTAAAATTAGACGATATTATGAACTCAACACAGGATGAAAATAAGAGATTGCAAGTAATTTACATGACATTAAAAAGTAATGCAGATACGTGGCACAGTATTGTCAAATCGAAATACAACAACATTATAATGAATTTAGAAAATTATTCATAGAGAAATACTGGAGTAATGCACATCAAGCTCGAGTGAGAACGCAGCTAACAACTGGTAGATACTGGGAGAAAGGTGGTAGCACACGTGAAATGTACATCATACAGAAATATAATAAAGCTCAACATTTAATGCCAACGTTAGCTGAAGAAGAGATCATTCAACATTTGTCCAGACATTTGGAAAGTGAAATCGCGAAAGCAGTAGCTGTACAGAACATTAAAACATTAAAGGATTTCTTAGAAATAGTCAGAAAATATGATATGGCCATTCGAAATAATAATAGGGAAGATAACAGAAGAGAAAATCTGAATTTTCTAAATTACAGTAAAAGAAAATATATGAAGAAACATATCAAAATAAATTTAATTTCGGCAGAAGTAACTTTAATAATTATAGATCAGGTGAAAAGAATTTTAATAATAATTATAATAGAACCTTAGATAGATGGAGGAATAACCAATATAACCGGAATAATAATGAAGGAAACTACCAGAATAGGAATGATTCTAATTACAATGATCGAAAAAGATATTGTGAAATGATTGATGAGAGAAACAATGAAAAGTTAAGACAGGAAGAAAATAAGAACAAATACTCTCAAGACAATATGTTAATACATTATTTAGGAATGTATACGATAGAGGGAAACAGAGGCAAGAAAATCCAATTGAAGAAGCTGAGGGTTTGGAAGATTCCTCAGAAGATAAAAAAAAACTTCAATTTTAAATAGTTTAAAGAAGAACCTCACGTACTTTAACAATAGTTATGAAAATAATGGAGAATTTTTACTGGAAGAGGAGGAAGAAGTAGAACAGATTTCAAAGTTACCATTTTTAAAAGTTAATTTAATTAATATTGAATATTTAGCTTTGATAGAAGTGGAGCTATGGCTTCCTTAATAAATGAGAAGGTAATTTTAGATAATTTAGATGTCCTATACACGAATATTATAAAAGTGAATAAATTAGATTTGCTATCTGCTACTAAAAGAAAAATATCAACAACAAACAGAATGTTAAATATTAAAATAATTATTGATCAATGGGAAGGTGTTGTTAGGTTGTTTAGTGTTAAAGGGCTTACTGTGGACATGGTGTTAGGAATTGATATCATTCAGCAACTGGAAATAAATATTGATGGAGCACAAAGATGTATTCATTTGAAGGGGTTAATTAAATCTTGGATCTGTACCAGTAGAGTCAGCCAAGAAGATAAGTGTTGCCAATTAGAGAAAATTGAAGACGCAATGAAATATAAAGGTGGTATAATTATTAATAATAATATAATAGATGATATAGAAAATAAATATGATAATAAGGGATTATTGCTGAATGAATTAAAAATAGGTGAAAAGAATAAACAATTTGCAAGTCAAATATTAGAAACAATTTATAAGAATAAAGAGATTATTAATGAAAAAGTAGGACAAGCTCATAAATATATTCATACGTTACAGGTTGACGAATCAAAAAGTTTTAATAGCAAATCTTATCCTATACCATATAAATTAAGAGGACAGGTGAGGAAGGAAATACAAAAGATGGTAACAGATGGAGTAATAGAAGCTTCAAAAGTAATTTTATTAATCCTTTAGTGGTAGTTAAGAAACGTGACGGTTCTCTTCGATTATGTTTGGATGCACTCAGAATTAATCAAATAACTAAGCCACAATACGAATCTCCACAAACTATAGATGGATTATTAAGTAGAATTTGGGATAAGAAGATTCTTACAAAATTAGATCTGAAAAATTCATTTTGGCTTATTCCATTACATGAAGAATCAAGAAACTATACTGGTTTTAGTATTGACGGGGAAATTTTTCAATTCAGAGTGGTACCATTTGGGCTTTCAACATCTTGTGCAGCGCTGGTAAGAGCAGTGCAGAAGATATTAAACCAGTTTGACAACTTTTGTGTGCATTACGTTGATGATATCTTATTGTTTTCTGAAAACGAACAACAACATTTAAAACACTTAGCAATTATAATTGAAACATTAAATAAAAATGGATTAAAATTGAATATACCAAAATGTGAATGTATGCTCGGCCATCGAATTTAAAAAAAATTAAGAGGATTATTAGATGTTTTTAATTATTATAAAAGATTCATAAGTAACTACTCAGAGTTGACGTTATCTTTAGTACAATTATTAAGAAAGGATGTTAAATTGTCATGGAATGAAGAAATGGAAAAAGCATTGAATACCATCAAACAGAGGTTTCATAAAGGATTATTATTGAAATATCCTAATTTTAAAGAAAAGTTTATTCTTCGTACGGACTCATCTGATCAAGCAATTGCAGCAGATTTAATACAAATACAAGATGGGATAGAAGTACCAAAATGTTTTATTTCAAGAATATTAAAAGGATATGAAATTAGATATACTATAGCTGAGAAAGAAATGTTGGCAATCATATTTGCAATTAATAAATTAAAATTGTATATAACAGGGATCAAATTTGATATTGAAACGGATAATTCAGCAATTTCGTTTTTGAAAAATAAAACTTTTCATAATGACAGGTTATATAGATGGGCATTGTATTTACAACAATATCAATTTGACATTAAACATAGGCCAGGAAAGTTAAATGTAGTTGCAGATTTCTTAAGTAGAAAAGATGTACCTAATTTTGAGAAACCAAAACAAATCTTAATAGGAATTGAGAAAATTTATAAGGAAGGAAGGTTATCAAAACAAGAGATGGTAATTAAGCAGACAGCAGACGAAATTGAAGAATTAAAAACTTTAGTATTACAAAGTCAAGATAATAATTATAAAGGGTATCAAATTAAAGAAAATTTATTGGTAAAGGTAATAGAAAATAAAGAATTGATAGTTTTAAATAAAGAAGCTATGTTAGAAGTTATTGAGGAAATTCATACAATATGTGGACATTGTGGGACAAGGAAAACTTGGTTGATTTTTAGGGAATGTTTTTATACGCAAAATGATATTAGATTACTTAAACAATTAATTCAAATTTGCCAATTTGCAAAGGAAACGAATTTTAAGAATCAGAATATTGTTAAAAGTATTAGAGTAAATAAACCGCTGGAATTGATAGCTATTGATTACTTATCAAATCTAGTTACAGGCCAATATGGGTACAAGCATATTTTGATTATGGTAGATGCATTTTCTAAATTTATAAAACTATACCCAGCGAAAAACTGTAATACTAAACATGTAATTAAGTCAATTGGAAATTTTGAAGAACAAGTAGGTAACCCAAGAAAGATTTTGGGAGTGTTAAGGACTTTATAAACTTTTGCCGCCTCTCTTACATTCTGAATTCATACTGTGCGCAGTAGAAGGTCGAGCGGGCTTTGCCTCGCCGTTCACCGCACTTAACTTCCATCTGTCGACGAGACTGCATGCGAAGGAGTCCGCTCTACGAAAGCTAATTCTTGTAAATGTTCAAATGTTCAATGTGTTGTTTATTGCTAATAAAGTCACATATTTCCGGCTTTCAACGAGTGTATTTATTCAGTGAAACCTACAATTCATACAGTCCACAAATTCCAAGGCGAGCTGGCAATCAGGAATTTTCCAAATAACGGAAAACTGAGAAGGCTCCACAACATTGGACCTTCGATCCGGATTAGTGCCACAACATTGGTCCTTCGAGCCGGATTAAACCACATTAGGTCATTGCGAGTCCAATCGCGACAGCATTCGACAACATTGGTCCTACAGAGCCAGGATTAAACCACATTAGGTCATTGCGAGTCCAATCTACAGCGACAGCATTCGACAACATTGGTCATTGGCAAGTACAAAAGCATATTCAGTTTTGTATTGCATCGCATGTAATCGACCGCAAGGAAGCAGCGTTCCATATTCGCAGCAACGCGTGGAACGAAGAGGGCACATGCGGTGCCCGTAACGAGAGGAAGGAAGACAGCAGACGGTAGATAGCCAAACGCGGCAACAACGTGCACGTGTCCATTGCAGCTGCAGGCGAGACGGTAGTACGAAACACAGCAACGAGGAAAACCGGCAAGGCGGCACACACCAATATCAATGTAAGCCTAATTTCCTATTTTTGTGATTTTCCTATGCATAAATTTGGTTTATTTCGTCTGTGTTTGCATGTGTGCATAATTTCAGCTGCGTATTATTGCGTAAACAAATGGTTTATGATTCATATAAACATTTTAATTGCGTGAAATGCCAAGCTATTACGTTTGTTAGCGATATCCCCTGCATGTTTCATACTGCAGTCACAAGTGAATCATCTCGCGTTGTACCAGGGTCGTTTTCTGCGTCGTTAGCGACGAGTTTCTCGCGTTGTTATCAAGCGCTGTCTGCGTTGTAAACAAAATTCCGTACCAGAGGCGTGCGAAAGGTTTTATCATTAAAGAATATTTCAGATTCTGCAAGTAGTAAGGCTACCGCGCGTAGCATCTTGCCTGAAATATCACAGAAGTTGACCCGTTGGGTCCGCGTACCAGAAGCGTACAAAATTCACGCCAGTGGCGTACGAAAAGTTAGTTCGATCTGTTAAATTGTTTTTAATCTCAACAATTATGGATCCGCTTGTAAGAGCACGTGGCTCTATTAAAGGAAAGCTTACGCGTTTTGCAAATTACGTGCAATCTTTGCAAATAGTTCACGATGAAGATCAATTTTTATCTAGCGCTCAGATTGTTCAATTGCAGAAAATATTGGATGCTATAGCTGCCGTGTTATCAGAATATTATGCAGTTCATGAACAAATTTTAGAAACCAGTGAGGATGTAGAATCTGAAATGCAGCAACAAGTCGAATTTGAAGACTCTTATTTTCTAGCAATTTCACAAGCTGAATGTTTGATTAATGAATACAACAAACAGTCTGATGTTGCACCAGATCGTTCTGGATCTCCTAATGGTAGCGTAAGATCAACGCATTCAAATTGCAGTTCACATTGCAATAATCAAGCTGTACGCCTTCCTGCCATTTCGATTCCCAAATATTCAGGGAACGTGTCAGAATGGCTGGAATTTCGTGAGATTTTTATTAGTTTAATTCATGAGAATCAAGCGTTAACTAATATTCAAAAGCTGCATTACTTAAAGGCTAGTTTACAGGGTGATGCAAGCCAAATTATAAAAAGTTTAGAGTTTACTGCGGGTAATTATACTCTAGCTTGGGATGCATTGTGCAATCGATACAATGATCCAAAAATTCTGGTTCATAACCACCTCAAGGCTATTTTTGAACTTGAATCTTGCAGTAAGGAATCTGCAACTAAATTACGTACGATTAGCGATATGTTATTCAAACATTTTGCAGCAATCAAATCATTAGCTACCGAAAGCGAGCTTCTTGATTTTGTTATAATTTATGTAGTTTCTAAAAAACTGGACCCCACTACATTTCGTGAATGGGAGGTCCTTAGAAACCGGTCAAGTTCTGACCTGCCTAATCTTGATGAGTTCAAGGAATTCTTACAAAATACAGCAAATCTTCTAGAAACTCTAGAGGTAAAAGATAGCAAGCTTGTACCCGAAAGGTCTTCCAAGGTACATTCGAAATCATTTGTGTCAGGTACCCCTTCGTGTCCACTTTGTAAAGGATCTCATTCCTTGTACAAATGCGATAAGTTTGTCAAGCTGTCTGTTCTTGACAGAAAGTCAAAGGCAAAAGAGCTCCGCGTATGCTTTAATTGCCTAACTCAGGGTCACCTATCGAGCCTCTGTAGCTCCAAACATACGTGTAGAAAGTGCAAATCAAGGCACAACACCCTTCTTCATGAGGATAAGCCTCAGAACGCTTCTTCTAGTCAACCAGGATCTGCAGTGTCAGCAGAAACCCCTGTTGAGCTAAATCAATCGATTTCTGCATTCTGTTCGAATGCTTTGCAGGTACTCTTACCTACGGCTACCGCTAAACTCATCGCTGATGATGGTACGCCTCATGTTGTGCGAATCCTGCTGGATTCCGGTTCCCAATCGAACTTCATACGTTCAGATTTGTGTAAAAGGTTGAAGCTTCCAACTCGCGAAGTCAACGTTACTGTTTCTGGCTTAAGTAAAGCCACTTCTCAAATCAAAGCTAGGTGTGATATCAAGCTGCAAGCCCCTCACACCTCATACAGTATTGGTCTATCCTGTCTTGTTCTCGATGAGATTACAGGTACAACCCCAAGTTTTCGCGTCCAGCGAAACAGCTTCAAGGTTCCTGATAACATCAAGTTATCAGATCTGTCCTACGACCAACCGGGCACCATCGACATTCTGATTGGTTCGCCCATTTTCTGGCAGCTCCTTTGTATTGGACAAATTGGTCTAGGCCCAAATCTTCCCATCCTCCAAAAGACTCGTTTTGGTTGGATTGTTTCTGGCCCTACAGGCCCTCCTTCTGCGTACCCTGTACAGTGCAATCTTGGCACGATCGAGGATGCTTCTGACCCCATTGCTAGGTTTTGGCAACTCGAACATTACCCAGAGGAAAAGGTCCGCACAAATGAAGAGAACGCCTGTGAGGCACATTTCCTGCAAAATACGCAACGAGAAGCGAATGGTCGATTCGTTGTCTCTATCCCTCTCAAGGAACCTGTGGAGGTATTGGGTGATTCATTGCAAATCGCTCAGAAAAGATTCTTATCATTAGAGAAGCGGTTACAAGCGAACCCTGACTTGTCCAATCGCTATTCGAGTTTCATGAATGAATATTCTGAATTAGGTCATATGTCCGTTTCAAACCCTAATTCAAACGAGATATCCTATTATCTACCCCACCACGGAGTCTTAAAAGAGGAAAGCCTGACAACTAAGCTCCGAGTTGTATTCAATGGTTCTCAAGCAACCACTTCAGGGCAATCTCTGAACAGTATTCAGATGGTTGGCCCAACCGTGCAACAAGACTTATTTTCCATTCTTGTTCGCTTTCGCAAGCATTTATTAGCTATATCAGCTGATATCGAGAAGATGTATCGCCAGGTTCTGGTGAATCCTAACCATAGGCCCCTTCAGAGAATCTTGTGGCGACCCTCCTCAGCTGAGCCTCTTCGGTCGTACGACCTGAATACGGTTACGTATGGCACCGCTTCAGCATCTTTTCTTGCTATTCGATGCTTAACCCAGTTGGGCATCGAATGTGAGGCTTCAAATCCCGAAGTCTCTCGAATCATAAAGGAGGACTTCTACGTCGACGACCTTCTGACAGGTGCCGACACTCCTGAGAAAGCGCGTACTCTCTGCTCAAACTTGGATCAGATTCTTGAGTCAGGCTGCTTCAAACTTAGAAAGTGGATTTCTAACTCTCCAGAAGTTCTCGATGGAATACCAGATTCCGATTTGCATCCGGGTGTTCTTGATTTCAGTGCACATGAGCACACAAACACCCTTGGTTTGATTTGGTCCTTTAAAAGCGATCATCTGATGTTCAATATTTCAAATTCTACAAGTAGTAAGGCTACGAAGCGTAGCATCTTGTCTGAAATATCGCAAATATTCGACCCGTTGGGTCTTCTAAGTCCATGCACCATGGGTGCCAAGGTTCTTTTGCAAAAGCTTTGGATGGAAAAGCTGGATTGGGATGAACCCGTTCCTAAAGCCATACAAGAAAAATGGTTAACCTATCGCAGTGAGCTTCTCATGCTCAATGACTTAGCAATTCCTCGTCACGTCCTCTGTCGGAGCGTGGTCGAGATAGAGCTCCATGGTTTCTGCGACGCCTCTAACAATAGTTACGGTGCGTCGATATACCTACGTTCCAAGAATCAGGAAGGGGAAGTACAGGTTCACCTTCTCTGTTCCAAGGCCAAGGTAGCCCCTTTAAAGCCCTTGACAATCCCGAAGCTCGAGCTCTGCGGAGCTGTTCTTCTAAGCAAACTTTCCGTGCAAGTCATAAAGGCACTTGATTTGCCCATATCTAGAATCGGTCTGTGGACAGATTCCACAATAGTGCTAGGATGGTTGAAAACCAGTCCAAATCTTCTTAAGACCTTTGTGTGCAACAGAGTTGCTGATGTTCAGCAACTCACCTCTGATGCCACTTGGCGGCATGTTCCCACAACGTCTAATCCTGCTGATCTTCTCACTAGGAGAATCACCCCTTTAGGTTTGAAAGAATTGAGCCTTTGGTGGCATGGTCCCACCTGGCTAAGCGAAGGTGAGGCCTCTTGGCCTACTTCCAAACATGTTCGTGCTGAGCTTCCAGAATTCAAAAAAGAAGTTCAGGGTCTTCCTGTAACCTCTGTTGAACCATTTCCGTTCAATCAGTATTCAAGCTTTGCTCGCTTACAACGAGTTATAGCTTATTGCTTTCGTTTTCATAACAATGCGCGAGCCCCTAAGGCTGATCGTCTTTCTGGTCCCCTCTCTACAGATGAACTGCAAGCATCTATTGTAAGGCTTGCCAGGTTCTCCCAACGCGAGTCATTTCCTGACGAACTTAAACTGTTGTCACAGAGCAAGCCTGTGAAACAATCTTCTGCTTTGATATCCCTGAATCCCTTTCTGGATTCCGAGGGACTGCTAAGAGTTGGTGGTAGGCTCCACAACTCTCAATTACCCTTTGACAAGAAGTTTCCTCTAGTGATTTCTGGCAAACATCCATTCGCCAAACTCCTAGTATCGCATGAGCATCTTCGGCTTCTCCATGCCGGACCTCAAATGCTGTTAGCTAATCTCAGAGAACGATATTGGATCACCTCTGGCAGAAATATCGTCAAGCAAGTGGTTCATCAATGCTTACGGTGTTTTAGATTCTCTCCTAAGTTAACTGAACCCATAATGGGAGACCTGCCAGCCTCTCGTACTCAATCATCGCCCCCATTTCATACGACTGGTATTGATTATGGTGGACCTTTCATGATAAAGGATCGCAAAGGACGTGGTTCTAAACTAGTCAAGTCCTACCTTTGTCTATTCGTTTGTTTTATCACAAAAGCAGTGCACCTTGAATTGGTCGCTGACCTTTCTACTGAAGCCTTCTTAATGGCTTTTCGCCGGTTTGTGGCTCGTCGAGGCAAACCGCTCCATGTCTATTCTGACAATGGCACTAACTTTGTAGGCGCTAATTCCGAGTTAATCGAATTAGGCAATTTTCTCGCGGAACAAAACCCTTCTATTTCCGAATCAGTCGCGAACGACGGAGTAGCTTGGCATTTTATACCCGCGCACAGTCCCCACTTTGGCGGATTGTGGGAGGTCGGAATCAAGTCCTCCAAACATCACATACGTCGCGTTATAGGTAACGCTAGTCTAAATTATGATGAATTTAGCACTTTGTTAGCACAGGTGGAAGCGACCTTAAACTCCCGACCCCTGTCCCCTTTGTCCTCTGATCCAAACGACCTTCAGCCTTTGACTCCTGCTCATTTCCTGATTGGTCGTCCGTTGGTGTCACTGCCTGATCCCAACGTTACTGAGATAGCCGAGTCTCGGCTGTCTAAATACCAGAGAATACAACAACTTCACCAGAATGTGTGGAAGAGATGGAGTAAAGAGTACATCTCGGAACTCCAACAGCGCACCAAATGGCGCACGCATCTTTCGGACCTCCAGCCTGGTTCCATGGTCCTCATCAAGGATGACAATCTACCCCCTCTGAAGTGGAGGTTAGGCCGGGTCACCGAGCTGCACCCTGGCCTTGACGGCGTTACGCGTGTGGCGTCAGTGAGCACTGTGTCAGGGATCGTGAAGCGATCCTTCGCCAAATTGTGCCCGCTACCTAGTGTTGTGAACTAGTGCGTTAGCGTTCAGCGCAGTGTTCGTAAGGCCTTTTGGCTCCCCATTGTTCGGGTTTTCTTGTACTAGATTAAGATCCATGTACTATTATGCTTTGTATATATGTGTGTTCATGTTACATGTTTTACTCTAGCTTTTACATGTCAACTCTGTACTGTTTTATTTGAAAGGTTACCCTTTCCAAGGCGGGCGGTATGTTAAGGACTTTATAAACTTTTGCCGCCTCTCTTGCATTCTGAATTCATACTGTGCGCAGTAGAAGTTCGAGCGGGCTTTGCCTCGCCGTTCACTTACGTTCCATCTGTCAACGTGGCAGCATGCGAACCGGTTCGCACTCCGAAAGCTAATTCTTTGTAAATGTTCAAATATTTGTGTTCAATGTGTTGTTTATTGCTAATAAAGTAACATATTTCCTGCTTTCAACGTGTGTATAATTCAGTGAAACCTACAATTCATACAGTCCACTAAAATATCGAATCGAGCCTGCAACCATAAATTTCCATATAAAGGAAAAGTGGGAAGCTCCCCCAACAACCTCAAAGTCTATAACAGAACAATCTTATGATATCGTGCGTGATATCCTGGAACATCTCCAATCGTTTATTTTTTACCAATCCTTAACTAATAAACACCGATTACATCAGCCTTTTACGAGAAGATTTACTGTCAGAAATGCGGCGGTTGTACCCGAATAATGATTACGTTGTTATTCAAGATAGTGCACCGTCTCACAGAGTAGCAAGGCAGAAAGCACGTTCTCTTTCATTCAAGTAAACCAGTGGCCACCTAATTTTTCTAATTGTAATCCGTTAGACTATTTAGTGTGGAATGCATTGCAAGAAAAAGTGTAGGTCAAAATGCAAGAATCATTTGTCAACTTGGAAGTATAGCCGGAAGTATCTCTAGATTAAATAAAAAAAATCTGTTTTACAGTTTACGCGTGGGTTTAGACAGGTAAATTTGTAAAATGGAGGCCCAATACAACATGTTTAGAACTAGTGGTTTCTAAGATATCCATTTAAGTTCTAACTTGCAATTCTATTTCTTAAATTAATATTAAAAAATGTTTAATCTTTTATCTATAAGGAAAAAATCTAACCGATATCGCAATAGATTCTGGAGTTATAATGGTTTGAAAAGGAGTGTCTTTTTGCTAGCCACCCGTATTAACGCTGAAGAAAATGTAGCAATTACC
This sequence comes from Agriotes lineatus, assembly GCA_940337035.1. Classification (NCBI taxonomy): domain Eukaryota; kingdom Metazoa; phylum Arthropoda; class Insecta; order Coleoptera; family Elateridae; genus Agriotes; species Agriotes lineatus. The sequence continues at coordinate 101,028,835 of OW679197.1, forward strand.
TCGACACTTCCAATTCAATTAGAAGATGACAGATAGAATTTCCGTTCGGGAAGATAAAATCAAATGTTTCACTTGCTAAGAATTAAAGCATACCTCATCCAAATGTCCAGGACTTAAATCAAATTCAAGTACTGCTCGCCCAAGCCTAGAAGGCACTTTCAGAGAAGAAGACATACGAAGTGTGAACAATTAGAAAAAATGTTGTGACATAATCACTGGAACGTGAAATGGGGTAAATTCAAAGTTACTGGTTAAACTGCCAGAAACGAATAATACAATGACAGTATAAAACTTTACTCTTCGAATGTATAAAACCAATATCTATGGATATTTTCAAATTTCTCTTATTCGTCCAAGAATATTCCGAGTGTCTTCTAAACTTGGGCGAACTGTAATTTGCTTTTGACTGACCCTCCCATGAATTGCACCCAAAAAAATCAGAAAATAAATACAAACCTGGAATCTCTTTCTAAAGAACCAACTACTTTGAACCTACACCAAGAAGTTAGAATGATATACTAAGAACTCGACTAGAATTAATCAAATAAAGTTTAGTAGAGCAATTTAAGAACCTTTCAGTTCAATTTACACCTGAATCCTTCTCAGTTCTTCTTCTAACCGTAGAATTATCTAAAGGTCTTCTAATAGCATTAAAGACATTTCCCAGTTATCCAAACTCAATAATTAATACCCTAATTGACCTAGACCCTTTTCCTACCACTGAAAAATATATTTATACGTGTGAGAAATGAAAGCTACGCAATTTATGTCCGAATATAATACAAACAAATCTGAGTTCTCAGAATATTAATTGCATTGTAATATATCATATGCCTATAATAAAACTATTCTACGTAACTTATCCCACCTGTACAATTTAATTGAAATAGGTTCCTTGCCCATCTCTAAAATATAAACAATCACCTTGATATAATCTGCTTTCAAGAAATTAAGTTCAAATACAGCTATCAGCGCAAAAACAACCAGAACATGAATGTCAACGGAAACAAAGCACTTTCCTCTAGACTGTAAGAAAACACTCTCCACGAAATATCTGAATGTAACAAATTTGCCTATTGCGCATGCAAATTTTACATTCCGTGTTAGCTCTGTACAAATCAGCAACATTTCAAATATTGTGCTTAAAAATATAGAAGATATTTAAGTGTTAAGTAATAAAGAAACACAGTGTCAGGGATATGTGAACTTTTTGAATGAACAACGAGCATCAGTAAATATCAGCAAATCCTACTTTTGCTTTGGCAGAACCAGCCGACCCTGACCATTTTTACAAATTTACATTTTTTTGTGGTAAGCGTCCAATCAGTATAGACCAACCCAAAATTATATGAAAGGTCTGTTGCATTCACGTTACCAGTAATAGACGTTAAGCGGTTACATAACTAAGCTGTCCGATTGATGTAGTGACAACACAGCAACTATTGAATTTGAAGTCGCAGGTTCGAATCTCGGTCAGGGCAAGATTTTTTTATTATGGAGAGATGCGGATGCAAATTTATATTTCTTCTCTTCTTTAAATCTGAAATACCACATTAATCGGCGTTGTCTACCCCATTTATATCTTCCGTTAACGGTATTAATAAATGGCCGACTCGTTTTAAAGCCGATTTTCTTTCTTTCTAGGGTTCGTAATAGTTAGTTTTCGGTTCCTTGGCTAAGTCGTTGTACATATGGCGCGATAATGTATATAACACATTATGATAACGGCCAGACCACATTGAAAGCTCCATTCAACAGCGGGATTCCCAAAGAGACTGAGTCGAGTTTCGCCTCTGGCGTGGTTCACACGTTAAGTTACCGTGTTCTTCTATCCCTTCCCTTGCAAAGAGTTTCGCCTCTGGCGTGGTTAACACGTTGAGTTACCGTGCTCTTTTGCTTTTTCCTCCTGATGAAGCTGCTACGAAAGTGGGCAAAACGTTGAGTTCTTCGATCTCAATCTTGACACGGTCCAATCCCGGAAGTCGTTTGTTACTTACAATTAATGATACTCTTATCCCACTGGTATAATAAACAACTATTATCTAATTTGCTGCCAATTTACAATTTAAATAGAAAGTAAGTAGATAGTAAAGTTATTCATTACATAAGTGTAAAGATAGTAAACAAGCATATTCATATCTCCTTTAATGCATAAATATCTATTTTGTACTCATGACTTCAAAATTCATATTTCCCGGTCATTCCCGATGCGCCGAAAGTTACTTTTCCCGCACTGGGGGTGCTTTCTACTTTCCAACAAAAACTAGGGCAATTGTGTGTTCTTTGTAAATTTTCATAATTGCCGTTCGGATTAATTGCGCTTCCAAACATCAGAGGCCCTTTAAACGTCGACAAAATAAGGTTACTAAATCATAAAGGTACCGCCAACTGTGCAAACGTATATCTTTTGTCTCTTTTAATTTGGTGTTCTTGTCATTAGTGTTTCACTCTCACTCTCACTTTCTTACAATGTTCTGCCCTTTTAAATTTGGGGGACAAAATCTTGGAATGGAATGGGGGTACCTTTATGTATTTAGTGACCTTACGACAAAAGCTAACAGGTGCGTAGGAGACGTATAAAGTTTAGTGATTTACGCTGTCAACTCAGTAAACTAGTAAAACACTAACCATTTTTTTTTTTAATTTTTAAAGATATTTTCAGTTATTCTCCCTTCGGTCGTGCTGCAAACAAAGTGCTTATTCGAGAAAATTACCTTTCTGAACTTGTTAGGTAAATAACTAATTTCACCACCGGGAGTAGAAATCAATTTCTTTAATGTCAAAATCATAATACAAGTAAAGCGTTTTCTTCCTAGTGAGAAAATAGATCAAAAAATTTCCTAGATTCATATTATTTTGACAGTTAATTTGTCTAATATACGCAGGTAACATATCGTGTTTTTTAAACACACTTTACTACAGCACAGAATAACTTATTTATTTACATTCACAATAAACACACACAGTAGTACAATTAATAATAATGGTGAGGCACTAACACCCCTTGAAGGAGCTTGGATTAAAATTAATATTAGCTGGAAAATCACACAGAAGCTTTTCACTGGATGTTAGATTTACAGTTTGAGAAAGCAGGATAGATCTGAATATAAGAATGGTGGCGTGAAACGTTGTTTGGAATACTTAGTGGGGCGAAGCAATTACAGAAAAATGATTACAAGAACTACGAAATACATAGTTACGTGCCGAAAGCGTAATTAATGTATTATTTGATGTGAAAGCTCTTTCATTGGAACACGGTCGAAGTGTAAACGCAGTATTATCGTTTGAAAGGGAATATGTTTTATCGGTCAACACATGCGGAGATAAGAACAATTTTATTTAAAATTTGTTTGGCCGTAAAAGATAGCGTCCTTTCGTAATAGGATTTATGTAGATTTAATGGTGCTCCAAGCTTATATCGTGAATTATTAATTGAGGAAGTTTACTGACATGCAGATTAGAGAAGTGGAAACCTTTTGGGATTTTAATCCATATCGTAGGATGGCTTAAGAAACACAGAATTTCCTTGTAGTATTGGCTTCGCCTATTACTAAATAGGATAGGCGTAATTTCTCCAATTTAATTTTCCCTTATTTGGGAATTTGTAGCATCACTTTCAAGGTGAAACCTTAGCGTCATCTAAGATAGTTTACTACTTCAAACATAACCCGAAGCCGTAGAGTTTCGGACCTCTACACAACCCTAGGAGAGCTTGGTTTGTGATTCCACTGTTTTAAGCTGTTTGAGGCCCTTCGGTTCACACCTTGAGGCCGCTTCTTCCAGCCCTTTTTGGGGCCATAAATCATCACCGCAGGCACAAGCGTACCCACCGTAAGATAAGTAGTACAACTTAATAAATGATAGTTAATGGAGTTTCGTACCACAAGTTTGATAAAATAAACTATAACTGTGTATAACAGGGAACTGCACACGTTTTATTAGTTTAATATTTATTTGTGCAAATGTTGTGTATTAATTATTGCTTTGATAACTTTAGTTTGGAGTGCCCCTTTTTTCCTTTGCAGTAGAAAACGTATGGTAATTATTTATAATATTCCTATACTGGTTATTACATGCAGCTTTGATTGATAAATCGAATGCACAGACTCATATCTTTCAATACCTGAGTTCCTTACTGCTACCTTCTATATTTAAGATGTTGTATTAATAAATGCTGCGATTTACTCTGAGTTTATAAGTTCTTGACCTATCTAAGTATATTTGTTGTAATTGGAAAAACGTGTTATTGAAACAACCGCAAGCCGTGCCGTCTCCTTTATAGCTAGCTGGCGTGCCCTCAAATATACTCTGGTAGCGTCACAATATTTAAATAATAATTAGGGAAACTTAAGTCAACAACTAAGAACGCTAACCAAATTTTGATCCCTTTCAAGATGTCACCTTCAAATCATCCCGAGATGCCAGAAATTCAAAGCGGCGACAGCAGTTGCAGCCCGATAAAAGAAAACTGAGTTCGGCGATGATCACTTCCAAGCAACATAAAAAAGTCGTCGAGATTTGGGATGACGATAATCCAGTAGGATTACAATGAAAGTTCTTCTATTTGGCTGGTATTGAATTGACATGGAGGGGTGGAAAAGCGTCCAGTTGTGTTTTAGAATATTCCCAAGAAGAAATAGACAACCCAGGCGCACCTACAGGGAGATTAGCTTATAATTCCGTATTCAGTAAGACTGCACAAGGAGGGGATAAACGGATGGCAGACACAAAGTGGCTGATACCGAATAAAGAATATCCTGTGAGGTAAGAAGTATAAATACCTACCTACTTGAATTTTTAACCTAATATAAATTTTAATAATTTTTTAGATTATAGAAGAAGCTTTTGAGAAAGAGATAGCCTGAGATGACCACCAACAGATTGTTTTTAACACCCAACAAGAAGTGGCAAACTGGCAACTTATTTTGGTATAGAAATGCTCCTGTAAGTAGGAATGAGCTTTCCAAGTGGACTTTGAAGGCAGCCGCTAAAATTGGTGTTGACACAAAACGAATAAAAGTTAGAAATCATTCCCTGTTCTCCTAAGCAGTTTCCCACCTGGCAAAGGCAGGAGTGCAAGAACAGACACTAATTAAAATGACTGGCCACACTAGCAATAGTTCAATCGAGCCATATTTACAATTGGATGCAGAACAGCAACAAAATCTCGTGTAGAAATTGATGAACCAGCATGTAGGTGGTAAAAACTTGGTTCAGCCTCCGTCCTCGGCATCAATATTAATCTGAAACCTGGGCTAGTGCTTAATACTAACCTCAGAATTGACGAGCGGAACGATTGTGAGAGATGGGACCAGCACGATAAATTATCACAACTGTGTATTGAATTTAAATAAATGCATTTCGTGAATTTACTTCCATTTATTGCAGAAATAAACTAAAAAAAATGATAACTTACTGTCAATGTCAGTAAATGATTTTTGATAAATGATAACACAAAGTGATAAGTGTAACGATTACACTTATCAATTTAACATCATCGGATTGGTCTCAAATTATAAATTTGATTTGTTTTATTGATCGAATCGCAACATTCGACATACGCATGCAATAATCATGCTAAGGCAAATACTCATAGTAGAAAAATAACTGGAATTCAACTAAGCAGCTCTTCTATGTTTCATAGACCTCTAAAAAGCATTTGACATGGTTAAGCTAACAGACAAATATTTATTCAACGTAGAACTGCTATTAAAATTAAGTCTAAAGGAAAAATAAGTAATACAGTAGCTGTTCACACAGGAGGACCTTTATCGGATCTTCTTTCAATTAAATGAATTCGCAAAAACCTTCATGGAAATTTATATAGGAAAAACAAAAACTTTGGTAGCAAAAAACCCTGTCAAATGTAAATTGATATGCAATGATATAATAATAGAACAAGTCCAACATATCAGTTACTTATAGAAATAACAAGTCAATAAATTCTACAAGAAAAAGTAACAAACTGAAAACTCGAACAGCGTTTCAACATGTCAGAATGACACAATATGGAAAACAAACAGCTTAAAAAAAACAAAGACTAGAATTTATATAAGTATAGGATCAAAGAGAGAAACTATGATAAAAATAGTAAACAAAATCAGAAGAGACAGGGAGGGCAACGAGAACTAATAAAAGATAGGCGTAATTTATGGAACGACCACCACAATATAATGAACGAAGGTAGAATGGTGAAGACGGCAAGAAACAAGCTCTTCGTTGGCCTTAAAAAGCATAAAATGACCAAAGTGGAGATGGAAAGATAACCTAGACCCCGATTAAAAACAAGCAAGTACTATAAGAAAAGTATGAAGAAAAAGAACAGGAAGAAAAGGTATGCGCGGTTTTTCAAATCATCTTCCAAAATTATTCATGATAAAAAAGCATTGTAGCATCAAAATTCAACGTTTAAAATAATTTTGTTGTGGCGATAACGTTCTTAAGTTACCATATCACTAATTTCTATAATTTGTCGGAAATGTCTTGCCAACCGACTATACAAAACAGTACTTTATACATCATAGGAGAGAAAATGATTATTTTCCCAATGTGTAAGTTTGAATGCCGAAGCCGAAGCCATATGGCTACAAATACACCGAGGGAAAAATGATGTTCCCTCCTGCCATTTTTCCATGATCTCAGTAATAAAGATGTGGAACAGGTATTTTCAAAAATAAAGCATTACAGTAAATCGGAATTATGCTGATGTGTTTATCAGCATTTGAATGTCTTAAAATAGGCAGGGCAACAGACATTTTTTATAATATATATAGAACAGTGAACACTCCCTATGGAGTTTTATGCATTATTATTTCCCCGCGGAATAATGCACTATTTCTGATACACAGTTTGTAACCTAGAAACTGATTTATATTCTTGATCGTGAAAAAACCGTTATATATGTATCTAGGTAAAAAAAATGGTTTTTTATGGACGATGCTTGCAATTGCTGGCCTAGGCGATAGCCGAGACAAGCAATCAGGTAAGGCCATAAATAGCAGTTTTCGTCCGAGGTGTATATTAAATTATTCCATAGACTGTTATAATTTGAAAAAAAATGAAAGGGGAGTGTGAATTATAAGAATTGTTGTGGACGTAAAACGTTTGCGGAGAAAGGGCGTATGCGGACTTTTGTCCAAAAAGTGGCATTTTTCGTACGTAAATACGTCCGTAAAATCACATTCGACAGAGGTCGACGGAAATAGTAAAGTTTTACTACACGAATATAGCTTAATTGAGTACGTGCGAGCGAAGCGAGCGAGTAACTTAAAAATCTATGTATATACGTTTAGTAAAACTGATTTTCTTACGAAGTGTTGTATACTATTTTCTCGCATTTTGTATTAATATTTATAAACAAACATTTATATAAAAGCATTACACTACATGTTCATTAAAAAAGCGGCTGTGAAAATTCAAACGTATGAATAATATGTTGGTGGCACTGTAAGTCTATGTCAAATTCGAGACTGATGCAAAACCTAATCTACTAACCTCGAATTTGACAGTGACATTACCATATAGTAAAGTAATATTTGTATGCACAAAAGTGCCACTTTATTTATCGATTTTGAATTTAGTTAAGTAACACATTATTATACAAAATGCAAAAAAATATATTAAACAGAAATTTACAGTCAGCTACGCATTTAATTTGTTTAAAGATCTTGTTTTTTTTGCTCAAAATATTCAACACTTCAATGTCCATGAGGCTATCCGAAGTATATGTAATAAAGCTAACAACCAAGTTGCCTTTGTTTTATTTTACATGAAAGGAAATCGCTAGCTATTGATTTAGAATCACCCGCAAAAGATAACACACTTTTCATGAAATAACTATATTTGTGATCGCTTATGCACAAATTTTGCGATTTATAATTATTGCAAATAAGTGCTACAAGGAATTATAACTGTCGACATTTTAGGATATTTATTCAGTCATGTTCATATGAATAATTTATCAAAATACAGAATTATAAAAATAATATTCTCAAGGGTCTTTTAGTCTAGAATTATTTAGTTAACCAAAAATAGCCATACAATAATGACATAATTTTCGACCTACTGAGTTAGTGGTTAAATGGATTAGGCAACACTTTACACTCGGTGATGCTGTTCGTAACAGATTCGGTTTTCATTTTGTCTTATTCTACACACTTATCATTGCCGCTCACAGGTTGACCTGGATAAGTAAACAACATAATAAAAAATTATTTAAAAAAGTAGGCTTGTTTAATTAATTTCATGGTGTGAAGTGTCACTTTTTTTCACTTTGCTTTTAATTTATTAATGAACGATGCTAGAAACAAATTATTTATTTATTTTTAGTTTTATTTTGACGTGAACAAATTGCAGATTTCAGTAAATAAAGACGTTGTAATAGTGATCATGAGAGTTGTCTTTTTTTAACGCACAATCGTGAAAAAGTACATTTTTTTAACTATTTTATTAAAATTGTGAATTTTCAATTTGCAAGTTGTAAATTCCGAAGTCCTTTTCGACTAAATTTCGAGTTGCAAGAGATCACTATGCAAAAGAACTACGTGAACAACGCGTTTTGAAATTCCCTTTTGTCATTCATTTTCTTGATTAACTCGAGCTTCGCCCTCGTTAATCAAACTGCAAATTCATGAAAAAAAGTATGACTTTCAAAACTAGTTGCACAAATAACTATCCCTTAATTACCAGAACTGACTAACGCACTTGACTAAAATGAAGGCAAATAAAATTGTATCCAAAATAGGCTTGAATTTGAATATTTAACGAACTTTTTAAAAATCTTATAGACAACTCGTGTTAGCGTGCTTATTTTTCACGCTTTTGGATTATTAAACTCGACTGCGCCTCGTTTAATAACCCTCCACACTTCGAACACTTGTGGTCTAAATAACTATTATCAGGCAATACTTATGTATTCAAACATTTAACAATTTCAGTTTTATATTATTATTTCTCTACTCGACTTACTTTTTTTTACTGGCAATTATGTAAGAGTTTGTAATATTTTAGAAATGATCTATAAAGAAGGTTTACTTAATAATTATAATTTATGTAATATTCAACATTTAGGGACATCTAGGCGTATGGTTTGATAAAATAGAATACCTTAACCAATTACTAGTGGGTTATGATTTAATTCTAACTGTGGGGTTCTGACGACAGTCTCGTTCAATTTTTTGTGTGCAACGTACCTATAATTAGTCGTTAAATTTCATATATAGTTTCACCTTAGACCGAAGCATCCTTAATAGAATAAAATAGCGTGTAATTAATTGATTTGAGTTCTACATTGTATAATTGGCTTTTTAACTTACGGCGTTTGAAGGTTGAGAATAGCCCCACAGTTATTCTACGGTTGATTAAATCTTACGTTTACAAATTTAATTATTATTTTTAAACTTTAGTTCCAATTTTAAGTTGTAAAGATTGAAAAAATCCAATATCTTTTGCTAATTCATTTCACATTTTTTATACTAAAATTGAAAATTAATTAAAAACAGTTTGAGCAACACATTGAAATAGAAACAAACAACATTGCAAATTCTAAAATAACTTAACCAGACATTTAAGTTATAAAAAATCGAGAGAATTTTACAACCGGTAATCACTAAGAGCTAAAAACCAGCTGTGTGCTACTGAAACATTGATAGCGTCACTGCTTTGGTATAATTCACAAAAGGGATTTTTAGTATATCCACTGTAGAGCAAACTAAAGAAAATATCAATTTGTTCGTTTTTTAAAGGCAAAAATACATGATGAATTGAAGTGAAATTGATAGAAGTAAAGAAAGCTAGTTAAGAAATGGTGCGAATACGACTTATATTATTGCGTAATTAACAACGTGTTAATGTGTCAAATACAATGGCTTATGTACGTATCAAGAGCTTTATTAGCCTATTCAATAATTGTTCGATACGTGGATTACACGAAATATATCTACAATTTCAAATTACGCTACTAGATAGAAGTAGCTAACAAAGAAGTCATAAATAACTCAAGCATTGTTCATGCTGATAATGCTGGCTTTATTGAGTTTTTGTTATAAATTTACATTTCTTGCAAAACGTCAAAACAGTAATCATACAATTTGCTTAATAATTAATACCTGTGAAAAAATAGAAATGAATCAATCACAAGCTTTTCCTAGAAGTAGGTTTAACGAAATTTGACTGTCGAAACTTCAAATTCAACATCTTAGAAGCAGTGCTAAATTACTTTTCTTGAGGGTTTTGATAATTACCACTTGAGGGCTAAGAAAACTTCTATTAAAACATCTGTAAAGGGCTTTACTCAGAACTATCCTCGCAAGTGGAAGTTGTGACACCAAATATTTTCAAAACTCGAAGATAATTAGGGGTAAAAATATCTTAACGTTCCTAATAATACTGAAACTATAAAGGGAAGCACTTGGCAATGCGAATTACATCAACTTAAAAAAAACATTGCAGGCTATGAGATCAGAACTGCAGCGTACGCGAATGAGTCTTTAAATGCGATTTCAACGTTTGGAAGTAGCTCGTGAGCAGTCCAACTGCTCGTCACAGTTGGTTATGCTGCACCCCTCGTCTCACATAACACACTTATTCGTTGCCCCTTTTATGAATTTTTACAACGTTTACCTTGTATCTGTTGGATCTCATTTTTATCAAGAGAAAAGTCTGAGCTATGTGCAAATTATTATTTTTATTTATTTTTTAGTGAAACCAAAAATATGCCCTTCTTTTCCGTGAAGGGTAAAAACATGAGCTATGTGCAAAATATTACCTTTATTTAAGTAGGAGTGCTTGAGTTACAGCAAAAATAAGAAGGGTTTTATGCTCCCCCTGTATATATATTTAACTGAAATTTTCTCGGTTTCATGCAAGGAAGGCATATAATCTGCATGCAGGATATCGTCCTTTTCTTACAAATAGTTTTTGAGTTATATCGGCAACAGACACACAGACAGATAGACAGACAGCCAGGCAGACAGACAGACAGACAAACTTAATTGTTGTTGGTCATCTACGGACTCTAAAATGTAAAGATCTGAATAAAACTCGGAAGGTAATTTTCTCGCGATTAAAATACTTCCTTCGTCTTTTCGACCAGGGAAGTAAAAATCCCATTGCAAGTACGCTGAGAAAGTTATATAACTTGAGATAAAATTAAGGAGCAAATATATTTTGTCAATTATTCGCACTTAATAAATAATTTTTTTTCAGCGTTAGCTAGTAATAAATCAAGAAAAATGGATAGCATGAGGAAATCGATTATCAAATTTTAGTACGATATATTTTTTAAAGTGTGCTTGACAGTATTTGAATAATATTAATTAAAAGAGGTAAGAATTGAAATGCATAATGCAGTTTATCAATGTACGAGTATAATTGTCACATTTAGAGCTTTTACCAATAGCATAAACTAATTCAATGCTAAATTATCAAGTTATCATTCCCAAATGTCCACCTTTCATACTTAGAATACTGTTTACTAAAAGTGAGGTGGAAATATTAACGACCAAATATATAAATCATTGAATGTGACCAAAGACAAATGAAATAAGTTGAAAATGAGATCAATACCATTGGGGTATGAACTACTAGACAGCACTAAATATTCTTCTTGAAATGTTTTTTATAAACTATTTGTTTATAACTGTCTATATCTCAAATTTGTGTAATTCATAGAATATTCGAAGTTAGCTTAATAACAACATAATTAATTGAGTGGATATTTTTTTTTCAAATTATCCTGCCATTTTGTCCATGTTAATTATGAGATTGGTTCTTCAGACATTTTTTTCTGCTTGTTCATCTTCTATCGAAATGTGCCAAAGTCAAACTTTGTTGTTGTTTTGATGAACATGTTCTAGGCATGCGGAGTACCAGATAGCTTTTAGACACCGACGACTATGGTCATATGGTCAAAGTCCCAAACTAAGGAGTTTCATGCTAGCAAGAGATCTTTTACCTGCTACGCCGTAGTGGGACCCACAGTTCTACACCTCATCTGTGGAAGCTTTTATCCGCATTTATAATTTAAAAAAAACGGGGTTCGAACTTGCTACCTTTGAATCGCTAGTCGGGATGCTGAACCATTGAGCTATCGAGACCGTCTAAGTCCACATTTAAAAGCTAAAAAACGCACAGGCGCTCAAGCACACGTAACGAATTCAAATACGACTCCGTTTTACGTGAAAATATATATTTTAAAAATGAATTGCGGGAATAATAGAAATATTGATATAAAATTGAAAAATTAGAGTTCTTAAATTAAAAAAAATAATAATATAGCAAATGTATACTCCAAATCTAAATTTTAGAATTCAGAGCAGACCCTGACTTGAAATTAATTTAACGGTGTATACAGTGAATATGCCGGGGTCGGTAGCTCAGTGGTAAGCATCCTGACTACTGATCTAAGGGTCGCGAGTTCGATTCTCGGTCCCGGTGAGGTTTTCAAAAATAGAAAAATGCAGATGAAAACCTCTACAGAATGCCATCATTCGGAAGTGATGTAAAGCCGTGGGTCCCATGTTACTACGATGTGTAGCATGTAAAAGATCCCTTGCTAGGGTTGGAACTCCTTAGTCTCGGCAACATTCTAACAAGACTCTGACCATATGGTCTAAGGTACCTGGTACTCTGCATGCCTAGACCTTGTCTATTATCAAACAAACAAACAAACAAACAGTGAATTTATTTTAATGGTTAACATAGCAGTTTTGTTTCTATGCCAGCATTTAATCATACAGGTCATTTCCATAGTTACCAATGAAATCAATAGATTAGAGCATTTATTTTACGAGTTAACCTACGAATTTGAATTAGGTGCTTGCTAATAAGAAACTTCAATTTTGTTACCGGAATGTAGGTATGCAACTAAAAAGTAGATACTTAGGAACAACTTGGGTATTGTATCTTTTCTTCATTAGTATAACTTTTAATTCTCATTTTGACAAGTAATAATTCCTATGTTAACTCGTAAAATACACGCTCTAATCTATTGGTCTCATTTGTAACTATGGAAATGACCTGTATGATTAAATGGTGGCATAGAGACGAAACGCTCATGTTAACTACTAACATAAATTCCCTGTAGGTTACTAAAAGTTAATAATGTTGAAATGTCAAATTAAAATATTTAACACATTCATTGCTATTTGAAATTACAAAATGGAAAGAGGTAAACACATATATGTGAGGAAAGACTCAACAGAATGTTAAGTCATTTTGCTGTTGTAGATGCTTAATTGCATTTCACGCCTTTAGGGCAACTTGTTGCTATGTTAAAACCATTTTCAATCTTTGCGCACAAGTACAATCTCATCTTCCGCACATTTGATTCAGGTCATTTTGGTATTTTAAATAGCCACCTAGGCTTTAGGGCAGCGTGCCCGTATGCTAAACCCTTTTAGTTCTTTATTTGGCTCCATCGCCTAATTCCAGAATCATGATTTCGCACATATTTGGCCCCAAACGCAGTATTTCTCGTCGGTTGGAGCCCCCCTCTGATGGCGCTTTGGCAGCCGAGCGTTATCGCTCGCAAGAATTCCGAATCTTCTAGAAAACACGCCGTTGTGGCGTGATACCATGGTCGCCGGCATTAATTTGTTTCATTTTATCGCCTCGCGATTGGCTGCCGAGGTTTAGTCACGTGGGGACGCGACCGATGTGACCTGTGGCAGCGCTTCCCTCTGGGCAGTTGATCGCAGCCCGTTGCAGAAAGCGTACGTTCGGTGGTTGTGTTATCCAGGCGGCGTCCTTCGGCCCCTTAGGTGCCCGAGGACGCCTGCCGCTGTCCTTTTAGTGTTGTTGCCGTGGAGGCCCTCTTTTCCGTTGCCCGTCTCGAGCTGTGGCAGCGAGCGCTGCGAGAATTGTTTCACCTTCGAGAGGTGTTGTGGTTGTGCGAGCTTCGAATTGTTTCGGCGTAGCGTGGGTGCATCTGGAGTCCAGTTTCTGCTCCCGTAAGTAAGGGATCGTGCCCCCTTCATCTCGACACTCGAGGATCTGTCCCGCAGAACGAAAGTGGCCCATTTTTCGTCGTCCAGTTGTACGCGTCCTGACGCGTCTCACGTCGCCAGTATGGCGGATGTCCACTCATCCCTATAGCCGTCGAACATCGAATGTATCTGCCACCTAAGACTGCAGCCTGTCGCAACTCAGCTGTACCAGGCTCCCCAACCGCCTACATATTAAGGTATGTGTCTTTGAACTGATTACCACTGTGAACGCGAGTGTAACTGTCTCGCGGAGAGCATTAAGCCCCGCGTACGAGCTGTATTGGGACGCCGCCAGCGAGCCCGTCACATCTCTTGTGCCTACAGGCACTGTCGTCATATTTGTTCATTACTGTTTGCTGCATAAGGCGTCGCGCTCGCATATTTGTACATTCATTCCAAATTACAGACTGTCCATGTTGCAAGTGCTAATTTGTTCATTACTGTTTGCTGCATAAGGCGTCGCGCCCGCATATTTGTACATTCATTCCAAATTACAGACTGTCTATGTTACAAGTGCTACTTTGTTCATTACTGTTCAACATCTGTCGCTAGGTTTAGAGCGCGCGCCAGCTGGTGTTCTTAGATATAATCTATTTATAGATATAGAGCGACGCACTCTGCTGCCCCATTGTAACCCGTGAGTCAATACATGATTTGTTAGTTAAGGGAACTATTGTTTTGTTTCGACTTGTGCATGTTCTGTTTCAGATAAGCGCCCCCTTCAGTGTACTGATTATTGTGCGACGGGACGAGGGAGCTTTGAGCGTACAGGTGGGTGAGACAGCTGCGTAGTCGCGGTCGGATTGGCACCTAATTACAATCCTTGCATAAGGCAATCTCGAAATTGTTATTTGACCTTGCAACTCTTGAGTAATCCTATCGACGGAGTATTTTGCGTGCTTCGCTCCCGTCTAACCGTCCAGGCCCGGTTAGTCGGGTTAAGACAGGCTTGGTGGCGCCCTCATAATTCTGACATACCCTATATATATATATATATGTGCCGCAACACGCTTGCCCAGAACGTATCGTGTGACTCACGCCCGACTCCCTGAGCGTTCCAGCCGTGGCCTTTAGCCTATTTTGAACCGATTTCAGGGCAAGTGTGCCAGTTTTTCAGGACTGATTCCGTGGTGCGATGCTCACCTTGGGTGGGTGTCGTAAAGTTCTTTTAATACCGTAACAAGAAAGCAAATACCACTTACGTAATATGGTTGCTGACGGTTTCTCGGTAAGTACTTAAATTTTACAAAATAGGTTAATATGCATGAAGTTGTAAGATAACATTTTGAAGTGTTCAATATAGCAACTGTTACTAGAGACAAACAGGTAATGTCGTTGAAAATAGCAACATTACAAAGCTAGCAATAAAACCAATATTTTCTGTATTACGGCTTTAGGAAGGATTTAGGACGAAAAATTTGGGATTTTCACAAAAAGGGGAAGTATTTTAATTTGGAGAATATATTAAAATTGGCACGAGAAGAGTTACGCTACGAGAGTTCAAAATTTACAATGTATAGAATAATTAGAAAAATGGGTTACAAGTACAAGAAAGTTAACGCCAGATACATTTTAACTGAACAGAAACATTTACAGGCTAAGAAAGTCAGATTTTTAAGATTATTTCAATATCCATATTAATGCATAATTACCATGGTTTCTATCAGTTTGGTGCTGATCAACATTCAAATGTCAAAATGTTACGGCGATTAAAAATGTGTCAGAATTTAATCGCTCTGATAAATGTTGACATTATCAAAGTTGCTTCATCAACTGAAGTTTAACTATTTATTCAGGAAATAATCATGCCGAATATCCCGCGTACATGTAAATTAGCCTATAGTAATTTGTACTAGCTTTGAAAGTCATACTTTTTTTCATGAATTTGCAGTTTGATAACGAGAGCGAAGCCGTAGATAAACGAGCAAATGAATGAAAAAAAGAACTTTCAAAACGTGTTCTACACGTAGTTTTTTTGCATAGTGATCTCTTGATCGAAATTTAGTCGAAAAGGACTTCGGAATTTACAACTTTCAAATTGACATTTCAATAAAATAGTAAAAAAAGTGTACTTTTTTTCACGAATTTTGCGTTAAAAAAGTGGAACTTTCAATACATTTTTTCGTTAAAAAATGACGACTTTCACGATCACTATGCAAAAATAGTACCTATATTGTGTATCTAGGACGAAAGGCGTAACATTCCCAGACGACTGTAAATATTGTTGGGGGAGGCGAATGTCGAGCCCAACAACACAGGAGTCTGGGAATGTTGCTTTTTGTCCAAGATACACATACTATTTTTCCGCCGATCGATACCAGTAATTAAAAAAAATAGGAAATAGTACTCGACTATTCCCTGCCTAGGTCGGCAATATTATTCCTGTACAGTTTTTTTTGTAAGTTTGCAACGGCTGATGCAATGGAATGTTTGACTTTGCTCAACAAAATTTTGTCAATAGTGTGTCAGTTCTAGTACGATTGGCGGAAAAATACATTTTGACGATTTTCTGTTAAACTATTTCGCTCTGAGGAAATATATCTCGTAAATTTCTTAGCAAAACATTCTGACAAAAAACTTCAAAATTTAGTCGGCTATTTTAATAATAATAATAATAATAAATGTCTTTATTTCACAAGAAATAAGTAACAGAAATACAGTTATTATCTACTAATTACAATTAAATAATAAATTGTGAAATCACAAGGGGGAGTTCAGCCTTAATGGCTGCTGTACCACTCAACCCTTGAATTTATGTGAATCCATAGCAATGTAAGAAACCCGAAAAGGAGAAAATTGACAAAAAAAAACACATACTTACTACCATCCACAATTAATAATAAAAATAATAATAATAATACACCTACGTACATAATACTACTGTCACGAAAATCACACACTATTAACATTGTTAGATAAAATTGAAAAAAGTCTTTTTTTGAAAATGTTAATGGGTAAGCATTTAAGAGTAACTGGTAGCTCATTATAAACTTTACTAATATTATATGTAAAAGATCTCTCAAAAAGTGTGGTACGGTGTTGAGGCGGCGTAATTAAGTCCTTTTTTCTTAAATTTAAATTATGCACGTCGGTTCTGAAGCGAATTTTGTTATACAGGGTGCCCGTTTTTGGAGCTCCACCATGGGGATCTCGGTAACCATAAGAGATACGAGGTCGGTTAAATTGGGGCAAAGTTGCGCAATTTGGAGCTCAATAATATGCCGGTTTAAAATTTCAAAAATTCCGATTACCTCCGGAGATATCCGAAAAAAACCGGAATTTTGGAAATACGTTTTTATTTTTTCCTCGGCTTATTTGGTGACCTAATTCAAAATGAGTGACACTTCGTCATTGCAACTTTTCCTCCTCTACAACCTGCCGATGTCATATTTGAAATCAGACGTTTCGATTTTCGACAATCATCATCAACTTTGGTTTTTCTTATGGGCACTATCTTGGATTTTCACATTTTTGAATTCAGCTTTGTTTTCTGATTACGGTGATGTATCACATGTTAAGGTTCAGTGTTGCAGTTTGGGTGAAATATCAAAAATTCTGTTTTGCAAAGACTGCCTTGGATATAACATCCATACTTTTGTTTAACAAAGGCATTGTTGACAGTTCGATTTAAGTTGGCTTAACGTCACCTACAGTTACAAAATTAGTATAAATTTATTAACAAAATGCCCTTTTCAAATGAAGAAAAACGAGATATGCTAGAAATTTATTTATTTGACAGTAGGATATAAAAAAGGAGAAAATTATGTTTTAAATTTACAACATAGGATAAAACTAAATTTTGAGAAACAAGTAAATAAAGAAAATTATAAGAGGTGCTCGAAGGGTTCACCCTCCACTTCCAAGCACAGCTCTATGCGTCTTCTTAAATTCTGCATTGATCTTAAAACGTCCCTTCTTCTTATTTTGGTCCTTAAAGTTGTGATGATCTTCCTTCGCAGCTCATTAATATCGGCGGGTACAGATTTATAAATGAGATCTTTCATAGTTCCCCATAAATAGTAGTCTAATGGGGAAAGAATTGGTGAACGTGCCGGCCAACGTATGTCTCCACTGTTTGAAATGACTCTACCCGGAAATATTTCAGACAAATAATCAGCCACTCTCCTAGCATTATGTGGTGGAGCACCATCTTGCTGGAACCAAAGGTTATTCAAGCGGTTGAGGCAAATGTTGTCATCGATGTAATCCGTAAGGTAGGTCCTTAAAAAGTGCAAATACCCATCTGCGGTCAAATTGTCTTCGTAAATGTATGGGCCAATGATCGTACCGCCAAATAAACCAACCCATACATTTAGCCCGAAACGTGCTTGTGGTCGACGTCCTTGGTGTTCGTGTGGATTTTCAGTGGACCAGACATGTTCATTGTGACGATTGAACATGCCTGAGTTGGTAAATTTGCACTCGTCCGTGAATATCACGTTGGAAAGAAAATGGGGATTTTGTTCCAACCGTGCCATGATATTCCTACAAAACGCTGCCCTCCGTTCAGTATCTCCTGGATGCAAGACTTGGGTGATATGAATTTTAAACGGGCGATATTTATGTTTTTTCAAGACTCTCCACACTGCTTGATGTGATACGTTAATTTCGTCTGCTATAGCCCTTGTTGAAGTTGAAGGATTATCTTGAATCTAATGAAGAATTCAATTCATTGCCGTTTATTATTTTTGAGAAAGTTTTA
This sequence comes from Agriotes lineatus, assembly GCA_940337035.1. Taxonomy (NCBI): domain Eukaryota; kingdom Metazoa; phylum Arthropoda; class Insecta; order Coleoptera; family Elateridae; genus Agriotes; species Agriotes lineatus. Next base: position 101,047,522 of record OW679197.1, read on the forward strand.
ACAATTTACTCACCGCCTGTAAAATTTCCACTTCATTCGCATTTGGTCTATGAACACGTCTTCGAGGCTTAGAAAATGCACCAAACTCGGCTAAATTTCTATGAAGGAATAACAAATAATTTTGAGCTGGTTGTTGTCTTTCTGGATACCGCTGTAAATATCTTTCCGAAGTAACTTGCGCATTTCGATGCGAAGCGTAATAAATTTCTAGCATATCTCGTTTTTCTTCATTTGAAAAGGGCATTTTGTTAATAAATTTATACTAATTTTGTAACTGTAGGTGACGTTAAGCCAACTTAAATCGAACTGTCAACAATGCCTTTGTTAAACAAAAGTATGGATGTTATATCCAAGGCAGTCTTTGCAAAACAGAATTTTTGATATTTCACCCAAACTGCAACACTGAACCTTAACATGTGATACATCACCGTAATCAGAAAACAAAGCTGAATTCAAAAATGTGAAAATCCAAGATAGTGCCCATAAGAAAAACCAAAGTTGATGATGATTGTCGAAAATCGAAACGTCTGATTTCAAATATGACATCGGCAGGTTGTAGAGGAGGAAAAGTTGCAATGACGAAGTGTCACTCATTTTGAATTAGGTCACCAAATAAGCCGAGGAAAAAATAAAAACGTATTTCCAAAATTCCGGTTTTTTTCGGATATCTCCGGAGGTAATCGGAATTTTTGAAATTTTAAACCGGCATATTATTGAGCTCCAAATTGCGCAACTTTGCCCCAATTTAACCGACCTCGTATCTCTTATGGTTACCGAGATCCCCATGGTGGAGCTCCAAAAACGGGCACCCTGTATAAATAAGGCGGTTGTTTTTCTAATATTACCCTATGATACAAGACTGCGGTTTGCACTCGGACTTGTTGAAAATATTTACTGTATTTGATATTTGAAGAAAAATTTATTTTGCATATTTGAACGAAACTTCGATAGACCATAATTGAGGCCAAATACGGTACAGAGCAATGCGCATATTAAATGCGAACATTCTGAATTATTCATTTATCATGTATCTTCAGTAAAGCTTGTATGTACCTATGTATTATTTTTGCATTAGTTGTGTATATTTTGTATATGTTGGAAGTTTCAAAGGTGCGGTTTTTCACAATCAGTGTAGCAATAAGTGCTATCATTTATTTTTAATTGAAATATTTCTTAATTTTACTTTTCCAAGTTTGTACATATAGCATATTTGTTATCATATTATCATTTTATATTTTACAATTTATCACTCCTTGGCTGTTGATATTTTCGCTATTTAAATTGTTATTAAGAGCTTTGGCATTAATAAATATTCGACTATAGCCTGCTTATCTAACTTTGACAATTAGTATTAATCTGACTTTAGTAATTTGTTGCACTTAACTATGACGTCAAAATCCGTACCACCATAATAATAGAAAACTAAATTTTTGCATACGGCAAAAAACATATAATTATCGTATGAGGTTGGCCGCTCTGAGAGCAGTTGCATAAGCACCATTTTTTATTTAAATTTTATTAAGTGTCTGAAGTGACAACTAAAGTTATTTTTAAGAGATACCGCAGAAGCATTTGGAAAGCAGTGCAAAGGCACTTGTTGTATTAATAATATTTTTCTAACAGAAAGATGATAATACGGGCCCTTTATACCCTTTATATGTAACTAGCTGTTGGGAATATTACCTCAATAAAGAAATTTGTTAATATGATTTGAATACTGTATTTTGCTTCGCTATTTTTTGAAGCCCCTTTAGAAAAAGTGGCTTAATTAAAAGACTCTTTTTTTGTTGTAGAAAATTACAAACTGATAAATGATCGCTCAGCGTTCGATTCAGCGAATGCACAATAGTTTCAGTTAAACAGGTTAATAATAGTTATTTGTGTATGAAGGACATTATGAAGATATTTATGCCAAAGGGCTATTAACATTAAGTGATGGCCGTAGCATACAACGTTTTATTTTCCACTTTGAATCAGAAAGGGATTATAAGCATTTGAAATGTGGATGTACCAAGTTGTGGAGAATCCCGTAGGCTGCAATAATAACCAATGAAGCAGTACGTAACATAATACTTTGAGAGGGCAAAAATCCAGAATGCTGCAAGCTATTATGATAGGAAGAATAGAAGGACAAAGAAGAATATGAAGAACAGCGATGTTCCGGCTTCGAAATTTACGAAGCTGGACAGGCGTGGGAGTGCAAGAATTAATAATAGGATCATAATAAGAAGATGAATAAATTAAGGAGAACATGCACCGAAATCCGAAAAATAATTATCATAAAAAGTTACTCAAAGTCAAATTTTGTAGATTTTACCACAAAATTATAATTTTCATAAGCCCAACAGGAGTGTTGAAAACTCAACCCTTTTACTTAGTATTTGTGAATACACAAAACCATTCTATGATGTTTGCTTATAACTAACTAATGTATATTTTAACTTGACCAATGTATTTGTACGCAATGTGTTTTCTTGTCCATTTGAATTTCTCATCTTTCAATATTCTATAGAAGGCGAAATGCATGTATAGAAGCAAAATAATAGCAACGTATAAATATGAATCGTCACTATCTTTCACAGTAAAAAGTGGATTTTTGAGTATATTTTTCTTTACATAATTGCAGCAAAATTAGATTTCATTGTTAAGCAAACAAAATATTGATGCAATTTCCTGAAAACAAGTATGAAATTAAAAATAAAATAAATTTATTGTAAAAAATTGTACACGAACTTCAAGCAATTTTTCACAAGAGCCTGTCGAATTAAGATTTCACAATTTGTTATTCAAGTTTAGGTTGTTGTTGCAGTTTTGGAAACGAATGTTTCTTTAAATTGGCCCAAAATTATTGGAACATAAACAATCGAAAGATTTCTTATATTCTGTATAAGCTATGAGAGATTCTTCCATGAAAGCTACTTGTATGCATAGAAATGTGTATGGTTATCTTTACCAACAATACATTTTAATTTAAATAACGTTAATTCGGTGTTTAGCATTTACGCAATACAATTTCATAATTCTGAATGAAATAACGAACTCAATTATTGAATACTGGCGAGAATTACAGGCGCATCAAATGGCGACTAATAAACAAAAAAGCCTTCTATCAACACAAATTATATTTAATAATTTAACATTAATGAACTGGAATGCCGATGGCATCAAGCGTCAGCGTGCTACATTTATTGCTTTTCTAGCAAGACATGACGTAGATATAGCCTGTGTATCAGAAACTCATTTAATAAATACTGAAAAATTTAAAATACCTGGGTATAATATTTTTAGAAAAGATAGATCGGCTCTGATAGCGTCGGGAGGCGTTGCAATAATAGCAAAACGTAAACTAGAAGTCCGCGAAATAGACCTAGGAAATCTTAATAATCTAGAAGCGGTAGCAGTTTCAATCAAAACTGAAAATAATTCGAAAATCAAAGTAGCCTGCAGTTATAAACAACCAAACAGAAGAATGGACGAAAATGATCTCTTAGGTATTTTCAACGACAACCAGCCGACAATGGCCATTGGAGATTTTAATTGTAAAAACACCTTCTGGGGTTGTAGAGTCAGCAACTCAAATGGTTTACGGTTAAACAATTACATTACATCTCATGCGATTCAAATAGCAGCTCCTCACCAATATACATATCATCCATACAGAACAGATCGACTTCCAGATATTCTGGATATAGTTCTTCTTAAAAATTTTACAAAACCTATTTATCAAAATGTAATAACAGAACTGGATTCCGACCATTTGCCCGTTTTAATGTCATTCAATATTATTCCGCAGCAAGAAGCTCCATTACCAAAACTTATCAATGGTAAAATTGACTGGGATACCTTTCAGAAGGTATTAAATGATAACATTAAATGTCCTAGAAAATTTTAACAATACAGCAAATTGATGAAGAAATAAATAATCTTCTACATGCAATAAAAGAATCAATAGCAGCAGCCACGGTAAATAGCAGCAAAAGAAGACCAAATCACTACATGTATCCACCTCCAGAAATAATGCAGCTAATAAAAGAAAAGCATAAAATTAGACGAATGTGGCAAAATACCCACCAACAACAATACAAAATACAATTAAACCAACTAATCCGCAGAGTAAGAAGTAAACTAGATGAATACAGAATTCAGTCCTACCAAAATTATATCAAAGATCTAGAACCCGGCGACCCCACAATGTGGAGGGCTACTAAGAGAATTTTGCGGCAGCCACAAGTAATTGGACCACTAAAACAGGGGAACATAACCATAACGAGCGATGAAGATACATGCAATGAATTTGCGGAACATTTTGAGACTGTTTTCTCATCAACACATAAGAATGGAAATGCATTTGATGATGAAGTGAGGCAATATCTACAACAACATGAGCCTAACCTACTTGATGACATCAAACCAACATCGCCACGCGAAATTAAGAAACTAGCAATGAACCTTAAGGTGAGAAAGGCACCAGGATACGATCTTATCCCAAATATTGTAATTAAAAACCTCTCAACCAAAGGATATGCTTACGTAGCATCAGTGTTTAATGCCTGTCTGCGAACTGGGTACTTTCCTGCCGCCTGGAAACACGCACAAATATTAGTATTTCATAAACCTGGCAAAAATAAGCATGTCCCATCAAGTTATAGACCAATCAGCTTACTCCCATCATTGTCAAAATTGTTGGAAAAAATCATAAATAGGCACTTACTTCAGAACCTCAAACGAAATAACACAATTCCTCCATTTCAATTTGGATTTAGATCACAGCATTCTACCACACATCAATTACAGCGAATTGTGGAATTCATAGAAAGAGGTTATGAAAACAAATGTTATACCACTGCAGCATTCTTAGATATTGCCCAGGCATTTGATAAGGTCTGGACGGAAGGTTTACTATTCAAATTGCAAAACATAAATATCCCTGATTACCTGATAAGTATTATACGTTCATTTCTCACACAGCGCACCTTTTCCGTAAGAGTCAACTCCACATTTTCAACAGCCAGATCTATCCATGCGGGTGTACCACAAGGATCCATACTGGGACCACTATTATTCAACATATATGTTCATGATATTCCTCAATTAGGCAATACAGCAATTGCTATGTACGTCGATGACACGGCACTACTCACACAGAGCAATGACCTACCAGAAGCCGCAAATGAATTACAAAACAGCGTAAATACAATCTCCAACTGGATGGACAAATGGCATATAACCCTTAACCCATCAAAATGTCGAACTAAAGTATTTAGTCTTCGCCGCCTTGCAGATCCACCTAATATTGTTATAAACAATGAAGAAATACCATGGAACACACGGGATAGTGCGATTAAATACCTTGGAATTTACCTAGACCGACAATTAACTTGGGGATTTCATATAAATCGTAAATTAAATGAAAGCTAGGCTAGACATGCTCTGCTATATCCATTAATAAATAGGAAAAGCTCACTGCAAATAGAGTGCACCATGCTCATCTATAAAGCTATCATTCGACCAGTGGCAATGTATGCATGCTGCATATGGGGATCAGCTTCATCAACACATCTCAGGAAAATCCAGGTCCTGCAAAATAAAGTGTTACGAATAGCCACGAACTCACCATGGTATGTAAGAAACCAACAACTACACACCGAATTAAACATTCTAACCATCGAGCAGTTCATCAGGAATACAGCAAGAACATTTTTCGAAAATATAAACAAATGTGCCGGAGCAACTCATTACAACCTAGGAGCAAAAAATATACATCAGCGCCTAAAACGTAAACTGACCCAGGATCTTCTTTCAACTGATAGCAGTGACAGTGAATGAATAAAACAGTGGCGCAATACAATATTAAAACAATAAAAATAGTGAACGGGTTAGCCATTAAGTTAATCCCGATATGTCAATAGTGTTAAATGTAAACTAAGCTAACTAAACCATGAATAGCACTAGCTTGCTGAACTGGTTAAATACTAATTAAAAAAAAAAAAGAGAATTACGCATAAATTATTTTTCTCTCCTCTATACCTTTTCTTGGCTCATATAGAGGCCATACATTTCAGACAATAGAGGTAATGGTACTGATACTATACAGGGTGTTCCTAAATAAGTGTCGCAACGGAACACTGTAGATTTCTCATGAAAAAGGAAGCGCTTTTTTCGTCTTCCATTTTTCTTTCCGGACTTTCGTTTTGGAAATACAGGGTGTCAAAATTTTTTACAAAAGCTGGTTTACTGCTCTAAAGTCAACCGTTTTCGAGAAAAATGGTTTTTTATGAACAAGAACAAACATTTTGCTAAAGGTTTCACCGTAAATTTTGATCATGTCAGTGTATTCATTATTAGTAAAACCTTCCATTTTTACCAAACTTTTAACAATTTTAAACAATTAGAAAAAAAAACACCCAGCAGCATGACAATTAATTAACTTGAAACTCTTGACAGTTTTCAATGGTAACTTAGTTTTTTTTTCGATGACGAAAACGAAAGCCCGGAAAGAAAAATGGAAGACGAAAAAGTGTTCCTTTTTTTATAAGGAATCTACAGTGTTCCGTTGCGACACTTATTTAGGAACACCCTGTATATGCTCTAATACAGGGCCGGACTGGGTGTTTGAACCGGCCCGGGCAAGTGACACTAAACCGGCCCCTTTTAAAAAATTGCCCTTTTTATAAGGAAAACTAACCCAATTATTAGATATAAAAATCAATATTTGTCTTTAGAAAAATATATATATTCAAAATACATTATTCAGGTAATACAAAAATATCAGAAACGCATTAAAAAAAATAGTTTAAACTCATATTGTACATTGGTGTAACTATGTATAAAGTAAGAAAGAACAAATGTAGTATTAAATTACCAGTAATTTTTTCATACTTTTACACTTATATGTCAGTATCACTATTTTCAATACACTAGAACATCTTTTTTGGAAGACATTAACATGAAAGCTACCAAATTAGCTTGAGACAAATAGCTCCTTGCTCTATTTAAATAAAAGTTAATTTAAAAAAGGTTCATGCATATCCAAATTGTGAAGTAGAAAGTGTTAATTTATGTATTAAGGGCATAATCATTAGATTATAGCATGACAGAATGTTTAAAGCGCGACCCGAAGCGGAGAGTTTTCAATATTCCGAGTGCTATAATATGCACGTGGTACATACAACGTTTTATTTCATTTTAGTTCTCAAAATGGACAAAAATCAAAAATTTAGTATTTTGGCTACAGACTACTGCGTCATCGTTGTACCGACGGTGTACAGTTTTGGTATGCTATGGTTTCTATGCAGATTGTTGTTGGTATACTACATTGTTGGAGTTTTTTATACTACTTAGCTACTTTATCGGACATCGGGCTATATAAACTATATTACGCCCACTATCGAGGTCCAATAAACAGGATTATGGTTCCAAAATGAACGAAGTATCTTTTGCAATCGTTTACTTTTTAGTTGTCATTATTAATGTCAAAAATACATATTTTTTCATTAGTGACAAATAGTCATTTATCTATTAAGAGCGTAAGATGGGGTTTATGACCCACGTCGTGAAAACAAAGGTAATAAACGCTAGTTATGCACGGGGTGGATCAACATTTTATGTATAGGTCGGAGTAAATGTTGACAACTAACGATGTCATTGGTTATCAAGTTGACTAACAAGACACACTAACTCGGTCGTCATAGTATTTAACAGTACTAGCTTGGTAAGAGAGTTTTTACTGGCGAATAGAAGAATATAATGACTGGCGAGCCGCAGGCGAGCGAGTCACCTTCTTGAGCCAGTAAAACCTGTTACCTTGCGTGTATTGTTGTATATTTTATTTGTTCCTCACTTGTAAATAACTAGAAATTTACCATTTATTCAAAATGTCAAACTGACAAGCAACTAAATTCATCAATATGACATATACTAAGGAAGACAACTCTGTCTTTGCACGCTATCATTTATCTATGAGCACGCTTGTAAAACTGACAGTTAACTTGTAAAGATTTTTAGTAACTGGTTAAAATAAACTTTCTTGATTAATACAGTGACTTTATAAATTGATGTTTACAAGTGAGGAACAAATAATAGCTATTTATGCAACAAGTGCTAAAAGTTGAGGTCTTCGGCTTCGTTTCATAATTTTCATGTCTCGTGCATAAATCACTTTTAGCACGACTTGCATACACTATTTTTTCTACGACCTTAAATTTACTGTTATTAATCCATAAATGTCGATTTAACCAAGGTTTGCATCTACGACAGTTATAATTTATGTCATCATAAACAGTAGTCCTTGACGCGCAGGTGAATGTTTGTGGAGCCAGTACTGTCAAAGTTAGTTATCAAAGGTAATTATTAATACTACGCATCTGACTGTATTCATTACATAACGCTTTAATTGTTTAAAAAACACTTTACCTCTAATGCAAGAAGTAACTAGAATAACTTTACAACTTCACTTCCAGTTCGAAATTGTGCTTTATAACCTCACTTTATACCACACATGCGCTAAAAGCAAACAGCTGATCTCTTTAAACACGCTAAATTATAAAACGTCACTTTTAGTGAAACAAGCTAGTGCTAAAATGCCTACTTTTAGTAGTGGTCGTAGAAAAAATACTTTTCCAACCTTGTACAAATATGTCAATTATTTAACTTGTCATTATGGATGTAAAAATTACGTACTTACTTTTTTATTAGTGAAAAAAGGTTACGTTTTTTAACGTTGCCATTACCAAAGATGTTGTGTTTATTAGAGAATTGGAAAACATGCAACGCATTGCATTAGTGTTTTTTTACTCGTCGTAATTTACAACAAATATCACTTGTAAAAAACACCCACATTTTGCAACTTTTGTTTTATAAATAGCTATGACGACACGTTTAGTGTCGCTTAGCGGACCATAAAGTAGGTACTCTATTTTCCAGTGATCTATTATTTGTTATTTACATCTGCGATACGAGGTATAGAATGCTTTTTAAGCTTTTCAATTTATTTACGTACCTATTAAAAGTGGAAAATAATATGTTGTGTGCACCACCGGTATTACTTGATGTTTATACCCCACTGGCACAACCATTTATATAATCCTTTTGGTATATAAATACATATTATGGCGCTAGGGCCGTAAAGTAGTATCTTATGGTACTAGTGTATAAGTACACCTTTAAAGCACGTGCGACGAGTTTAAGAGCAGGACGCAAAACGGAATGCTTTTAACGTCGCTAGTGCTTTAATAACACTTATACACGTGTATAATACGCTATTTATTCTACGAACGTAACAGAAATATAAAAACTTAGTTCTGTGACACTTTTTCCATCACATTGTGTTAGACATTTTAGGTTATGTTGACATTCAAATTTATGGCAACGTGCAAAAAAGACGAAATTCGGGCGCTAATATTAAGAGTGCTACAAAAGGCACTTTTGACACTAGAAACTGTGAAAAAAGTTGTCATTTTGACAGGATCGTAGAAAAAAATTTGTTTACTACAGATTTGCAGAAAATATTGTATGCAGACGTTGCAAAAATCAGTGTTGTTTATACTCGCGAAAGAAAACACTCTTATTTTGCAAGTTGTTCACCAATAATTAATTTAAAATCCTGTACTAAAATGTCAATATTGTAGTTGTCATTGTTAATATCAAAATGGTATACGCTTTTTCACGCTTTACCATAAATTTGTATGTGTAGATAATCTATCTAAATAACATAACATATCTAAAACTTTGTGTTCATTATAGAAATGCAAAAAAAAATGTATGCAATACGTTGCAAAAGCTAGTATTTTTACATTGTTTCACTCCTCGTAATTGTCCAACGAGCAAAGCGACTCGTGAAAAAAACCCTGAGTTTGAAACTTGTTTAATAAATAACTAATATTCTTTTTATAGATCAGGGTATACTTCAGCATGTAAATTATATTTTCTCAGAACGTAGTAGCAACATTTTTTGCGGAAGTTGATATCAACAGTACGGTTTTCTGATTCATAATCATCTTGATCAGTTTTTTCTTTTTAACGCCGATGGCAACTTATTCCACTTGGAACCAAAATTTTAAAGTTCCATTTGTAGATTATCTCCCTCCACTACAGGATAAAACTTGGTTAGCTTTCTGTGGAAAATATGTAAACAGGTTTGGAAGGAAAGAGAAACTTGACGGGTAAAAGCATTCAAAGTCTTGGGACAACTCCTTGTGAAATGCAAATTTGGATTCTTAGATACTGACAACTTTGTTCAGAGTCACATTAAAAATCTATATTCTCAATTGGTTATTTATAGCTGGATTTTGTGGTGCTTCATCGCAACTTTCGTCGTGAAATATTTTTTTCTTTCGTATTCTCTGGACACATTTCTTTCTTAACGACAACGTCTAGCGGAATTTCATTTTCAAAGAACTGCTCATTTACTTTATTTATAAAGTCTTCAGTCTTCCGCAATTTTACGAAATTCTCGATAAGGTATAGAAAACTGTCCTCGACCATGCGGTATTCTGGCAAGAAATTCATACCTGATATTTATAGGTACTTCCATAGAGGCATAAAAATTCTTCTGAACAACATTGCGAAAATAATTATCGTATACTTCAAGAAATTGTAACATGTTAATACGTGGCCCTGATTAACCAGCCGACCACCGGCCTCCACAACCACCGGCCAATTGGGATAGCGCCCGATCACCCACCCTCCCCCCCCCCCAGGCCGGCGCTAAAACTTATATTTTTGAGGTTATGGCCATTTGAAAATTAGAGTAAAATGTAGCGAATCTGCTGAAATTGTGTCTTGAATGATCGATTAGTCATAGGGGCAACTAATGTTTGAGTCCGCTAAAATGTTGCTATGACGACTTTAAGTACAAGGCCTCTAAATGGCCATTTTGAGGATCCTAGACAGTTTCCAAAGTAACCAGTTTGGGGAGCGAATACAAAACAATAATTTTTTGTATTCGCTCCCCAAACTGGTTACTTTGGAAACTGTCTAGGATCCTCAAAATGGCCATTTAGAGGCCTTGTACTTAAAGTCGTCATGGCAACATTTTAGCGGACTCAAACATTAGTTGCCATGACGACTTTAAGTACAAGGCCTCTAAATGGCCATTTTGAGGATCCTAGACAGTTTCCAAAGTAACTAGTTTGGGGAGCGAAAAATACATTTTCGCGCGGCCTCCTAATATGATGCCGCGTTAATGGTAATTGAAGCTTCATATTATAATGTTTGGAGAGCTAATACAAAAAAACCTTGTATGCAACACGTCCTCAAATGGCTTTAGAGGACTCATCTTCATATTACGGACTCGGCTGCGCTTCGCTCCGCCTCGTCCGGAAACATTACGACTCGTCCCCTAAAGCCTTGCTTTGAGGACTAGTTACATAAAGTACTATTTTGCTACCGAAACTGACGTCGTAAATTATCACTTTCTTGACTTTTATGTAATACAAGTATATTACAACCCCTAATCACAAAATACAGGCTCATACATTTAAAATACAGCAGATTTTCTATAACTAAAACTTGTTTGTTTGTTTATTAAGGAGAATGCCTAAGCATGCAGAGTGCCAGGTACCTTAAACACCGACTTAAAACTTAAAAACACCAAACACTTACTGGTTAGTTATGATATAGTTAGCCTTTTCATTAACGTTCTACGAGACACAACGCACATCATTTTACAGACAATAGTAAATATAAACACAGTTGTGGAACTAAAATTTTCCAGTAAAGTAACATCATTTGAATAAAACCATGAATTTTATTACCGAGATTTCGGATGACAATGTATTCCCTCTCATACCGCAATGTTAGTAAGATTTTTAGGGAAGACTGAGCAATACCATGTCTACCGCTGCACAAACATACTATCACCTTGGTGGAGGTATGTTGATGATGTTTTTGCAATTTGACTTTTTAATATGTAAACAAATTTCTTGGCTCTATTAGGAGCAAAGAAGCGTTCAATTAAAAGTTGTTATATTTACTGAAGAAAATATATAGACCAAAGAAAAGTCCATTTGCGAGAGATCTTAATGCCAGAATAGGTATAAAACTCCAGGATGAAATTGTGGGTAAGTTTCGTGAAGACGTTATAATGATGATTATTTATGTACCTACTATTAATAGACACCACCAAATAATATAATCTAAACAATGTAATAGTTATTTATTAGAATATTTATTGGAACGTTACACATTATAGATCGAGTGGCTAATTTTCTTAAGTGACTAATGTGTAATTCCACACGAGTTTAATACAAAATGTTATCCAACACCACCATATATTGTTCATGTAGGTAATCATTTTGAAAATTTATTTGACAAATAAACTGGGCTGCGCGTGCTATTGCGCGGTCTACGCTATTCAATTTACCACCTTCTTTAGGCCTATTACGTTGGACCATTCCGTTCTGTTACAGACCCCGACCCTGCCTCCCCCTGCCTGCCACCTTACCAAAGAAGAGGGCCCTCGGAAATCCGCTCCTCTCCAAGGGGGCCCTCGAGGATCCGCCCTTCTCCAAGGGGCCCTTGGGGCTCCGCCCCTTTCCAAGGGAACCCTTGCGGCTCCGCTCCTCTCCAAGGGGGCCTCGGAGCTCCACCCCTCTCCAAAGGGGCCCTCGGGGCTTCGTCCCTCTCCAAGAAGCCCTCGGGGCTCCGCCCTTTTCCAAGGGGGCCCTCGGAAAACCGCCCCACTCCAAGGGGGCCCTTGGGGCTTCGCCCCTCTCCAAGGGGCAATCGGGGCTCCGCCTCTCTCCATGGGGGCCCTTGGGGCGCCGCCCCTCTCCAAGGGGCCCTCGGGGCTTCGCCCCTTTACAAGGGAGCGTTCTGGGTTCCGCCCCACTCCAAGGGGGCAGTGGGGTTCCAAATATTAATTTGAATAATAAATAGTCTTACATCTAATTTTATTATTCATGGTATCTATCTACATTCTCTCACTAGTGACTTTTTGAATATTCTCTCACTAGTGAGTAATATATCACATTACTTATGCAAAATCAACATAATAATAGTGTTATTATATGGAGGTGTTGGATAAAGAAATTTACTTCCATACATACGTAAACATATATGAATGCACCCCACTCCATAGCTATAAACCAGATTTTACTATAGTTATTTATTAATTATTTACTATACCGGGTGTCTGTTGTCAAACTCGAACATACGACTTTAACATGTGTTAAACCTAATTTTTATGATTTCTGCTCGCTGATTCAACTTACCGGAAAAGTAATGATATCATATAATAACAGAAAGATAAAATTATATCGTGTCAATTGATACTGACAATAATTCACTGAATTAGTATCTATATAAGTTTTAGATCGGACCGTGCAGACGACATAATATAAACTTTAGTGTAATATCCAGCTACAAGAACTGGGTTTGACCACTTATCTATTTATTAATCTAAATTTACCAACTATTGCATCGTAAGAAGCGTTTAAAAAGTTACTTTTACGGCTAGCGTCAGCTACGCTAAGTCGGAACTTATATACACAAATAATACAAATCTAGAAGATACCTCAATAGAAGGTGATGTAACCACTAGCCAAGAGAAAAGAAACCAAAATAAACGGCCTGTTTCCTTTCCACCTTTAGGCCCCTTTCAGACGTGAATTCTGTATGCGAGATACCGGTATCCCAGATACAGAAAATATACGCGTTCAAATAGAGCTTTTTACACTGCATCGGGCGACGCATATAATTTTGCGATACTGAATTTCGGTATCCATCTCTTTCGGCCACCGGCGACAAATTCTGTATCTCAGAATACACGATATCGTATCATAGGCGTAGGATATTTTCTTCGATTTGTAATAAATCAAATGGGTAGTGTGGAACAGTGCTTTCGTTACTATAGATATAGTCGTTGCGATCATGGAGCGTACAATATCTGACTACGAAAAATTTATCAGTTGAGTAAATCTCTGTAACAGTCTGTTTCAATTTCAGTTCAATATCGCGTTAATGCATTTGGCACCTTATTTCGGATCACATTATATCTAATTATTGTAGCAAAATAATTCAAGTTTATCGCAGCAAGCGTTTGTGCTAAGAGATAAACACATGCAGTTTTCTTGTCGCAGCTTGTTTGTCGCATTTCGATTCGAGTAGGCCGTCCCAACAGTCGAATAGTTGGAAGAGTATTGATTTTTCGAGAAGCACGCTCTCGCGGATATTAACTGTTGGGTTAAAGTGAAGCCGTTTTTGTTGCTTAACAAGCGAAGCCGCTAAGCGTTGTTTTTCGCAGGTGCGCATTCAGTGGTAAGAATGCTTCTCATAGCTTATTTTTGATTTCTAATTCCTAATATTTAGGCCGGCTAGTATGGGCTAGCATGGGCTAACATGGGCTAATATGGGCTATTATGGGCTCACACGGAAGTTAGAATTCAGCTAATTCAGTTCTCCAATTAAGGTTCTGTTGCAGCGAGGAATTCCCGTTATGTGCCGCTTCCTTTTGTTGTTAGCTGTCTTCTAACAGAGGCGACCTTAAAATTCTAAGAATTTAGCAGCCAAATCCAGCTTAGCGTCTTCATGGATAAATGCAACTCAACAGGATTCCACTTGCCGATCGCTGGACTTCAATATCAAGTCAAATTGTAAGTACATGTCATTATCAGTTCTGTTTTTAATCAACAAAGGCATTCGCCGTAATTATGTTAGTTCCTAGTAAGATCTTAGCAAATCAAGCTAAACGTGTTCAATCAACCTTTTGGCTCAATCTTTTATGACGCTAATGAGCGAGAATCTAAGTAATTCTATATTGCTGAAATAAGCATGTGCATTGTAACTTATGAGCCGCGCCTTAGGCGTTGTGCATTTATGCCAATTGCAATAGCACAGCTGTTGTTCTGAAGTTCTAAATTAAGCTATAATTAGCATTTTGTGGACTGAATATTTGGAAGTTAATTCCTATTTGTGATTTATTAGTTTATTTGAGAGGGAATAGTCCAGCAACTTTAATTGTTGTCACGTGGCCTAATAGTCCAGTCACTATGTCCAAAAATAAGGCCTTTGCTGGAAAGTGAAGGGAAATTTGAAATTTCTTTTTTGGGGTATTTGGGGGGTCTAGCAAAGCTTAACTTCAAGTTGTCGACCAAGATTTCCTATGTGCTATTTCCGCCATCTTGATAAATGAGTGCGTTTGATTTTTTTGCGATAAATAGGTTCCCGTTAACACTACGTAAAAATAATGTAGACATCTTTTTTAGAATTTTGAATGCTCTACAATTTATGTTCTATTACTTTTTCGCGCACGAGCGATATTTGTCGAGATATCGAACGCGAAAGGAGAGCGCGAAAGGGTCGAGATTTTTTTTCGAGCTTCTGGGCTTGTGTCTCATTTCTCTTTCTATTTAGCGAAAAAGTAGCCATTATCAAACTTGTAGAGGTTGCAAATAGCTTCAATTTGGCCCATCACAAATTGATATGCGACTAAAATTACGACTTGTAGAGCGGGCCAAAGTTGACAAGTCGCCGCTTAATTTTTATTTCATGTATCGTACTACTCCATAAATGGCATAATAAACTTCATTGCATTATGAGAATCGTTAAATTTCAAGTAGCCAGTACGTAAATTGTTATTTTTGACGTTTCTGCTATAGAACATAGGTTTAGAAATAAATATTTTGGAAACGTGTTATTTCTTGAGATTACAATGGGTAATTGTTTCATATGTAAAACACATTTGATCAGAGACGTTTACGTGGCCAAAGTGAAAGCTGTGAAAACTCTTTTAGCGACGAGCGTGAAGAGGGGACACGATGAACATCGGTCTATGTTGGAAAGAGTGGATAATGTAAGTGTGCATAGAGCATGCTACAAGAACTATTGCAATGAAAGACTAGCCTCGATCGCTTCTCGACGAAGTCAATCTGCAACTGAAGAACCCGAAAAACAACCGAAGGTTGAACCTTTATTTGATTTTAAAAATAATGATAATGATTTTAAATTTACTAAACGTATTTCAAAATGTCTGCAAAAATCATATAGTTCCTTGAAACTTATTTATCAAAATCGACAATTTTTAAGTGTAAATGTGAAAACCGTTTTGTGTAATGCATTAATCTTGTCCTGTTTTGATTATTGTGCCGTTGTTTATGATTCACATTTAAGTAGCTTTAATATTGCTAGAATTCAGAAAATTCAGAAATTATGTTTACGCCTCATATTGGGAATACGAATATATGAAAGAATTCCTTATAAGCTGAAAGATTCAAACTGGCTTACTATGAAAGAAAGGCGCTTCTTTCATTCTGAATGTCTTTTTCACAAGATCATTTTGAGTAAATCACCGAGTTACTTATACAACAAAATAAAGTTTAGAACCGACGTAGGTACATGCTTTAAATATAAGATTTAAAGGAACGCTGACTCCACCTCAACATAAGTCAAAATTTTTCAAGCGATCGTTTTCTTACAGAATAACTAAATGCTATAATTCGTTACCAAATGTAGTAAAAGGCTATTGTACGTCAAAATTTAAAAAAGCTATTTTTCAAAATTTTATGGATAAACATCAATGAATTAATTATTAGGGTCAAAATAACACACTTAGTAAATTGCTATATCACTAAACACCGCCATAGCTGTTTTGTGCGTAATATTTCGCCTGGCGCCAAAGCGTAGATCGTTGGATTTTTTTTATTTCTTTTCTTTCTGTTTTTCACCGGGTTAAGTGGAAGAACAGCGGATAGATCTGTTTTTCTATCAAGTTGAATTTCGCCCAAGACAATATTACGTTTTAGTCAATATTTTTCTGTGTAATTTTGTAATAATTTAATAAAGACCTTCATTATCATTATTATTATTATTAATATACAATCATATAGTGCTGTATACTATCTGCTTGATGAAATATAATGATTCCAATAATGCAATGAAGTTTGTTATGTCATCTACGTAATAGTACGATACATGAAATAAAAATTACGCGCCAACTTGACAACTTTGGCCCGCTCTACAAGTCGTAATTTTAGTCGCATATCAATTTATAATAGGTCAAATTGAAGCTATTTTCAACCTCTACAAGTTTGATAATGGCTACTTTTTCGCTAAATAGAAAGAGAAATGCGACACAAGCCCAGAAGCTCGAAAAAAAATCTCGACCCTTTCACGCTCTCCTTTCGCGTTCGATATCTCGACAAATATCGCTCGTGCGCGAAAAAGTAATAGAACATAAATTGTAGAACATTCAAAATTCTTACAAAGATGTCTACATTATTTTTATGTAGTGTTAACGGGAACCGATTTATCACAAAAAAATCAAACGCACTCATTTATCAAGATAGCGGAAATAGCACATAGGAAATTTTGGTCGACAACTTGAAGTTAAGCTTTGCTGGACCTCACCAATACCCCAAAAAAGAAATTTCAAATTTCCCTTCACTTTCAAGCAAAAATGACATAGTGACTGGACTATAAAGGCTACTGCAAATAATTCATGTGTTACTGCGATATTTAGGTTTAAATAAATGCCCTATTGCTATTATTTGTTTGTGTTTTCTTTTGCAACCCCTCTAGCTGAACGAGTAATCTAGATACGCAAGAGAACACCAAAGGTAGGTGGCGTATAATTAATAAGCTAGTTTTGTTTTTATATGTTCTGAGTAACGACAAGGCTCCGCATTTGTATTAACCCTTCTGTTCAATTTAAAAGCCCGAAGCATTTCTTAGTCTAGTCTTTACACCACCCCATACTCTGCTGACAGTTAAAAGAACCAGCCGAAGCCTTGTCAACTCTTCATTTAAGGGTGGTCCAGCTCAATTTCTGTCTTTGGGATATAGCACACACAGACTATTTCGACAGAAATAAAAACAGCAATGCTAGGTCCATAACTGCACTGCACGGACTGTTCTTGCAAGTGGATAAGAGCCCCATGTATCCGATACAGTCGCCAACTATTTTATACCGCGATTCTGTATCCCACATATAGTATCCATGTTTGAAAGGGGCCTTAGAGAACCACAGCAAAATAAGCCAGAATAAATATTATCTCCGTGCGCTAACTGACCCAGAAAATTATACGCTAGATAGAAAATACAGTAATCGCGACTCGCAACGTACAGCCAATATTTTTGCAAGACGCTAAAAATTGCCAAATAGTAATTTCGGATGTTAAATCAGTAGTTAGAAAATAGTACAGTAGCTGTATACAAGACAGTATTTCCATTGGATGTCTTCGCCGCTATTGGTCGACGAGCATGTCCGCCGTTAACAGGCAAACTTTTTAATTACTTTCAGGTAGTTTCCAAAGAAGTTGGTAGAGCCCGTTCATTTTGTTATAGAAAAAAAACCTTTCAAATCTGACAATTTTAAATTGTCAGTGTCAAATAATATTAGTGTCGCAAGCGGGTGATATTTTATTATCTATTGCCCTAAAAAACGGATATGCTATTTAATGTGACAATTTAGAATTGTCAGATTTGAAAGGTTTTGTTTTGTCCATAACGAAATGAACAGGCTCTAGTTCCATTTGGTTTTCGTTGGTGTGTGCGCTTAGATTGATTCTAATGGAGTTTAAATAACCTCAAAATCTCAAATTTGTTAACTAGTGTGTATACTTACACCAAATTCGTTGGGCTACTTAGCTCAGTGGTTAAGCATTCTGGCTACTGATCTAAGGGTCGAGAGTTCAATCCTTGACCCCGGTGAAGATTTAAAAAAAATTGAAGGTAAAAACCTCTACAGGATGCCATCTTTCGGAAGTGATGTAAAACTATGGGTGCCATGTTACTACGATGTGTAGCATGTAAAAAATCCCTTCCTAGGGTTGGAACTCCTTAGTCTCGCAAAATTCTAAGTAGGACTAAGGTACCTGATATTCTCCATGCCTAGACCTTGTCCTCGGGCTTGGTAAAAAGAGCCTATGAAGGCCTACTTGCTTGACATCAGTCTCCAGAAAAGAAAAATACTAACTACTACACCAAACTCAAATACGTTAATTAGAGGAGTGATATTTGCAAAAGAATAGTACGCTAAAACCACAGAACAATAATTGAAACTGGTTGTAAACTTCATACAACACCTTAAAGCACAACGAACGAACGGCAATGAAAAATTTCAACGTCAAAACATAACACTGCACGTATAGCCAATATCAAATAGTTCAAATAACTAGCCCCAAAATAATGACCATTCAAAAACGTTTAATCATTTCTTAAGGCACTGTATATCTCTAAGCTCAAATTAGTCTGAAAATGGCCGCCGACCACCCATTGGCCACACTGTCTTTTATATAGTCACTGTCGAAAATAGTTCACAACAGCGCACCATGGATTCCAATTGGGATCTAATTTACCTCGATGTCCTCTTGACCAATAAAATGTTTTTTTATAACCAATCAAATTTCAAATATTAGCAGGTATACTTGTAACTTGTGAGTAAATGAAAACGAAATCAAGCTTGGCCTTGAAAAAATTAAGTCATGTGCTCTATTACTTCTGATGTTTTAATTTAAATATGACAGCTATTATAATAGTAGAATTGTCGAGTTTTTTAAATTATCAAATTTTAAATTAATCATTTTTAATCAAGGAACACTTTCAGCAGTTCTTATAACTTAATAATAATGCGGTTACATTAATGAAAAATTACCTTGACAGCAGAACGCAAAGAGTTAAAATATCGAGTTTTATTTCTAAATCGAGAGTTCTTACAAAAGGAGTACCTCAAGGATCGATTCTAGGACCGTTACTGTTTACTATTTATATTAGTAATTTTCATAGTAGTGTCAAGTACTGCAATTTGCATATGTATGCAGATGATACTCAGTTATATCACAGTTTTAGTCCTAGTGACCACACAATAACGTTAATATTATGTAATCATAATTATCTTACTTCAAAAATGTCATGTATAACACTTGTAATGTTGAACTAACAAATGTTATAATTAAAAAAAAACAATTGTCTGAGCAACATGCTCTTTTGTTAAATCCTAAGAAATCTTGTATTCTGTTATTAAGTAAAAACAATGACGACTTAGAAGTTCCGTCAATAAGAGTAGACGATGCTGCAATACCTATTGTAAAGAACGCTAGACATCTGTGTTTGACTATGGATAAATCTTTTAGGTTAAAAGATCAAATTTGTAAATATATACAAAAAACATATTGTAACTTAAAATTAATCTTTCCTCATAGGTGATACTTAAGCAAAAATGTGAAAACTATTTTGTGCAACACGTTGGTACTCTCACACTTCTCGTTCTGTGCTCCGTTATACGGACCATGCTTGGATTTCGATACTTCAGAAAGAATTCAACGTGTCCAAAATTCATGCTTGCGATTCATTTACGGTATACGTAAATATGAGCATATATCGCATAAATTAGTTGATACACAATGGTTAAGTATGAAAAACAGAAGGTATTGGCAAACTGCAGTCTTGTATCATAGGGTAATATTAGAAAAACAACCGCCTTATTTATATAACAAAATTCGCTTCAGAACCGACGTGCATAATTTAAATTTAAGAAAAAAGGACTTAATTATGCCGCCTCAACACCGTACCACACTTTTTGAAAGATCTTTTACATATAATATTAGTAAAGTTTATAATGAGTTACCAGTTACTCTTAAATGCTTACCCATTAACATTTTCAAAAAAATACTTTTTTCAATTTTATCTAACAATGTTAATAGTGTGTGATTTTTGTGACAGTAGTGTTATGTACACTGCTGTGCAATAAAATTAAGCACACGTCTTATGACTACTTTTCACAATATTCTAGTTTGTATAATTCGGGTCTATTTTAATTGCTTAGCAGCAGTTTCAATAAATGATAAAATACCATAACTTGAAAACAACACCTTTATTAAAAGACCAAAACTAAGGCATTTCGAAAAAAAACGCTATTAATAAATGCAACAAAGGCGCGTGTGCTTAATTTTATTGCACAGAAGTGTACATAGGTGTATTATTATTTTTATTATTAATTTTAGATTGTAGTAAGTATGAGTTTTTTGTCAATTTTCTCCTTTGCGGGTTTCTTACATTCTATGGTTTTACATAAATTCAAGGGTTGAGTGGTACAGTAGTAATTAAGTCTGAACTCCCCCTTGTGATTTCACAATTTATTATTTAATGTAATTAGTAATAACTGTACTTCTGTTACTTATTTCTTCTGAAATAAAGACATTTATTATTATTATTAATACGTAAGTAACGATGTAGCAGATTAACTTTGTTTAAGTGTTGGTTTTTATGTTAATTTTCAAATAAAATTTTGACATAACAGTCGGTGACAGTTATGCAGTGGTGTGTAGGTTATATGTGTATATTTAATTCTAGAGCATCAACATAATGTATATGTATAATCTGTAACCTCATTTACCTTCCGGTGTAGAGGCTGTTGCTTTATGCGCTGGCATCTGGCGGTAGAATGCTCAACTTGTCCCGATAATGTTATTTAATAATCGACATATGTTTCAATTTTCAAAGCCAAGCTTGATTTCATTTTCGTTTGCTCACATATTATATCCGGGTATACTCATGTTGGTACATTTCCATGGCTACATCCATGTGGCAATAGTATTACCGCCTGCTAAATTGTTTGACAAACGTCACTTTGACGTTTGCTACACAATTCAGCGGGCCGTGAAGATCATAAACTCCTCATAAATTTACTTAGCTATCTATGAACACCGTTACACGAATTGTTAATGAAGTGCCAAATGTTTCATTTTGGCTATACTGAAAATGGAATTAAATCCTTTTGGGAGTACTTCGCTTGAAAAAATTCGACAAAGCGTTGAAAATGTGACATCTTAAAATACACTAAAAACCAAAACGTTCATTTAGAACCAGTTCGAGGATTTTTGCAAGAACCGAAACTACAAATTAGAGCAAGACACCTCTGTTGAAAAATTAGGGAAAATATTAGAAGACTGGGCATATAACATGATCATCTTGGTATATAATCTTGTTATGTACCACTCGTGGCAGATATGTTTGCTAGAGTATACTTTGTCATTTTTCCGCCAATATTGCTGTAGAAATACCACTCGACCAAATTTCTGTTTCAACAAATAACCTATCCAGCTTCACTGTCGGGATATTTAAAAAAAAAATTGGTCTCGTGAACTTCTACAACAATATTGACACCAGTATGTCAAAGCATACTCACCAAAATATCCACCACATGTGATATAACTAATGACTATTCAACACTATAACACAGAAGCCAATCACATTGCAAACATTTGCTTTATTCAACCAATAACAGCAGTATATCACTGAATATTGGGCACCATATTCACAAAACAATGTACGTAATCATAAAATAAATAGCCTTGTTGCGAAGTATCGCTTAGCAACGATGTTCTGTCCTTAGTGATATCGCTAGGTTACGTAACACTAAACCCCAACAAACTGTGTGGCTTGTTTTAAAAATTTTAAAATGCTGTGTTTTGGAAGTATTCCGCTGAATTTAATTGAGAATGAATAATTATATTAATTGTTGGATTATTTTTCAATAAAGTTAATCGTTATGTATTAATATTGTTAAATAGTCGTCCTAAATACCACTCGAAGTGGATATATTTTTTTAAAATATTTTGCCATTTCCATATAAATTATTGCAAATTTCACTCAACAAAATCACATTTAAATGTCACTCGCCTTCGGCTCGTGACATTTTTGATGTGATTTTGTATCGTGAAATTTAAACGCAATAATTTACATGGAAACGACAAACTATTTGTCAAAAATATATCCACTGCTTGTGGTATTACCCTTGAGTATCGTCTGCTCGCTAAATATCATGACGATAATAAAAATAAAATCACTTACTATACTGTCTATCATAATTAGAAATATTATTATCTCCACCGCACATAAAGAAGTATTAGGCAAACTTTCTTCGATACAACTCCCTAGTTCACGAGTTATCAGGTTGTTGAAGAATATACAACCGATACTAATCTGCGCCATTGAGCTTATAAAAACAGAAAAAGTAAGAAACATTTTACTGACTAAATTAAACCTCTGCATTATACGAGTCGAACTAATACGTAATAGTGTAGATACTCCCCAGTGCACTAACTGTCAACGTCGGGGCCAAACAAAAAGTTACTGCCACCTACAGGAAAGATGCGTTACATGCACTGGTATGCGTCACTATTCGCAATGGACTGAAACACCCCAGGTACTACTTACACCCACGTTGCACAGAGTATGACCCAAACATCTTCCAGCAATCCTCAACATACTCTTTCTAACTCTTTACAACCGTTATCTATCACTGACCTCATCCAATCAATTTGGAACATATTAACTCTTTTTATGATGAAATAAAATAAATAATTTACCTTTTCGTTGCTTCCCTCCTTTTCAATGACAAATAACTGACCACACACCATAAAGCAAAACAGAAGCCTTTAAAATGTGGACCTACCGCCGGATGTTCGAGATACCATACGTAGACAGAATGGAGGTTCTAAGAAGAATGAACAACGAACGAGAAATATTGATAACTATCAAACGACGAAAACTCGAATAGTTGGGTCACATTATGAGAGCAACAAAATACCAACTAATGCAGCTAATAATGCAAGGTAAAACTCAAGGGAACAGAAGTGTAGTACGTCGACACACCTCCTGGTTATGAAATCTCAGAAATGATTCCAATGAACATCATCCGATCGATCTATTTAGAATAGCAATATCTAAGATACTCGTAGCAATAATGATGCTTACCAAACTACGTAGTGGAGAAGGCACCTGCGGAAGAAGAATAGTTACCGAAACGCATTTCGCAAACTCCAAAAAGCTGAAAATCCTGCAGTACGATATTTATCGACAGGACCGTGAAACACATTTTGCATCAGGAGGGGTTGCTTAATTACTCAGCGCACCTTATCCTCATATTCCTACGAAAGAGGAAGACTAACTAACCTTGGAGCTGTTAATTTAAAGCTTAAGAACAAGAGAAATGTACTGGCGATTGCAGTTTATAAACCACCAAATAAACGACTACTGGAAGAAGATGTTGAAACTCTCCTTGACAATGACACACCAACATTAGCTATTGATGATTACAATTAACAAAATACTCGCTGGGACTAGTAACCCTAGTGGAAATATACTGCAGAGCTTTATTTAAATCACGATATTCAGCTATCAGTACCCACTGAACCAACCCACTATCCATATAGAAGAGACCATCAATCAGATATATTGGATATGTTTGTTGAAAATCTCAACACCGATAATACAAACTGTACTAACAGAGCTTGAATTGAATCACCTTCTCATCTTAATCTCAGTTTATAGCACTGCCGTAGCCAAACACGCTTTCTTTAAATTAATTTGTGGTTATCTACAATGGATCGAGTTTCAAGAGGTATTAAAGGAAACTATTGTATGCCTCGTCTTAGTTGAATCGAAAGAAGATATTGATTCTGAAATAGAGAAACTAAATTCTACTATACCCGTGGCTACAAATCAAGCTATTACAATTCAGAATGAACAAAAGAAAACGTATCTCGGAAACACACCCGCTCACATATCAACCCTTATTAAAAACGAAAATAAATTAAGACTCCTCCGATTAAGAACAAGAGACCTCTTAATTAAAACGCAACTGAACCGCTCACACGCAGCATTAAGTTTGCCTTGGAGAACCACAGAATTGATAACTATAGACAATACATCTCGGAATTACAACCAAGTGATCCTTTAATGTGGAAAGCTACGAAAAGAGTGTTGAAATAACAACCTCAGATTTCCACAATTGAAATCCATAATATCCATCAGACCAAGAAAATTTGATAATTTTGCTACACATTTACGTCCATAACAATAAAGAATTTGAGCAAGCAGTCTCTGCAGATCTGGATAAAAACTTACCAAAAAAAATCCGGATTAGCTGTTCTTACTTCATCTGCCAAAATAGAGCCATTTATCAATAAGCTATCATCTTAAAAATCACCTGAACATAATCTCATTCCTAACAGAGTCATCAAAAACTTATCTACTGAAGCCCTCACATTTATATCATCTTTAACGCCTGTCTATAATCGGGATATTTTCTAACAACTTGGAAATATGATCACTTACTCCTATTCCCAAAACCTGGAAAAGACCATAAACATTCAACCAAGTGCCACGCAATTAGTTTTTTTCCCACAATGTCCAAATTGTTTGAAAAACATTCCCCAGAAACATAACGATTCACCAACTATCTCCCATCTCGAAACTTAACAAAAACAATTTTGAGAATAAACAACATGTAGTAGCACTCTTGCTTGATGTCGCATAAGCGTTCAATAAAGTTTGGGACCATGCTTTACACTACAAAATGCTGAAATTTAACACTCCTCGCTATCTTCTATGCTTTACCAAATCATTTCTGACAATGAGTTCATTCGCAGTAAGGAGCAATTATTTCTCTTCGTCAGTTAAACCTATTAGTGCTGGAGTCCCACAAGGCTCTATATTGGGCCCTATATTGTGTAATATGTTTGTTCACGATCTACCAGAGCCAATGAATACAACTGTAGTCTTGTACGCCGAAGACACAGTGCTACTGCGTCAATATTGTGATATCTTTAGGGCAACGTAACGGTTGCAGGATAGTACCACTATACTAATTTCTTGGTACAATAAAAGGATCATCAACCTCAATGTTAGTAAATGGCGGGCCAAGGCTTTCACGCTTCCTAGACCAGTAACACCACCATACATCGTCGAAGAACATCAAGGTATAGAACAGTGATGGTGAGGCTTCAGCCATTAGTCAGCATCTGATAAATATAGTACATCATTAAATAGCCATGTATAGCGAGAATACATTGATCTGGCTTAAATTTATTGAAAAAAAACTACAGAACCATTCGCAAAATACCTAGACACCGAGAGCACTATGTTAATTGGCTATTTTCGACATTGAGAGGGGCACCCGGTATATCCACTTAAGTTGTCAATTTACTTACCGGGTGACCGGTTTTTAAACTGAACATAGCAAAAGCATGGTACATCACAGGGCTACTAGAAAGACTAGAATAAATCAAGACAAATTGCTTCACAATTAGTGGCACAACGTGCTAAATAACTTGCTGCGTTATTATAATAATAATATAATAATAATAATACAAAATTTATTGTGCAATACAAAAAGCATACACAAAAGGAATGGGTTCAGCCAAGACTGATCTTCCACTCACCCTATACATACAATTACTACTATAGAGACTAGTTTTAAGTTACATCAACAGTTTGAATGAAATATTGTTTTAAATTACTTTTGACAGTTTGAAAATTACCAGTGCTTAAGATGTTAGAAAAATCGTTTAACAATTTTGGTGCCATATAGCTGAATGAACACTCGAATTTAGTAGTTTTGTGCGCAGGTATTTGATATTTACATTTAAATCTTATGTTTATGCTATGTATATCCGATCTTTTACGTAATCTATTGCACAAATATGTCGGTTCGCTATTTGTAACTAAATTATAGATAAACATAACATACTGAACACAGAAGATATTTTGCATTTTCAACAATTTTCTTTGAGTATAATACGGAGTAACATGTTCCCGGTATTATATTCACCATCCTTCTTATAAATTAAAACAGAAGCAGCAAGTTTCAAATGTATGATGTGCTATGCATTTTGCTTTGTTTGGTTTTGAAACCGGTCACCCGGTATATAAAAAAAAGTCAAAGCCATGACTTATCAACGCAGAGCCGAACCACTGATACTAAAAACTTGCAATTTGAGTGGAAGGTTCATTATGTTGCGTAAGGTAGTGCTAAGAAAGGTTTTCAAAATTTGACTCCTAAGGGGGTGAAAAGGGGCAAATATGATTTCACGAACTCCCCAATATCTCCTAGGAGAGATGAGATATCGACTTGGTTAATACTTACAAAGATTGTCTATGTAAATGTCTACACACGAATTTCAGAATTTTGCCCTAATCAGCCCCTCAAGGTGCGAATCTGGATTTGGGATGAATTACAGAACTCTTTGTATCTCCTGTGTTTGTTGAGTTGAGAACATAATTTTTGGCATATGAACGTCTTTAAAAACTTTAGAAGGTGGTTCAAGGGTTTTTGAAAATGTCACCCCTAAAGGGATCAAAAGGCTGTAACGGTACAAAGGTTAAAATTATTGACTTTGTTTTGATTTGAGTCCATTTCAGAATAAGGTAGGGTAGAACGGATTTTCTAAAATTCTACCTCCAATAGGTTGAAACCCGCATCCTGCTGTAATCTATATAATACATAAATAGAGAAGGTAGAGTACTAACTCGGCAACGCAGAGCAGTGATACCAGTTAACAGAAACTTGAACATTGGCAGGGCGGTTTCTGTAGGTAAGTGCCACGAAAGGATTTTTTGAAATTCCACCCCGAAGGGGACGAAAATCGGTCACATGTGCTTTCACGAATTCCTCAATATCTCTTAGGCCCTATGAGTTATCGATTTGGCTTGTTCTTAGAAAGATTACGCATACAAACGTCACAAAACTTATTTTAAGTTTGCCCTAATCAATCCTAAACTTGCGAATATGAATTTAGAGGAAAATTATAGATCCCTTTCTATTTCCTGTATTTGTTGAGTTACATATTGTTTTGGGCACATATGTGTTTTTTTTATAGTCTTTAGAACGTATTTTTGGGGATTTTTAGAATTTCATCACTAAAGGGATAGAGAGGGGTAAAAGTGAAATAGGGGTTACAATTGTTTACTTTTTTCGCTGTACGTTCATTTTAGAATCAAGTGGAGTAGAGAGGATTTTCAGAAATTCCACGACAAAGTACTTGAAGTGGGTATCCTGCTGTAATATCTGGTAGTAATACCAGAAACTTTAAATTTGGAAAAAACGTTCCAAGTTCCAAGAAATAATTTTCGGAAATTTCCTTCCTGAAGGGGCGAAAAGCGGTAAAATGTGTTTTCACGGATTTCTCAATATCTCTTAGGCCCGATGAAATAGTGAGTTATTATCCATTCACAAAACTCATGAACTGTCAACGTCAAATTTTTTAAATATTTACTGAGTGTACCTGGAAATTACAGTTTTTTTGGGAATGTACTTCGAATCTAGTGATTTCTAGTAATATTTAAAGTTAAGGTTATGTTACATGTGTCAAAAGTCAAAACTATTTTCTTCCAGTTTTTCCTTGTAATAATCAACTATAGCCTTTTTTCCTTTCCAATAATAAAACCCTCTTTCGTTTCTGTTCCATTGCAATTGAAGTGTATGCACATATAGTCTGTTTTTTTTTGCTCTATGATTCAGAGCAGACTTTGCTTTTGCATTATTGTAACAGTGTAGGTAGTAGGTTACAAAGAAAAAACACTAGTAATGTCAAAAACTTATTACAACTGTCAATGTGTTATCTTATAAGCACTATTATACATAATGAAAACTACAATTATTACTGAACCACTGACATTAAATAAGGTATTGCTTTATTTTAAGAAATTTTAGTTAAACATGGTTGTTATCTAACTGTACAGAAACGCCATAAAATTTCTATATGTTCTAATGTGAAAATATATTATTAAAAACTTGCTGATGACTTTTGTTTGCAAATCTGTGTTGTAGAAGTTATTATTTATGCTAAACGTATAAGAGGGATTACCTGAAAAATACTTTCTATTAGCGAGTAGGAAACGTACCTTTTTCGGCACCTTAATCCGAAAGTGACATTTTCTGTCACTTGTTAGAGGATTTCCTGTTAGCGAAAATAGACGTTTGGCTCCTTTGTTTGCAATGACAGCAGAAGGAAACGTAATACGTTAGCTCTCGTTGCTATTAGAGACAGGAGGGAATGTGATTAATAAAAAGTCAACTAGTATTCTGCTTTTTATACTTAGATATTTTCAAATGCAGCTAAATACAAGAGATAGTCTTATTATAAAATATATGTACCAAAAAGATTATATGTATAACTCCGGACTAAGAGTTATTCTAACCTTTGGATTATTACTGCTCTTGCTGATGCTTGAGCATTAAACTACACTCGCGAGAAGGAATGATACACTTACAAATACCTATTACTTCTTATGAACTAAAAATTACTTCTACTTGGTCGCCTATGGATGTAGTTGTCCCAATGCGTTCTGAATGAGAAATGTAAAATGGCAATAGAATGTTTCAATTATTTAAAATTGTAATTATTTTACAATTTTCTTGGTTGCAGAAAAAATAGTATGTACTATTCGGATTGAAAGTGGCAATGTTTAACTCACAATTCTTGCGGTCGCTCGGTTACACTGCGCTACGCCTCGTAAATGCAAACATAATTGCTTGTCAAACAAAGTGCCACTTTAATCGTAATAAAATACTATACTATTTCTTGAATACTAAAGTAAGAACTGTGTTTGATGCCGTAGCTCATCAGACAAATTCTCCTTTATTGAATGATTGTTGAAAAAATTACCCATTCTGGTCAACATCAAAATTGAAGACAATTAGCCAATTTCTGTGTTCAGGTAAGAAGATAATTATGTTCTCTCATTTAGTGGGATTCTTGAAGGCACATTTCAGGGAAACATAAGCCGGCTGCCTTTCCCTTCAGAGGTTGCAGTGTGAAAATTCTTTTGGAATTACAATAATGGGAGGAGTCCAGATGGTTGAAAGAGAAAGAAGAATGTTGTTTTGAAGCAAAATCCATTGTCAATGACAAAAAAATGGAAAAGAGAAGAGAAACAGAATTAGATCATAGTTGCTGAGTTTGGGATAAACAAAGATCATTGTATGAATATTTTTTCTCATTTACTTAAAACTGTCAGGATTATGGAATGGATTCTCAAATTTGTGAAAAATTATAGGATTAAGTAATAATTGTTAAGGAGAGTCCTTAGACGGACTTTCTTCAATTACGAAGAGAGGACTACTGCCATGTGTGACTGCAGTAGTCATTAAAGGAAGCCATTTATTTATGCTGCTCCGTGATCTTCCTGAGATTGTCATTGTAACCTATGTCCGTAAATACATATTTTTCAAGAAATTTTGAATATAAAAAAAATTGTTTCAGGAAACCTATGTGAAGCAGCAGGTATCAATATTGTTTTTGACAGTCTAATTATATAACCTATGTATTTATCGTCAACCATTTGGAAATTTTAAGAATTTTAAAGAATGTCTTAAACGTATGTTTGATGTTTGGATTGAGAGAGATATAAATCTTCTAATCACTGATGATTTTAACGCTGACTTTCCAAGTACAAATTCTTATAAACCTAATGTATGTGATGTATTGACCACATATGGTTGCACTTTTTTGATTTGGGACAACACCAGCGTCGGACTGGCAAAATTTGGCCTACCGGGCAAAGTTCGCATGTGGCCTCCACATGTAAAAATGAGAGAAGGGGGGGGGGCACCGCCTCCTGGCTAATGGGGTTCCGGGGAGGGGGGAGACAAATCCCTACAGCAAGCGATTTTTTTTTATTGTAGGGAGCTCGAATACCTCTCTCACAGTAATGGCACAGTACAGTAGTAATGGCAGGTGAAAGTACAACCAAATCAATAACTACGATAAAGAAAACGGTGGGGGAATGTAAATAGTAATTTACGTTACAATATAGTGTTTTGCAGGTCGAGCCCTGGAAGCTTGGGGAGACCTGCAAAACACTTTCTGGTAGTGTATCGTACAATATTTTTTTTTCGACGACTGACATCGAAAGTAGATTTTTCTCACTGTCATTTGACAACAGAAAGTTGACATTTGCCGCTGAGCGTGCGTTTTCATCTTTTTGCCGCTCGCCGAGCGTTTTGGGTTTCCGCGTGAACAAAATAGGTAGCCACGTCCTAATGTTTCCTTGACAACGCCCGTCATTTGTGGAAATAATCGCGTCACATGTCATATAGACTGCGCGAGTAATGTTAACTTGATTGTCAATTAATTTTTGTGATAAAACGAAATTTGATATTTTCCTTTAATAATTAGCTCAGTCGTCGAAAAAATAGTATGTATATTTCGAGCTAAAAGTGCGCTTGCCGCTTTTGCATGATTGCTGGTTTCGACTTCGTCTCAACCAGCAATATTCATGCGCAAGCGGCAAGAATGCACTTTCAGCTCTTAACATACAATATACTATTACGACATCCGAGTCCATACTTTCAAACTTGCGAATTCGCTTTCGCAAACTAAAAAAAAAATATGACGTTAGAATCTATTATTTGACTTATCCAAACAATAACACACACTTGATTCCATAGTAACGAAGGCATCAGGGACCGGCAAAAGCTTTACCGGTCCCTGATGCCCGTTTTCCGATCTTGACCGGCAAAACGTTACTTTCTGGCAAAACAATTCTTCAGAAACCGCATATTTTTCGGTCGGTCGTAAAAAAAAATTATTCTAATAATTTAAAAATTTAAACATGAAACAAGGTAACAAAAAATGAAATAGGTAGGAGGTAGGTAATTATTCTATTCTTATAAACTTTGAAATTCAAACAAATAACGAAAAAATATTCTTTATCTATTATGATTTATAAACTTTGAGTTTGGAACAATTATAACGAAAAAATATAGATAATTATGATCACAAGGTTTGAAACTTTTACACTCTATACTACATCACATCAATAATTTTGATTTTAAAGAGACATCATGATTTCGTCGAAATTCAAGCTTTGGAGTAAATCACACTTCACTTTCAAAATTAGAAAACATTCTAACCTTTTTTGCACTTTAGAAAATACACGTTCACAGGCTACTTGGGTGCATGATAATGTCAGTAAGTATTTGTAAGCTAGTACAATTTGCTATACAGTGTGGACATAAAGTAACGGATAAGTTCATTAACTTTGTTAATATTAATTTTTATGAAAAAATCTTGAAGGGGTATGGCGATTTTAATTATAGGACATACCTACACGACAACCACCTTTATGTTGATACGTCATTTGTTTTAAATTTATGACGTCATCGACTTTTTTTAAGGACAACGTGTATTTTTTATTATTGATTTTGGTAGTACTTTTTATGTTGTTTTCAATGATATAAAATTTTCAATATGTTACATCTGACAAAAATCGAGAAAAATGGTCTTAAATATTAAAAACCTATGAAATGAGCAAAATAAATCTAGTTACCTACGTTTGACGGAAAGTCATTGACGGCACATTCGTTTTTATTGAAATTTCAAAAAGCAATTGAAAAATACAATAATAAATAATAAAAAATTAAATTCTCTGTGTCTCGCTTAATTGTACCATTTTTATTAATAAAATAGTTTGCTAAAGGTAAATTCTAATTTAGAAAATGCAAAGGGCACTTATTTTGTTATGACATTTACCAATTGTTTAATTCTGACATGTAACTAATATTTTGTTGTTTTATCCCCCGGTAACTAGATTTATTTTGCTCATTTTATTGGTTTTTAATATTTAATATTTAAGACCATTTTTTTCGATTTTTTTTCAAATGGAACATATTGAAAATGTTATATCATTGAAAACAACATAAAAAGTACTACCGAAATCAATAATATAAAATATAGGTTATTAAAAAAAAAGTCGATGGCGTCATATCATGAAAAACAAATTACATAAGAAACTGAAAATATTCCATATGGCCAAAATCGCTACACCCCCTCGAGATTTTTTCATAAAAATGAATATCAACGAAGTTAATGAATTTATCCGTTACTTTATTTCCACACTGTATGTAATGACGTGCAAATTATATTGGTGTAAAAAATTTAAAGCAACAATTCATACAACCCACACAAGCACCCTTTGTGATTTTCGTTGTCATCACTATTAATGTCGTGATCAGGGGTCGTGATTGGAGCAGTCACAGTCACCATAGGCTCGACATTTTGGCCTCCAAACTGCATGGCCTACCGGGCATTTGCCCGGTTGCCCGGTGGGCCAGTCCGACACTGGACAACACAAGAGGTGAATTTTAAATTCGAGAGTCGCTAACCTGTGTCTATCTTACAATAAAAGTTACATTCAGTAAAACAGACATCTGTACTCCATTGGTCATTATCAGAGTTTGGAATATTTCCTTTCTACAACGAACTTGAATCCACAAATTGAGATTTTATAAACAATATTAGCCACACTGTCAATGTCAATGTAAAATTTAACATATTTATAAATATTTCAACTGACTACATGAATTACTGTTTTCCGATAAAAAATATTCAGCAACATTGTTAAATAAAGACCTAAAAATAAAAAAGGAACAATTAAAACTGGTTAATGCATTTTAAAAGTTAAAGCTTCTCTTGTATTAAAAGAAATATTAGTCGCTGCTAGGAAACAATATAGATTAGAGATAAAAAAGTTGTACCAATTCATAAAAAATCCTGCCGATGAAGTTTCTAATTATAGATCAATTCGATTACACCCGTATTTGTAAGAATATTTGAAATTGCAATACAATATCACATAATCAACCAAAAAAATTCAGGATCTGGTCCATTCTCACAATGAGGTGATTCAGTAAGTTAATGTAAAGTAAACACTGTCTTCCTCATAAAAATTAACATATATTTAACATAAGCTACATGTTTCGGCTTATATATTAAACCATCTTCAGGCTAATGTCAAAAGTGGACAGTCATAAATAAACAAACAATATTGTTTGTTTATTTATGACTGTCCACTTACAATATTGTTTGTTTATTTATGACTGTTCACTTTTGACATTAGCCTGAAGATAATATATAAGCCGAAACATGTAGCTTATGTTAAATATATGTTAATTTTTATGAGGAAGACAGTGTTTACTTTGCAATAATATAATCAATCATCTAGAGCAAAACAAAATTACTCCTTACTAGTATGGCTTTAGAAAAGATCACTCAACTGCTGGCGCGATCATACAGCTGTGTGACATAATTCTGGAAAAAGATTTTTATTTGGTCCCTACGTTTTGTGACTTAACAAAGGTTTTTGATTGTGTCGACCACAATTTATTAATACATATATTAGACAACTATGGTTTCAATCAAAATTATTGTTTTATGTTTCATTATTACCTCTGTAAAAAAGCAATATGTCTCAATTAACTCAAAGGAGTCGACTCAATCAGAGCTAATATTTGGTGTACAGCAGGGATCAGTACTTGAACCCGTACTCTTTTATTTATATAGGTTGGGATTCCAGGCCTTGTAAATGCGATTTCAGATGTATACACCCTTATCCATAAAATGAATAATTCACAATCAGTAGCTTCTAAATGGTTTATGCAAAACAGACTTTCTTTGAACGAAAGCAAAACATTGTCTATGATACTTACCTGCGTTCAATAAATTTTCAAAATAGGGAAGACTAATTTTTTCGGAGTTTATTTAGACTCTACAGTGATGAGCAACCCGCGGTCCGCGGGCCGCATGCGGCCCGCTACACTTTCTCGTGCGACCCATCAAAGATTTTACATTTTGACTTTTTAATCATTCCTACAGTGTCCCACAGCTTCGTTGTTCCCTAGGCGTGGTAACTTAATTTTTGGAAATGGTGCCGACATCATAGGGAGACACTGATGCCATCATTTGCAACAATTAAGCATCGGCATTTATTGTTATGAAATGTTACGCCGGGCGGCTTCGTTTGACTCTATACATATGTGGCGTAAAGTCAAAGCTCAAAGGGTATTTCTACTCCTTCAGAAACCCGAAAACATGCCCAGCATTTACAAAAAGTAATAACGGAATTTGAATCGCGATTTAACATATTTAGATCAGAAAAAACGGTTCTTAGTTTTAACATGTTTTCTTCATATCATTTAATATAGAAGTGGAAACAGTTCCGGATGAGTTACAAATGGAATTAATAAATTTACAAAACGACAGGGATTTAAGAAATAAATTTCAAAATATTGACATACATAATTTCTATCAAAATTACATGAATTTAGAAAAATTCCTACGATTACTCGCACATGCAAAGGAAACAATGTCAGTTTTAGCACATATGTTCGCGAACAATTATTTTCCGCAATGAAAATAATTGAAAGATCACCAATCGATATTAAATGATGTACGGTTATAAAGCTGCGTGCGAGTTGCTGTGTCATCTGTATCTACAAATATGGACCAATTGATGGCAAAGAAGCAATGTAAAATTTCTCATTAAATAATCTTTTTCCACATATATCTTTCGCCGTTTTTTTAAATAGTGTTTCTATTAATGAGTGTTTTATTTCTGTAATTTTTTTATTAGGTTTATTTTGTCATTGGAGTTCATCATTCAGTGTTTGTATTATCATAAGCTTCTTACATGCGGCCCGCACAAAATTTTTAAATTTGTAGCTGGCCCGTTGTAAAAAAAGGTTGCTCATCCCTGATTGGACCCTACATTAAGCTGGTCACACCATATCGACTCTGTAGCAAATAAATTAGACAAAATTATCTTTACATTGAGGAACCCAAATAAAATATTACTCAACATATTGCGAATTGCTTATTTTGCGCAATACCAGTTTATTTTAGTTTACCTACGCAATAATTTCGTGGGGATGCTTCATCTGTCAATCGTTTCTTTTCATTGCAAAAATG
Organism: Agriotes lineatus; assembly: GCA_940337035.1. Lineage (NCBI taxonomy): Eukaryota > Metazoa > Arthropoda > Insecta > Coleoptera > Elateridae > Agriotes > Agriotes lineatus. The sequence continues at coordinate 101,082,987 of OW679197.1, forward strand.
GGCTATAAACATATTAGCGGGACTTGGCTTTCTGGATGATTGTAGAAATCAGTTCAAAATCCTTGACATTTTTTCTTTACCTTGCATTTATATTACATAAATCGTTACTTCATACTAAATACTACGAGTATCAAGACATGGAATAGTGTATGCACACCAATATAAAAGAAGAAACAATAAAAACATATACACCCATTTTCACATAATTAAGGGGAACCAAAATGGCACCAATTACTATGGAGCCAATTTTTTTAACCGCTACCAATATTTTATTTCACAGATGAGTTTTGAAAGTTATATATGTAGTAAATTACAATAATGTAAGTAATTGTGCATATTATCTGTGTTACATGACATGTGTGCTTAATATTTTATACGCTTTATACACGATTTAAAAATAAATAAAATAGTGGCATGTTGAATTTTTAACATATTGTATATATGAAAATTGATTTTTTTTAAATATTGTATAAATTTCAGATTATATTCCAAAAACGGCGTAATAATTCTTTTTGTTAATAATTTAGATACTTAAAGATTATTATATTCATGACAACTAAGTGATTAAACTGTAGAAAGAGATTGCGAGTACTGAAAAAATTCATCAATTGATGTAAGCATTGATAAGCGGTAAAGTTTCAATTACAAAAATTAAATTACTTCTTGGGAATGTTACGCTACGAATAAAGCTTTCGCGAGCACCAAAGGCACGTACCGGTAATTTGGAATTTAGTTATGGAGTCATGAAAACACGTTGTTCATCAGTAAAACGAAGTTTTAATTAAAAAAGCTAAATGTCAAAAAAATAATGAACCCAGAATTAGAAAGGACATAAAAAATAATTAATTGTCGATGTGATGCAAATGATTTGGAATTGCAGCCCCCGCATATTTATGCACCGATAACTGGGTAAGTATAAAACACTTGTGAAGCACCCATTGTGCAGCAGTGCGATTTGTGACCCGCGGATAAGCAGTCGTCAGAATGAAGATCGGGGTATGTGCATCAAGTGTCGTTTCGGCTTTACATTTGTTCCGCCATCGAATTTTATACGTATTGATAAAATTCTTGTTATCGATATACTACCCATTTGATGTGTATTTGTACGGAATGCATCTCGAAAGGATACCTAAACCGATAAACGAACAACTAAAATAGTGTTCAACAGATCTTAGATAGCAGTTCTACTGTGTGCAAGAACTGTGACAAGTTGTTTTGTTCAACTTTTTTTTATTGATTTTTGTTGTTCTTAAAAAGTGCCTTTCGTATTAATACATTTGTACAAATGTACCTAGATTCTAAAAAAAAAATATGGATAACGTTTGTGAGGTTTATTATTTGAGGCTTTCGCGGTTACTTGAATCATAGATCTTAAAATAAAATTTTACTTTAGACTGCGTGGTTTTGTGATCCACAAGGATATTTGTAACAATTATATGTGTTCTTGGTTTGTGGACCCATACAAGTCACCCATGTTTTGGTGTAAATTGTGGACAAAGATGTAGCGTGTTTACTGTTTCACAAAAGATTACTCAAGCGAGGTACTCTTAACAACACGAACCAAAACATGGGTAGCTTGTAAGGGTTCAGAACCCATTAACCCACATAATTATTGTGAAATTTGGTGGTTGTGTATCTACAAAGACTATGCTGCCTAAGCTGAAATTTAATTTCAATATTGATACTACAAGTTGAGCTTATAGTCGGCTGGCGGAACATGTTTGAGCACAACAGATATTTTTTTTCCAAATTTACAAGTTTATTTTTGTTTCAGTTTTACTTGTGCTGTGTAGCCACGCTTTTGGCGGCGGGTTTTGCGGCAGATTCATCATCAAGTGAAACCTCCGCGGCTGCATCCAGCGAAATTGAAAAAAGAGGGCTATTCTATGGATCTTCAGCTTCCGCTGAAGCGGCTGCACAAGCTGCTGCCCAATCAGGAGGCTATTATGGAGGATTGGGAGGTTTCGGAGGATTAGGAGGTTCCTCAGCATCCGCCGAAGCTCAAGCTGCAGCTCAAGCAGGTGCATTGGGAGGCGGCGGATTTGGAGGCGCTGGAGCAAGTGCGATGGGATCTGCTAGCGCTCTCGGCGGCGGTGGATTCGGAGGAGCTAGTGCGATGGGATCTGCCAGTGCGATGGGATCTGCCAGTGCGATGGGATCTGCCAGCGGTCTTGGAGGCGGCGGATTTGGAGGCGCAAGTGCCATGGGAATGGCTACCGCACTCAGCGGCGGCGTTGGATCAATTGGAGGCGGTACTCTAATTGGAGGCGGCATTAGCAGCGCTGCTGCCGATGCAGCGGCAAGAGCTAGCGCACTCAGCGGCGGCGGTGGTGGACTCATTGGAGGAGGCGGTTATAGCCAAGCATCAGCTGCTGCGGAAGCAGCGGCAAGAGCCAGCGCACTCGGCGGCGGCGGCGGCGGATTCATTGGAGGCGGCGGATACAGTCAAGCTGCTGCTGCTGCGGAAGCAGCGGCAAGAGCCAGCGCACTCGGCGGCGGCGGCGGTGGATTCATTGGAGGCGGCGGATACAGTCAAGCTGCTGCTGCTGCGGAAGCAGCGGCAAGAGCAAGCGCACTCGGCGGCGGCGGATACATTGGAGGCGGCGGATACAGTCAAGCTGCTGCTGCTGCGGAAGCAGCGGCAAGAGCCAGCGCACTCGGCGGCGGCGGCGGTGGAGTAATTGGAGGCGGCTGGGGAGGCGGTTATGGAAGTGCTTCTGCCGATGCTTCTGCCTCAGCTAACGCACTCAGCGGAGTCACCGGCGGTGGAGTACTTGGAGGCGGCTGGGGAGGCGGTTACGGAAGTGCTTCTGCCGATGCTTCTGCCTCAGCTAACGCACTCAGCGGAGTCACCGGCGGTGGAGTACTTGGAGGCGGCTGGGGAGGCGGTTACGGAAGTGCTTCTGCCGATGCTGCTGCCTCAGCTAATGCACTCAGCGGAATCAGCGGCGGAGGAGTACTTGGAGGCGGCTGGGGAAGTGCTTCTGCCGATGCTGCAGCCAGTGCTGCAGCCAATGCTGCCGCACTTGGCGGTGGTGGACTAGGTGGCTACGGAGGCGGCTACAGCCAAGCTGCTGCCGAAGCAGCGGCACAAGCTAGCGCACTCAGCAGCGGCGGACTAGGTGGCTACGGAGGCGGTTACAGCCAAGCTTCTGCTGCAGCGGAAGCAGCGGCAAGAGCCAGCGCACTCGGCGGAGGCGGCGGCGGACTAATTGGAGGCGGAGGATATAGCCAAGCTGTTGCTGCTGCCGAAGCAGCGGCAAGAGCCAGCGCACTCAGCGGAGGCGGAGTAGGTGGCTTCGGAGGCGGTTACAGCCAAGCTGCTGCTGCTGCGGAAGCAGCGGCAAGAGCCAGCGCATACGGCGGCGGCGGCGGACTTATTGGAGGAGGCGGTTACAGTCAAGCTGCTGCTGAAGCAGCCGCAAGAGCTAGCGCACTCAGCGGAATCAGCGGCGGTGGAGTACTTGGAGGCGGCGGCGGCTACAGTCAAGCAGCTGCCGAAGCAGCGGCAAGAGCCAGCGCACTCAGCGGAGTCGGAGTAGGTGGCTTGGGAGGCGGTTACAGCCAAGCTGCTGCTGCTGCTGAAGCAGCGGCAAGAGCCAGCGCACTCGGCGGAGGCGGCGGCGGACTAATTGGAGGCGGAGGATATAGCCAAGCTGTTGCTGCTGCCGAAGCAGCGGCAAGAGCCAGCGCACTCAGCGGAGGCGGAGTAGGTGGCTTCGGAGGCGGTTACAGCCAAGCTGCTGCTGCTGCCGAAGCAGCGGCAAGAGCCAGCGCACTCGGCGGAGGCGGAGTAGGTGGCTTCGGAGGGGGTTACAGCCAAGCTGCTGCTGCTGCCGAAGCAGCGGCAAGAGCCAGCGCACTCGGCGGAGGCGGAGTAGGTGGCTTCGGAGGCGGTTACAGCCAAGCTGCTGCTGCTGCTGAAGCAGCGGCAAGAGCCAGCGCACTCAGCGGCGTTGGAGTACTTGGAGGCGGATTGGGAGGCGGTTACGGAAGTGCTTCTGCCGATGCTGCTGCCACAGCTAACGCACTCAGCGGAATCAGCGGCGGCGGAGGACTTGGAGGCGGCTGGGGAGGTGGTTTCGGAAGTGCTTCTGCTGATGCTGCAGCAAATGCTGCCGCAATGAGTGGCGGTGGACTATATGGAGGCGGTGGTGGTTTCATCTCATCAGCCCAATCTCAAGCCCAAGCACAAGCTAGTGCTAACTCACAGAGCTATGGAGTAGTTACTCGACCTTCCGTTGTCATACCCGTGGCACCATCACCACCACCACAACCTCAATTCGTTCCAAGGCTCAGGTGCGGATATGTGAGACAGTGCGAAACCGTTTGGGAACCAGTAGCAACAGGAGGATATTATTATCGTTAAATAACAAATTTATTAGCAATGTACTAGGTCTTAAGTAGCCGAGGTATTCTACGCCTAGATTTTTAATGTACCAAACAGTCACATAATAAAAGATAGCCTTCATAAGCCAAGTGTTTTATTGCAAAGAGCCCGATTTTCTACAACCAATTCTTGACAAGGATAAATAGTATATTAAGCAACAAGTTTAAAAAGTGATGTTTTTCTAAACAAGTATGAGTAGTTTTAGTACGAACTTTAGCAAGTACGCCCATACGAGTTCAGTAAAACCACTTTTCTAACGTGTTGCATATACCATTTTATCGCATTTCATAAGAAATGGAAAATGCTAAATTTTTACATAAGAGTGACAATAAAAATGTCAAAACATAACCAAGCTCAGCAGAACTCGTTTCTATGTACTAAAGCACAATAAACAGCTTCAATTGATGTTATACTTTTGGCACTACTGACGTGTAAAGTTGGTGACACTGTAAGTCTATGTCAAATTCGAGGTTAGGTTTTGCGTCAGTCTGTGTCCAAACTGACGCAAAACCTAACCTAGTAACCTCGAATTTGACATAGAACTACAATGCCACCAACAATATACTTCAGTTTTTCCAAACGTAAATCGAATCACCGGCGCCGTTGCTATTCAGAAAAGTGTCGCTATTGCAGAAAAGTACCACATTTATAAACGATTTTGAATGTAGAAATGTAGTACATTACCAAATGATGAAGGTATTTTGCAGGTAATTAAAGTTGTTGATACTAGGGAACAAAAATCACTAATTTAAATGAAGAAGTAATGATTTTAATAGTATTCCTTCATTATGTACAGTCGTGGTTAAATAAATCTGGGACAATGTGTTTTTCATACGTAGGTTGAGTTAAGAATTGAAGAATATCTCCATGGATTTCCTGCTATGAAAAAAAGTTATATTAAAGTTTGACAGGTAAATAAATCTGTAACTCTTTCTGATAGCAGGAAATCTATGGACATATTCTTCTATTCTTAACTCAACCTACACATGAAAAAAACATTGTCCCAGATTTATCTGAACACGACTGTACACGTAAAACTAGACGATTCCTCATCAAATTTTGTTCAGTGTAAAATATTGTTCTTTCAAATTGGATAGTGCGTGTCAGTTATTAAAGTTGGATAATCTTATGGACCAAATAACTTTATACTGTTTGTAAATAAAACTTCCCTAAATTAAAAAATAAGGACATCACTTTATAAATGAAGGATGCGAGTATTTATTTCTCTTTGTTTTTTTCTCGTCACATAGCTCAAAGGTGCAGTGTAATATAAGCTCTCACTGTCATTTGCTGTATAATGACATCAAGTGGAAGAATGTACAGAACTACCTCCAAGAGCGCCGTCGGAATTTAGCGTATGCTGAGCCAACCAACCAGTGTACTAAAACATAGTATTGGTTTTATAACTGGAGGTAACCGGGGTAATTTTAGGGAATTTCTACATAATTATTCAGGGCGCGGCAGACAGAAGCCATGCCTCCTTTTTTAGTTTTAACGTGTAAGTGGTTTATTTCAATTTGTTTTTTTTTCAAAGATGACCATTTTTTTAAGCATTACTACCTCCCTAGTTTGAAGGTTAGTGGATAGAAGCTGTTCATTACACCATTTGCAAGTTATTACGTATAAAGAGCATGCTTAAGAAGTTTTCTGGTATAAGGATTTAACATCATGCTTAAAGTATCGTCAAGGTTGTCTCTCATTGTTTTCTAATAGTAGCCATAAAACGCTGCTTTGTTGATAGCACTTGGTTACAACACTTCTAACGGCGCTTCCTCCGACGATGAATTGCACTGCTTTATTTGTACGCATGTATTGTGTGCACTTTCAAAGTTTAGGAAAAACTGTATGCTCTTGTTATTTCAATGCCATACCCGTTCAGCAAATGTTGGGGGCCATTTTGGCTTTAATAGACTTGTAGATAGCGATTTGAAACTATTCCACCAACGTTTTTTGTTATTCCTTTCATATATCCGAAAACGTTGCTTACGCTACCGGTCCAGCCTATTTTAAATACACTGCAATAGGTCCACATCTCAAAGCATCACTTTAAGGTTCAAGCTCAGATTCTGAGTGCAAACAACAGCTCTCATTCACTAGAATGCTCCAGAGGTTCTGGAAATCTTGTATTTTCAAAAGACTTTCAGTAGATTTGCTCCAATTTTCGTTCACTGTGTGCGCAAAACATACGAAACGTTGTACCGTTTTAGAGCCCTGTTGCTGACTTCAGACCGGTATCTGGTGGTCTGTTTTTCTTGCTAGCAATCGCATACTTTGTTTTTGTACGGCTCAGCTTGATTCTGTACTCATCACTCGCAGCAGCTATTGGGTCGAGTAGTCTTTGAAAGCCCTGTAGGTAGAGTTTCTATATCAGTTGCCTAAAATTGTAGGAAATATACAGTAAAAGTGTGTTAGATGGTAATGGATATATATTTTACCAAAAGAAAACAAGATGGTACCTGTTCTATTGTACTTGTTGCCTAGCTACGAAAGTAATTATTGTATTTTCCATTTCGGTTACTCTTACGGCAAATAGGATATCAACGTTTTCCAACTCATAGAATTGCCATGTTGCGTACAATTTTAGGCAACCTGTACAATACTTACATAAGAGTTAAGACGACGCAAATGTCAGCGGCCATACTTGATCCAAAAATAAATTATGCGTACAAGGCTAGAGTTGTCTTTCTTAGTATGTGACATCTATGAATTTGATTAATTGTCAGTTTGGCATTGTCAAAAACTGGTAAATTTAAAGCGTTTACGATAACTACACCGGTATGTATCTACTACTGATCCTAGATAAGTAATCTTTGTAAGAGTTGAGGCAACGCAAACGTCAGCTGCTAACTAAAGTAGGTACAGCATTGAATTTTAGTTTTCTTTTGCCACTCACACGCACTTTTTCCTACCGATTCTCATCAAAGTAGACGTTTATATACACAGGGTGAGTCGGGAGGAACGGACCGAATTCCAGGAGTGTATTATACATGTGAAAATAACGTAAAAAACTCAAATGTTGTTATCCGATTTTCATTTGTTTTCAAGTTATAGCATGATAAAGGAATCTCCATATAGTCCAGTCAAATGGTAGAAAATAGAGAAAAGTTTTGTTGGAGTTTTGATATTTGATTGGGTCTTGGGTTCCCGTGCACAAGTATCAGGTTTTCCAACAAAAATTTTCACCAGAAACACGTTTTTTAAGCAAAACGGTTTTTTTAAAATTACCCGAAAGCTATCTATTTTTCGTAAATGTTGAATTTACAAAGAAGATTTTCTACATTTTATGTGCTAGAGATTTTTTCTCCGATCAATCGTTCAGCCGCGAAAGCGCCGCGAAGTTAAGTGTTCAAAGCAAAAATAAAGGGAATTATCCCAGTTTATTTCAAAGTAACTCTAAAACTATCCATTTTTCGTAAATCAAAAATGGTATATGAAATGAGTCTTCGTAAATGAAATGCTGGCAAACTAGGCCAGTCACCATAGACACAAAAATCGCGTTAGGTCGCAAAAAATTGCACAGTTCTGATTTTTTGGATCTTGTTAGGATAGATACCAATAGTGTAAAACCAAGTTTACAGCTTCGAAAGACCTGTGCTAACTGTGTGGAGCTCGAAAAACCTTTTTTTTCGGACCTTTTTTAGTTTTTGGTTCATTACTTTTAAAAGGTGCGCCCTACGGAAAAAGTCACCCTGTACACTTTTAAAGTAGACAAAATTTTCTACAATTTCAGTGTAACAGCAACTTCGTAGGTCCAATACGTCCCGAGATAGAGCACTTCGAAGATTGGCTATTTTTCCCAAAAAGTTCGAAATTGTAGTTTTAGCCGTCTTCCGAGCAGAATATCGGTTAAAATACTCATCCTACGACGAAAATCATAGGAAATGAAGTTGTAGAACGGTTACCTAGCTTTAATTTAAGTACAACGGGAACCCTATAAGACAAATAATTAACTTGTTATCAGAAAAAAACGAAAAATTAAGGAAATCGAATTTTTCAAGAAATGGAACTTCGGCTATTAATATTGCACAGTTACCTATAGAATGTTATAAAAATGACATTACATTTATAAATTTGATTTATCGTTATATACAGTGTCCGCAAAAAAGTCGGCATAATATGGTAACAAATTTTATTTTTATTTTTCAAAAAAACTAGTTACGTCAATAATTTGTGCTTGTCTACAAACCTATTTAGCCCTTATCATATATACCGAGTGATTATTACTTATTTAGAAAATGGAGTTTTTTGAAATTGTTAGCTAACTGAACAATCTCTAGGCCAGAAATCCCCTAATTTTTTCAACTTTAGCTAAACATTAATTTTTCAATTTTTTAAATATTTTTCATAATTTCACATAGTAAGACTTAATGTTAAAGTTATAACTTTTTTATGTGAACACTTTAAAGATTTACAATTGGGAAAAATAATATAAAATGTTAATTATTCCTTTAGATTTTTTATTATTTACCGAAAAGTAGTATGTTTGCATAATTTTTCCGTTCTTTATGCAAAGCGCTTTTTAGGAGAAATATTTTTCAATTCTAATTATTATCTACTTGAATGGCTTCTAGAAACTCTAATCTAGCCCTGTTAATCAATTACTGTTACAAAAATCCTGTAAATGTTCTTTTACAGTTGTCTAAATGAGGAGATTTTTCTTTGTCCAATTTACATCTACTAAAAAATCTCTTCTCCCATTTATACGATTTTTGTAACAGTAATTCATTAACAGGGCTAGATTAGAATTTCTTGAAGCCCATTAAATAGAGATTAATTAGAATTGAAAAATATTTCTCCTAAAAAGCGCGTTGCATAAAAACGTAAAAATTATGCAAACATACTACTATTCGGTAAATAATAAAAAATATAAAGAACTAATTTACATTTTATATTATTTTATCTACGACAGTCTGTAAAATTGACTTTTAGTTGGCAGTTTTAAGTGTGTAAAACTACTGTTTAATAACATGCTTTTATTAGTTTACGTCGTTAGTAGTAACGTATTTAAAAGATTTCATTAGGCACGTTGTCAGTAGCAACGTGTTTTAAAATTTTTAAAACACGCAAAATTACGACCGGTTGCTGGTAATCCTAATATACATTTAATTTTGTTTTATATTTACCGTGTTTTCTAGATTCCATCGTAGATAAAATATTGTACGATACACATGCGTAAAGCAGCTTTAGTCACTCGCGGGGCTTAAAACGCTCGCTAACTCGCGTTTTAACTCTACCCCATTCGTGACTAAAGAGTAGCCTTACGCACTTGTATCCTAAATTACTATTTTATTATTATAAACTTTCAGTCTTCACATAAAAAATTTGAATTTTAATATTAAGTCTTGGTATGTGAAATTTTGAAAAATATTTAAAAAAATTGAAAAGTTAATTTTTAGCTAAAGTTGAAAAAAATTAGGGGTTTTCTGGTCTTGAGATTGTTCAGCTAGCTAAAAATAACACAATCTAAAAAATCTCATTGAATAATTACTTAATTTCCGAAACAGCACTTTTCGGATTTTGACAATTTCGAAACACTTTATTTTCTAATTGAGTAATAATTACTCGGTATATATGATAGGGGCTGAATAGGTGTTTAGACAAGCACAAGTTATTGACGTAAAAAGTTTTTTTGAAAATCAAAAATAGAAATTTTTCCCAGACTATGCCGACTTTTTGGCGGACACTGTATATAACAATAAATCAAATTTATAAATGTAATGTTATTTTTATAACATTCTATAGGTAACTGTGCAATATTAATAATTTCTTGAAAAATCCGATTTCCTTAATTTATCGTCTTTTCCTGATAACAAGGGAACTATTGCTCTTATAGCGTTTCGTTTATACTTAAGTTAAAGCTAAGTAACTGCTCTACAACTTCATTTCCTGTGACTTTCTTCGTAGCATGAGTATTTTAACCGATATTCTGCTCGGAAGACGGCTAAAACTACAATTTCGAACTTTTGGGGAAATTTGCCAATCTTTGACGAGCTCTATCTCGGGAGGTATTGGACCTACGAAGCTGCTGTTACACTTAAATTGTAGAAAATTTTGTACAGGGCGACTTTTTCCGTAGGATGTACCTTTTAGAAGTAATAAGCCAAAAACTAAAAAAAGTCCGGTAAAAAAAGGCTTTTCGAGCACCACGCAGTTAGCACAGGTCTTTCGAAGCTGCAAACTTGGTTTTACACTATTGGTATTTATCCTAATGACATCCCAAAAAATCAGAACTGTGCAATTTTTTGCGACCTACGACGTTTTAAATGACTGACCTAAAACCTGATATTTCGTACAGCGACTCAAAAACTATACAGGAACCAAAAATCAAAACTCCACCAAAACTTTCTCCTATTTTCTACCATTTGACTGGACTATAATTTCGGGGCTGAACGATTGATCGGAGAAAAAACATCAAGTACATAAAATGTAGAAAATGTTATCCTCATTTATTTCATATAGGTTCAGCATATACGAAATTGGATAGTTCTCGATTAATTTTAGAAAACCCCGTTTTCTACACCGTTTTTGCTTAAAAAACGCGTTTCCGGTCAAAATTCGTTGTTGGGGAGCCTTCTCAGTTTTCCGTTATTTGGAAAATTCCTGATTGCCAGCTCGCCTTGGAATTTAATGGACTGTATGGATTTATTTCTTCACTGCATTATACACTCGTTGAAAGCAAAGTAGGTAATTTATTTGCTATAAATTTACACGAACAGTTTAACATTTAAACATGTGAACAATAATTACTTTCGCAGAGCGGACCGGTTCGCATGCTGCCACGTTGACAGAAGGAACGTAAGTGAGTTTTTAGAATCGAACGCCCGCCCGGCAGTCTACTGCGCACAGTATGAATTCAGAATGCAAGAGAGGCGGCAAAAGTTTATAAAGTCCTTAACATACCGCCCGCCTTGGAAAGGGTAACCTTTCAAATAAAACAGTACAGAGTTGACATGTAACAGCTAGAGTAAAACATGCAACATGAACACACATATATACAAAGCATAATAGTACATGGATCTTAATCGAGTACAAGAAAACCCGAACAATGGGGAGCCAAAAGGCCTTACGAACACTGCGCTGAACGCTAACGCACTAGTTCACAACACTAGGTAGCGGGCACAATTTGGCGAAGGATCGTTTCACGATTCCTGACACAGTGTTCACTGACGCCACACGCGTAACGCCGTCAAGGCCAGGGTGCAGCTCGGTGACCCGGCCTAACCTCCACTTCAGAGGGGGTAGATTGTCATCCTTGATGAGGACCATGGAACCAGGCTGGAGGTCCGAAAGATGCGTGCGCCATTTGGTGCGCTGTTGAAGTTCCGAGATGTACTCTTTACTCCATCTCTTCCACACATTCTGGTGAAGTTGTTGTATTCTCTGTTATTTAGACAGCCGAGACTCGACTATCTCAGTAACGTTGGGATCAGGCAGTGACACCAACGGACGACCAATCAGGAAATGAGCAGGAGTCAAAGGCTGAAGGTCGTTTGGATCAGAGGACAAAGGAGACAGGGGTCGGGAGTTTAAGGTCGCTTCCACCTGTGCTAGAAAAGTGCAAAATTCATCGTAATTTAGACTAGCGTTACCTATAACGCGACGTATGTGATGTTTGGAGGACTTAATTCCGGCCTCCCACAATCCGCCAAAGTGGGGACTGCGCGCGGGTATAAAATGCCAAGCTACTCCGTCGCTCGCGACTGATTCGGAAATAGAAGGGTTTTGTTCCGCGAGAAAATTGCCTAATTCGATTAACTCGGAATTAGCGCCTACAAAGTTAGTGCCATTGTCAGAATAGACATGGAGCGGTTTGCCTCGACGAGCCACAAACCGGCGAAAAGCCATTAAGAAGGTTTCAGTAAAAAGGTCAGCGACCAATTCAAGGTGCACTGCTTTTGTGACAAAACAATAAGCTGTAACTCGTTGTAAGCGAGCGAAGCTTGAATACTGATTGAACGGAAATGGTTCAACAGAGGTTACAGGAAGACTCTGAACTTCTTTTTTGAATTCTGGAAGCTCAGCACGAACATGTTTGGAAGCAGGCCAAGATGCCTCGCCTTCGCTTAGCCAGGTGGGACCATGCCACCAAAGGCTTAACAGACCCAGCGGGTCAAATATCTGCGATCTTTCAGACAAGATGCTACGCTTGGTAGCCTCACCACTTGTAGAATTTGAAATATGGGATATTTCAGACAAGCTGCTACGATTGGTAGCCTTACTACTTGTAGAATCTGAAATCTGGGATATTTCAGGCAAGATGCTACGCGTGGTAGCCTTACTACTTGCAGAATCTGAAATCTGGGATATTTCAGGCAAGATGCTACGCGTGGTAGCCTTACTACTTGCAGAATCTGAAATCTGGGATATTTCAGGCAAGATGCTACGCGTGGTAGCCTTACTACTTGCAGAATCTGAAATCTGGGATATTTCAGGCAAGATGCTACGCGTGGTAGCCTTACTACTTGCAGAATCTGAAATCTGGGATATTTCAGGCAAGATGCTACGCGTGGTAGCCTTACTACTTGCAGAATCTGAAATCTGGGATATTTCAGGCAAGATGCTACGCGTGGTAGCCTTACTACTTGCAGAATCTGAAATATTCTCTACTGATAAGAATCTTTTCTGAGCGATTTGCAATGAATCACCCATTGAGAAGTAGCTTTACTTAAGCCAGAAACAGTAACGTTGACTTCGCGAGTTGGAAGCTTCAACCTTTTACACAAATCTGAACGTATGAAGTTCGATTGGGAACCGGAATCCAGCAGGATTCGCACAACATGAGGCGTACCATCATCAGCGATGAGTTTAGCGGTAGCCGTAGGTAAGAGTACCTGCAAAGCATTCGAACAGAATGCCGAAATCGATTGGTTTGGTTCAACAGGGGTTTCTGCCGACATCGCAGATCCTGGTTGACTAGAAGAATCATTTTGAGGTTTGTCCTCATGAAGAAGTGTGTTGTGCCTTGATTTGCACTTTCTACACGTATATTTGGAGCTACAGCGGCTCGCAAGGTGACCCTGAGTTAGGCAATTAAAGCATACACGGAGCTCTTTTGCCTTTCAATTTCTGTCAAGAGAAGACAGCTTGACAAACTTATCGCATTTGTACAAGGGATGAGATCCTTTACAAAGTGGACACGAAGGGGTACCTGACACAAATGATTTCGAATGTACCTAGGAAGACTTTTCGGGTACAAGCTTAATATTTTTTACTTCCAGAGTTTCTAGAAGATTTGCTGTGTTTTGTAGAAATTCCTTGAACTCGTCAAGATTAGGCAGATCAGAACTTGACCGGTTTCTAAGGAGCTCCCATTCACGGAATGTCGTGGGGTCCAGTTTTTTAGAAACGACATAAATGATAACAACATCTAGAAGCCCGCTTTCGGTAGCTAATGATTTGATTGCTGTAAAATGTTTGAATAACATATCGCTAATCGTACGTAATTTAGTTGCAGATTCCTTACTGCACGATTCAAGTTCGAATATAGCATTGAGGTGGTTATGAATCAGAATTTTTGGATCATTGTAACGATTACACAATGCATTCCAAGCTAGAGTATAATTACTCGCAGTAAACTCTAAACTTTTTATAATTTGGCTTGCATCACCCTGTAAACTAGCCTTTAAGTAATGCAGCTTTTGAATATTAGTTAACGTTTGATTCTCATGAATTAAACTAATAAAAATCTCACGAAATTCCAACCACTCTGACACGTTCCCTGAATATTTCGGAATCGAAATGGTAGGAAGGCGTACAGCTCGATTATTGCAATGCGAACTGCAATTTGAATGCCCTGATCTCACTCTACCGTTAGGAGATCCAGAACGATCTGGTGCAGCATCAGACTGCTTGTTGTATTCATTAATCAAATATTCAGCTTGTGAAATTGCAAAATAATAAGAATCTTCAAATTCAACTTGTTGCTGCATTTCAGATTCTGTATCCTCACTGTTTTCTAAAATTTGTTCATGAACCGCATAATATTCCGATAACAAGGTGGCTGTATCATTCAATCTTTTTTGCAATTGAATAATCTGAGCGCTAGATAAGAATTGATCTTCATCATGCATTTTTTGCAAGGATTGCACGTGATTTGCGAAACGCGTAAGCTTGCCTTTGATAGAGCCTCGTACTCTTACAAGCGAATCCATAATTGTTGAGATTAAAAACAATTTAACGGATAGAACTAACTTTTCGTACGCCACTGGCACGGAATTTTGTTTACAACGCAGACAGCGCTTGATAACGACGCGAGAAACTTGTCGCTAACGACGCAGAAAACGGCCCTGTTACAACTCGAGATTATTAACTTGTGACTGCTTCGACTGCAGTATGAAACATGCAGGGGATATCGCGAACAAACGTAATAGCTTGGCATTTCACGCAATTAAATGTTTATATGACTCATAAACCATTTGTTTACGCAATAATATGCAGCTGAAATTATGCACATGCATAACACAGATGATAGAAAACCAAATTCATGCATAGGAATTGCAAAAATAGGAAATTAGGCTTACATTGATATTGGTGTGTTTGCCGCCTTTTCCTTGTTGTGGCTTGAACTGCCGTCTCGTCTGCAGCTGGTCGCTGGCTCCACACCTGCACGAATTTGGTGCGAGACTTGGCGTTTGGCTATCTCGCTCTCACGTTGCTAGCACCGTCTGCTGTCTTCCTTCCTCTCGTTCCTCTCGTTAGGGACGAATTTAACACGATTGAAACTGCGTGTTGTACTTACTTGCCCTGTTTAGGCTGCTTTTCCGGGCCGATGGACCATGCGGCTCGAAAGAACAATGTGGCTTTTCCGGGTTCGCACTAATCCGGATCGATGGACCAATGTTGCTTTTCCGGGTTCTTACTAATCCGGATCGTAGGACCAATGTTGGGGAGCCTTCTCAGTTTTCCGTTATTTGGAAAATTCCTGATTGCCAGCTCGCCTTGGAATTTAATGGACTGTATGGATTTATTTCTTCACTGAATTATACACTCGTTGAAAGCAAAGTAGGTAATTTATTTGCTATAAATTTACACGAACAGTTTAACATTTAAACATGTGAACAATAATTACTTTCGCAGAGCGGACCGGTTCGCATGCTGCCACGTTGACAGAAGGAACGTAAGTGAGTTTTTAGAATCGAACGCCCGCCCGGCAGTCTACTGCGCACAGTATGAATTCAGAATGCAAGAGAGGCGGCAAAAGTTTATAAAGTCCTTAACATTCGTGATGGCAAACCTGATATTCGTGTACAGCGACCCAAAAAAAATGTAGGAACCAAATATCAAAACTCTACTAAAACTTTTCCCTATCTTCTACCATTTGACTGGACTATATGGGGATTTTTTTATGATGTCATAACTTGAAAGCAAATAAAAAGCGGATAACAACATTTCAGTTTTTTTACATTATTTTCACGTGTATAATAAGTACAATCCTGAAGTTTGGTCCGTTTCTCCCGACCCACCCTGTATATACTTTGACTCCACTTGGGTGTCCAGTT
Source organism: Agriotes lineatus (assembly GCA_940337035.1). Classification (NCBI taxonomy): domain Eukaryota; kingdom Metazoa; phylum Arthropoda; class Insecta; order Coleoptera; family Elateridae; genus Agriotes; species Agriotes lineatus. The sequence continues at coordinate 101,098,875 of OW679197.1, forward strand.
ATGCTTATACTTTAATCTATGTTGTTCTTTACTTCTCATTTTTGGGAACTTGTTTTCATAGAAGTATTTTAGGTGGGGGGCAGCCACACGCGAGTCTTCGCAAACCCCCTATTTGTCCCGCTTAGGTTTACTTAGATAAGCCACGTAGAAAGAGGCCTCGAACCAATATAAGTCCGTTCAACGTTATGTAGGCCAAACGACATTATTTTGAACTTAAAAAAAATCGTTTGGTACCCCAAAATCTGTCGAGATTTCTTTTCAATAGTGATTTGCTAATAAGGGTATTTCATGTCGAAATTTGTAGAAAAACGAATGTTACGAGGACGATAGAGAATTACTGAGAGTTAAAAGAAGTGGGCAGTGGGTGGGCATGCGTCACGAGCGAAAACTTGACTAATTTCAAGTTGTCCTTTGTGTACTGTACATCTAATTCATCTATTGTGTCAATGCTACATTTGATCATATTGTAAAATAAGATTTTTTTGCATAGTTATCATGAAAGTCGTCTTTTCTTACCGAAAAATCGTGAAAAAAGGTACACTTTTTTTAACTATTTTATTGAAATGTTAATTTGACAGTTGTAAATCCCGAAATCTTTTTCGACTAAATTTCGAGTTCCCTTTCGAAGTCCCTTTTTTTCATTCATTTGCTGCAAATTCATGAAATAAAAACTTGTACAAATTACTATTGTTTAACTCTTATTTTTTTATCCCTGTCATAAACAGAACGTTTGTTTATTTGGCTACTATTTCGATAATGTTCTTGTTTATTCCTGCTCAACATTTCTTTTGTAGTAACGTTTTTGGAAATGGAATGTAAGTGTCCCAATTATCACTAGTTGTATCGCTAGTCATATTTTAGATTAGCTGGCTTAGAAAAATCATCAGCAAAATTTCCTGCTTCTTCGTTCACTACCTTACGACAATGTCTTTCTATTTAGATAGAAATTTTAAAAAATCTAGCACAAATTAATACAAATATTTGAATACTATATGTCGCAGGCTTGTTAGGGCTATATCAAGTAAAGCAAAAAGGACAAAGCATTGTAGCATATGCACTGATCGTATTCAAACTTATATAGCTGTCCACAAATACAGCCCAGATCTCAGAGATTGTCGCCAACTTATTTTCAGTTTAGAGTTGTAGTCTTGTGTCATCGGATCTGAGGCTTGTAAGCATGAAGAAGAAGGGTGTTCTACTAATTATTGCATAAATGGCATGATGGCCCGCAGGAGATACTCCAGAGACCATCAAGTGATGGATGCATTCGAAAGCTCCATCCCTTCTCTATGCGCATGCCAAGGTTGAAGGGTTTTCATTCACCACTTCGTTTTTTAGTAGCGGCGGTATGGAGACGGCGAGCGGTTAAAGAATTTTTAACTGCTGAAAACGTGATTCCTACTGAGATTCGTCGCCGTTGTTGCGATACGTCTAACGTTGGGGGTTTCAGTTATATCCGAATTTCGCGATACACTGATTTAGAGTTCTACTTGAGAAATTAAAGCATTCAGTAGCTTAAAATATGTTTATTTACAAATTATTCGGAAGCGATCTATCCGCTACCGAGGTCAGTTAAGATTTGCCTTCACCAAAATTACCGCTTTTAAAGGTAAACTTGTAAAAGCTATTTAGACTATGGAAACCTGCAAATTGTTGCGGTCCCACGCAAAGAGGCACGTTCTAGAAGAACCTGTGACACTGTTCGGCACGTTTTTCCCAGGACAAGTATTATGCTAACTTCGTCCTTATACATAATTACATTTGAGTTAGACACTAAGCTAAGATTAAATAATATTAATTACTAACGTCCATTCTCAATATAGTCTAGAGTTTATTATGTTACAGTTAGGATTCCAAACACCCTTTAAAGGCCGTTTATGGTGACGATGCGGTTGATAGGACTACTGTGAATCGATGAGTAATAAAATTTCGTGGATGCGAGCCAGGAAAAACCGTATTTAATGATCAAAAACGCAGCGGACATCCGATCACTGCCACAGACGATAAACATAGCAAACGTGTGGACAATTTGATCCAAAATGACAGGAGGTTTGAGATGCGCGATTTTCATGTTAACGACAGCATGTCGCAGTGAGTAGGAGCGTCAGGCTTATAATCAGCAAGTCCTCAATTTGAATTCATGGGCAGGCGATATTTTTCCCCAGTCCATTGAATCGGCATCTGGCCCGGTCACCTTTCGTCCTTGGGGATACAATTAACGACGCTATTTTTGTGAAAAAGTAACCTGACTACATGCAACTCACCGTACACATAAAATATACACATATGATAACCTTAAGCCGAACATCGTGTACCACAGACCCGGGACTCCCGACCAAAAAATGCTATACGATAAATAAATAATAGATATTTATGCGTTAAGGGAGATAAGAAAATGTTTTTTACGCACAACTACATCAAAATTGTTTCTTTATATCTTGATTAGCATGACTGAAAAATTGACATTACATTAAACGTGTAAGTAAAGTGTAAGGTAAAGGCCCGCTGTAAAAAAACACCCAGCTACAATTATCAATAATTAATAATTAATAATTAAGATCAATTCTATAGTAAATTTATTTTTCTACGACCACTACTAAAAGTAGGCAATTAAGCACTAGGTTGCTTCACTAAAAATGACGTTTTATAAATCAGCATGTTAAAAGTGAAGTCAGCTGTTTACTTTTAGCCCATGTGCTGGTGTTCAATTTAGAATTTTAAACTGGAAGTGAGGTTATCAAGCCATTCTAGCTACTTCTTTCGTTAGAGGTCAAGCGCTTTTTAAAAAATGAAAGCATTATTTAATGAATAAAGTAAAATGTGTAGTATTATAATTACCTTTGATAATTAACTTTGACAGCTACCGGCTCGACTGCAGAAACAGTCACCTTTGCCGTCAGGGCCATCTCTTTACTATGATATAAATTACAACTGTCATAAATGCAAACCTTTGTTAAATCGACATTAATAACAGTAAATTTAAGGCCGTAAAAAAATATTGTGTGAGAACTCGTGCTAAAAGTGTGTATGCACTCGACATGTTATTAAATTCAGCCTTCAGCTTCGTTTCATAAATTTCAGGTCCCGTGCATAAACATTCACTTTTAGCACTTGTTGCACAAATAGTTATTTTGAATATAAAACGTACAATTATGGAGATTATTAAATATCATTCTGCCAACAGACATTACACTAGAATTAGACTAAGAAGAAGAACAGAGTTCTTCTGTACCTCCTTGTCGAGTTTCTTGCATCGTCGACCTCTGAGGTTCAGCAATTTTGAAAGTAGCACCAGACGAGATACTTTTTTTGGTTCCGATAGACAACCGGGCAATCTTATTTTTTGCTCAATAGAGTCTCCATGTCTTTCGATGGATGTAATGTCAACCCCACTATCTGCTAACAAAGTGGCGGATGTTCTTCGAAACGTGTGTCCCGTGTATTTCTCTGCATTAAAAAGTAGAAGAAATGTTGCAATTGCTCTGAGAATACAGGTTGTATTGTATGCACCTTTTCTGTACTACAGAAAATAGGGGAGATGAGGCACGTTTCCTGTATGCCACCCAACATATTTCTTGTACAAATCTAATCCACACACGACATCATCGTTAACAACAGCGAACACACATTTTTTATTTCCCTCGTCTGAAACACGAAGGAAGTATTGCAGTCACGAAAAACTCACCTTCAGAGATTTCTTCAGGTCTTTACGTTTCAGGTTCCCTAGATTACAAAAAAGAGGTTTTCTTAATTCCGTCTGTATGTTTGTCTGTCCCTCTGTCTGTCTGTCTGTCTGTCTGCCTGTTTGCCTGCCTATTGGCAGTATAGCTCAAAAACTATTCGTCCGAGGAAGACAATATTTTGCATACATATTATATATCTACCTCGCATAAAATCGGTACAACTTCATACTATTATATATAGGGCGAGCACCTTAAAAAAATTATTTTTTTTAATCTTTGGGTTAAGTTTGAAATAGAAGGAAGTAATAACTTTCACATAGTTCAGGCTTTACATTTGCCGAAAATAAGACTCAAGCCATACAAGATAATGTCACAAAAGAGTAAAAACGTTTCAACAATAAGACCGTTCTGTTCAAGAAAGGCGCGCCGCACTTATTTTTATAAGGCTTGATGGCGCAGTTCGACCTATCGATCCAGTTACGGTCGCTGCGGAGATGCGGTTACGATCGCTATGCAGGTGTGGCGGGTTCAAAGCCAGCGGGATACATTTTTTATTTAATTTACAAATTGATCTAATTCGGGCGAGGGAAGTTCTGGGTAAAGCCTTTTACAGATTTTTTATTTGGTTGCGTTATCGGTATGGTTACAGATCCTCTATCATCCAAATCAGATATTGACATATTGGCAAGTTCTTCTCTAAGACATGCTCCATAGATTCCAAACACGAAAGCAACCTATTTTCAAAATATTTTTTTCTATTCTTGTAACTAAAATGGCATATAACATACTAACATACACGTCGCTAAGTGGCATTTTAATCCCGCCTTCATAACCTGTGACTAAAGAGCCTCTTAGTCACGGGCTGAAGTTGGCAACGACGTTTTAGTCACGGGTTGAAGTTAGGTTCAGACAGTATTTGCTTTATTAGCCACAGCCAAAACTAAATCAAGTTAGTTTTCAACAGTCAACTTTGACGTTTGTCAAGCATAATTTAACCTAACATACAATTTAAAATCTTAATGAAATAATATGATGTTATATTGTCTAAATTTGTGGTCGTAGAAAAAAATATAGTATTTAACACATTATATAAACGCGTCGTTTATTAAACGTATTATATACAGTCTGTTCTATAAAAAAGGCCCCGCCTTCTAGCTACTTTATTATTTATTTTAGACTCAATAAACCTTATATCAAATCAAATGACACATAAAAACCTACATTTTAACACAATCAACAAATTTTTATCTTCAATTGTTTCAGAGTGGTGACGTCACGTGCATCTTTTTTAAATGACACTGTATATATTTTTTGACATTTTCTGGTAGAGGTTTTTTTTCTCTTTTCAACAATATAAATATTTTATGCACTCGCATAAAAAAATTTTCGTGAAAAATTACAAAAACTTTTTCACAGTGGGAGGCCATGATACAAAACTGTAAACAAAAGTGTAATTCAGAAAAACAAAACAAATAGTAGCCAAACGCTTTAACTGTCAGATTTCAGAATAATCTAAAGTGTTTATTGTTTTGTTTTTCTGAGTTACACTTTTGATTATAGTTTTGTATGGTGGCCTCCCACTGATAAAAAAGTTTTTTAATTTTTCTCGAAAATTTTCTTATGTAACGGCATAAAATATTTATATTGTTGAAAAGAGAAAAAAAACCTCTACCAGAAAATGTAAAAAAATATATACAGTGTCATTTAAAAAAATTGCACGTGACGTCACCACTCTGAAACAATTGAAGATAAAATATTTTTGATAGCGTTAAAATGTTGGTTTTTATGTGCCATTTGATTTGATATAAGGTATATTGGGTCTAAAATAAATAATAAAGTAGCTAGGAGGCGGGGCCTTTTTTATAGAACAGACGGTATATTATTATATGCTCTTTGCTACTATGATACTTTAATCATTAGATACACTTCGTTCGGAGCTTCTGTAAAAAACTTTATCACATTTTCTTTAGACAACACCCTGGCTCTTTTTGGCTCATGTCCAATACTGTTATTTTTCAAAAAGAATGTGAATTTATGACACTTGCTAATGTCAATATCTTTTCTGGCCAACAAAGTCTTTTTGATCATGGAATATTTTAACCAAAGAGAACTGGACTGATATTTTTTGGACTGCAAATTAAGAATTATGATTCCTATTTTGTTAAAATAAAGCTAATAACATACCTCTTCGCCAAAATACGCTAGCAAAACACTTTCGTTAATGTCTCCAGGATCCATGCTTCAAAAATATCATATTAGGCATCATAACAATCTTTAGACTTGGAAGGAAACAGAGCAGCTAAAGCTTCTTCATCAGATTTTTCAATTTCTTCTGAAATACCTCTTTCCATTGTAACACAAATTTTTATTTTCGTTTTCATTTTTTTGTTTACAGCTGAAGACATAGCAATTAACACTTCACTGTCACCCACCACCTTAACTGTGGTAGCAATGTTTGGCATTAAAAAACCTAAATTTATGTTATGTGTTTGTTCCACGCAGTTGTGCGTAAAACGTTGTACATATCTCAGGCCGGAAGTAGATTACGCCCTTATTAGCCAAATAAAGGCCCTCCTCCGTCGGGTCTCAAATTTTGGCTGCGAGTCTACTCTTACTCTTCCGGCCTTCTATACGTAAATAACTATTCCCTGAGGTCGACATAGTCAACCGAAGGTAAAGAACATGCATATCGCTCGTGGTGCATACAGTATTTTATTTACTAGCGTATTAGAATAGTACATTTCGAAATAACATACGTACATTTAAATAAATTTAAATAAAAATATGTAGGTAACATCAACCCATCAACGATTGTTAAAGTAGTGTTAGGCTTGACTAAAAAAATGAAATTTTAATCATAGCAAGCTTTGAAAAACAACAATAACAAAAAATGGGGAGGGGGAGGGTTACAAAAGTCAAGCTGGTGTGTGTGTTTTGGCTTCCCACAAAAAGAAAAATAAAATAAATACCAATTTTTACAATTACGAATTGTTTTTACATTAGTGCAGTGTTGTTGAATAGTCTGCAAAAGTTTTGCATTCATTCCTTGCGGCTCTGCAGATGATAAAAGGTGTTGAGCTGTGCATCTGGTTTTCGGGCGTTTTTGGTGGTGATTTCTTCGTGGTCCAATAAGAGGCGGTGGCCTTAAAGTCCAGGGTAAGCAGCAACCATCGTGCACCCTAGCAGAGCCCTACTGTGCGCATGGGAGCTGAGATTGGAGCCGAGAGCAGCGATTAGACGACGTGCAGCACATTGGCGAGTCACTAAGAAGCTTGCAAGATAGGCTAGGGGAGTCTTCGAGGGAGATGATGGTGGTCTGATAAAGGCATAAACATCCGTTTGTGGAGCAGAAAATTAAGGTCGGACGCACGTTATCTTAAAATAAATTAAGATTTTTTTCCGGTGGCGTATATTGTGCGTGTTTTGTTTTAGTGGCGTTGTTTACTTACGTTATATCAGCTAGGCAAGGCATCGACGTAATAGCAAAGGTAATTGTTTAAATTTAAGCCTATTTCGATTTGCGTCTGTATTATAAATATGAGGTTGGGTCACTATAAGTTGGCTTTGAGAATATTATTTGCCATAATATCGAAAACCTCATTAGTTAAGTGGCCAACGCAGAAACGACAGCAATTCCATACCTAGAAACAATTATTGTACAATCAGTCGACAATGCAACCTTAACTCGATCTTTACACTACACTTTTTATTACCATTTGTAGTTCTAGCACTATCAATAATTCATTTAATTTTTCTACATCAAACTGGATCTAATAACCCGTTGGGAACAAACATCCACACTTCACATTCAAAGATCTATTCGGGTTCAAGGTAACATTAATAATTTTAACTATAATCTATATATACTGAGTGGTGATAAAGTTTCGCACAAAATTAATAACTAGGTTAGTCAATATTTTTTCAAAAAATCCTTGAACAGGTCAATTTTGTTTTTATAAATGCATTTTTGACCATAAAAATGATTTTTTCTGCCGAATAGTTTCTCCGAAAGTGACTAAATGACACTATAAAAATGTTGTATTTTTTGCAACCATATCTGTAAAAACAGTGCACATAAACATAGACAAAATAAAGTTTTATTTATACTTGAAATAGATTTTATAATCTCTGAAACTTCTTTGTGGCGTGAATTTATAATTCATATTCCTCACACAATGGTTGCTATGCAAGCACAAAAGGCGCGCTCCAACTTTGTATCTTGAATCCGGGGCAAGTTGAGCATTGTACCGCCAGATGCAACCACATAAAGCACCAGCCTCTACACCGAAAGGTAAAACGAGGTTATCGATTATACATATATACATTCTTGTTTGGGTATTTCGCCACTCTGAAAATTAAAAATATTAAATAACAAACGCTTCGAGGGACAAACGTCATTGTCAAGCAATTCATTGGAGGTTGGTCGTTTTTCCTTCCAGTGGAAAAAGCTAAGTTTCTTATTCTTTTTAATTGTTAATCGTTGATAACGAGGACAGATTGTCCCTTGAAACGTTCGTTATTTAATATTTTTAATTTTCAGAGTGGCGAAATACCCGAATAAGAATATCAATTATAGATTTTATTCCTAACAATGTTTTTGTGATCAGACTTATTTTTCAATTTTTATAATTATATGCATACTTTTATGAAAAATAACTAAATAAATAAAATAAAAATTGTTTCACATTTACGTGAATTTTTTAATGAAAATTGTGTTATAAAATTATAACATTTTTACAATTTCCATTTAGTGGTTTCAAAATATGTGCAAAATATAGGCGTTGCTAATTGAAAAAAAGATGGTGCTACTTCCGGAAGTTTAAGATAAAATAAATAAACTTTCATGCGAAAAACTGCCTTTTAAAAAATAAAATTAACCTGTTTTTCGAAAATATGTCGGTTAAGAAAGTCATGAATTTTGTGTGGAACTTTATCACTGTTGTGTTTACTTTCACTTTATTAACTTTATTAAGACGAACTAAGTACACTAATAACTGTTTACATGTTGTTTGTAAGATAATACCGTTATTCGTATTCATGCACATTCTAACCTAAAAATAGTGTCTCTTTGTTGACCCTTGGTACTTTTAAGCATTACCCAACAATCACCACTCGGTAGGTATATCGGGTGACAATGAGACCAGGACCATGCTTATATCTTCTTTATTTATGAATCGATTTGGATAAAATTTCAGACAAAGATACTACAAATAATTTTCGATTGACCGATAGATATAGTCAAAATGGCCGACTTCCTGTTTTACCGGAAATGAATCACCTCGTTATTTTATGTTTTTCGAAATCTGCGGGTCAAATTGCATACAGTAATCTTGTGAAACTTACATTTTTTCAAACAAAACATTATTTTTTTCAAATTTTATTTTTTACCATAGAAGGCCGTGACTTGGAAAAATCTGTTCTAATTGACTCTAGCAACTAATAATAATAGATATTTTATCAATGAAGTCAGTAACAAACCCTTAATAAACGAACGAAATTTGCTGAACACGTTTGTTAAGAAAAACTCACTCAATGGAACCTACCAGGGTAATCTTACCATTAAACAACAAATTTAATTACCAATCTAATGATATGCATCGTGCACTACTTTATTTTTATATAAAATTGAAAAGTAATTAGTTAATTAATTTTTTAAATATTTTTGTGTAATACCTAAGCAAATTTGGCAATACTGTTGTATGTAATTTGAGTTGTAAATTCTGAAAAACATAAAATATATACAAAGATCCATTTAAAAAATCAAAGTTAGTGTTACTTCCGGTGAAACCGGAAGTCTGCCATTTTGATTACATTGGTCTATCAATCCGAAATTATGTCTAGTATTATTGTATCAAATTTCATCCAAATTCATGCGTAAGTAACAGAGATAGAGGCATGGCCCTGGTCTCATTGTCACCTGGTATAAACGAAAGTCAAAACCCGGACTAATCAACGCAGAGCCATAACCACTGATACTAGGAACTTGACATTTGGGTGGAAAGTTCAATTTGTTACCTAAGGTAGTGCTAAGAAGTGATTTTAAAATTTGACCCCTAAGTTAGCGAAAAAGGGTAAAATGTGTTTTCACGAATTCTTCAATATATCTATACAACTTAGGCCCGATGACATATCGACTTGGTGTTTCCTTGCAAAGATTGTCAATGCAAATGCCTAGAAACGTATTTCAGGATTTTGCAACCCCCATAGGTGCAAATCTGGATTTAGGTTGAATTAAAGACCCTTTTGTATCTCCTACGTTTATTGAGTTAGAAAATTCTTTTTTGACATATAGATGTATTCTGAAAATATATAAAAAGTAGTTTAAGGAATTTTGAAAATTTTACCCCAAAGGGGGTGAAACTGGGTAAACTGTGTTCTCACGAATTTCTCAATAGTTCTTAGACCCGATATGATATCGACTTGGTGTTTGCTTGCATAGGTATCCAATACAAATGTCTAACAACTCACTTTAGGATTTTGCCCTTAACCCTTAAAGGTTCGAATCTGCACTCGGTGTAAATTATAGAACCCCTTGTATCTACTGTGTTAGTTGAGTCAGCGCATTATTTTTTTAAAATATTTAGAGAGAGACATTATTTTTTTAAATTTCATCTCTAAAACGGTAAAAAGGGAAAACTGCAAAGGGGGTAAGGGGTTAAAATTATTTTTTTTCGCTGTGGGTTCATTTCAGAATAACACTTTTAAAACATTTTTCCACCTCTAAGGGGTGAGAAGGGGTGCATTTTTTAGCGTGTTGAGTGAGGGGGAGGGGGCACTCTAGGATTAATTTAAGATTTATAAAAAAAACCAACATTTGTAGTCCGTACGAAGAACGGACATCTTGCTGGTTATCCTATATAACACTTATACAGGGTGTATACAAATTGGCGAAAAGCTCCAGGTAGCGATATTCCTTGTACAATTCTGAGTCGAAAATCTTAATACGAAAATGTTGGATTGGTCTTCATAAGCCCTCACGAGCGGTAGATAAAAGCAATTGTTTTTTCAGGTAAAGTACCCCTTCTAATACGACAAAATGTCATCAGGAAGAGTTGTTCAAAATGTAAAATTATGATCTCATGAAAAATTTCAGAAATATGCTTACTTTTATGAAACTGTTATTACAAAAGTACTTCATCTAATGCACACGGTTTCATAAAAGTACTCAGATGGTAATCATTTTTCTGTTGTGTTTTAAATTTCGCGTTTATCCCCACTATACCTTATTTTTGAAGAATTTTTGAAATACTGTGCAACACATAAATTCTTTAAATTTTGCTGAACATTTTTATATTGATTTTCTGAATATGTTTCACTCTCACAACTGTACAAGTGTAATGATGATTGCACTGTGTAATATTTTAGTTTCATCATTGGGATTTTGCCTGCGTATAATTAAGAACTAGTCTGTTGTAAAATTGTCTTTGCATAATATGTACGATTTTTACACTTCAAGTTCTTAATAAGAGACCTTTCTATCAATATTCACATTTAAGGGTCATTTTATCGAAACCTAAATACCGACAGTTTCTTCCATCCAACTGCTAAACAGCCAGTCAATCAAGTTAAATTTATTAATAATGACTCATAAAAACATGATTTATAAATCACACAAAGAAAATGTCGCTTTTGTTTGTTTTTTTGTTATTGGACAAGGTCTAAGCATGCAGAATACCAGGTACCTTAGACACCGACTGCTTTGATCATATTATGGTCAAAGTCCTACATATAATTACAGCAAAAATTAGAAATGTCAACCGGCATTAATCCTATCTGCCATGGAAAATGGTTCCAACCAGTCCGCATTGTTCATTTGTACTTCCCGTCACTAATCTTAATATACAGGGTCTCCAGTATTATCAAGCCAAAATATAGTAGGTACCAGGAATTCTGAAAATTATTTATTAACCAGTACTGGAATAATGCACAACAGGCATAAGTAAGAACTGATTTGACTACATGAAAATACATTGAAAAAGGACCCTAGAAATTTAGGTAATTAGAAAGTACAACAAGGCGCAGTATTTAACACCTACACTAGCCGAAGAAGAAATAATACAGCACCGGTCCAGACATTTAGAATCCGAAATTGCAAGGGCAGTGGCTGTATAAAATATAAAAACATTAAAAGATTTTCTTGAGATAGTCTGAAATGCATAAACATCTATATCTTGTTGCTATGTTGAGCAATAAAATCTATCAAAACAATAAACAGGAATGTTCAGTATTGCGTGACAATTCTTCTTTGTTCTTCCAATAAAATATGTTCTGCTAACTGGAGTTAGTCCAATATCACTTAAAGAACACAGGTCTTCGTTCTCTAACGTCACGAGTTTGTGACGTCAGCTATGACCGCCGAGGTGAACTTCGAGTCTTAGCTATATGGTGAATGCAATAATCAATTATAATTGAGCTCGTTTAGTAGACACGTCAGTTAGTACCTTCATTAGTGTTTGGTGATGTGCGTGTGAGTGATTTACCATCAGTATTGCACAAATAGACACCAAAATAACCATTACACATAGATTTGAAGTAAATGCATTGTCACCGAATTGCAATTTGCTAGTGTTTCAAAACAGTTGCTGGTGAATTTTTGAAATTGTGTTTATATACCCTACTTGTGCAAGTGTTTGTAATTTACTTGGCTGTAATTATCACAACGAGAATATAATAGCGAGTGGTAACTCTACACCACTTTGATTCAAAATTGTGGTGGTGAAATGCATAATAATAGTAGCAAGCAAAGAACGTTAATAAATAACTAAACCAAAGTTGCAGTTCTATGTTTTATATACAGGGTGCCCAACTTAAATGTACGCAGCTTTAAGCAGGTGAGTATGCAACACACATTACATTTCAATGTAGTAACAGTCTAGATGTGATGTGTGTTGCATACTAACCTGTTTAAAGCTATGTACATTTATGTTGGGCACCCTGTATAAACTAGAAAATGACCTATTAAATTTTGGATTTGATATCGCGCTACCTATACCAGAATTTGGTATTCAAAATCACTTTGTTTTCTTTAAAAAAAAAATCGAAAAGGTTGCGCCTAAAGGCTCAATTTACGACTTGTAACTCCGTTTCAACAGAACACTCTTATTTTTAAAGTTATAAACACCCTGCGCCTGTGTGACTTAACGCTCATTTCTACAGACGGTTGGCCTGCGGTTTTTATTCTTTAGATGACATTGGCTAATATCTATGAACTTTGAGTAACAACTTCTACATCACATTCTAAGCAAACAACGCAGTCTTCTGGATGCCTCAATAGGAAATTATCATCTTCCAAAAGCGCTAAAAATTCTCCGTTACTTACTGCATCTTTAACCATCTTATTGTATTCATAACAGATTAGCTGCAATTTAGCTCTTAACATGAACTTCAAAAACATTATATGACAATAAGTTCACATTGGATCACAGGGACAAAGTTTTCCAGAAATAGATATGTTACCGACCATGGGCGATAAAAGAAAGCCAACCACTTTTGCTTAGTAAATAACTGTCAACATTTTTGAAAAACCCGCTCATCGTTCTATTGCACAGAGAGTGATAACCAAGTTTCATGTCGATGAAAACCTGAAACCAGCTGAATTTTTAGAACTTTTTGCTTTTGTACAACCCTGGGGAACTTTTTTCATGAGGGATTTCCTGCCATGAAATTCTCATATAGTACAGTTCTTGCGTTCTGGTGTGTATCCAGAGTACCTCTATAGTAGTCTGTTGAGCGAAATATTAACTGCTATTCACATAGTAGACGAAGTTCACGAACTTGTCCTTAGTTGTCGATTACACCTTCACCTTAGCTGCGAGCAGAAATGTACAGGGTTATTCATTATAAATTACCCACCCCTTATCATCGTTATTATTGCCTATAGAAAAAAAAGTTTTAAATAAAAGTTATGTGGTTATAACTGAATTTTGTTAAAATGCTATCAAAAGTACAGTGGCGTGCATAATTAAGGGGATACAAAAAAATAATATATTTTTTTAAATGAAACACCCTGTATATTATTAAATTTTTGGAATGATCTTTCTTTCCTGATTTCAAAAATATAACATATGTTACCCCTACCTTATACCGTTTTTGAGTTATTAAACGTCGAATATCATTAACATTATTAAAGTAAGCTATGAAAATAACAACTACTTTGTTTGATAAGTGACATTTCTTTAATGAAATAATCAAAATGGTTTATAGTGAGGAAGAAAAAGTTCAAATATTTACTTGTTATATACAAAATAACAAAAATAAACGTGCAGCAAAAAGAGCATACAGGGTGTTGTATCCAAATCGTCCAACGGTAGGGGTAACATATGGTATATTTTTGAAATCAGGAAAGAAAGATCATTCCAAAAATTTAATAATATACAGGATGTTCCATTTAAAAAAATATATTACTTTTTTGTATCCCCTTAATTATGCACGCCACTGTACTTTTGATAGCATTTTAACAAAATTCAGTTATAACCACATAACTTTTATTTAAAACTTTTTTTTCTATAGGCAATAATAACGATGATAAGGGGTGGGTAATTTATAATGAATAACCCTGTACTTCTAATCTGCATGACTTTAGTGAAAGTCTAGTATTATAGCATATCGAATACGTTTGTTTTCTTCGTGCAGAACAAAGCACGGCATGTACCAGATCTGCAAGTTGCCACAGGGGTCAATGTCAAGGTAGTTCCTTGCAGACAATGTTATTATTACTTAACATGATTTAGTACGTGTGAATAGTTAAATGGCTTTGTACGTTCATCTTGATTCAAATATGATCAAAATACCTGAATGCTTAACTAATGGTAGTGCGTATAAGGCATTTATAATAATTGCTATATCGTGTTGTAAGATATGATTAGAATTATCATATATTTTCGTTGGATACTTTCAGTTGCTTAAAGCAGATAATATCAGTGTTTATGGTGCCTAACATAAATAAGCATAATCAGATGGTATCACTGAATTAACTATTAATGCATAATCTTTTTATAAGATGTTTGTTTACTCCAGTAACGAAGAAAGAACTTCTTACAACTACTTTCCCACTTAGCAAACCTAAGCACACTCACCAAAAACTGTATGAATTAAAACTGTACGAATTTTAGTTAAAGAGAAACATGGATTTTAAGTTCCATGATTAGGATATTTCGATCAAGAATATTATTCAACAATGTCGTCTACTGATGACGAGGCCATTTAGAAGTGGTAGAAAAATATTTTTATTATTATAACTTTACCTTATTAAAGATTTGAATCTTTAATTTAAAAGAAACATCTATTATATTTTATCTACGACCACTACTAAAAGTAGGCCTTTTAGCGCTAGCTTGTTTCACTAAAAGTGACGTTTTATAGTTTAGCGTGGTTAAAGAAATCAGCTGTTTACTTTTAGCCCATGTGCTAAAAGTGAAGTGAGGTTATAAAACTACAATAAATTTAAAACTGTAAGTGAAGTTGTAAAGTTATGCTAATTGCTTCTTGCGTTACAGGTAAAGTGTTTTTTGAAATAATTAAAGCGTTATGTAATGAATACAGTCAGATGTGGAGTATTAATAATTACATTTCGTAACTGACCTTGACAGTATTGGCTTCGCAAACATTCGTCCACGGGGTATGTCCTACTATATATTATGACATAAATTAGAAGTGTCGTATATGCAAACCTTTGTTAAATCGATATTTATGGATTAATAACAGTAAAATTAAGGTCGTAGATAAAATATTGTATGTAACGCGTGCTAAGAGTCAGTTATGCACGAGACATGTTATGAAACTTTCATGTCTCGTGCATAAACGTCAACTTTTAGCACTTGTTGCATAAATAGCTATTATCTACGACAGTGTGTAAAATTGACTTTTAGTTGGCAGTTTGAAGTTTGTAAAACGACTGTTTAATGACATCTTTTCATTAGTTCACGTCATCAGTAGCAACGTATTTAAAATGATTTCATTATACACGTCGTCTGTAGTAACGTGTTTAAAGATTTTTAAATACGCAAAATTACGACCAATTGCCTGTAATACTACATTACATTAAAAAAAAAATTACCGTGTTTTCTAGATTCTATCGTAGATAAAATATTGTACGATACACATGCATAAAGCATCTTTAGTAACTCGCGTGGCTTAAAACGCTCGCTCACTAGCGTTTTAACTCTGTCCCACTCGTGGCTAAAGACTAGCTTTACGCACTTGTATCGTAAATTACTATTTTATAGTTTTGTCTACTTACCAAAGTGATATAGAACAGGGCTGTCCAACACGTGGCCCGCGGGCCGCATGCGGCCCGCCAGGATATTTTTGCGGCCCGCGGATCGAATTCCCCCTTGAGTCCACCAGTCCTGATCCTGTCCTCTCCTTTTCTACCTGGGCTCTCCGGTCTGACACGCTAAACTGTCTAACGGAGTAGGCCTCCAACCCTTACCAGACCATCAGGCTTCAAGGGAGATGACGTGTTGTACTGTCAGCCCGAGAAGTTCAAATTTTCCGCTAGCGCAACACCACTAGAATTCAATTTTACCTTGATTGTTGAACTTTTTTGGAAAATCGAATTCCTGAGGCTTTAACCCTGTCTTAATACGCTGTACTGTCTTGCAGGGCTTACTGCTTAAAATCCATTTCCGACCGCCTAATTTTTAAACGCAAATCCCGGCCCTCCGAGAGATGAAATACTCCTCATAACTTCATTTTACTAATAATTAAACCTGTAACCTGTAGGAATCGCAGCCTCTACCCCGCTTGTGAGCGGCTAGAGTCCTGTAGCCGCCATAAACTCACATGCAGAGCCCCTTTTTGGTACTTTAAAGGCGTTCGATTCTGCAGCCCGCAAATTCCCTACCGGTGGAAGGTTAACATCATTTTCCGGCTCAAGGCGAATAAATTCCAACTGCAGGAGTTGACACCGCGTTTGCTCCAAGAACGACGCCGAAGGTACCAGCAACCTCTGCACCAGGATTAAGGCACTAACGCCCGCACCAGGTAACCCTCAAAATCGCCAAATTAACCGGAAAATTACAGCTTAAAACCACTGCTGAGTGGAAGGTCAAGTTTTGCGGGAACAAAAGGCTCACTCAGCCCATTTCCCGAAGAATCGGTGTGCGTACAGGCGGACTACCAATAGGGACCCGCAACACTCGCCGGTGCATTGGGTTGCAGCTCGACCCACGAAACCAGACACCGTTCCAGAAGAACATGTTAACTTTAAATAATGTACAACTCAGATTTATGTTTAATTAATAATTGTAACTAGCTAAAACATATTTGTTTTGGTAATTATCTGGTGTTTTACCTAATCGAATATATATTTGAGTGAACGTATTTCTCCGATTTCAGCTTAACCCGAAGGGTAAATCTTTGACGCCCTTAGTAAGGGGGTGAAACGTTACATCTCTATACATAAATTTACATTAATTGATGTATTTTTTTGTCAGTATCTCAAGAACGGAAAGGAATTAATTTAAAGTGAATAGGATTTTTTAAAATTTAGAATCACTTCTAGAACATACGGTGTAAGTTTGTCGGTTACCTCAGGGAACACCCTGTATATCTCTTTTATGTTTCAATGCTTTTTGTAATGTAACCTAAGCTTCTGGAATAAATAAAATATAGTATTAAAATATACACGTTTTATATTTATTACAAATCACTCACAAAGTCGGACACGACACATTTTAAGATACGGCCCTCGTAACCATCAATTTTTTTACAGTGGCCCTTGGGTCCCTTGAAGTTGGACAGCCCTGATATAGAAGATGCATCTACAAATAGGAATATTCTAAAAATATAGTAGAACATATTTGAATATTGATATCCACCGTAATGGAATCAGGCAACGAGCTAGTAACAAACCAGCAGTGTTTTGACCCCTGTGAAGTTAGCACCACAACTTCAAAAAATGCTATATTTTTTAAGAGTTCCCGTTGCACCCAAAGAGTTCTAGAGTTCCTTGCTATTTTAAAAAATAGTTCTATGTATTTAAGTGAAAAAAATGGGGATAAAAAATTTGGGGTGCTAACTTCACATTTTCCTCGGACAAATACCACTATAACTGTTTTTCAGTCATATTTATTGAAAAATGCCATTACACTTTTCGATAGAACTCCCCGGGGTGCTACAAGAACTCAAACAAAAAATAAATATTTTCAAAAAAATATTTTTTTTATAAACCGGAAAAAAATATCTTTTTAATTTTTTAAAGTTCCGGTAGTTCTAATGGGAGTTCTAGTAGCACCCCGGCAAGTTCTATCGATAACTCTAATAACATATTTTGATAGGACCAGATGTAAAGAAGTTACGTCCATTTCTGTGTTAGTAGTTTTACAAAACGACGAAGTCCTGAAAACGATTTTTAAAAAGTTCCGGTAGTTCTAATGGGAGTTCTAGTAGCACCCCGGCAAGTTCTATCGATAATTCTAATAACATATTTTGATAGGACCCGATGTAAAGAAGTTACGTCTATTTCTGTGTTAGTATTGGGAGTTCTAGTAGCACCCCGGCGAGTTCTATGGATAACTCTAATAAAAATTTTTGATAGGACCCGAAGTAAAGAAGTTACGCTCATTTTGGTGTTAGTATTTTAACAAAACGACAAAGTCCTGAAAGCTATTTTTTAAAAGTTCCGGTAGTTCTAATGGGAGTTCTAGTAGCACCCCGGCGAGTTCTATGGATAACTCTAATAAAAAATTTTGATAGGACCCGAAGTAAAGAAGTTACGATCATTTTGGTGTTAGTATTTTAACAAAACGACGAAGTCCTGAAAGCAATTTTTTAAAGTTCCGGTAGTTCTAGTGGGAGTTCTAGTAGCACCCCGGCGAGTTCTATGGATAACTCTAATAAAATTTTTTGATAGGACCCGAAGTAAAGAAGTTAAGTCCATTTCTGTGTTAGTATTTTTACAAAACGACGAAGTCCTGAAAGCAATTTTTTAAAAGTTCCGGTAGTTCTAATGGGAGTTCTAGTAGCACCCCGGCGAGTTCTATCGATAACTCTAATAGTATTTTTTGATAAGACTCGAATTAAAAAAGTTACGCTTATTTCTATGTTAGCACTTTTAAAAAACGACGGAGACCTGGAAGTACCTAATTTTTTACAGTTCCGGTAGTTCTAATATGAGTTCTAGTAGCACCCGGATGAGTTCTATCGATAACTCTAATAACATTTTTTGATAAGACTCGAAATATAAAAGTTACGCTTATTTCTATGTTATCACTTTTACAAAACGACTAGATCCTAGAAGCAATTTCTTTAAAATTTCTTCGGAAATTCTTGGTGGGACCTTCAGGGGTAATTCCGACGTACGTGAATGTTTAGGTAATGACGGGCTCTTGTATATACAGGGTGTTTGTAGATCACTAGACAGCTCGTAACTTCGTTAATAATCGAGATTTGGAAATTAATTTTCTTTTGTTTTAAATACCAGTATAAAACCTAAAAATTGACGTAAACAGATTTAAGCCATGGCCTCCTATTTTTACGTAGTGATATACAACTTTGGTTTTTTAAATGGAACACTCTGTGTATTTTTAGACATTTGAAATCAGCACTAAAAGTGCTTTATGATAGCATTCTTAAATTTAAATTTTGGAACTTATTATTTTTCAAAATGAAAATTCTTTTTTAGCCATAGTAGGCCATGAATTACGTAAAATCGCTAACAATCGAACAAGAAATGCAAAACAAACTCCACTTGGCTCTAAAATTTCTCATAACCGAATTATAGCACCAAACGTACTAAAACAATTGAAAACTATGTTTTCTAAATGGAATAATATGAGTTTCATTAACAATAACATTTATTTTTAAATTGTTTTACGCATTTTTGATTTTTTAAAAGCTACTTCTAAACGAAATGACTAATATGATACATCGTTGGAAAGCCCTTTTATTGTAGTTTTCAACTGTTTAATGAAACTCAGCGCCAGATTAAGGGGGTTGCAGCCCCGGCCACCGAATTTCGGGTGCCTCGAAAAGATTTGAAGGTTATAATCTAGTGCGGTTTCTAATCATTTAGATTTTGTACCCGTTGCATAAATGTGAATGGGGCCTCTAAAAAAATTAGCCCTGGGCCTCACATATCCTTAATCCGGCTCTGATAAAACTCATATTGTTCAATTTAAAAAAAAACATAGTTTTCAATTGTTTTAGAGCCAAGTGGAGTTTGTT
The DNA here is from genome assembly GCA_940337035.1 of Agriotes lineatus. Taxonomy (NCBI): domain Eukaryota; kingdom Metazoa; phylum Arthropoda; class Insecta; order Coleoptera; family Elateridae; genus Agriotes; species Agriotes lineatus. The sequence goes on from OW679197.1 coordinate 101,118,725, forward strand.
TTGCATTTCTTGTTCCATTGTTAGTGATTTTGCGTAATTCATGGCCTACTTGGCTAAATTTTTTTTTTTATTTTGAAAAAAAATAAGTTCCAACATTTAGATTTAAGAATGCTATCATAAAGCACTTTTAGTGCTGATATCAAATGTCTAAAATATACAGGGTGTTCCATTTAAAAAACCAAAGTTGTGTATCACTACGTAAAAATAGGAGGCCATGGCTTAGATTGGTTTACGTCAATTTTTAGGTTGTATACTAGCATTTAAAACAAAAGAAATTTCTTTTCGATATCTCGATTATTAACGAAGTTACGAGCGGTCTAGCGATCTACAAACATCCTGTATATATTCTTATATTTGTTTAATGCTCAGTTCAGTCTCAATATACGGTGAGCTCGTTCGAAAAGTGTCGTTTTTATAAAACTTTTACAGTTTGTGTGAAAACCTGAAACATTTCTGTGAATAATAAAGAAACTGTTGGATAACAGGTAACATAATTTTCATAAATACGTTAATGATACTCTATATGTATAATAATTAGTTTTTTCTATATTGTCGATAGCGTAGTAGCGGCGTTTTCATAAGTTTACTTTGTCGTTTGACTATTCATCGGACGAGTAGAGTATTATACATTGTCCGAAACATCATCCAAGATGTATGACGTACACGTTTTAACTAATATTTTGTCTCAACGTGAGTTTAAAACAATAGACGATGCTGGTAAAGTATTACCTCCCACAAATAATGTTTTTAAAAACATTTCTGAGAAAATGTTGGAAAAAGGTTCCGTTATGAGTGCCAAACACATTCACACTGTAGTAAATGTAAATCGAAGAGGCGAGTAATAGCAAGCAAACGTTCGATGTAAAACTAAGAGAGATACTAATTTTTTACTAAACTATCAAAACTTACAGAAATGCATTTAGGACATTGGTTTAGCAAACACAAAAAACCTCGTAACCTTTTTTACTTCAAATCTTATTAAAAAATGTTATTAGAGTAATCCATAGAACTCGCCCGGGTGCTACTAGAACTCCTATTAGAACTACCGGAACTGTAAAAAATTACTTCCAGGTCTTGGTCGTTTTGTAAAAGCGCTAACACAAAAATACGCGTAACTTTTTTACTTCAAGTATTATTAAAAAATGTTATTAGAGTTATCCATAGAACTCGCCGGGGTGCTACTAGAACTCCTATTAGAACTACCGGAACTTTTAGAAAATTGCTTTCAGGACCGTCGTTTTGTAAAAATACTAACACAAAAATGGACGTAACTTCTTTACATCGGGTCCTATCAAAAAATTTTATAAGAGTTATCGATAGAACTCGTCGGGGTGCTACTAGAAGTCCCATTATAACTACCCGAACTTTAAAATATTAAAAAGATATTTTTTCCGGTTTATAAAAAAAATACTTTTTTGAAAATCTTTTTTTTTGTTAGAGTTCTAGTAGCACCCCGGCGAGTTCTATCGAAAAGTGTAATGACATTTTTCAATAAATATGACTGAAAACGAGTTATAGTGGTATTTGTCCGAGGAAAATGTGAAGTTAGCACCCCAAATTTTCTATCCCCATTTTTTTCTCTTAAATACATGGAACTATTTTTAAAAATAGCAAGGAACTCTAGAACTCTTTGGGGTGCAACGGGAACTCTTGAAAAATATTACATTTTTTGAAGTTGTGGTGCTAACTTCACAGGGGTAGTGTTTTGCTATGGGACGTGGCAGTGAGTAGACGTAGTTGGCAGTGCTGTTGCTATTTTATAACTATAAAGACATCGAGTATATTTACCTGCAATTAATATAACGCCTGCGGTAGTAAATAAGGTTTTGCAATAGCTGGAGACTGTCAGTTAAGATCAGACGTGTCAGTGATGATGATGCAACTGTACAGAAATTGTCGAGAAATTTCTGGCTACCAACAAATTTTGAATTCAATTAAAAAATCTGCAAAAGGCTTTACCCAGAACTTCCCTCGTCGACATTGTGATACTAAATAATTTAAAAAATCTAATTACGTTAGGAGTAAACATATTTTCACGTTTCTAATAAATTAAATAAATTTTCAAATAAAAAAAACGTAACCGGTGGTCGAATTCGAACGGCAGGCGGACCGCGTGTGCAGCCCCAACGTTTTGTGGGGTATATTGTAAGGGACTGGGCAATTTCTAACTGCGCCACGAAGCACCGACCTTTCGAATTCCTGCGTCGCAGCTATATTTAGTAGCGCGCTAATTTGTGCCCCCTTTTTGTATCGTAAAACATTTATTCTGTATCTTATATTATTACACTGGTTCTGCTTTGTAAGTTGCAAGCCAAGTTGTAATATTATCTCCCTCAGCCCTACTTGAGGTGCCAAATTATAATACTATCCTCTTCCTTTGGTAGTTACTACAAATTAAATATACCATCGATTACTTAATAATAAGAAGTAGTATCAGGTATAGTTTCTGATATACTTACCTTAGTCCTTATTGAATTCAATTAAAATTGACATATCTCAATATTCAAATATGTCATATGATTCTAATTTTAAATACCTCGGCTAGACAGTTATTAAGCAATGGAACTCTTCATTCCCAGCTGAATAAGTTCATGTTCAAGTAATCTCTTATTACTATCAAAAACTGGATTACTATAAAATATTAATGAATTGATTTCGTTGATCAAAAATACTCCTTAGTACATCACATTGAACTTATTATTCAGTTGGTTAGTACTTGAAAGTTTGACCTGACATTACAAAAAATCAGATATTAGTTGTCAAAATATTTAATCAGATTTTTAACTGTTCCAAACTTGATTTACAATTATTTCTAAATACCTACTCCAAAATAAGTAAATTTCAAATTATAATGACCGAAATACGTCGAGTACCCGAATCACTATATAAATTTAGAAAACTAATATTCTAAATTACGCTCTAAATATAAAATTACAATTGTTTCTACTAATTTGTCGTTCCAAACTTGTTATGTATTTTTTAATTAGAGATACGAAATAAGCACTAACCTTCTGGAAGTATTTCTTGTACCGGAGTGTATTTTTTGCTAGCTTCTAACTGGCTGCAAACACCTTCTTTGGGTTGCTCACGACCAAAATAAGCTCGTTCCAGCTCTCTGGCCCCTTAATATCTGGATATACAGTTCTACGGCATACCACAAACACAACACTTGCACCTTTTTTACTTGTTTCGAAGTAAAATTTACCACTTCAAATGGTTTCAAACTATCTGGAAGTATACTTTTAATAATAGTTGTGACTCTCAGTCAAATTTGATCGCAAAGAATATCGTATTACTATTACGTATCAAATACACAATTATTACTTTTCACAATTAAAGGAAATCTAGCACTTTAACGTGATTCTTTTAACGTCGATTACTATTTTCAAGATACTTTTTTACTTCATGTAAACAACCAAACTTGTTGCTCATTACTACCCCACCAGTTATCTTTATTTATTTATTTATTTATTTATATCGCACTCAGCCAACAGCCGTTAGGCCAATTATAGGCGTCGCTGTGCATTTATGGGGACTTCCAACCCCACTAACGACTGTCATGATGTTATTATGACCGCCGGGACCAACTATTTCCGTGACAGCCGCATCACGAGGCGCCGAGAGATGCAGCCGTGGAACTCCCATCCAAGTTCTGACCAGAAAGAACGTTGCTTAACTCTGCTGATCGAACGTGGACGTTTGTTCAAGCTACACCACCCGGAACCTTTATACAACTGTTATTACATTATACCATTAGATATCTGGATATTATTTTTAAATTAAATTAATCATCCACACGGCATGCTGCATTACAATCTATTGCCTGCACTATGCACAAATTATTACTGGTATTTATTACTAAGTTAAATAAAAAAATCTGTAAAAGGCTTTACCCAGAACTTCCCTCGATCGAATTAGATCAATTTGCAAATTAAAAAAAATTTATCCAGCTGGGGTTTGAACCCGCCGCACCTGCATAGCGATCGTAACCGCATCGCCGCAGCGGATGTAACTGCAGTGAAATTCCAACTGCGCCATCAAGTCTTTCTTGAACAGAACGGGCTTATTCTTGAAACGTGTTTACTCTTTTGTGACATTGTCCTAAATCGGTTGAGTTTTATTTTCGGAAAATGTAAAACCTAACCTATGTGAAAGTTATTACTTCCTTCTATTTCAAAATTAACCCAAAAATAAACAAAATTTTATTATTTTAAGGTATGTATATATTTGTATGAAATTGTACCGGTTTTATGCGAGGTAGATATACAGTGTGTCCAAGATAAGGAGGGCCAGTATGGGGATCTCGGTAATGGTAAGAGATACAAATTTGGTTAAATGAGAAAAAAGTTGCGCAATTAAAGGACTAAAAAAATGACGTCTAGAAATCCTTGATATGATTTTTGGTTTTTGAATTATCTCAAAAAAACCGAATTTTTGGATTTTTTTTTAAATTTTTTTCTGCCGTTAATATTAAAGTTAGAGCGAAACCGATTAAACTTCTTTATAGCAACTTTTAGTGGACTTAATGATTACGTTATAAATTTTTTTATCCGACGTTTCGTCTTCGAGATACCATCATCAACTTCATTTTCTTAAATACGGTCCTGGTTTTTTGATGTTAAATTTGCAAAGCCCTTGTTACTCTGAATTCAACAATGTACCACATATTATGATTTAATTACCTTTCGAGCTTTTTTCTGATCATCATCAGAAAATTTTTTAGATACGGACCTGCAATTCTCATAATTTTGTAAAAATAAGTTCATACAGTAAGATAGGCGTTTTTAAATGCCGTTAAAATATTAAAATGCACATCAAAATGTCATAATTCTGATACATTAATTTAATAAGCAACCAATAACTATTAACAATAAACAACAAATAAATGAACAAAAGATAGGCAGAAAGAATGAGAAAACGATTTTGAAATAGAAGAAGAACTTAGAAGATTGGTTCTTGAAGCCTTTCAAAGTATAACGCCAGTATTGCTGAATAATGTTTTAGATTCTACAGTTAGATGTTATTTATGCATAGAGAATGATGGCACCCTTTTTGAATACCTTCTGTAAATTTAATACCTATTAAATGTTTTCGATGTTCGTTTTGTTATTCTTTCTGTCTATCTTTTGTTCATTTCTTTTTTGTTTATTGTTAATAGTTATTGGTTGCTTATTAAATTAATGTATCAGAATTATGACATTTTGATGTGCATTTTAATATTTTAACGGCATCTAAAAACGCTTATCTTACTGTATGAACTTATTTATACAAAATTATGAGAAATGCAGGTCCGTATCTAAAAAATTTTCTGATGATGATCAGAAAAAAGCTCGAAACGTAATTAAATCATAATATGTGGTACATTGTTGAATTCAGAGTAACAAGGGCTTTGCAAATTTGGCATCAAAAAACCAGGACCGTATTTAAAAAAATGAAGTTGATGATGGTTTCTCAAATACGAAACGTCGGATAAAAAAATTGATAACGTAATCATTAAGTCCACTAAAAGTTGCTATAAAGAAGTTTAATCAGTTTCGCTCTAACTTTAATATTAACGCCAGAAAAAAATAAAAAAGAAAATCCAAAAATTCGGTTTTTTTGAGATAATCCAAAAACGAACAATCATATCAAGGATTTCTAGACGTCATTTTTTTAGTCCTTTAATTGCGCAACTTTCTTCCCATTTAACCAAATTTGTATCTCTTACCATTACCGAGATCCCCATACTGGCCCTCCTTATCTTGGACACACTGTATAATATGTATGCAAAATATCGTCTTCCTCCGACAAATAGTTTTTGAACTATACTTCCGACAGACAGACAGACAGACAGACAGACAGACAGACAGACAGACAGACAGGCAGGCAGGCAGGCAGACAGACAGACAGACAGACAAACAGACAGACGGACAGACAGTCAGACGGAATTACAACACTTCGTCTTTCAAACAAGGGAAGTAATAAACAACATTTTATGTTTTAGGTGCTCACCCTATATATATTTGTCTGAAATTCCCGGTTTCATTCCAGGTATACACATAATGTGTATGCAAAATATCGTTTTCCTCCGACAAATATATTTTGAGTTATACCGTCAACAGACAGACAGGCGGAATTGAGAAAACCTGTTTTTCGTCATCTAGGGACCCTGAAACGTGAATATCTGAAGAAATCTGTGAAGGTGATTTTTTCGTGATTACAATACTTTCTTCGTCTTTCAGACAAGGGAAGTAAAAATGGAAAAAGGGTTGGACGGCATAACAAGATCCAAGCCATCGAATAGTATTCTAGGCGTAACAACCTTAAAATATTTGGATTTGGGGAAAAAACTGTGAAAATACTAACGTTATTGTTGTTGATCAGCATTTCGACACAAGCCATTGATGTTTTTTAGTCATCGTACGGTAAAGAAGCATAACACCAAAAGTAAACTCATCATAGTGAAATTTGTAAATCGTAGCCTTTGTCATTTAATTTATCGTAACAAATTCAAGCTTCAAGGTACAGGTAAAATAATTAGAGAAGATTTAACTTCTGCTCGAGTTAAATTATTGAATATGACAGTGGAAAAGTTTAGCATAAGAAATGTATTTACTTATAGTGTAGTGATATACTTCAAGGTGAATGAAGTGGTTCATGGAGTGATTTCGAATTTGGATTTGATGAAAGTAAATTCTATTACTAAAAAACATAGGTAACCGAACTGAAATAATCATATTGGGTGACTTAAATGGCAGAGCCGGTTGGAGAGCAGGTGAACCTATTGTAAGGCACTATGGAGAAGCCACTATAAATAATAATGGTGAGAGAATTATAGAACTATGCGAACCATATACACTCAGAATAACAAATTGATTTTTCAAACATTGAGATATCCATCGTTACACGTGGACACAACCAACACGTAGATTAATAGCTATTTAAGTAACAAGGAGTGTAAGGCCCTATTAACATTTGAGGTAGGCAAGTACAAGCCAAGACGAAGTCGCGGCTTGTTGCCTGCCGAAAATGTTAATAGGCGATACATTCCGAGTTATCTTATTATATTTTTCCCGCTGCTTATCGAAATTTTCCTAGTTTTTTGAAAAAATCGTTTGGTTTGTCACCTGTCACCAGGATTAGTTTTCGTGAGTCGTGTTACCTGTGAGTGTCACATGTCACATAAACACTTGCAATTTATAAACAAAACGTCTAAATCTGCATCTTGCTTTACTAATTTTATTATCCTAGGAACTTAATAATAATATTAAGTTCCGTCGTCAAGAAAAAGCAGCAAACAAATATAATCTACGACTTACACGTTTTGTTACTAAGGCTGTATCACTAACTTACATGATCAGCAGCGGGAAAAATCAGTAATTGATTATGTGATGGTAAAGCAGCAAAGTAACTGCGGCTCGCCCTGGAATCTACTTAGTCCAACACATATATATAATACACATATATTGCTAGTAGGGCCTGGAAACGTCAGAAAACATTACGGCGCCGACATAGTCTCACTTAGAGTATAACGCGCCTCGTGCGCATGCGTGAGAATTCGAACTCCGCCTTTAGAAGCGAATTTTAAACTTGACCACTTCCCCATTGGCCGGACGACGCCGCCGCGCTTGCACACAGCTCACCATTATACATTGAAGAGTTGGTTGTCTGTCTCACGTCCTTGGTGAGTTTCCAACTCATAGCCGCTAGCAATATAGTAAGTATTAGATATATGGTCCAACATGTAAAACACTACTTTCCGGTCTTGTGCCGTACTATTAGCGGACTGCGTTGAGCACTTTAATTGGTTTTAGCGGACTGAAAGGTAACTTAGCAACACATTAGAAATGTGATTTTTGTATTGAAAATAATTTACATTTTTCTATAGCAAATGTTAAAGTATGTTTTAATCGACTCAAACAAAAGGTCAAGTATTACTTTCAAAGGTAACTTAGCAACACATTAGAAATGTGATTTTTGTATTGAAAATAATTTACATTTTTCTATAGCAAATGTTAAAGTATGTTTTAATCGACTCAAACAAAAGGTCAAGTATTACTTTCACAGCAAGGGTAGATAAAGTAGCATTTTAACATCACGGGTAGATAATAGTATATTATGCAACAAGTGTTATAAACGCCACTTTAGTTACGAGTTTTTTTAGGCACGAGCAAAGCGTAGCGCAGCGAGTGTTTAATAAACGAGTGTCTAGACAAGTTTATATAATGTGTTACATACTATACTTTTTCTACGACCACAAATTTAGACAATATAACAGTATTATTTTATTAAGATTTTGAATTTTATGTTAGGTTAAATTATGCTTGACAAACGTCAAAGTTGACTGTTGAAAACTAACTTGATTTTAGTTTTGGCTGTGGCTAATTAATCAAATACTGTCTGAACCTAACTTCACCCCATGACTAAACCGTGGTTGCCAACTTCAACCTGTGACTAAAATGTCACTTAGCGACGTATATGTTAGTATGTTAAAAGCCATTTTAGTTACAGGTGTAGAAAACAGTTATTTATGCAACAAGTGCTAATTGTCATGTCTCGTGCATAAACCACTTTTAGCACGAGTTGCATACAATGTTTTTTCTAAGACCTTAAATTTACTGTTATTAATACATAAATGTCGGTTTAACAAAGGTTAGCATCTACGACAGTTATAATTTATGTCATAATAAACAGTAGGCCTTGACGAGCAGGTGAATGTTTATGAAGCCAGTACCGTCAAAGTCAGTTATCAAAGGTAATTATTAATACTACACATCTGACTGATTCTTTACATAACACTTTAATTGTTTTAAAAAAACTTTACCTCTAATGCAAGAAGTAACTACAATAACTTTACAACTTCACTTGCAGTTCGAAATTGTGGTTTATAACCTCACATCACTTTATACCACACATGGGCTACTAGTAAACGGCTGATCTCCTTAAACACGCTAAATTATAAAACGTCATTTTTAGTGAAACAAGCTAGTGCTAAAAGACCTACTTTTAGTAGTGGTCATAGAAAAAGTAATTTCATTTTCTAACTTTTATTTCAATTAAATATTACAGCTTCGTATTATCCTAGCAACCCAATCTAGCTACTGAGATTTTAAAATGTGATTGACTTTCCTTATTTTCTTTTGAAATTGTTAAAGTTTTTGCTATAGACAAAAAACATTCAAGAACTGATAAACACCATACCGCAATGTTGCGTACGCCTCTGACTTATTGTGTCATTTAGCTTAAATAAGGTTAAGAATTTAATGTCAATATGATAGATGTAAAAATGTTACCAATACGAAACTTGGAAATTACTAGATTCTAACATTAGTTCCGATTTTCACCACGTCTCAATCTAGATTCTGTAACCTCTATGTCTCATTTATCGTTACACGCTTGCACACATTTTTCCAAATTTCTTTATATTTAATATTAATTTGCACATTCATTTTCAGCCAAAATACTATTCCTCAGATGTTCTCTATCGGATTAAGATCTGGGTGATAAAGGTGTAGTCTCAATATTTTATGCACATTTTATTCTAACAATACATCAAATTTATTGCTATGTTATGCTAGCTGATAAATTTATTTAAATTATGGTATTACTTTGCCCTTTATTTTTAACTTTCAATTCAAATCCGTATTTTACAATATTATTAATGAAACTCTCTCAGGTAGTTCGCAATATCTAGTAACCCAATGATTGACTTGTCAAATTCTCTTTGTTTAATTGCAAGTTCATTGACTTTCAAAAAAATTGACACCTAACGTCAAATTAATCAAAATTCAGAATGAATATTAAGGTTTTTACAATAAGATCTAATATGCAATTCTTTCACCAATCTCTTATGTAAGTATGAAATTCAATTATATTTTTATACCTTCTTACTGGTTATAGCTTTTTAAAATGTTTCATTTAACCTTTTAAAACACAAACCTGATTTAACACTTTGCTTGTTAATACTGCCAAAATCCTTCCAAGCTGGATCCTCACTCCGACTGCACTCAAACACCTGCTGAGTCCTTATCCAAACTGCATCACCTGCGATGAATGTAAACTCCCAGCATCACCTTATTGCCATCCACTTCAAAACTTCCACATCCTATACTGGATTCCTGTCGTTGTCCCCTGCTGCTGTCAACTTCAAGTCTCCTAGCTCCTGTACTGGATTACTGCGGCTCCGATCCCTCTCTGGTAAGTGTCAGCATAAAGCTTGTTCCAAATATGAATTTGTCTCCTTTTTTAGATGGTCCTACGTCTTCAATGATACCCACAGGTTTCCCAAAAACAATTCGCTGCACGTACTAACCTCTTGTTTGTGCCTTGTATTCCATTTCCAATATATTATCAATAATATCCTTACTCCAAAGCTTGTCCCTTTATTTCTTGTTTTTAATATTTTATTTTATGTTTCCACCTCGAAGATTTTGCTTTTAACCCATATAATTTGCATCAACCATAACATTTACAAATTATACAACATTTATTAATGTTTCTTTATTCGAAAATCACACCCATATCAAATTATGTATACATTTTTGAGTTGTTTTTTTAGTAACTAATTAAACAAATTACAAATTATTACTACTAGACACGATTCTTGCTGCCTCCTATATACATTTTTTTTATATAATCAAAACAGATATTTTATTTTAATTATCATAACAGATACATTTTAGTAGTAACCTTGGTATTTATTCCTATTCAGAATTTTCTTATTAGTACAGATTAAGTTTGAGTAATCAATCATTATGCTATTATTTGACTAACCAATAATAAGAAAGTTAATTTCATTATACTTTAACATGTATTTAGATCCATTAATTTGCTTATATCTGACTTCCAAATTTATTTGACTAAACTGTTTCTTTAGTATTCATATTTAAATTATCAAAGAATATAGTGTATCATAACATTATATATTACATGTTGCTTTTTATGATGTCATAAAGTTGTACCTTGCAACTGCTTGGATTAAATGGTATATTTTTTTGAGCAAGCCAGTCTATCATTTCAGATTTTCTAGAAGCAGGCGTTGGAGCTTGGTTCAGCTGTATATTGTGATATGATGCATTGTCAGTTACTACAACGCTATTTGGTGACAAATCAGGTATTACTTATTCGCTCAATCATCTTTCATAATTTAGGGGCTTAATCTCATCATGCTAGTCGCCGCTTTTAGACCCATATTTAAAAACTTATTCCCCCTATTCCCCTCCAGCATGCTGCACGATTAACCTTTTTCTTTTAGAAATTTTAGAGAAGAGACCTTCTGAAGAGACGTCAATCCAAAATTTTGAAGTTGTGTGACCGTCATGGATGTAAGTTTTATTTAAAAATACTTTACGTTTTAAGGTCCCTTGATGACAAAAAAGAGGTTTTCTGAATTTCGTCTGTCTGTCTGTTTGTCAATCTGTTGGCAGTATAGCTCAAAAACTATTTGTCGGAGGAAGACGATATTTTGCATACATATACATACTATATCTACCTCGCATGAAACCGGTACAATTTCATACAGATATATACAGGGTGAGCACCTTAAAAAAATAAAATTTCGTTTATTTTTGGGTTGATTTTGAAATAGAAGGAAGTAATAACTTTCACATAGGTCAGGCTTTATATTTGCCGAAAATAAGGGTCAACCGATACAGGATAATGCAAAAGAGTAAAAAGCTTGTGACCAAGGACGGTGAAGGGCGGCCCTTACCTGTTGTACTAGGTATTTTGTCAGCTGGTAAATATCGGCCTAGGTTCACTAACTAGTTGAGAGGGTCGGCGTTCCAGCAAAGCTGCAACAAAACTATGGGAGAAAGCGCCAGGTCCTCGACGTAGACAAATCCTTGGGTCGGACCTCCCTAAGATCAGAGATACACCAAGCAAATCAAAATAACAGCAGAACCAATAACTAGTAACAATCTTTATTCGAATTTGGTTCTATAGTGCAAGCAACGACTCATACAAAATACATACCAACAATATACTTCAACATATAAAACAAATCAACCAATAATATAGATCTATCACAGCCAATACAAAAATAACACCAATAAATATCACCCCCACTACAAAAATAACACCAATAAATATTACAACCAATACAAAATATCACAAATAAATATCACAAGTAAATATTATAAGTTGACCTAAAAGTAAGGCCAACATTCAACCCCAACGGTTGGCTTCATAAATTAACTTTACGGCACACAAAATATAGACGGGGCGGTACTAGCAGGTTATGAGACCTCACAGGGGGCTAGATCCTATAAGAAATTCATAGGGTGTTCTCTGAAGCTCTAAGACAGTACTTGCGGTCATCCTAAACCCTAAAATTGACTATAAAAATTTAAAAACGGGCAGCTAGTTAAAATCAATAAAATTCCTGTAGGCGGCATCATAGCCACAGCAGTTTTGACATTTTAAAATAGCAAACTCAAATTGACAGCGAGGTTAATGCACTACACGATGTTGCGTACAATTAAAGCGATTACAAGAGCAGCCGCAACACAAATCAAAGCAATGTAAACATGGCTGCTAAGCAATCGGGTAAGTAACCCAATTAATCCAGTATCTATCACAAGTAAGCACCAAAAATCGATATACGCACAATACTAATATAGCAGTTCAAAAGATCATACTAATCAATTATTTAAATTAAGATACAATACAAACTAAAACACTACAAAACCTTAGGTTCACACTGTACGGGAGCTACTGGAAGAGATGTAACAACCAAGTACGCTGGCCAAAGAGACGGCCCCGCCCCAGGCCGCAGATGACTCTCGGCATGTGCTAACGGGCAGCACTCGCAGGAGGAACGACAGCAAATCTAGGTTGCAGAGACGGACGGCCAGCCATCTCATAAAACACCTCATGATCCAGGCTTAACCAATTACACCAATACGAACAGAACCAATCCAGGTAAAAACATATTTCCAGGGTGAAATAAAAAAGGCTAAAAATACCAATTTTCCAGGTAGATTACGGCGTTAAAGAAAGGAAACCGTAGGCAACTACCAACTTTTAACCTTAAGGTGTAATGCAGCCAAATCGTTCAGTCAAGCGTGCGAAGGAGGAACGTCTAACCAAATCCGTCAGTGATGAAACGAATGCCGGCGATATAACCCAAATCATAGGAACATTCAAAAGGGGTTGCGATGCCTCTTATATCCTTCCAAAAATGAAGTTGACCCCCAAGACCGTTGAGACAGGGACGTCCATGGAGCGATCCAACTTACACGAAACAAGAGTCGCCAGGAAATAGCCGAAAAATTGCCCAAAAACAGCCTAATTCAACTTATCAAAGTTCCAAAAATTTGAAGGTGGGCCAACAGAAAAACTGACGAATGCAGAGTGTACCTTAAACTGATAAAGACAGTTCTTTATTCAAATTTGAGCATGATGTTAATAGGGTTGGCTAACCACTTAGGGAAAATTATTGTATTTTTACGAAATAAATGCCAATTGGAAAATCTAATTAATAATTACAACTATTGCATGCAAAACGAAAAAATGAATGTAACAAATCCTACCCCCACAAAAAGGAGGGTAAATGTGTACCGAGCGAACGTCCCCAACCAACCTACCCAAAAACGCGGAAGAACAACGAAGGTTAGAGAGAGGGACAATGCCTTGGAGAAAGAATCTGGTCCCACAAATCCGACAAAAACCGATGCCCTAAAAGAGGGCGGACAAAACCATCTTCAAACACCAGACACACCCAAACGCAAACCGAAAACAAGAGACGAAAATGACAGAGGCTTAACAAAAGGGTCGGGTTCCAGAAATCCAGACAATACCGATGCCCTAAAAGAGGGCCAAAGAAACCTTTCCTAAACATCAAGCATGCCCAAAATCCAGGAAAAGAAAGGAAGTGAAATCAAGCAACCAATTACTATACCAAACTAACCCAAAGATGGTTTGAGAGATTTTCCAAATCGGCCGAAGCAAACCACCCAAACGCATTGCCACCGAACCACCTATCATCAATCCACAAAAAGAAGAGAACCAATCAGAGAAGAACTACTCTAAAACAATCCAAAGATGGTTTGAGAGATTATCCAAATCTGCAGAAGCAAACCTCCCAAACTCATCGCCACCGAACAACTTGCAATGAATCCAGAGAATAAAAAAAAGAACCAATCAAAGAAAAGCTAAACGAAACCCACACTTCGAAAGTTGGTCTGAAGGACCTATAATCCACAAAAGCGTACCCCTCAAACACACCAATCACTCTAAGATCCTAATCATCACTCCAAAGGAAAAGGCAAGAAAACAATCTACACAAAAGAAAACACAACGAAAACTCAAGCAAACTAAGTCAGCAAATACTCACTAAAGTACGCGAACACGCGGCCAATAAAAATCCAAATAATCCAAAAAGCTTCACTCATCAAAGCACATCTCAAGCAAAGCTTGAAATTTGCATGCAACAACCAATTCTATACCTGGAAGTAAACAATCAGAAAAAATAACACCTAAAATCAATCAAACTAAACATACTAACAATGCATATGTCGCAGGAAAATGGTTATTTTAGGAAAATAGCTTTTTCCTAGGCAAATGCTATCTGCCTAGTCAAATGACTTTATCACTTATTCAATTGCTATTTGACTAGGAAAATACTATTTTACTAGGCAAATAGTATCTGCCTAAATGCTTTTTAGGAAAATGGAAATGAATTGATTGTTGTAAACCAGGAATACGTAACAGAGTGGGGTCGTTTACTTTAGACTATAATAATTTTATTTGTATAAACGAATTACATAGACTCTGTCACAAATTTTATTTCCTTTCGACTTGTGAAAATGTCGTTTACTGTCGTCTAAACTGACTCGGTAAATCAGTCTTTACAGGCACGGTGCCTGTAAAATATGTTGTCATCATGACTTTACAAGCACTTTGTTTTCTAATAGACACATCTTTTATTAATCACTAATATTAATTTTTAGGATTTTCAGCAAGAGGAAATAAAACATTGTATGCGGCTCGCTTGCAATTAGCCTGTATTGGGGCTCACCGGATTACAGGGCTCGCTCCTACGTCACTCACCCAGCTTGCCACGTAAATATCTATTAAAGGGCTAATACATTTTTGTAAATTAACAAAATAAATACATTTATGTATGTTTGATATTTTCAGTCTATTTATAGGCCAGTCGACAAGTACATTATAGCGGGAATAATTCCGGACAAGCTGGAATAAATTTTAATCTGTTCTGTTGGGACTCAGAAAATATATATTAATTTTGCACCCCTTGACAGGCCCGGATTTAACCGCTATGCTTAAAAAAAGGTCTAAATTTTTATATTTTTCCTAATATTAGTGAATATCTCGATTAGTATCAACTTTTGAGCAAAATACGGAGTTATCAAAATTAAAGTATAGTAAATTCTCTACAAAAAATGTTCTATACATTTTTGTCATATATTCGCTTGTTTCGAATTCATAGGCGTCGAAATATATTTTTTTTCGAGCATTTGCTTGTTACTTTCTTTTACGATAAAAGAAGTATTGGATTCACCCCAAAAATTCGAAATTGAGTTTTCAACAGATCTTCACGTTTTAAAGTGCCCTTAGGGAAGTTTAGGGGTCTATTTCTGGATTTTCGGGCCTACTTCATATTTTTCTTACTGGAGTATCAGTATCAGAGTTTTGATGGTGGCGTCATCTCTTAGTGCACATCGAACTATTTTTACTCGCGACAATTTCAACATTTCTGGAAACAATCGAATCTACACTTTCTAGGGAATTATGGAATGTGGGCATTATGGAATGCGTTACAAACGCGTGAAAACCATTTTCCTAAAGACGCTTCAGTCAAATGCTATTTTCCTAGGAAAATTACATTGGACGAAAAATAAATGTTACAGACCCATTTGGCTAGGCAGATAGCATTTGCCAAGGAAAAAGCTATTTTCCTAAAATAACCATTTTCCTGCGACACGTATATCTTAAGAGGGTCTTGACTAATAATATTTTTAAAGCTTTCCAATTTTGTACTTGATAGACTACTACAGTATTCTCTGCGTATGATATCAGCTAGCCCTCAGTATTTTTTATTAATAAATTATTTAAATACGATATAAATAGTATCGGACCCAGCCTAGTCTCCTGTGGAACACTTTATTTTACAATGTTCCTATTATTTTTTCTATCAGTCAGTTGTATTTACTGCTTTCTATTACTTAAATAATTTTTTTAGATTTCATTTAAAAAAGTAGGCCTTTTTAAATTAATTTCAGTGTGTGAAGTGCTACTTTTTTTCACGCAGTGAAAAAAAGTGATACTTTGCTTTTAATTTAGAAATGAACGATTTTAAATAGACGTTTCCTTAGTTACCAGAACTGGCCAACGTACTTGACTAAAATGAAGGTAAATAAAGTTCTATATGAAATAGACTTGGATTAGAATATTTAATAAAATTTTAAAAAATCTTATAGACAACTCGTGTTAACTTGCTTATTTTTCACGCGTGTGGAATATTAAACTCGGCTGCGCCCAGTTTAATAACCCTCCACACGTGTGAAAAATAGTTGTACCTCTAACACTTGTAGTCGAAATAACTAAGAATTAATTGTGTGGCCTTATCTCGTATATCAAGATTATTTAATTTACTTAATAATTTATTATAACTAACAATATCGAAGGCTTTGGCTAAATCAATAAAAACAGCTAAAGTTGGTTTGCTTTCATGTACATTTTTATAAGTGTTTTCGTTAACAAGGATATTGCATTTTGAGTACTGAGTTGATGCCGGAAAACAAATTGTTTATCAGAAAACAGGTTATTATTATCTATAAATGACATTCGCGTTTGTTTAAAACATTTCAAAGATTTTTCCAATATTGGATATAATAAATATCGGACGATAGTTTGAAATTAATTCTTTATTACCGATTTTTTTTTTTTGAAAGGAGGAGAAATCTTCAAAAGACCCCGGAGATTTTCTCGGGAGTGTCGGATTCATTTGTGGAAAGGGAGCCCCAAAACGCCTACCGACTAAAACTCTTCCTTCGTGTCGTCGAGTCATGCTGGAAACATCTGGCGATACTACTTCAGCATGGTCAACTCCGTACTTGCCTGTCTTCCCTCGTTCTTTCATCTTTCTTCTTCTGCATCATTATTGTTTTGATGCAGTTGAGTACAGTTTTCCAGTTCTCTTCGCTGGACACCATTGTGTCAATCAGGTTCTGAGGCGTAAGTCCATATTGCAGTGCTTCGTTCATCTCTTCATTGGCGTAACTA
The DNA here is from genome assembly GCA_940337035.1 of Agriotes lineatus. Lineage (NCBI taxonomy): Eukaryota > Metazoa > Arthropoda > Insecta > Coleoptera > Elateridae > Agriotes > Agriotes lineatus. The sequence continues at coordinate 101,135,951 of OW679197.1, forward strand.
GCGGGGGGGCCAGGGGGGCCAGGCCCTCCCCAGAGTGCCGTCTGGCCCACCCCAGAAAAATAGAAGTTAAATAAATTTAAAAATCTGCTTTTTTTTATTATGCTATTTACACTAAGGGGTTGGTTATCGACCCTCACACATTCTTACATTTTCTGGTTTTATTACCTTTTTGGCTTAAAAACACTGTAGTGTAAATATCATATGTTGGACGGATGACTCTAATTAATAATAATATACTAGAGAAAACGTTATTAGTTAGCTTATAATTACTTTGAAAACCCTGCTTTCGTCTGAATATTTTTTAGTTAAATTTACACCATTTTTGTTAGTTTCTCTCAAGTTTTCTACAAATAAAGGATCAATTTATGTGCACAGAAAAATACAATTGCAATTATTTCATATGCGGGTAAGTAAATGAGTTGAAAACTTGAGTGCATCGGTGACTACTCCCTGGGCACACACAGCTGCTGCCTATTATAGGCTCGTCCAGTTCAGACTAAAGGTGACTTGCTATTTAGATGTTTGCCTTGCCTAAAGAGTTGAGTTTATAGCTTTAAAGAGTACGATCCAGAATTTTATGTTTAATAGTGTTTTATGTACCGCAAAGAACATTTTGTGGTGTTTGAATTTCCAGAGTTGCTAGTGCAAGATAGAATAAAAAGATATCACAATAACAATTAAGAGGATATTGATGATTTCAAGAAAGTATTTGCTTCGATGATACGGAGAATAAAATAAAAATTGTGGCTCAAAAACGTGCAAATGGAAACCAAGTGATGTTTCTCCTGGAATAATATTTTTACCGTCAACCTCATTGAGTTGCAAGAGGTAATCTATAAATTTTTATGTTGTTTATGCACCGAGAAATAATTTATTGATATGCTCCTTAGACATGTAGTATTACGAAAGTAGATAGCACCCATTTCTGCAAATCAATAGATCAAGTGCACTCTGGAAATGTAACAGTTCAAATTTAGTTACTATACAGTTAGTTTTGAAATAAGTGTTGTGCATCAAAAATTAACATAACGGGAGAAAATTTTAGAGCCATGATTTACTATAACTTTAAAAGTTCCCTATCTCTGAAAGAAAGATGACTTCGTGCTGCTTTTGGTGGCCGAGCGCATATTTCTGGTTTAATAAATTTAAATTTGAACAAGTTTCAGTCAGCGACGATTTTTGAGAAGGACAAATTTCAGCAGTTACTGATACGAACGTAGACGCTGTGCGAAGAATCCTTCAGTATGACAATCGAGTCACTTATAGACTTATTAAAATCATCTTGGACATTGGCATGACTGCAATACACACGATTTTACATACTCTTTGGGTGTAAGAAAAGTCTGTCTTGGGTGGGTGCCACACAGTTTAACAGACACACAGAAACACAAGAACAGCATGTGGAACAGTATAAGAAATATGATGAAGGTAGATCTAAAGCAGTTTATATCATAACTGGTGACGAAAGCTGGATATATGCATTTGAACTGGAATCTAAGCTGCAGTCAGCACAATGGATGTTTCCAACAAATCCTAATCCAGTTAAAGTGAAGCGATCTTGAAGAGTTGGTAAGAAAATAATTACTTGTTTCTTTTCAAAATCAGGACCTATCACAACTGTCGTGCTTAAAAATAAACGTAGGGTTACTGCAGAATAGTACACAACTATATGCCTGCCAGACATTATTCAAAAAGCTCGGTTTATGGCGCCCAAGGGGTGAGATCGTTCTGCACCATGACAATGCTTCTAGTCATACCGCACATCAAATAAAATAATTTATAGAGACTTTCGAGTTAAAATTGCTAAGTTATCACCCATTCTGTTCCGACCTAACACCTTCCGCTTACTTTCTAGTTCCTCCATTAAACGATAAAATGCGTGGTGTGCGATTTGGAACTCCCGAAGATGCTGTGGAAACCTTCAAAAACCTTGTTTCTCAAGTGACTCAAAAAGTGTGGAATTTCTGTTTTGAAAATTGCCTTTACCGAATGCGTAAATGTTGAGTTAAAGGCGGAATATTTTGAGAAAATAATAAAAAAAAATTTGCTTACTAAACTTTTGTTTTATTAGACTGCAGAAATTTACGGGATTGTCCTCGTATAATGGCATCAAAGAACAAGCAAATAAATTTATGCGAAAAAGTTATGTATGTACGTAAATTCATGTCTTTATAGGTATACCTAGGTATTGACGATGGTTGGCTTGGGGGCCTGGCCCTCCCCAGCCAAAAATCCTAGTTACGCCAATGCATCTCATCTCTTGCTGCATGCCAATGTGAACATCGGCAGAGTGTGTGTTGCCGCTGGGTCATCTTCTTCGTTGCAGTATGTACATGAACCACTGTTTGACTTTCCGATATGATGTCGGTAGCTTGCGAAACTCCCATGGCCAGTTAATACCTGTGTCAGGTGGTAGTCGTTCGTTTATTACCGGATTTATATAAAAGTTTTAGAATAGCTACTTTAAAATGTTCTGGACAGATATCCGTCTCATATATGTTATTTATAATGTGCACAAGCAGCGGTACCATGTGCTTGGACATCATACGCAGTTTCTCCAGGTATGATGTCAAAACCAGGGGTTTTATTCTCTTTAAGAGTAAAAATGCAATTTTCAACTTCACTTTATCAGTGGGACGTACAAAAATAGTTTTATCACATTTTTATCAGTGGGTTCATTAATTTCAAAAGAACTAATTAGAATTTTATTTACCATATTTTCTGCAACATGGGTTATTTTTCAATTTTTAACCGCATTATGCGCAACTATAATGCCTGTGCGCAGCATTGCGGGGACATTCATATTTTTAGCAATACTCTGCCTAGATTTAGGTCGCTGGTGGTGCAAAGTTTTCCTGGTGGATAATTGCCTCTTATACATTTTTATTTGTTTAATGTATTTTTAAATTGTTTTTACTATTTTTACTATTAGTAGGCTTCCAGTCAGTTAATTTAACTTAACTTATCTTTTATTTACCTAAACTATCTTTATTTACTCTTATTATTAATTTTTTTAGTGGAGTGTCGCTTTCTCATTGTATTGTTGTATTGGGTTTTCTATAGTGTTTACTTTTAGTTATTAGTATCTCATATTTTTATTTTTTTAATTATTGATTTACAGGAGTAGTTGATAAGTTAAATTCATTCACAATCTCTTTCTTATTTGATATTAGACTGTTTTCAACTTTGATTGAATTGATTTCAAAAGGTTTTCTATTTTTGTTTAATGACTGATTAATCGCATTCCATATTTGTTTTGGATCTTAATAGGTTGTAATTTTACCTTCATAATAAAGTTTCTTGGCTTTACCAATTAAACTCTTTGTTTTGTTTAGGTAAATGTTATACTCAAGTAATGCATCTTGATCATTGTATTTTTTGTATTGCTGAAATAGACTATGTCGTTGTTTAAATGATATAATTAAACCGTTTGTTACCCAAGGCTTTCTCGCAATATTTCTCACTTTCCGCTACAAAATTTCTGTGGATGATTTAATGGCAACCTGTAAAATTTTAACAAAGTTATTTGTCGATATATAAGTGTTATCGTGTGTAAATGGTATATTACAGCCCGAGATGGGAAGTGTTTCATTACTGTCGAGAGATTAGTTAGCTGATTGAGACGCGAATTGCCGAAATCAGCTATTATCTCGAGACTAAAGAAACTTCCTGTCGAGGTTTGTATACTATTTTATTCGCAACCACTTTATTCTAAACAATAATTGGAAAAATTATTATATTATGATACGACAGGTTGTGACGCGCTTGAATGGATCAACAAGGTTCAGAGTATCCCTACCTACTGACCGGACGGGAATGTACTTCCCGCACTCACTTCCCGCACTTGAGCGGGAAGTGAGTGCGAGAAGTAGCGGGCTGAAATGTACGACTTCCCCCACTCAAATGAGGTCAGGAATTTTAACATTACATATATGGTTGCGAATAAAACAGTTTATAAGTTTTCATTACTTAAAATTTAATTTAGTTTGTGATAATTTATCCTTTCTGTTGTAAAAATTGTTCTTGAGTTTCTGATTTGTAACAAATTTTAACAAAGTTGTAAAACGATCCGTGGAAGTTGTTTCTAATATTTTAGAAATTATATTTGCTTTATCCGCTTTAGATTTTATAATAGTAATAATAATAATAATAATAATAATTGTCTTTATTGTTGTATATAAATAGAATCATATCATATTTAGTATATAACAAAAACAAAATATCAAAATATACAAAAAAAGGCGCAGTTCAGCTTTGACAAATAAATTGTCAGCTGTTCTTCCACTTAATCCACTTGATCTTTTCCTAATCATCTGAACTAATGAAATGTGCAAACACAAAAAATACAAAGAAAACAAAAAAACAACACAAATTTAAAATAAAAAATTGCGCTATAATGACAAAACCTCTTTTAGCCGATGCTGAAACTGAGACAGTGGCAAACCATTAAACTGTTGATGCAATCCATTGTAAGACTTTGCAATAACGCAAGAAAAAGACCGCCTGCCAAATTCACTGTTAATGAAAGGCGTGCTTATTTTTCCACGAAATCTCAAGTTTAAATTATCTTCGTCAGTACGGTATGTTATTTTATTGTACAGATATGATGGGCTCTGTGTAGTTATAATTTTGTGATATAGACACGATGAATGCAATTTTCGTCTATTATACATATTAAGCCAAGAAACATATTTTAATTTGTGAGAAATCCTCTCATATTTCTTAATACCGAAAATCAAACGCAAACATGAATTTTGGAGTTTTTGAATCCTTATAATATCACGACCATCTAAACAGGGCACATACACCACATCACAATAATTAAATTTTGACAAAACAAGGGAATTACAGAGAATAGCCTTGATTTGGCGATTCAGAACATGCCGATGCTGGAAAATTACTTTAAGTGAACAGTAACCTTTTTGCAAACATTTTGATATATGTTCTTTAAAGCGCAAAGTGTGATCGAGCACTAATGAAAATATGATCTAGACAGCTTCCAACACCGTTTTGAAATCGGTATGCTTGTTTACACACGACAAACAATCAAATTCAGACAAATGATTCAGATAAACAGTAACATAATCTGAATTTTGTAGGATGTGGATATTCATGTCTCCAACTATTATCTGTTCTGACTAATTACAATTTTGTATAATTCATGTTGTCTCAGGTATGACAAACCATTTCTCGAGCTTGGGTATAAATAGTTTTTTCATTACCAATATGTGACATTATTTTCAAAAATAATTAACGAACGTCTTTGGAAAAATTGACACTGACAAGTTGGTTAATAATAAAGGGGATGGTGAAATGTCAAAGCCAATCCAATTAAGAATGAATCGATTATAAAAATAATTATTACCTGCTTGTCGAGTGTATTTGCAAGTCATAAGTCATTAATAAAAAAAATCTCTTTGAGCGTATTATAATATGGTAATAAAGCAGAATGCTAAGAGAAAAGTGCAACGAGCACAAATTATAACAGATCTAAGGCAATTAATATAAAAATGGATCATCAATATTCAAGATTAGTTGGAACCCAAACAGTGAATTGACTTAAAAGTGCAAAATGAAATGGACATTTATTTGAACACCAAAGTTATTAAAAAAGGAAGTGCGCGAAATGAATAATTAATCAGTGCAACTGATATGCGAAAGGACTGTTAAAAGAGTGCAGTGCGAGAAATATCGAAAGACATTAATTGCAAAATTATAGGACAATTTAGTAAATAAGTTACTATTGTAAAAGTTTTTAGATTTAAGCATTTTAATTGTAAAAAGTACCTAAGTTGAATAAGTTCGAATATCCGTTTTATGAATTTGATGTGCATTTGTTTATAACGAACTTTTAAAAAAATTAACAATTGAATAAATTTTTGCTGACAGCTTGGTTTTTGCATCTACAATTAATTTAAGATTTTCAGTATTAAATATCAAAATACATTAAAAATAATAACACCATTGTGACGGGGAAAATTCAGTGCATCCGGGGAAATGAAGGCATAATTTTCCCTGAGTTTGTGAAATTTTCATCATCGGCTTCCGAGCGACCCTCGCACCAGAGATCCAGCTTCGTACCAGCAACTACAGGCATACTAGGCACGAGACCACATCACCGGCAACCCCATCCAGCTCGTGCATAAACGGCACTTTATTCCGGGCGCCCCCGCAGAAGATTTTGCCCAGTTCGACCCTTCCGAACATCTAGGCGCTGCCTGCGTCAAATTATAAGGTCAGTTTATGAAACCAATTTAAATGCTACGGACGTGAAACTTACTGGACACATAAAGAAAGCTGCTCCGAAGCTGATTCCAGGCATTTCAAACCTGCAGTTAACCTAGATCTGCAGCGTCGATTTGAGAAACAACGAAGTTGTGTTTTCGCTTAAAAACAAAAGACGAGCTACTGGCGCTTCAATTAAGCAGGATAATTTAAAATTACCTGTTAGATCTGCTCACTGAGTTGTTGTAATTAATATTGAAAAACACTGAACAACCAGCACTTGATAAATTTCATAACGTAAATTTGTGACAGATTAGCTCAATTGAAGCATATTAGTTTGCATTTGACCTACGCTCTAGTGGCGTACGAACAAATTTCAAAAACTAACTGTGAACGCATACCTTGAGTAAGAGCTCATGTCTGCCGTGAGTTGAGCCAACAAAATTTAAATTGCAGGTAGATTAAATCGCAAGTAGGGGCTTACGATCATTTATTTAAACTTGAGTTACTAGACAGCTAATTTTTAATTATCCCTGAGAGACTTAGTTAATTCATTAGTTCTTTGACGAACCTAAACTAAAAATATTTGCTTTGGTAGCTCTAGTTATTTATTTAAAATTAAATTATCATCATTTAGAAAGCAATAACCACTGCAATATATGCATACATTTTGTTGAGTATATGCACCCAAAGTTATAATATATGCACATAATATGCTCTAATTTTTTTGAAAATAACTAGGAGTTTTCTAAATAATGTAAACATTTTAATTATTTTGTATAAGAATATTTATTTTTCTAATTTTTATTCAAAGACGTCATTCATTTTAACGTTTGACTATATAAACGTGGACTACCAACGCCAACTTTACGTTGTAAGCAACATAAAAATGAGATTTCCCCTAACGCCACCAGACTATTATTCACCCAACACTCGTGAAATGGATTCTATGTTGGTTGATTCCTTATACATTGTTTCTACAGGAAAAGTGGGGTTGCTGGCAGTCTATGTTTATATAGTCAAAGATTTTAACAGAGACTTCCCGTTTCCTCTGCTTATTTTGATACTCGCACTGCATTCCAGCTGCAGGAAGGAAAAATATATATCTCAGTTTCACATAAAAATTTTATTAATAATTTAATGAAATAGTAAATTTTACAAAAAAATCTCAAAAAGTTCATACATTACAAATTATTGCTAATTATAACCAAATATGCAAAAATCCAGAAAGTATGCTCAAAATCGAATAAATATGCAAAATATGCAAAATGAAACTTGGCTTAAACGATTTGTTTTCACATAATTAGTATACATATGCAAAAAATTTCGCCGGCATATCAATTATACAAAATATGCATTTACATATAATATCAGCTCTACTTATTATGGTACCATTGTCCGTGTCACCCTGGTATAAATCCTGATGTGCATTTGTTAAGTCATTTTGCTGTTGTAGATGCTTAATTGCATTTCACGCCTTTAGGGCAACTTGTTGCTATGTTAAAACCATTTTCAATCTTTGCGCACAAGTACAATCTCATCTTCCGCACATTTGATTCAGGTCATTTTGGTATTTTAAGTAGTCACCTGGGCTTTGGGGCAGCGTGCCCGTACGCTAAACCCTTTTAGTTACTTATTTGGCTCCATCGCCTAATTCTACAATAATGATTTTGCACATATTTGGCCCCAAACGCAGTATTTCTCGTCAGTTGGAGCACCCCCTTTGCTGCTACTTTGGCAGCCGGGTGTTATCGCTCGCAAGAATTCCGAAACTTCTAGAAATCACTCCGTTGAGGCGCTTCGCCATTGGCTGTCTTTGTTACCGGAATTAATTTGTTTTATGGAGCGCATCGCCATTGGCTGCCGAGAGTCACGTGGCAATGCCGTTTGGCTCACGCCACTTCAAGCGTCCTAAAGCTTTTTGCTTGAGGGGTTCAAGTCAGGCCGTTGATCGAAGGAGGTCGCGTGTGGTTGTGTGAGTGGCACGTCTTTACGTCGAGGCGTAGGTGTGTGAAGGGCTTCTTGGGGCCAGTTCTGCGTTGGTGAGAAAGGGGGCTTTCCCCTTGCAACTCGCTGTTTCGAGGATCTTTCTAGGCAGGACGAAGTAGGCCTTTTTGTCGCTGTAGCGTGCTCTCAGGAGAGCGTCCTAACGTCGCCATCTTGGCGGATTCCAGCCCGTTTACCCCTAATGCCGTGTTTTGGCGATTGAGCTGCCACAGACTGCCGCCTTCTACCAAATGACTGCACGCCACTCTCATGGACCGTCTGCGGACTAAGGTATTTGTAATTGCAACCATTTAAACATAGTAACTGTCACTTGTGCGAGCGTTGGTGCTTTGTGCTCAACTTTATGTGGGCGGATGCATGCCCCTTGCTTGCTTGTCGCGGCTTTTAATGCCGGTTTGAGGCCACCATGCTGCAAGACGCTACTTTGGTAGCCTGCTAGTAAGTTCATGTGCGCGAGTTTCGCGTTTTATCGACCAAATAACTAAAGAACTCTGCGATCATGATTTGGTGTTACGTTTGTGCTAATTTTTAATTCAGTAACGTTAGATGCGCGAGCTTCGCTATATTGTACCGATTAATACCTAAATAGAATTAACGCCTCGCCGTGCTGAGCCTGGCGCGCCCTAATCTGTTCGAGTTTTTTTTGTTCATGTTTGCGAGGGCACTAGCGCGCCCCTTTTGCCGGAGCGCGTATTTCTAAACTGTACTCTAATATGTATTAGCATAGCGCGTCCATCAGCTGGTGCTTAACGTAAGCAGTAACATAAGCTTGGCGGCACGATTTGCTGCCCAGATGTAATTAGCGATCAATAGAAGCATATTTAGTTAAGGGACGTACTATTCCTATTCGACCTGTGCATGCTTTGTTTCAGACAGCGCCTTTTACAGTGTAAAGATTGGTGTACGGCGAGACGTGAGAGATCAGAGCGTGCAGGTAGGTCCAGTGATTGCGCAGTCTCGGCCAAAGATTCCCAATATTACCATTCCAATACGAAATTGTTATTTGAGCTTGCAGCTCATGAGAATTCTTATCGACGGAGTATCTTGAATACTTCGCTCCCGTTTAACCGCCCAGGCCCGGTTATTCGAGTTAAGACAGGCTTGGTGGCGCCCTCATAATTTTGACGTACCCTATATATATGCCTCAACACGCTTGCCCAGAACGTATCGTGTGACTCACGCCCGATTCCCTGAGCGTTCCAGCCGTGGCCCTTTAGCCTGTTTCTAGCAAATCTCAGGGCAAGTGTGCCAGTTTTCCAGTACTGATTCCGTGGTGCGATGCTCACCTTGGGTGGGTGTCGTAAAGTTGTTTTAATACCGTAACACATTCTGCATGCAAAATAGTATATTTCTATCCCTCCGCCATCCTTTAGATGGATTACTTTTCAAGTCTGTATCGTGGGTCTACCTATGCAGACTGGTTCCATTGCGAAATATCCAGTTTCGTCCAAAAACCGGAACATACATTTTTCACTAGAATTTCGAAATTGTCAATATTTCTTTAAAGTCATCTTCGCCGAAATTACATGATTCTTCCCACAAACCAATTTTCTTCCATTCACAATTTTGTATTTATATTCCATATTTTTTAATGTATAGTATAATTTTGAACAAGTCCTGATATAATTTAGTTGCTCTCTTGCACATCGCAATAAATTATCTAAAGTAAAAAAATCACAAAGTTTCTTAATATCCTCCCTGAAACGATAGTCCTCCCAAGTTAAAAATTCTTTTTCCTTTTTCGTATTGTCATTCGGTTGTTGCTGGAGTTGTGATTTTGCTTTATTTAGAATATTAAATAGAGTTGCATTCAAAATCTGGCATAATAGTAAATTGTAAGAAATTTTATAATGATTTAATTCTTAATACTTACATCAAAGATTTGACCAACTCTTTCAATGATGGCTGTTTTACTTAATTGACCATTGCTATCTTTTTTTGTATTCGCTCCCCAAACTGGTTACTTTGGAAACTGTCTAGGATCCTCAAAATGGCCATTTAGAGGCCTTGTACTTAAAGTAGTCGTGGTGATATTTTAGCGGACTCAAACATTAGTTGCCATGACGACTTTAAGTACAAGGCCTCTAAATGGCCATTTTGAGAATTCTAGACAGTTTCCAAAGTAACCAGTTTGGGGAGCAAAAAATACATTTTCGCGCGGCCTCCTAATATAATGCCGCGTTAATGGTAATTGAAACTGCATATTATAATGTTTGGAGAGCTAATACAAAAAAACGTTGTATGCAACACGTCCTCAAATGGCTTTAGAGGACTCATCTTCATATTACGGACTCGGCTGCGCTTCGCTCCGCCTCGTCCGGAAACATTACGACTCGTCCCCTAAAGCCTTGCTTTGAGGACTAGTTACATAAACTACTATTATATTAGTAAAATAACGTTTTATAGCCACTTTAGTTTTACTATTAATACTGATTTTTCGTGGCATTTTATTTAACGTTATTGAAGTGTAAACGTGACAATCTCGGGGACCTGGATTTTGACGTTATGTATATTTTGTAACTAAACTGTTGTACACTGCTAAAATAATATAAACGCAAGGCCTGCTCTGAATCATAAAGCAAAAAAACAGACTATACTATACTCGCAAATCGAAGTTTTGAAACTACAAATTTCACAAATATCGAAGTAAAACATTCTTTAGGGCAGCAATTCAAACGAAAACTTTGTGTTTTTCTAGTAAATGTTTCTAAAATCTTTATTCTTTTATCAAGGGAAAAAAGTGAGGTTACTACATCATAATTGGAGCAAAGAAACAAGAGCAAGGCCCATCTTGATTAGTACTACGGGCGCATGGCAAAAGCCGCACCGTGCCAACAGTATGCCGAAGTATCGATAACGGGCTCACACCGTCCCATTTGGTTCTCAATATTATGGTACCATTTAGTTTAGCATTTACAACTGTTTAGCAATATTCCAGGAAATTTTACTTTAAAGAAATGATATATAAATTAGGAAAGAGACAAACACCTATACCTTTTGTAGTAATCATATGTGAAGAGAATATGAACTAATGTAAATTTATGAATAAGAGCGATTGAAAAAGATTTATAGACGATTTGGTAGAATGCGCATTAAGACAACATTTTCATAATTAATATTTACAAATAATTCTTTAAATGTCCTTTTTCAAGTAGCTTTGCAATGCTACGATACACACAATTCTTAAAAACCTAGGAATGGAATTAAGTGAGTAGTTACAGAGTAACACGACTACGAATATTCTTAAAATATATTTAAAATAGACATAAAAAGATATTACTGTATTCCATCGACGTTAGTTCCTAATATGTATGTTTTACATTTGCAGAAGCTATTTTTGACATATAGTTCTGATTTATTTCGTTGAAATAAACTTTTATACGAATCATACTCGTTTGTCTGTTTAATTACTGAACTAGTATTTTACGTTCCATAATGGCAAAGGTTGGAACAAGAAAGATAAAACGATAAAACTGTAAATGTATTTTACTGGCAATAATGTTTGTTATCTTAAACTATAACTGCGATATAACCAGTATTGACATGTCCGATTTATACCGAACAAGGCCGTGTGTAAGTACATATAAGGGAATTATAGCCTTGATTTTGAAAAATATCGTAAATGGATTATGGTATTTCACTTAAATACTTTTTATTCTAGCTATATTTTTAACAAGTAGAGTTATGTAAAACTTCCGCGATATTTAAATATGTTTTATGTAAAAGCGGGCTTAACACTTTTTGTTTTTAGTAAAGCTGAATTTGAAAAAAGTAAGTCTGAAATTTTGTGTAGCATTTAATTTAATAATATATAAAACATCATTATTTAATATTTTCTTAAACATTGGCTTAAGGAAGGCTATTCTTTAAGGTTTATGTGCGAGAGATGTAACGTGAGAAGTTAAATTATTCGCCGGTTAGCCTGATTGGTCCCGAAATACGTCTTAAGAGAGCTACGGCACTGAAAAGGGTAGTAGAAAAACACGGATCTTATTTAATTAAAAGAATGCAGATTTCGTTCATCTATATAACTTTCTATGTTGAATTAGATGAACATCAAAGAATTGATATAACATTCGGAACGGGTAGTTTATATAAGAAATTTTATAAGAGAAAAATGTACTAGAGTGCTGTCGAGAAATGCGAACCTAAAGAATACGTTGTGAATTATCTTGTTTACTTTACTGTTAATCTCGAAGAATCCTTTCTTCAACTCTGAATTTATCGTCTAAATTTAGTCACAGAATAACACAATACCTCATACCACCTATCTGTGATATTAATTTACAATTATTTCACTCATCATACTTGTATCCAATGATGTGGCTCTATTCTAGAATATCAACCAATCACATGGCTTTATAAGTGACAATTTCCCAAGGAAAATTATCGCAGCGATAAAGTCCTAAGGGAATTTATCGCGTCTTGCCAAGTAACAATGCGTATCCTTATATCAAGGCTGTCCAACTTCAAGGGACCCAAGAGCCACTGTAAAAAATTTGATGGTTACGAGGGCCGCATCTTTAAATGTGTCGTATCCGACTTTGTGAGTGATTTGTAATAAATATAAAACGTGTATATTTTAATACTAATTTTTATTTATTCAAGAAGCTTAGGTTACATTATAAAAAGCATTAAACATAAAAGAGATATACAGGGTGTTCCCTGAGGTAACCGACAAACTTACACCGTATGTTCTAGAAGTGATTCTAAACAAAAAAAATCTTAGTCACTTTAAGTTAATTCCTTTCCGTTCTTGAGATACTGACAAAAGAAAAAAACACATCAATTACTATAAATTTACGTATAGACATGTGACGTTTCACCCATTTACTAAGGGCGTCAAAGATTTACCCCTCGGGTTAAGCTCAAATAGGAGAAATACGTTCACCCAAATATATATTCAATTAGGTAAAACACCAGATATTTACCAAAACAAATATAATGTTTTTAGCTAGTTACAATTATTAATTAAAAATAAATCTGAGTTGTACATTATTTAAAATTAATATGTTCTTCTGGAACGGTGTCTGGTTTCGTGGGTCGAGCTGCAACCCAATGCACCGGCGAGTGTTGCGAGTCCCTATTAGTAGTCCGCCGGTACGCACGCCGATTCTTAGAGAAATTGGCGTCTTTTGTTCCTGCAAACTTGACCTTCCACTCAGCAGTGATTTGAAGCTGTAATTTTTTGGTGAATTTAGCGATTTTAAGGGTTACCTAGGGCGGGCGTTAGTGCCTTAATCCTGGTGCAGAGGTTACTGGTACCTTCGGCGTCGTTCTTGGAGCGAACGCGGTGTCAACTCCTGCAGATGGAATTTATTCGCCTTGAGCCGGAAAATGATGTTGACATTCCCTCGGTAGGGAATTTTCGGGCTGCGGAATCGAACGTCCAGGAATTCGCCTTTTAATGACCAAAAAGGGACCCTACATGTGAGTTTATGGCAGCTACAGGACTCTAGCCGCTCACAAGCGGAGTAGAGGCTGCGATTCCTACAGGCTACAGGTTTAATTATTGGTAAAATGAGGTTATGAGGAGTATTTCATCTCTCGGGGGGCCGGGATTTGCGTTTAAAAATTAGGCGGTCGGAAATGGCTTTTAAGCAGTTAGCCCTGCAAGACAGTACAGCGTATTAAGATAGGGTTAAAGCCTCAGGGTTTCGATTTTCCAAGAAAGTTCAACAACCAAGGTAAAATCAAATTCTAGCGGTCTTGCTCTTGCGGAAAACTGTAACTTCTCGGGCTGACAGTACAACACGTCATCTCCCTTGAAGCCTGGTCTGGTAAGGGTTGGAGGCCTACTCCGTTAGACAGTTTAGCGTGTCAGACCGGAGAGCCCAGGTAGAAAAGGAGAGGACAGGATCAGGACTGGTGGACTCAAGGGGTAATTCGAACGCGGGCCGCAAAAATATCCTGGCGGGCCGCATGCGGCCCGCGGGCCACATGTTGGACAGCCCTGCTTTATATAAACAAATTTTACATTAATTACTTATGCCGCAGTCAATTATAGGATGGCCATACGATTGTTGGCCGCCATTAACAGGCAAATTTGAGCGTAGAGATATACAGTGCCTTTCGAAATAATCGAACGTTTTTGAGTGGTCATTATTTTGGCGCTAGTTATTTTAACTAGTTGATGTTAGCTACAAGTGCAGTATTATTTTTGGACATTGACATTTCTCATTGGCGTTCGTTCGTAGTGCTTTAAGGTGTTACATGAAGTTTACAACCGGTTTCAGTTATGGTAGTTTACAATACAGCTAAATGCCGTATTCCTGTTTCCTGTCTCCAGACCTCCCTGTTCTGTGCTTGGTCTTCTTCCAGGTTCCTCCATGGCTCTCCGAATACCCTCATTCCACGGTTTGCGTGGTCTATCTCTTTTTTTCTTAACCGGCGGCGACCATTTAAAGATCTTCATAAGCCACGTCGTCTCCTCCATTCTCCAATTCTGTCCACAACTGATTCTGGTGCCTCCATTCTGCGTCTTATTTCCTCGTTCGTCACTCTATCTCGTCTCGATACCTTTGCGCTGTTTCGTCCATTTGAACTGTGTTTAGTCTTCGTTTCATTTCCGCTGTTACAGTACCTCACTGTCATAACATAGCACCGTCTCTACCATTACTTTACCTATTCTTTTTTTGTTTTTGTTAGAGATAGTATTGTCCCATCAAATTGATTTCAAGCATCCCACTATCTTCTTACTTTGTACTATTCTAGTTCTGATCTCTTCTGTTCCCAAACCTTTTTCATCGATTGTATTGTAGCACCGTTTCAACCTTTCTACTTGTCTTACTGCGACATCTTCCTTTATTAAGACTTCATATTGTGCTTTCGAGTTGACTACTAAATACTCCGTTTCTTCTAAACTTATGCTAAGGCCCCATTTATCGTAGCACCGATGTAATCTCTTTATCATATATTCCAAGTCGAACGCATCTTGTGCTGTTACAACAATAGCATAATTATAAATTGTCACATTTAAATACTGTGCAGAATATTAGTTTTTCAGGGCAATAGATGATAAAATTTGACCCGCTTGCGACGCTAATGAATTATTTGACACTGACAATTTACAATTGTCAGATTTGAAAGGTTTTATTTTCTTCCATAACCAAATGAACAGCTTCTACCAACCTTTTTGAGAACAACTTAAAAGTAACTAAATATTTTGCCTGTTAATGGCAGATATTCGCGTCGACCAATAGCGGCGAAGACATCCCTATGGCCACACTGTCTTGTATATAGCCACTGTAGTCCGCGTCAGTCATCAGCGCTGGATCCTGTCAAAGCTTCGTCGTATACAACAATGAGTCGTTTTGGGAATATGAGTGTGCAAAAAATCAACGAAGAAATCGAAAATAAAAAGTCCGAATACACGAAGAAGAACCAAGAGTGTTTGTGGAGAGTTTTTATGAGTTTTTGCGTCGAGAAAAAGTATGTACTGTTGCCTATGACGCCAGTGACTGAATTAGTCAATATATTATGTGATTTTGGCTTTAATATGAAAAAAACAGATGGTGAAGATTATAAAGAATATAGTGTAAAAACCATTTGGAACACTGTTGCGAAAATGCTCCAAAGAAAATACTTTGAAGTACACGGTGTGAAATTCAACCCCTTTGAAGATATCGAGTTTAAAAAAGCCCGTGATGCTAAAAGTGCTTTAAGGAAGAATTTACAGTTGCGTGTTGAAAAAAGAAAGAGAAGTTCCCATGCTCTACGAATGGATGAGCTTAACCAAATAATAGATTCTTGTGACGAGAACACCCCAAATGGTCTCCAACAAAAATTTTACCATGTTGTTTCATACGAGCTTGCCTGGCGTGGAGGGGAAGCGACGAATTGTATGACGTGGTTTTTTCAAAAGAAGAGAAAAAATGATGGTAGTTGTTCCAATCGGATTATTTATAACCCGTTATTTACGAAAACTGGCCAAGGAGGGGACAAAAAGTGCTCTCAAAATAAATGGCTAACTGCAAACGTAAACCACGCAGAAAAATGTCCAGTTAGATTGTTTAAAAAGTTAATGGAAAAAAGAACATCCAATATAACTACCGATAGAATGTTCTTAACTCTCAACTCAAACTACAAACATTCATATTGGTATAAAAATATGCCTGTGGGAAAAAATGAAATTTCAAAATGGACGAAAACGGCTGCGGAAAATATTGGACTAGATGTTACAAATAGAAAGATTACGAACCACTCAAAAAGGTAATGCATGTCGTATTTTCTACTAATATCTAATTACTGACGAAATATTTTAATTTTTAGATCGTCAGCAGTTCTCAACTGGCAAAAAAAAGGTGTAGGTGAACAGCAATTAATTCAATTACAGGACATTCTAGTGCCTCCTCAATAAGGCTCTACTTACAAATGGATGACGAACACCACTTGCAACTAGTCAGTGAGTTACGTGCAACAAAGACTACTATAGTATAAGAAACAACAACGACGTCGTCAACAAGTAACGCATCAAACGTTTTGCCTGTAGCTAACGAGCTAGGTGATACTAATGAAAATGCAAAACCTACCATTATATTTCAAAATTGTACGATAAATTGCCAAACATTTAATGCAAAATAATACTATTTCAGTAATATTCCCGTTTTTAAATAAGTAAATAATGTAGGTATTACATGGCATTATTTAATAGTAATAATTATGTTATATGTTATAATTCTTGTTAAGTTATTATCATTGTCAAAAGTTAATGTAAATAAAGAAACTTTTCGTAACTTATTCGTAAATATTCTCAACAAAAACAACACGCGACGTAATTTTTTCTTGATAAATTTGTTCTTAAGCACTTTTTGCCTTAAGCAAGATTACTCGTCTAAATTGCCATCTTTATTTTCAAAGATAAAACCCCGAGAGCGAAGCTCGAGGGGTTTTATCAGAAAATAAAGAGATCAATTTACACTCGTAATCTTTCTAGGCAAAATAGTGCTTTCGAAAAATGTATCGATAAAATTATCGTCTCTTGTGATTTTACATACGACTAATTTTTAAAAAATGTCAGTGGCGTTACAACAAACAAATGACGACAATTTACTTTTTTTTTGTTTGTCAAATTGTAGCTAAGACCGTCCCATTTAACACTATACCGACTGTTTCGTTAAAGGTGCGAACATAGGGAAATAGCGTGGGAAATCGTATATATGCAGATTTCTGTTTTCCGCTTGAATCGATAGGATTGTTAGTGGTATCACTCGAAAGAAAAATAATGTGCTTAATATGATACTACTTTACTTGAATTTGTTGCTTGTTTGTTGTTTAAGATAGAAATAGCTTAAAAGCTGTAATAAATATTTTGCATTTTATTCACAAAAAACAAACCAGCCATATTCAACTTTGTTTATGCCAAAGTAAATGTTATTTTCTGTTAGTTATCAATTCACGTATTTAACTAATTACTATGAGTAATAATGTTGAATATTCTAATAAAGAGAGGGTATTTATTATCAAAACATTTTACAGTGGCGTCAGTTTACCCACAGTTCGTGATTTATTCTCGGTTAAATTTAATAATCCACCTATTCATTAACATTACAGTTTTGGGTTGATAAAATGCTGATCAAACAACCAGCATAAGATGTATTGCTCGAGAGTGCACCGTATCGACACGGTTAGTGCATAATGTTCTGAAGAAGCATGGTTAACATCCCTACAATCCTCAGTGCCATCAAGAGGCCAAGGCTTGTTTCGTGCCGAAACTGTTAATAGGCGATACATTCCGAGTTATCTTATCATATTTTTCCCGCTGCTTATAGAAATTTTCCTAGATTTAAAAAAAACCGTTTGGTTTGCCACATGTCACCAGGATTAATGCTAATTTCAATCCTTTTCGTGAGTCATTTTACCTGTGAGTGTCACATGTCACATAAACACTTGCAATTATAAACAAAACGTTTAAGTCTGCATCTTGCGTTGTTAATTATATTATCCTAGGAACTTAATAATAATATTAAGTTTCGTTGCCAAGGGAAAGCAGCAAAACATTTTATCATCGACTTACACGCTTTGCTACTAAGGATATATCACTAACTTACATGATCGACAGCGGAAAATAGTATATTACTTTACAAGGGATGTAGGTAAGATTTACACTACCGAGGACCGTTTGATGATTGAGTGAGCGAAGCGAACGAAGGTAGCAAGATGCGAGGTAGTGTAAATCTTCCTACATCCTGTGTAAAGTACATAATTATTTTCACTACCAATATTTCTTTATGTGTGCTGTCTTCTCCACAACATCTTTTACTTTTGTTCTTCGTCGGATTTTAATGTTTGTTATTTTATTTCGCACATTTTTACCCAACATTGCTCTTTTTCTAGCTCTTTGTGTTACTCGTAGTATTTCGGCACTTTTTTGCGTAAGAGTAATTGTACCCATCCAATAAGTTGTTAAGGAGAGGATACAGTTATTATAAACTTTTTTCTTAAGATTGATTGGACGTCTTTATTTCCTAATATTGTAATGGTATTAAGCCCACAATTTGACTCTGTTCGCAGTGCAAAATATTCAACCGAGTCAATAAAGCACAGAGTTGGGATATTTTATATAATTGCAATTTTAAATAAAAATAAAAATATGAAATGCATTGCTTATAAGATGCGAGAAACAGTAAATAGTCGGATAAAGGCACGCAAAGGCAAAGCATATTTCCGAGAGTTTAAATTTGGTTTGTGAATAAAGTAATATAGTTAAACTGATAGGTTTGCGCACATGTAAAGCCAGACCGAACGAAAGTAATTGACACAAAAAGGTTATTACGTGCAAAAAGGAGCGTAGTTATCAATAAAAGCCAAGGACAGTGAAAATTGTGAGCAAGCAGAAGGGTGAATCAAGATGAATAATAGTATAGAAAATTGTAAAGAGCAATTCCTGAATGGAGGCGACAGAATAAAAGCAAGCAACGTGAAAAGTGCGAAACTCAAAAATCAGTGCGTTAATAATTAAAAACATAGTGCAAAAGCAGAGCTGTGAAATTAAAAACGTTTGTGAGTGCAACGCTATAGAACAATTAGTTATAATTTAATAAATGCTAGATTGTAATTTATGTAATCAAACTTTATTCTATTTGTGGTAAAAATTATATATTCTAATTTCCAATTAATAGTGGAATAACACCGTATCTTAGCAACATGATGCTTTTTTGTCATTAACAAAAAGGAACGGCGTCACTAGGTTTTGGGGCGAAATCGACCAGAAACAGTTGAAAGATTGGCGTGCATTCAAACAATCAAGAGGAGGTGTTACGTCATCCTAAAAATAATCAAGGCGATAATTTACCTGACGCGTTTTCACAGTAGTTCACTATTTTAAACGTTCAATTTCACGCTGTACGAAAAAAAAACATTTTGTGTTCATCTCTCAGTTTACGAAATTTGAGATTATAGTCTTGTGTGCCGAGAGCTAGCGTAATGAGTATTGCAGTTAAATAAAGTAGAAAGAAGGGCATTCAACCATTTTATTTGTGCAATTAATTATTACAGTTCATTTTAACCAGCCTTAATTTACTGACAGGCAAACTATGAGTACAGTATAAAAATAAAAACTGAGAATTGTGTGTATACTAGGATCTTTGCCCGTACATTTTAACTTACATTATTTTAATACAAAAAAATAAATTACAAACACCAGATAGTGGAGCCTTTACACCATTGCATTGCAATATATGTGTGTTAGCTTTCCAAATGCTGCCCATGTTTGTGCTGTTCTTCTCTTAACTTCCTAAGGCTGGTTCCTTTTCCAAGTGTGATGGTATGTTCTAAGTATATGTATTCTTTTACAGATTTTATTTTGTGATTTTGTATCGTAATTGCTTCTTCGTTCTCACTTATTAGTTTTGCTTTTGTGAAACTCATATTCAAACCAATCTCATGGGACGCGTTACTAAGTTGTTCCAACATAGTTTTTAGTTGTTTAACATCGCTACTAAACAGACTTAGGTAGCTCCTATCGATGCTTATTTCATAGTTTCCCAGTTTAGTATTTTGAAGATGTCTTCTAGGGCTAATGTGAACAATTTAGGAGATATAAAATCCCCCTGTTGGACCTCTCTCTCCAATTTAATTTGTTCCCTCTTCAATTATACAAATATATTCTTGATTATTATAGAGTACCTAGAATCAATCCGTTCGCTGTTCATAGCTGTTATTTTATACCTCTAATGTTTTTCTGATATGCACGTTTGATCATTAAAACAATTTAAGCCACTTAAAATGCTTTATTTCAAGAGATAACAAACAAACACCATTAAACACTTGAGCTCTCCAAAATAAAAACACAAAACCAGGTTAAGAAAATATAAATCCAGTTAGTGTTGATACAAGAAACTATAAAAAAAAGATAAATGCAAGAACAAATTAATTCCAAGACCAAATTAAATCAAATAGAAAAGAACACAATCCAATACATCAAAATCCTATACTTAATTACATTAAATGTTCAAATAGTTCTCCTTTCATGCTCTGAGTATTAAAGCTGTACAGAGAACTCATACTCTGCAAATATAATTATTTAGATGTATTTAAATGGATCACCCTGTGTATTTCTGTATTTTTGAAAAGTAATTTTAATGAGATTTTTTCTGGCGTTTTATTTCCTATTCCTAAATTAAATCCCTTTCTATTTAATTTTCTCCTGATTTTTTTCGTTTTTCATTATTTCCTATTTCTCGTTTTGAGTAGTGGCTGGATTTTTGTTTTATAAACTTGGTTTTATATTTTGTTTGGAGAGCTGAAGTGTTTAAATCATTATTTTAATGGCGTTTGTTTGTTATCCTTTGAAATAAAGCATCTTAAGGGGCTTAAATTGTGTTTTATCTTCAAACACGCCTATCTCAAAAGCAGTTGAATTTGCAGGTATAAAGTGATATATCAAAAGAAAGCTCATTAAAAGGCCCTTTTAAAAATATACAGGGAGTTCCATTTGAAAAGAGTCGAAATCATTGTGTTGTTGTCTTGAGAAATCTGTATAGCATTAATACTCAGATCCACCATTTTACACACGAAAGGTAACATGTGAGCAAACGAAAATGAAATCAAGCTTGGCTTTGCAATATTTGTTGTACGAATAATATGTTGGTGGCACTGTAAGTCTATGTCAAATTCGAGGTTATTAGGTAAGGTTTTCCTTAAATTTTGACACAAGTTGACGTAAAACCTAACCTGCTAACCTCGAATTTGACATAAACTTACAGTGCCACCAACATATTATTCATACAACAAATATTTCAAAGCCAAGCTTGATTACATTTTCGTTTACTCACATGTTAGTTCAAGAAAAACATATTTTTTCCAACGTTTTCCTTCATTCAATTATTTTCTGTTGCTTACAGCAGCCTCCTGAAGTTCAGAATTGTTTGCATATAATCGTTAATATTCATATTCTTATTTGGGTATTTCGCCACTCTGCAAATTGAAAATATTAAATAGCGAAAATATTAAGAAGGAACGTTTCTGCCCTCGTTATCAATGAATAACAATTAAAACGAACAAGAACTTAGCTTTTTTCACTGGAAGGAAAAACGACCAACCTCCAATGAATTGTTTGACATTGACGTGTGTTGATATCTATACCTACTTGATCTCATCTTTCAGAATCGATAGCCAACTATTGTCTAAAATTATTGAGAAAGACGACACGCATTTTTCTTCGTTAAGTAAAATATATGCCGTTTCCTTAATTTTTCGCCTAGTTGACATCGATTCTTTAGACAATGTCAAACAATTCATTGGAGGTTGGTCGTTTTTCCTTCCAGTGAAAAAGCTAAGTTCTTGTTCGTTTTAATTGTTATTCGTTGATAACGAGGGCAGATTGTCCCTCGAAACGTTCGTTCTTAATGTTTTCGTTATTTAATATTTTTAATTTGCAGAGTGGCGACATACCCAAATAAGAATATGAATTATAAGTTCACGCCACAAAGAAGTTTCAGAGATTATCGTTAATATCTCCAAAACAGTTGACGTTAGTCCCATACAACTTTATATCAAAATGATGAGTATTTTAGTGCAAAACTTTTAAGTTACCCAAATATAGGGCATTCTATTTAAATAAAGTAAGTTTGATTCGCCACATTTTTTGAGCCACCCTATATAATCAAAACCACTTTTGTAATGTGCACCACATTTCTACCTACAACTTTTATACTTTTTATGTAATTCTCATAGTTTTAGAAATATCTTCCACCCCCACATCGTTGCTACTTGTTATGACCTGAAGAGGTCCGGGGGATTCCTTTGTATTTTACTTAATGAAAAATCAACCTCAAGTTGAATGGGTTACCATATTTTTTAGAAAATTATATCGACGACGATGCGTTGTTAGTACTGAATTTATGGGCTGAACCGGCTGAACATGCTTCTTCCATCCTTCATACTACAAATACTTGGGAATAATTTCATTTTTTTTTTATTCTTCATCTTATGTAACGCACCCCAATTTCAACACTTTTATAAATGTTTAAAAAAATCAAATAGACAGTTATATTAAACAAAAAAGTTGTAAACGCTTCAGCCAATATACGATAAAAGAGTGATGAAAAAAAAACGAATTCATTGAGAGAAAAACAGATGAACTAAATTCAAATGCATCTGGATTTGAATTTGTGAAAGCTCTATCATATGAATTTAAACATACATTCTAAGTGGAATTGTCAAAAGATTTTGCCTATGGTAAATTTGATTTTATCCTGGATCCGTTCTTAATGGTTTCGGCATTAGCGACTAATGACATATTAGTTACATAATCTTAATTTGGGTCTTCCTGAGCAAATTTGACTGCAACCTTTTTGAGCATTTAGATAATTGGTCATCTATGGCCTCGAATCTGATGATGCCGATAGCCAACACTATGAATTTCCACAAAATGTTTTACTCTGTATATCCGAAAGAGACTGCATGCCGTGTGCACCCATTTTTTTGCAAGCTTAATCTATGTGGAAGTTAAAAGACAGTAACCAGTTGTCGGTTTTGAATATTATGGAAACATAGATGCACAACTATTCTATACATATTGAAGTGTACCGAAAAGCAATATGATACCCAAATCAAGGAACATAGGGAAATATGGGAGTACATACAGTGCGCTCCCCGATTGAGTTTAACATACTTATGACGGCCAAAAGAAAAATTGGAATTACGTTTACATAATTTGGCGATCTTTCCTGCTTACCCTGAAAGTTATTTTGTCCATAATGTTAATCAAATACCTTAAGATATTAAGGTATTTGTGTTAATTCAGTTGAAATCAAATACTCCTTGAGAATCCAGCAACAACTTTTCTGGTTGCGTGTAAAGTACTGTAATTATTTAAGATATTGCAAACGTGTATTGAAGAAAGTTGCTGAAAATGTTGTCAAGAGAAAACACAGTAGCCCAAATCGCCAATAAACTACGTATTTCCAATTTACTACAATGTAGTATTTTAAGTTGCACGATATTTTTAAAACTTTGTGTCCAAGATGCTGAGAACATTGCTGACAACTTTCCTTAATAAACTTGCGCGATATCTATAATAATTATTAGTTACTTTACAGTGCCGGCGTATATATAAAAATATACTTTGAGATGTAACAAAGTTCAATTTATTTGCTTTCGTTTAAAAGTATAAATAAATCATTTTCGTAGGGCGAAACAAGACGTTCGTTTTCTATTATGAACAATAAATTCATCCATTAAAGTTTCTAAATCGAGCACATCAATTGAATCCGGGTAGAAATGCAAAATAGCAACCTGGTTTAGCCGATTCTGTGCCATAGTCGATCTTAAATAATTTTTTATTCGACGCAAAATTAAAAAACTGCTTTCATTAGAACAAGAAGATCCCGGTACTGTTATTATTAGTCTCAGAAAACGTACGAACTCGGGAACGATTTTCATATAATGTTCATTTTCCCTTAGAAACTTTACCATAGTGTTCAAATCAGTTGCTTCTTCCCCTTCAAGCTTCATGATACTCCTAAAACAAATCTCTATCATTTGTTAGTCGCGATTTGTCAAAATCTTCTCTATAGAATTCCAGGATTTCGTCCGCATCTTTCGTTTTACCAGTTGCAAAATTGTCTAAAGACTTGAAAAACTTGGTTTTGTTCGAAAGTTTCGAGTGGGTAATTACCCACACGGATATTTTCGAGTGGGTAGTACTACCCATACTACCCACGTCAACCGCCGGCCCTGTTACTTTATACGAAACCGGGAAAGTTAAAGAAAAACGAATTTCACCTGAACACAGAGATTTTTTTTCATTATTGTATATCGTAATACATTGAAGATATTTCGGGAAAATATACCTTTAAGGAATAGAAAAGAATCGTGAAATTGATGGATGATTTACTTTAAGGCTAACAATATCCAGATCAATTCAAACGTACACCAAATCTAGAGAAAGATACTTAGAATTGCAAAAATTTCATCTTTCTTGTACTGTAGGGAAATGTACTTTATTTCTAAATACAAAATCGTTTAGAAAAGTAGTACATTTCTGCATATCAACACGTTTCTGCATAGCGACAAATCGAAAAATCGTTTAGAAAAGTGGATTTTTCTGAATAGCAGCCCATACTTTAATTTTTAAATGCACAATTTTTAATATTTTTATATCAATATTTTCAAGTATTTTATTCTAGTACGTGAAAAAATAGCATGTACAACACTTGAGAAAAGTGTTTTCAGTGCTCGGCGCGTATTTAATTTTCGGTTTCACCTCAATTAAAAAAACTCGCGTCTTGCACAAAAGAGCTACACTTTTCTCAACTTGTACGATATACAGGATACCGTGCAAATTCTATAAAAGTATTTGAATGTTAGAGTATGTGAACATAAAAAACTTATTCAAGAGTACGTTCTTCAAAAGTAAAGCTAGTTGCGTTTTTATAATATTATATTGAAGCGAGCATTACTACGCATAAAAGATTTTCTTTGGACGAACCATCAAAGAAATTATGTTATTTCAAAGGTTAACAGCTGTGGTTACTACAGTTACTATAAGTCACACGGCAACGTTAAGTCTGTTTTATTCATTGGGATGTATATAAAAGACCTCTCTCTCTCTCTTTGTGTCCTTTAAATATTACAGCATAATGACTGAAACACGAGGTGAGAATATAACCAATATTGTTTCTACTTAAAATGAAGGAAGTTCAATAGAAACATAAATCTATTGTCAAGATTTCGTGATAAAACCCACGAGTAAAATTTGTATAATTTCATCTTCATCTAACTTTTAGCTGGCCAGCTTCGAGGTTTGAATTACAATAGGTTAACTATGATCCTATTTTAAGCAATTTAAGATGGCAGTGGCACTAAAAGTATAATAAAATTGTTTATCTACGACCACTACTAAAAGTAGGCCTTTTGGCGCTAGCTTGTTTCACTAAAAGTGACGTTTTATAGATTACCGTGGTTAAAGAAATCAGCTGTTTACTTTTAGCACATGAGCTAAAAGTGAAGTGAGGTTCTAAGGGCCGGTTGCAGAAAGCAATGTTAAGTCTGGTGTTAGCTAAAATCGCGTCAAAGTGAACAAAAACGAATCAAATCTCAAATGCTTATGGTAACTAATACATTAGTAAACAAAATTTGATGCGATTTTGTTCATTTTGACGCGATGTTAGCTAACACCAGACTTAACATTGCTTTCTGCAACCGGCCCTAAAACTACAATTTCGAACTGGAAGTGAAGTTGTAAAGGCATTCTAGTTGCTTCTTACGTTACAGGTAAACTGTTTTTGAAATAATTAAAGCATTATGTAATGAATACAGTCAGATGTGGAGTATCAATAATTACATTTCGTAACACACCTTTACAGTACTGGCGTGGCAAACAATCGCGCGCGCGGCGTGGCCTACTGTTTATTATGACAAATTAAAAGTGTCACAGATGCAAATCTTTGTTAAATCGATATTTATGGATTAATAACGGTGAAATTAAGATCGTAGATAAAATATTGTATGCAACGCGTGCTAAAAGTCGTTTATGCACGAGACATGTTATGAAACTCAGCCTTCGGCTTCGTTTCATAATTTTCATGTCTCGTGCATAAACGTCGACTTTTAGCACTTGTTGCATAAATAGCTATTTTGGCCTATTGACATGTAAACAACACATTCATACACAGTTGACGTCTACCGTAACTACTATTGTACAGGTAATTGGTGTTTTAACGCCCCCCGGTGTAGCTTTCACAGACTTTCACACAGAAAAATTTTGCTCTTTAGTAATAAAGGGTGTTAGCAGACGACATTGATCTTTAACGTTTCGAAGCGTCAGCACAAAATGTACTCAACGCAAAATGCATGATGGCAACGGTAGTTTTGAGGTTCGAAAGCATAATCTCAGATTATAGAAAATATTTAAAACCATATAACTGCCCATAAATTTAATATACTACTCGGTGCGTAAATCAGTTTTTGTAATACCTGTAAGTTATTGTACTATATCAGTAGTGTCTGTTTGATCGAAATATCACCTATAATAGCCACGGCCGACCTGTTGCAATACTACCAAATTACGTATTTTACAATTGACCACTTTTTGTAGATATTACGAAAACTGTTAAACAACATACGGCCCATATTACATACCGATGGGGCCACAATTATATATAACAGCAATGAAATAACATGAACAATAAAATAACTCGTATTGCTTGAGTAAGAAAGAGATAAACATAGTAGCAAATATTCGAGAAGGCGTGATACTTAATTTAATTATGACATTTGTCAACTAAACATGCCTACTAAAATATTTTTTTTCGTATGGCCATCTCTTTCTTACACAAGCATTCTATTTTGTTATTCATGTTACCTCATTGATGTTATATAACGGGTGTTCATAAACAGTCGTCATCCCAGTAGGTTTTGACTTCAGAAACGTATGTCTATTAAAATTGAGAAAAAATGCGCTATGACAGTACTCAATGACGTTTCATTGTGTTGCACGAATTAATCAAAGACATAACATTTTGTTTTTCAAAGCAACTGGGATGACGACTGTTTATGAACACCCGTTATAATTATGGCCTCTTCGGTATAACTAACTCGGATAATTTATTAGGCTCAGCCTAATCGGTATCGGCTACAAAATTTTTCCTCGTTCGTTATATGCTCAATATCGGCCTAATATCGTTAACAGTTATTTACTATACAAGTGGGATAGGAGCATCATTAATATACGCGTGTGTAAGTTACAAACGAGTGCGTAGCACGCGTTATACAAACACACAAGTATATTAACGATGCATTATCACACATGTATTGTACAAAATTATATCTATAACGGCCTAAAATTGAGAAAAGTGCATTAATAGAAATGTCAAATCTGTAATTTTAAAAATATTTTAGTAGGCAAATGTCATTATGTCATTTATTTGACACTATTTCAGTTAGGTAATGAAGCTGTTACACCACTCAGTTAGATAATAAAGCCATTACATAACTAAGTGGTGTAATGAGCTACATTACTTAACGGAAATAGTGTCAACGTAATAAGTTACTTATCCCACTGGAGTAGATAATAGTTATAATAGTTTTAATTATTGGGCTCCCATTTTTGCCAGTTTGATTGTGATTGTAGAGCTCAACATTACAATAAAAATTCGCGAGCTGCTGGCGCACATGACACAGAATACTTCTTCACTATCCGCCACTGGTTAATTCCTTCTGAAAATTAATATCCCGCACCGCTATTCAGGTATATCCAAGATGTCCGCTGCTTGAAACTGGTTTGCTATTCAAAACCTTTAAAGGAGCTGTGTAAATGATCCAAGCAGGATAACTCAACAACAAACTTGGATGAAAAACACCGCCGACTATTGACACTATGTATTTTCACGTAAGTGACAGATTGTCAAAACAAAATTACAATATATGTCTCACAAACCAACCACTTAACCTAAAATTGAACTCGCAACGGGTGAAGGTTTCCCGTTCAAATTCTAGCAAGAGTCCTTCAAAATTTTTGCGTGGGTTCTTTTTATAGCTTAGGACAAATAAAATGTGCTAAAGTTATGTATTGGTCTAAATTGACGTAAGTTTTTAACAATTTTCAACTGACGCGCAAACTGTAATGAACAAACGCCTGTCGCTACTTTGAAAAGATGCATCAATTAATTACACAAAAACCTTAATTTTAAACGTAAAACTAATTGCACTATTGCCTTTAGCGCGTACATTATCACACTTGCACCAAATTTCACAACTGTCCTCATTGGTGTTATGTCAAACTGTTGTTAGCACGAATAGGGCGGTGTCCTACGCCAAACTCAGATGTACTGCCGGAAAAGAAGTGTCATAATTTTACTGCACTTTTGTGAGTGTTATCTACCAGGCGAGAATCTGTACAGGGGGGCCAAATTGAACACTTTTAAAGGGAAAATACCCTTTCTAAAGGAGATAAGCGAAAACTAATGTCGGTGCCTCGAACTCAATTTTTATCAAAAACATAATGGTAAAAACCGCACATCGATATCTGTTACCGTTTCAGAGTTAAAGGGGTTCTTAAAAAATGTGCATTTTTAAAAAATCGCTGTAACTTTTTTGCTATCGAAAATTTTATGTTTCAATGAAAACATTTCCAAAGCACCTTTTTACGTAGAATGTAATAGTTTAAGTATATATTTTTTTAAACTAATAGTTTAATAGTTATCAACAGAAAAATAGATTTTTTATGTGGGACACCCTGTATAGTTTTGAAATGATTGAAAAGAACTTAAAATTACCTTTTCAAAAATATAGGACACTTGATATTTTGCTCGAGTCCTCTTCGAAATACAAAGTTTTTAAAAGTTCGCCCACTTTGAACAAGTAGGCTTTGGACGCCGCGGCCATAATATAGAAAACAAAAGCATACTGGTAGTTGTCAAATTGTGATTTTGGCTGTAAAGACGCTGAGTTTTAGTTTAATTTTTCAAATAAATTTAAAATGACATTTGAAAATTATGAAAAATGGGATATGATTGTTTTATACCGGGGAGAATGCAGAGGCAGCAAGCAATTTGTACCACGACCAATATCCAGAGAGAAGACAACCTTTTAAAGACATTTTCAGAAGATTGCAACACAACCTAATTAATAGTGGTCAGTTTGAGAAGGAAAGGCCAAAACAGTATACATCAAATAGGGATAGGGAGTTACAAGAAATAGTGGTTTTAGGAGCCGTTCAACATAATCACAAAACGTCAACACAAAAGTTAAAGACACTAACAGGACTGAACAAACCATACAGGACCAGAAAAGTGCATCACCTTAGACCCGTAGATTTTGAACGCCGCATAGATTTTTGCCAGTGGTTCCTGGAAAAATGTAACCAAGTACGCGATTTCCCGTTGAAATGTATTTATTTGGACAGACGAAGCTTATATAAGCAGTGCCGGTATTTTTAATCGCTATAACTCATATACTTGCGCACAACAAAACCCTAATTCAGTAGTGGAGCTGAGAAATCAAGGAAGATTTGGATTTAGTGTCTGGGCAGGTGTTTTTAGCCAAAGCCTACTTGTTCAAAGTGGGAGAACTTCTAAAAACTTTGTATTTCGAAGAGGACTCGAGCAAAATATCAAGTGTGCTATATTTTTTGAAAGGTAATTTTAAGTTCTTTTCAATGATTCACAAATATACAGGGTGTCCCACATAAAAAATCGATTTTTTTGTTGATAACTATTAAACTATTAGTTTAAAAAAATATATACTTAAACCATTACATTCTACATAAATAGGTGCTTTGGAAATGTTTTCATAGAAACACAAAATTTTCCATAGCAAAGAAATTACAGCGATTTTTTAAAAATGCATATTTTCGAAGAACTTCCTGTAACTCTGAAACGGTAACAGATATCGATGTGCGGTTTCTACCATTATGTTTTTGATGATTATTACACACAACTGTCAAAACCATTCATTTTTTGAAAATCGACCAATCCCGAACTGCTTAGCTGATAAGCGCCCGTGGGCTGCTTACCAAGCGATAAGCTCTCTAGGGATGATTATCGACCCCGTGGATGTCTCATAATTAGAAATAGATGTGCAAGAAACAAGCAATTTGAGTTTTTTTGAATTATTAGATCAATTTTAAATCATAATTCGTATACAGGTTTTGTGTAATAATCTTCTAAATATAAACGCGGGCGACAGACTTGCATATAATTTTGCCCGTGCCAAGAGCCATCGTGCTGGTTGCCCTTAGAAAACTGCCCTCGGGTAAGCATTCGGGATAGTTTGCATTGCAACCAGCACTCGACCCTTGGCGTGTGAAAAATTATCGGCAAGTATGTCTCGCCCTTGTTATATTACTATTGATAAGTTCTTACATATATTGCAGACCAATCCAATTTGATTATTTTTAATCACGTGACTCAGTTTGACAAATCAGACCACACTTGAAGTGAAAACGACCCTAGGGTGATTTTCAATCACTATGGAAACTACCTAATTAAATTTCAGTAGTATCCTATCACAAGTTGGTGGCACTGTAAATCTAAGTCAAATTCGAGGTTAGCATGTTAGCTTTTCCGTCAGTCTGTGTCAAAACTGACGCAAAAGCTAACCTGATAACCTCAAATTTGACATAGACTTACAGTGCCACCAACATAATATTATTATAATGAAGTGTCAAATTAATTTGTCAGAAAATGGCTAATTTATTTAAGAACTTATCTTTCCGAATTCACCGCGGCCAGTGATAAATCCTTATAATTTTGACAAATAATATCCCTCAAGTGCGTTGCCTTTAAGAAACAACCCTCGGCTTCGCCTAGGGTTATTTCTAGGCAAGCACTTTCGGGTTGTTATTTGTCAATATTATTGCGGGTGATTATCACTGCCCTTGGTAAATTATAGCTGAAAATTGAACCCCAGACACCCACATTTTCGCCTATCTCCTTTAGAAAGGGGAATTTTCCTTTAAAAGTGTCGAATTTGGCCCACCTTGTATCACCGCCAAATGTGTCACTGCGACCTGCGCTCTCGCCTGAAGTCATGGAGTCCAACCGTTCTGCAAGTGGATGAAGGCTTCAAAAATATCCTTAAGTACCTTTTTAAAGTATGTGTCTGCTTTATAGCTTGCATGAGCTCTTCATGGAGTATTTTCGTTGTCCAATTTGGCTTGTAACATTACTGGTACGTAACTCTTACCTCTCACGTGCACTGTACTAAATTTCTGTATTTGTAGACCTCTAATTATGGACACACGACATGCTTCTTAGATATTGACCTCGATTTCTACAGTTGTAGCCTCAATATTTGAGTTGTTGGCGATCTCGGCCTTCAATGGACTCGGGCCAGCTCTGATATCAACCTCCAGCGTACAGTGACGGCCCCATCTGCTTTCCAGTGCTCAGAATGTATCAGTTCTGGTGTTATGGCTGCCCGATTTTGCACACTTATTAACCATAATTACACTGCATGTTCAGTTTTATCATAAGCGCACTGTGTATCGCACAAAACGTTTATTGACGATGTCTTATTTTGTGCTCACTAGAACTAAAATGTGGCCTTAATCGTTTTACTGGCTGTATGCGTGGCGAAAAATGTGATTCCCAAGAGTATTCTCGCTGGGTTTTGTCAAACATAACCCCACATTTTTTCGGGAACGATGAAAATGCCTCGAATCGTAAGTGGTGTTACGTGTGACGCAATTTGCATGTGTGCTTATGCTAAATTATTATGAGTTAATTGCTTATTATTAAGAAGAGTTTCCTAAATTTTACTTTAAAAACAATTTTTTACCTTAAATTGGAATATTTATAATTGATCGATAAACCGTACTGCAAAGAAATCTGTTTGTGTCGTCGATTATTTTTTGGCAAATCAACTTTGTTAGTTACTCATTTCCTTTAATTGTGCGAATATCGTTGCAACATATGAACTATATATTTACCTTTATATGTAAAAAATAACTAACAAACTAGTAACATGATCTGAATAGTGTGATTTAACTAGATACTATGTGGTTTCAGTTTTAAATAAATTCTGTCTATATTAATAATTGGAATTTAATGTCTTTGCTTATTTAACACGTGTACACCAAGAGGTGGAAAGTATTTAAGATTATGTGTTCGTATGTTTTTAGTATATTAAATTAGACAATAATTGTTTTGCGATATATATTGCCAATGCTCCTAGAAATTGGAAAAGCCCTTTACTTCTTAATCATAATTTAAAATATGTTAACACACCAATATAGTTAAAACATACAAATAAATAAATAAAATTTTTCTAAAATTTGCTCATTTTCCGGGACGCCAAGAAATATTGTTAATTCCGTGGAAGGCTCTCTTCAAATTTCCATTGTCTGCCCATTCGGAGTTCAAATAGTTGTCATCGTCATCCGCTTCCAGCTTCTTCAGCTCTTCCTGTTTTCTGTAAGCGTGTAGCATCCAGGCTTTACGTTGATCTTCCGACATTACAGGTTCTCTCCCAGGAGGTCCTTGGCCACGTTTAGATATCTTCATTATCACCTGAAAATAAATAAATTTAACTACTCTAGCTATGTATGCATTCAATAAAAAGTTTTATATTAATTCTGATATACATAAATCATAATTCGATATTACTTAATATGACAGAATTGCATTTATGATCTTGACTGTCTAGAGCGTACGCTTTCAATCCAAAAATTATTTTAGCGGCTGTTAAAATGTAGCGTTATGTAGCTACTCACTGGTGTTATACTTTCACACATCCAAGCTCATTAAGTTCGGATTTTGTATGTTACCAAGATAAAATCGCTAATAAATGAAACCACCATGGTAGTGGATTATTTAGAACACTTTCAATCCTAAAATGTAAATTTGAAACTTGAAAACAACTAATATGCAAAATAATATGATGAGAAATTAAAAACGTATACGTTAGTTTCATGAATTAATATTACCCAAAAGTGTAGTGTTTTTGTGTTTTGTAATATATTTATGGTATCAGTCCAATATCAAGATGTCAAGTTTAGGCAAAAACATAAGAACAAGAAAATCTATAAAAGATGAACTTGATAACTTCTGACTCATTATGTATCGATTGTTAAATACACTTGCATCAAAACCAATATTTACATGTCATTATTATCATTAATGTCGAATAATATTTACTAGTAAGGAATATTAAGACATTTATTAGTAACCATTTCCATTAACCAGCGAGTTCCCTACCGTTACTATAGCTATTTAAATAGTTATAGCATACTATTCACTTCAGTAACAATAGTTTTCATTTAAAACAAGAAATAAACTGTACAGGAAAGAATCAACTGCAGTTGCTGATTAGTACTTGAAATAGAATAGAAACTGCAATTCATATAAGATGCACTTTCTAGATTCCAGCAAAACTCTGTTTATGGTGTTATTATGTCAGAATGGAAATTATGTAAAAAAGAAGAGAAATCTCGTCTCTGAAAGGAAATGTAAGAGTAAAGAAGAAGAGCATGCCATGTGTATTATAAATATTGTAGGGAATTATGAGAGCTATGTATAATGAAGAATTTCCGACCAAACGAATGTTATTAAAGTAATTACATTTCCATACAGAGTTCTTGTAATTATTCTGTAATTATTTTAGTATAAGCAGAGACTATTAAACCAAGTTCCAGAAACACACACAAATTGCTTTAAAAGGTTTTCCTCTTTCTATACCTTTTAACTGCAAATTTAGAAGGTACAGCTTTACTGACTGTACTTGTAAAAAACTATATAGAGTGATATAATGTAGAAACGTTATAGATGGTAACGGGCTTCTAAGTTAGTTGAAAATTGTTTAATACTGTAAAACACTCCATATTTAATATTCAACTACTAAAATATAAAATATTATTGACTATTCAACTCACCCCCTTCAAGTTAACTATTCCCCAATCATAATTTAGTATTTATGTCATTTTCCACCAATCAGCGTAAAATTGTGCAACAATTCTGCTAGCGGAGTTTTAATGACATTTTTTTCTCTTCCTGTGACATTTATTTAACTTCCTGTAAAATTAATCAAATATGATATTATATGTCAAATTTGACAAACTATTTATTTTACGTCAACAAATTTTTATTTTCAAAGAGGACGTGATAAAATTGATTAATTACTAAGAAATGTCAATTTTGTTCGTTGAGTAGTCCTTCAAATGCCGCTTGCAGCCGACGAATTGCATGAATTTTGGTCAAAGTGTTTATTCGTGTTTATTGCTTCAAAATTGGTCTCGTGCTGCCGCACTCGACCAATTTATATCGAAGCAATAAACAATCATATACTTTGACAAAAAATTTCGGCAATTCGTCGACCGCTCGCGGTATTGTATATTACTATTCAATTCACCTGTCATCTGTCAAAAAGTGACCAATGAATATCCAGAATTCTGACGTTTCTTGACCAATCAAAAAAATATCAGTGGATATATCTTCCTAGAAGGTATTCAAGTGACTATTTTTAACAAATGCGATTTTTATTAGAAAAAGTCAATATTAGTGTTCTGTTACTATAGAAATTGCGTAGTTTGTTGCTAGATTTACTGAAAACTAATTTGAAAAGGTAGTTTGGTTCATTAAATAGTCCCTCGAATACCATTCTTAGTCAAAGTTAAGTAGATTATTTTTGCGGTGGTATCACTACTCATGTCCATTGCGCTTGGGATTAGGACTCGTGCTAGCGCACTCGTCCTAATCATACCAAAGCGCAATGGACATTCGTGACACCACCACAAAAATAGTCGACATAACTTTGACTACTCATGGTATTATAAGTGATTATTCAATACTATAATGGACGAACCAAAGAAAATTGTTTAATTTGTCAGAAACGGCCAATCAAAATTGACTGTCATTGAAAACACCTAATGTCACAGTGTTTTCAAGCGAGCCCGATTAGTTTCAATGATTTGAATTTAGTGAGTAGCCTTTGACTGACATTTCACCAAAACATCAAAGTCAAAGTTTACAAATCAGCGTCGTTCTAAAAACCCATAATAATCGTGTTGGAAGCTCCAGTATTGAATTAATAATGGAAAACGTTAAAAATGTGAACTGTCGAACATGGTAAAGGTCATCTACTCATATTGTTAAATAATCTTTCCAAATTGCACTCAAAGCAAAATTTTTTAAGAGAATTTTTGGTCAACATGCAAATTATTGCAAATTTCTCTCAACAAAAACTGCTCAAATTCCACTCGACCTGCGGTCTCGCGGAATTTTTAACGCAGTTTTGGTTTCGAGAAATTTAAACGCAATAATTTGCATATGAACGAAAAAAATTCTCCAAAAATTTTCACCTTTTGTGGTATTACCCTTGATTATTTCTTTCGTATCCATAATAATGCGTAATCACAATGGTTTCTGTCAGTTTAATAATGACACTTATTCAAACGTCAAAATTTAACCGCGGTTAAATATGTGTCAAAATTTAATCGCTTGTGCATAATTTTAACATGATTATGAAAGGTGCTTCACCAACTGAATTTTATCTATTTATTCAGGAAATAATCACTCCGAACATCCCGCCTGCATGTAGCCTGAATAAATTTTGACGATTTTCTGTCAGAATATTTTGCTGTGAGGAAATAGGTATATCTCGTAAATTTTACGCCCCAAAATCCATCGTGCTACGCTCTCCGGATTCTTGTTGAGCGGCAAATTTACTTGACAAATTTGTTAGCAAACCATTCTGACAGAAAACGTCTAAATTTAATCGGCTATTTTAATGCACTTGGGATATTACTGTTGATTAAAACAGTACACACAGCTAATGTAGAGAATGAAAAATGTAAATTATTAAATACAATGAATATCTACAGTGTGTTTTAGGTGTAGCACGCAGCATGATTAAGGTACCATTTAATCACACGTGTAATTATTTCCCTGTGGATCAAATGGAACATTTTAGTCCCTTAGTAAATTCTATCTTTTTTCAATGAATCAGAGGAGGTCATTACCCATAAGAATGTGGATAGAAATTTAAATAAAGAGCAGGACTTGACGTTGGTCACAAATAAAGTTAGCAAGATAAATAACAACTAAAATTATGGCTTATTTTCAAAAACCCTTAAACTGTTGATGCAACCCATTGTAAGACTTTGCAATAACGCAAGAGAAAGACCGCCTGCCAAATTCACCGTTAATGAAAGGCGCACTTATTTTTCCACGAAATCTTAAGTTTAAATTATGTACGTCAGTACGGTATGTTATTTTATTGTACAGATATGATGGGCTCTGTGTAGTTATAATTTTGTGAAATAGACACAATGAATGCAATTTTCGTCTATTATACATATTAAGCCAAGAAACATATTTTAACTTATGAGAAATCCTCTCATATTTCCTAATACCGAAAATCAAACGCAAACATGAATTTTGGAGTTTTTGAATCCTTAGAATATCACGACTATCTAAACAGGGCCCATACACCACATCACAATAATCAAATTTTGACAAAACAAGGGAATTACAGAGAATAGCCTTGATTTGGCGATTCAGAACATGCCGATGCTGGAAAATTACTTTAAGTGAACAGTAAGCTCTTTGCAAACATTTTGATATATGTTCTTTAAAGCGCAGAGTGTGATCGAGCACTAATCCCAAATTTTTTGCTGAATCAACAATGCGTAGTGCACTATCTCCGATCTTAATATTTATAAGCGGAATAGCCCTCAATCTATCATTTTTCCTACCAAAGATTATTACACAGGATTTATTAGCATTGAGTTTCAAAGCATGCTTTTCCGAAATTGCATTTAACTTTTCTAAATCAAAATTTATTGCATGACATGATTCAATAGTCTCTTCCATTTTAAACGATTTATAAATCTGCGAATCGTCAGCATAGAAATGGGAACGACAAAACTGCAATACTGACGGAAATAACGAAATATAAACAGTAAACAAAAGAGGACCCAAAATTGAGCCCTGCGGTACTCCAGATTTAATATTTAGGAACTCAGACACTTGATCATTTAATAGCTTTTGCGGTGTTCAAACAGCTGTCAAAAGTAAAGTTAATGCTATTTTTAAGGTTGGGTTAGTACACTGCAAACAATATGAGAAGTCACAGATACTATGCATCATATAATAGCGCTGCGCTGGTAAAACCCGGTTCTACGGTTAACCGGCTAACCGAAAACTGTTTTTTAAACTAGTTCACAAACCGGTTTGTATACCGGTTTACGAATCGTTTAAAAACCGTATTACGAACCGATTTCAAAATCGATTTATTGAGTGATTACATTATTAATAAAATGGCAGTTCTATGTTTTATAGCTTAACCAATTTGCGGTAGATTGTTGCGTTCTTTAATAGTTATTTATATTACAAGTGCGGTAGGTCGCATTTTACTGCGCGAGGTTTTAATGTTGAAGCACGACGCGAAGCGGAGTGCTTCAATAAAACCGAGCGCTGTAAAATGACTAACGCACCGAATATTGTATTAAATTTCTGGCCGACATATATTTTTTTAACATTTTCTATAAATTCATGACTTCGCTTTCGAATATCAAGCCATCAAGCAAGCTGACATCAGTAGATTGTAGTTGTAGTTGACACTTTGAAACGTCAAAATTCAAAGTCGTAAATATAAATTTTCGTTATTTCTCCTAAACGCAACTGAATGATGAAATACGTAAAACTAACGTTTCTGCTAACACCCGTTATTACTACAAAGCAACTTTTTATTTAAGGGTCTCTGAAAGCTAAAAATTTTCTAGTCATTTTACCGCACTGCGGTGCGACAAAGAACTGACTAACTGTAAAATCGTAGTTACGGTGGACGTCAACTGTGTATGAAGGTGTTGTTTACATGTCACGAGGCCAAAAAATAAATTAGGCCATCTCCAGATGATTTTTTTTACCAAATTTTTATATATACTAGATTAATTACCCACATTTACATGCCTGTCTTTTAATAACATAGAATTTGTATAAAGATCCTTAATTCTACATAATTATTTAACTAACGTTGGGAACAAATGTATACCGTAAACCAAAACATCTATGTCAATTGGCTATGTGTAATTGAATTTAAGAAATTAAATACATTCAAGTACCATGGGCAGTGGACAAATTTTTTGTTTTGTTTAGTGTAGGTAGAAATGTGTTATCAATGTTATTTACTATATAAGTGGGATATGAGCATCATTAATATACGTGTGTGTAAGTTACAAACGAGTGCGTAGCACGAGTTATGTAAGCACACAAGTATATTAATGATGCATTATCACACATGTATTGTACAAAATTTTATCTACGACTGCCTAAAATTGAAAAAAGTGCATTAAAAGAAACGTCAGATCTGTAATTTTCAAAAACATTTTAGTGGGCAAATGTGATTATGTCATTCATTTGACACTATTTCAGTTAGATAATGAAGCTATTACACCACTCAGTTAGGCAATGAAGTCATTACATAACTGAGTGGTGTAATGAGCTTTATTATCTAACGGAAATAGTGTCAAATGAGTGGCGTAACGAGTTATTTATCCCACTGGAGTATATAAATGAATGTAAAAGGACCTTTATACAATTTTGATCTTATTAAACTACGCATAATAAATACTTAATTTTGTACCTATTCCTCAAGTTGTTAAAGGGCGAAAGATATGTAACGTAAGTTGGTTATATAAAACGTGGAAAATCGCCTTTTTATTAATATTGCTAAAACTTCCATTTAGCAGTATAAATTTCAACAAACGAACAGTGTTTTAAGATTGAGTTAATATTTCCAGTCGATTTAGAACCAAGTATATACATAAGTTAAAAAAATAAGTTGTAACAAATTTATTTATTCTTGATGTCGTCCCCGATCGACGAAGTTTTTCTTAAGTGCCAAA
This sequence comes from Agriotes lineatus, assembly GCA_940337035.1. Lineage (NCBI taxonomy): Eukaryota > Metazoa > Arthropoda > Insecta > Coleoptera > Elateridae > Agriotes > Agriotes lineatus. Next base: position 101,174,970 of record OW679197.1, read on the forward strand.
AGTAAAATATAATTTAGCGGTTCCAAAATATTAGGCCTTTGTTTACATATACAACAGTAGGCTGGTCACGTGGTAACTAAGTCATAACTGTATCTGTACGATAATATCCCTTTACCGTACATGGCAAACATTACCATACTGAAACCGATAAACTATTGACAAACCACGGATGTCATAAATCATAACAGCCTTATATGTCTTAAAATCCTCGCTCTGCGAGCTCGAATTTTAAAACAACATCTGAGGCAGTTATGATACTCATAACATGGTATGTTAAAAGCTATTTTATATTAATTTTTTTGTATTTATTGTTTTACTAAATGTGTGGTGTCAGTAGAGGACTTATTGTTTTTTTATAATTTGTTGTGACATTAAACATGAGTCGTGGCAAAATAGTGCAGACAGATGACACACTAGCAATCATCAGAAACAGTTTGGCATTGGACGACATACTTGCCGAACGTGCAGATCTACAGGTAGAGACAATAATGGGGCTGTTAACGATCTGTATTAAGACCACATACTTGCAAGCAGATGAACAGTTCTACCAACAAGAGTTCGGAGTGGCCATGGGATCTCCCCTATCTCCAGTAGTCAGTAATATCTACATGGAAAACTTTTAACAACGAGCTATATTTCAATATGATAACAAGTCTAGTATATGGCTGCGATACGTAGATGATACGTTCGTAATATGGTTCCATGGAAGAGAGACATTGGACGGCTTCCTGGAACATCTCAATAATCAAGCTCGATCAATGAAGTTCTAGTTCTAGTAGTAAGAGTGACACTCTCATAATCACAGCAATCAATGGTCCCGCGTTCAAACCTCGGTGTAGGCACGGGTTTACGTAAAAAGACGTACAAAAATCAGTCCTCAGAAGTAACCAGGAGTTCATTCACCTGAGGACGGGAGTAGACCAAAAACTCCCGAAACGCCGTGTTGTAAACACCCGAGACAGTGTAAAAAGTCCGCTAAAACATTTCATTTCACGAATTTCATTAGGAGCCTCGAAAATTCTTTGCTGCAACTGTTCCCTCGTGTTCATTACCTCACGGTAAACCAACTATAAAAAGAAATCCAGCGAATTGAAGTCGGGACGCCTTGGCGGCCATCTCATAGAACTAAACCGGCCAATCCATTGAAACCATTGAAATAGTTATTTAACCATTCTGCAACAATTCTGCCATTGTGAGGAAAAACATCTGTTGTCTAATGTTTAACACGATGTCTTCAAGCATATGATGCAGTTGGTGTTCAAGGACGTCCTGATAACCATTTGCATTGATGCGATTATCGAGTTCTTGCAACTCCAGTAAAGAAAAATCGTTGCTGAAACCTTCTACTTCTTGTTGCATGGGGGTTCTCCATCGAATAATGGTGCAGGCTTCGGAAGTTTGTAATTTCGTCCCTGTTAAAAATGGCTTCATGGGTCCATAAAATAGATGGAATACAACTGGGGTCGTTATTTATTCTTTCAAGAAGTCACCGACCGAAAACTACACGTTGGTCGGCACCCCCAAGGTGAAAAGCTTGAACACCTGTATAATGGTAAGGGTGTAATTCCTTCCTACGCAGAGTTTACGAAACAAGCATTTGTGAAAGTCCTAACTGCATAGAAATTCGGCTTCTATTGAGGATTGTCTAATACCAACCTCATCGAGTTTTCGAAAGGCTGAAGTAAAGACCTGATGATTTCTCTTAGAGTAAAATCACCCATTTCAAAAGGAAATAGTTCTTTTAAAAATACAACAGAGTCTTACAAACAATTAATGGCTGTTTATGACAGCCGCTGTCTTGATATTGTTTTAAAATTAAAATTAACTATAAAAATTGGGCTACTTGATTTTAAAAATTCAAATGTTACTTTCCAAATATAGAAATACTTTGTTTTTCAGTAACACCCTGTATCTTTTCAAGAGAGCATTTTGGTACTAAGGTGTATTAGGTTTAGTGCATTGTTTTTTACACCTAATTATGACTCACACTGTATCAAGCACAACTCTTTTAAGGTAATAAAAATTTAATCACATAGTAACATGTGAGGAAACGGAAATGAAATCAAGCTTGGCTTTAAAAATTTAAACATATGTCGATTATTAATTCACATTATGTTGGATATAGGCTATTATAATAGTAGTAGTATTTTTGGGGAGACTCATGTCTAGCAAGTAGGCCTTTATAGGCCCTTTTTGCCAACCCCATGAACAAGATCTAGGCATGCAGAATACCAGGTACCTTAGCCCTACTTAAAATTTTGCCGAGACTAAGGAGTTCCAATCTTAGCACGGGACTATTATAATAACGTTCATATTTAAATTAAAAACATCTGAAGTAATAGAGCACATAACTTCATTTTTTTAAAGCCATTTGCTCACATGTTATAAACAAAATGCAATAGATGGTTAAAATGGTAATAGGCAGAAAAATTCTAATTTTAATTCAAGGTAATCCGTAATATAGTTTCCAGAAAACACGATATAATGGATACTGATGTAAAGGTTATGGAGAGCCGTGGGTACCACGTTACTACAATGTGTATCATGTAAAAAATGTCTTGCTAGGGTTGACCATATGCCCACAGCAGTCGGTGTCTAAGGTACCTGGTACTTCGCATTGTTAGACCTTATCCATACCAAACAAACAACCAGTCAACATTCAGGAGAATGCTAATCTCATATACAGGGTGTTAGGAAAGTCAACCGTGTCACTTCTGGAGATGCTAGCAGACGCTTTATGGAGTCGAAAAGTCCTAATCCATTTTTGGTTTAGAAGCATAATTTCTTCAGAATTCACTGTTGAAATTGGTACCGCAAATTTTGTGAACCGCTGTATGATACCTACTGCGTTTTTGATGTTTTTTGTCAATTAATGTCAATGTAATAAATAATTGCTTGTTTGACATTTGCAGTAAAAATATACACCGTGCAGGAGTACGCTGATATGTTTTTTATCTACTTTGATGTCACAATATGGTTATATATACCGAAAACAGTGCTACAATGGAGTCCATTATAACACTGTTTTTGCATTGTTATTTTCATATGAAAAACATTGACTCAGCCTACTTGTTTCGAATAACTGACAGATTGTCACATTTATGAAATGTCAAAATGAAAAGTTTTTGATGTTTTTTTTTATGCAAAGTAGATAAAATAGTATATTATACTCGTTTAATAAGACGCATTGTAGCACTCGTTCCATTGGAGCACTCCTCGCTGCGCTCGTCGTGCCCCAAATTCACTCGTGCTACAATAGGCCCTCTTGTTAAACTACCGGGTGGCCATAAATATCTGAGATCCCGGTAGCCATGGAATTAGCTACTTATAAATGTTGGTTAGCATTATATTTCAATTACGTTAAGTATTGGTACCTATGTAATGTAATAAAATGCAATAAGAAGAGGGGAATGTGCCCCGGATTCTGCAGTTTAGCCTACGACTCGATATAAAAATCTCCTGTTCTAATTCCATTACTTATTGCAATCTGTAATAATTTTTGACAGATAGGAATTTTAGTTGTGATGACATTAATGACATTTAGTTTAGTTGGATTCATCACTTTAATAAAGCGATGTTTATTCCAAAGGTAATGTGATATCAGATATTTATGACCACCCGGTAGTATAATAATATAGGTATTGTGTATGCTGTTCTGGTGATGTTGGGTCTGTGAGTACATCGATATTTTGTCTTCATTGTTGGATTGAAAATTATCAAACTCCGTTTTAAAAGTGTTCTAAAAGCTAATAAATTATGTATGTAGACGGCATATGTGACAATTGTTTTCCCAGCCTATCTCAAGATACTGCTTCAAGCCTCCAATTTAAGGCAAAGTACAGCACTTCTCAACTTTTTTCTTTTTAATTTTCAACATTCGTTTTTACGAAAACTATGCTTCTAAGCAAAAAATGGACACCCTGTATATAAAGGAAAGTCTTGACTCACTGACTCATCAATGCCCAGCCCAAACCCGTAGACCTAGAAATCTGAAATTTTGCACAGAGGTTCCCTTTATGATGTATACAAGGAAAAAGGAAGGATATTTTGAAATTCAACCCCTAAAGGGGTAAAATGGGGGTTCCAATTTTGTATGGAAAAAAATATTAAATACACATTTCGACTTGAAATGTCGTAAGAGTACTGCTAAAAACAAATAAACGAAAACGTATTTCTTGATTTTCCGGAAGTCAACCCCTCAGCGGGTAAAATGGGGTAAATAAGCCTAAAAATCCATATGGGCGTCGTTATTGAGATTTTTTGGGACGTTGATTAAAAGTCCAAGACGGTGGACCCTATAGTGGTGAAACGGAATTTCAGAGACAAATTATATTTGGGCAGAACAATGTTTGCCGGGTCCCCTAGTAAAAGGAAAAATACTAGGAAATTCTTAAAAAGCCCCTTTAATAAATTCGTTTACATATTGAGTCTTTTGATAGTTGTAATTGTGTTAATTAGATTCTAAAATTTACACTAAAATTTATAAAAATAACAGTTTTACTTAAAAATACTGGATAACGTCATTTAAATTGACAGAAAAATTGTAATTGCTACTTCAAGATCTTGCAGTACAATCTTTAATGAAATTTTACCTATAATACTTTACATATTATAACAATAGTGGTTACCTTTTATTAGCTATATAATAAGCTACTTTATTGCTCTAAACATAAAAGCAATTATTAGAGTAATTCCAGCACACCGCTTTATTATCAGTATACTATGTAGATTCGTATTAAACTGAACAATATCATTCGTACAAGATATGAATTCATTGTTTTTGTAGAACTTCTCATGGGTATGAGTGACAACAATAGACGTGAACATTATGATATATTACATAGCTAAATCACCTATGAATAGTGGTGTATTGTGTACTAATGTTATCTCACCACAGAATAAATGTACATACATGACTGTTTAATGTCCTGTTTAGTACTGAGATAAAATTAATTATTATGTAAACATTATTTTGTCGACACCATAATGACTGTGTGAGCAGTTCTAAAGAAAACTTTGTTGGTGAATTATTGTAGCGATTATTACCACTTTACTGTATGCAGAGATAAAAAGTTAAAAATGTAACATTACACGAAAGACGAAATTGTAAATTAGTATATATATATATATATTTTTAACCTTTATTGCTAATTTACAATCTACACTATATACAAAGTAATTAGTAAATGGTATAACATAATATGAGGCGTCTTGAGTCAGGGACCGTCCATCAACGGTTCTCTGGAATTTACAAAGTAAGGTCTTCAGGCCAGAGCCGCTTAATTCGTCTATTCTCTAGTGGTTGGGTGAATAAGTCTTCTATAAGTTGGTTGCCATGAGCGGCATTACGATCTTTGTATTTGATTGCAGCTGATCTGATTACATCTTTAACAAAAGGGATGTTAAGGTCTGTATGTATGGTTAAATTGGAGATGTACCATGGAGCATTGATAATCGTCCGAAGAGTTTTGGACTGAAATGTTTGGAGGATCTTGGTATTAGAGGGTTTAGTACAACCCCACAGCTCAATCCCGTAAGTCCAAATCGGCTTAAGTATGATTTTATATAGGAGCAATTTAGTTTCAGGTGATAACTGTAAATTAGTATATAGTGTTAAAAATAGCAACTTTGCTTGTTTTGTTACAGCAACGTTCAGAATTTTTATTTAAAACTGTTCATTTTGACTGCTGCACGGTTGGGTATGAAACAGTTGATTCACTAAATACACCTCCTCGCCAGGTGGTTCTGTTTTACACCACGAACTTTACAACTTGTTTTCGCGACGAAGTGTTGTGGATGCAATGGGATTTTGATAGCCCAAACACAACGGTAAAACTATGTATATTTTTGATACTGCAGGTAAGTTTAAACTAATTTTGTTAAGTACTATCAAGCCTAGACAATTGATCAATAACCTCAAAATTACGATAAATATTTGCTATGGCACATATACTACACTTCGAATATTTATTTGAGACATTACATCGCTCTGGAATGCCCATCAAAAGACATTTGTTTAAGGAAAACTGATTATTTCATTCATTAATATACTGTCATTTGAAAAGCTGTCTTATTGGAGCCACAGGACTGTCCTGTTCTTCAACAAGATGTCGGCAATTACTTTTATAATTTTGTTCAACGGAAGGTTAAAATATCATTTTTAATCTAAATTTTTCGAAAAAATTAAAGCAAATTAACCTTCCATTAAAAAACAGTAGTAAACATTAGTTTGTTAGAACACTGGTCTTTCTATTCAGTTACAAATTCGGATTGTTTATCAATTTTGAGAACTTACTACCCCGTTGGAAGGAAAAGTTGTTTAAAAAGATTTATTTTCATTTACTTCCCTTTGTATCTATGTAGAGAAATGTAGCATACTTTAGTATCGGCAAAATTCGATTTTCTTCAACATTTTAAAATTGTAACAATCGATGTTTGTTTAAGTTATAATATCAAGTAAAACATTTTCATGATGTTTATTAATCCTCAAATTCGTGCGTGGAGTGATTTTTCACGAAGTCGGTTGTAAAGTTTTAGCAAATATGTGATTTTCAGATATATTTCGTTAAAAATATCTGCTATATTTGGGCAATTTTCACCATAAACTAAAATAATCTAATTTTTTTTTCTATAGTAAGCATTCTTAAAAGAATCTGTAACTACACAGTGATTAGATTATTTACGTTAATAAGATATCATTGAATCAAAAGCAAGTAGTTTCAAAACCTACTTCATTGGTGATTATCTACGGAAAGTTATTAGTAATAATAGCCATTTAAGTACCAAGGAATGTAAGGACCTATTAATATTTGAGGTAGGCAAGTACAAGCCAAGACGAAGTCGCGGCTTGTTGCCTGCCGAAAATGTTAATAGACGATACATTCCGAGTTATCTTATTATATTTTTCCCGCTGCTTATCGAAATTTTCCTAGATTTTTGAAAAAATCGTTTGGTTTGTCACCTGTCACCAGGATTAGTTTTTGTGAGTCGCGTTACTTGTGAGTGTCACATGTCACATAAACACTTGCAATTTCTAAACAAAACGTCTAAATCTGCATCTTGCTTTGCTAATTTTATTATCCTAGGAACTTAATAATAATATTTATGTCCTACCAGTACATTAATTGAAATTAATGACTCTATTTTAAGGTATCTTAGATACAAAATAACGCTCCAGGGCAATTATTTTCTTCATAAGAACACTAGGGTTATTATGAAAAATTAACAGTATTTGTTTCCATGGATATGCACCACTGTCACAATGAAAATTAATGACAGCTTAGCTAATGTCACAAATCTAACTTAGATCAGCTAACTAGATCAATCTTAAATACTATATCATAGTAATTATATGAATTGAATATGAATATGAATTAGGTAAGAAAATTGGTAGGACATAAAACCTTGAAGGCACCACGGGCATTATGAGCTAAGAGCCCGCGATTGCTGTACACACCTCGGGCCAAAAGCCCTCGGTTAGTACACTAACAATCTTGGGCTCTTATTTTACTCATAATGCCCTTAGTACCTTAATAACTATAAAACCTCTTGCAGAAAAGTTGAGCTGTAACGATTTAGAAATAGGAAAATAGGTCATGTTTGTCCTTGAATTGTTCCTAAAAATATTTTATTGCAATAAAAAGCCTTACATTTAAAAAATAATGCAATATTTCATACTAGCTTTTGAGCCCGCTACATAGGTGGCCTTACTCCAATTAAACTAGTTTTGCATTTTTGAGTTAAATTGAAAATAGTACAAAAGAAAATGTTTTAATCTATGTAAAATAAAGTAAGCACAGCACAAGGGTGAGTTAAATTTTATCCACTAGTGAATTGTTTAGTCTCGACGTTAAACGCTTCACTCGTGGATAATAATAACCTTATCGTAGTGCATAGTACAAAGTTTTATTCAATTTTTATAATTTGATTAATAAATAGATATCTAAAAAAACCGAAATTATGTACAGAATAGATAAAAAACATCTTAATCTGTTTTTAATAATACTGAAACAGTAAAAGGGTACATTTAGTTGAAAAAAACCATCGCTGTCGCCAAGATTCAAACCTGAGCTTCCAGACTGAATCTGATTACTAGTCAGACGCCTTAACCGCTTCTTTAAGAACGCGCACCTAATAAATTTGCTTATGGCTGCTTTATAAAGGACACGGTAAAGATATAAGAAAGAATTGCAGATCGCGGACAATCGTTGATGATCACAAAATGGCATACGCAGACACGCAGGCACTATACACGTTTCTAGATCTATAAGGTTAACGCAACTGTAAAGAAAACAGACCACTGAAAAAATTAGAAAGTGAGTAAATAGACTATTTTAAGCATTCTCACGAAACTTGGTATTTTGAATTTTAATGTAATTATAAATAGCTTTTTCCACGTTGTGATAAAATCGCCTTTCTAGAAAATTTTAAAATTTCAAAGGTGCAATGAATGTGATGAAGCAAACATTTTTGGAATTGTGTGGCTATTAAAAAAATAAAAAAAATAATAATGTTTTTCTTCAAACGGCAGTAAAATATGGCATTATACTGCTGGATTGATGATGCTAAACAGTCACTTTATTGCCAAGCGGCAGATAATATTATCTGCCGCTGACGAGCGGCAGATAAAGTTATTATCTGCAGCTGACGACTTTATCTGCCGCTCGTCAGCGGCAGATAAAGTTATTATCTGCCGCTGACAACTTTATCTGCCGCTCGTCAGCGGCAGATAATATTATCTGCCGCTGACGAGATCACTTCGAATTTTGTTCACAAAGTTGTAAATAATTTGTTATAAAAACGTTTGAAGAAAAAATACTATATGTTATTCGGAGCAAAAGTATCTTTATGTGGCTCGGCTGTACTTATCTGCCTCGCAAGCTCGGCAGATAACCCGTCCAGCCTCGCCACATAAAATATAACTTTTGCTCCTAATAACATAATATACTATTTTCTACTCATGAAATTCAAATTAGTAATTTTGACATTGATTGCGGTGGTTGAAATCGCACTTCAGCCACTAGAGATTGAAATGATAGGACTACTGGGATTTCAAACAGTTTGATATTCAATTGACACAGACTGACGCAAAACCTAACCTGCTAACCTCGAATTTGATATAGACTTACAGTGCCACCGACATATTATTCTGTGGTATGTCACATTTTACTGACGTTTGAATGGTTTATTAACATTTATTTTAAAAAGTCGTGGCTGATAAAATGTCAACCTTTCGAGTTACTTTTTACTTCCTTTTACAATAAAGGAAGTATTGGATTCAACCCAAAAATTCGAAATTGAGTTTTCAACAGATCTTCACGTTTTAGAGTCCCCTGATCGAAAAAAAAACATATTTTTTTTCATTGGTCTGTCTGTGTGTCTGTGTGTCTGTCTGTCTGCCTGTGAACAGAATATCTCAAAAACGGAAAGAGGTATGGAGTTGAAACTTCATATATGTCTGTCTGTCTGCCTGTGAACAGAATATCTCAAAAACGGAAAGAGGTATGGAGTTGAAACTTCATATATAAGTTTTGTGTACTATGTAGATGCGACAGCAAGCTTTTGAAAAAAATCGCATAACCGGAAGTAGGTGTTTACTCTAGTGATTTTTCAGTTTTTTTCTATTTTTTCAAAAACGGCTCTAACGATTTTTTTAAACTTTACATTTTTATTACATTTTTAATGTATATTGATGTGAGATAGGTAATTTTCCAGTTGAATACTTCTAAAATGGGTTTCTTTTGTTTTTTTTTTCAATTTTCTTTATTAACTCCTATTTTAAATAGAACACCCGTTATATTATTACGTTTTTGAATTCAGCTTAAAATTCTAGAGAAAATTTGTCTCCTAAACTAACACTGTATTTTGTACCGTTTTTGTAAAATTTGTAATTTTTGAAAATTTTTGATAAATGCTTAAAAATTTAAAATAAAATTTTTGGCTAATTATAAGATCACTGTAAAAGGAAGTTGTGTGCGTGTATCACACCAGATTTTTTGAACTCGCTTGGCCTGTTGTAAAAACCACTCTCAACGTTGAAATTTTATTTCAACCACTTATCCGCTAATATACTATTTGTATTATGGTGCCGACTTCTTGGTAGACATTGCATGTAGCAGTTTGTATTATAACTGTCATTGTTTCCTTTATCCTCGTTCTTACTTCCCTCTTCTAAAAGACGAAGGAAGTATTGTAATCACGAAAAAATCACCTTCCGAGGTTTTTTCAGATCTTCACGTTTCAAGGTCACTAGATGACGAAAAAGAGGTTTTCTCAATTCCGTCAGTCTGTCTGTCTGTCTGCCTGTTGGCAGTATAGCTCAAAAACTATTTGTCGGAGGATGACGATATTTTGCATACATATTATATATCTACCCCGCATGAAACCGGTACAATTTCATACAAATATATACAGAGTGAGCATCTTAAAAAAATAAAACTTGGTTTACTTTTGTGTTAATTTTGAAATGAAAGAAAGTAATAACTTTCACATAGGTGAGGCTTTACATTTGCCGAAAGTAAGACTCAACCGATAAAGGATAATGTCACAAAAGATAAAAATGTTTCAATCATTACACCGTGCTTTTCATGAGACGCTCGCGCCGGACTTTTCCCGAAGAAACGCGTTAGCTCAGATGGCATTCCGCCGCACATACATCCTCTGCGGAGACTCAGCTAGGATCGAGCATTCTGCAGAGCCGCAGATGCGGCGGGTTCAAACCCCAGCGGGATACATTTTTTTAAATTTGAAAATGTATTTAATTTAGTAGAAACGTGAAGATATTTGTACTCCTAACTTAATTTGATTTTTAAAATTACTTAGTGTCACAGTGTCGACGAGGGAAGTTCTGCGTAAAGCCCTTTACAGATTTTTATTCTTTCCGATTCCTCCAGATAAATGTTGAAAAGTTTCTTCACTACTTTCTTCTATTTTACTTACTACTATTAATAATAGAGATCATTAAGTAAAATTGATAGCGACTCGATTTCAGATAGAATATCTTATGGGTTATAATGTTGCTTTATATCTAATTAGAAATTTTGAAAGTACACTGCCATGTAAATAGACAGGGTATTGAAAAAACGTGGTGCTAAACTTAAGGAGCTTATAGGTGACGTTGCCATATAAAAAATTCTTATAAAGCTTATCCTCTTAACTCCCTTCTCGCCGAGTTACACCCTCCAGAAGAAGATGGTTATATTAAAGCTACATTAGCTGGTAGGAAATCGATTATAGGAGTACTAATTAGAAAGCCTGGTTTATTTAAAACATTTTTAGAACTCTTACAGCCAGTCTTATAAAGTCCGCTAATCTGACTGAAGTGTATTGTAAGTCTATGTCAAACTCGAGATTAGTAGGTTAGGTTTTGCTTGTTGTTTGACACAGACTGACGTAAAACTTAACTTGCAAATCTCGAATTTGACATAGACTGACAATACACAGGTTTTTTATTGATCTGTCTGTATGTCTCCCTAGCACGAAAACGAAAGTACTATCTAGTACAGTCAAAATAGTGTAAAAATACCATTGACCTGGGCAAAATTGCAACACAAATGATTCTTTTTGCATTATACTGTGAAAACTGTGTATTTTAACATACTCAAAATCGACATTAATCCCGGCCCGGAAAATCAGTCAAAATCCAAGATGGCGGCTGAATTTTCCGATTTTTGCCTTTTTTCTCTATTTTCCTCCATTTATTGCCGTAAAAAAGATAGTGTGCACCCAAAATAGGTACTTACTATGTACTAAAGCATGCCATTTACATCATACTTTTGCATTACTTTCATACGTATCGATATATATACCGGGTGGGCCACGAAACTTCTAGCCCCTGAAGATTTTCTACTGCACCCCAAATCTAAACAAAGTAGATTATTATGTTTTTTATGCATTAAAAACAGATCATGGTTGGTAAATATCAAACTAAACAATATTTGCTGTATGTATTTATATTTATTTAAATGCATTAGGCTTAAAGGAGATTACGTAGAAAAATAAGGTGATATCAATTTTAATTTTGTAACCGGAAGTTGGTCGGGGACGGAGCATAGGGATCACCCCTCGTACATTGAAATTAGGTTTTCTTGTTCTTGTAAGTCTGATGTGTAATAAAAGTTCATGTGATGTGTAATACACAATGAGTAATACACAATACATGTAATAATTTTATTTATAAGTATAAGAACTGCCTGTATATTAATGACAAACATGTCAAATTCAGCTGTCATCTACGATTTTGACTGATTTCCTGGGCCGGGATTAATGGGGATTTTGAGTTGATGTAAATGGCATGCTTCAGTACATAATAAGTACCTATTTTGAGTGCGCACTATCTTTTTTACGGCAATAAATGCAGCAAAATAGAGAAAAAGGCAAATTCAGCGGCCATCTTGGATTTTGACTGATTTCCCGGGCCGGGATTAATGGGGATTTTGAGTATGTTAAAATACACACTTTTCACAGTATAATGCAAAAAAAATCATTTGCATTGCAATTTTTCTCATGTCAAAATTTATTTTGACTGTACTAATCGGCCAAACAGTGTGGACACCTGAAAAGAAATAGAATTTTGACCATTTTTGCTTTAATTAACTGAGGCCTCTTGCAGTCAATTATGTTAATGAAAATCAGCTTTGGGCCTACCTTCTTGAGCACTTTTCGATTTTCGTGCTTTTACTACACGTAATTAGAATATTGTAAATTTGCAAAAGACAATATTTAAATTTGAAAAATAATCTAAACCAGAGTCACAATTTGCTAAAATACTCTTCCATGTCTACAATTCAAAAAATATATAAAAATAGTTTAGATATTATACAGTGTGCGCGAAAACGTGTGTGCCATATGAAACTGGTTAATTTATTTTCCTTTCTCAATTTAGTTTTCGGCATGAGTTTCTGCATGAATAATAACCAAAAATTGGGCAAAGACATCTGCCGTCTGACTTGAATTACAATTTAAATATGTCATTTGAAAAATGAAAATGAGCAGAATATCCATAAAAAGAATAATTAAATAGGTATTTTTCGGTGTATTTTTCTTCACAGTTCAGATAGATGATCAATTTAGGTATTTGAGTGTATAGTTTGTTTGAGAAAAAAGAATATTTTTAGGACAAATAATATAACTGCCTTGGTTTACTTTCATATTTCTAAATTCCGGCAATGGTATATTCGACTGATAATTAGCGAAAACAAAATTTTATTTAGAACACATCAATTACATCAAATATTTTTCATTAAAATTTATTCTAAAGGTCTTATCCGGTAAATAAGTACGGAATTTATACTTTTAGCTGCGATTTCAAGTAGGATTTGGAAACCAATTATTATTAGCGTATCGATGACTACGATCACTTAAGAATGTCAAAAAATCAAAGTTTTGTGGCGCTCGAAGTTCCGAGTTATTCATTCAAAAAATGTGTACTAAAGAATCAAACATTGAAATTATTCTAAAACGTGGTAAAACCCGAAAAATATTTGATTTAATCGATGTGATCTAAATAAAATTTGAATTGAACACCGTTCATTCATGTTTTGGACCATTATCAATTGAATATTCTATTGTTCGAAGTTACATATATGAAACTAAAACAAGAACGTCCTACTATGTGTCCTAAAATACAATACTTTTTGTGAAAAACACATTTTTTTTCTTAAATATCACACTATTTTGATCTCTATACATTAAAATACTTATTGTGACCTGAACTGAGAAGGAAAAGCACACTGAAAAACATACCGCTAACAAATTTTACCAAAAAATTGAAAAAAATTAAAAGTACAAATAACATTTTTTAATGACATTTATTTCTGGTTTTATAAAGATGGACATTATGGACATCTTCATTTTTCATATGACATATTTCAAGCGTATTGCAAGTGACATGGCAAATCTTTCTGACCGCTTTTTGGTTATTGTTCATGCAAAAACTAACGCCTAAAACCAAATTTAGAAACAAACCAAATAAATAAAAGTTTTTCATGTGGCGCAGACCTTTCCGCAGAAAATGTACAGTTGCGGCCAAAAAAAATTGGGCCAGTTACCTTTCGTCACTGCATTTATATGCGGCATAACTACGTTGGCGTATTGTTTCTAATTTGGAATGGTTTGGCATATGTCAAATATTCAATGTTGCAATATGACATATTAATAAAACAAATTCAAGCAGCTAGAACCTCGAATTTGACATATAGACTTACACACCAACAACACACTTCAGTATTGCCAAACGCATGACATCAACTGTAGCTACGTATTATGCTTTAGTACCTAGGAATGCGTTATACTCATCTTGGTTATGTTTTGACAGTTAGTGTCACTTGTATGTAAAAATTTTATATTTTACATTTCTTATGAAATGCGATAAAATAGTATACTCAACACATTAGAAAAGTGGTATTTCTGAACTCGTATGGCAGTTTAAGTACTCGCTAACGCTCGTAGTCAAACTCGCCATACTGGTTCAGAAAAACCTCACTTTTCTCAACTTGCAGAGTAATATATTTTTTCTACGAATACTACTAAAAGTAGGCCTTTTAGCACTAGCTTGTTTCACTAAAAGTGACGTTTCATAATTTAGCGTGTTTAGAGAGATCAGCTGTTTACTTTTAGCGCATGTGTGGTATAAAGTGAAGTGAGGTTATAAACCACAATTTCGACCTGGAAGTGAAGTTGTAAAGTTATTCTAGTTACTTCTTGCATTAGAGGTAAAGTTTTTTTTACACAATTAAAGCGTTATGTAATGGATACAGTCAGATGTGTAGTATTAATAATTACCTTTGATAATTGACTTTGACAGTACTGGCTCCACAAACATTCACCTGCGCGTCAAGGTCTACTGTTTATTATGACATAAATTATAACTGTCGTAGATGCAAACCTTTGTTAAGTCGACATTTATGGATTAATAACAGTAAATTTAAGGTCGTAGAAAAAATATTGTATGCAACTCGTGCTAAAAGTGGTTTATGCACGAGACATGTTATGAAACTCAGCCTTCGGCTTTGTTTCATAATTTTCATGTCTCGTGCATAAACCTCAACTTTTAGCACTTGTTGCATAAATAGCTAATTTCACGATTTGTAAAAAAGATTAATTTTGTAGAAATTCATATCTCTAGTTTTTATCGTACAGAAATTTAAAAAAAAACTTTTTCGGGTCAAAAAACATAAAGATACGTGGTCAAATTACATGCACACAGACAGACTAGACTATTACCAATTTCTTTTTTTTCAAAGCCGAATATCTCGAAAATGAAGCATTTTTCGGAAAAACTTGAAGAGACCTTTTGTTGTATATTATACTATGTAAAAATGTTCACTCTGTTCCAAGACACTCGCGAAATTCCAATTTTCCGATTTTCTCCGTGCATTTTCCACCTTTTCCATAGTCGCTTGAGTGCAAAACATTTTTTTTCTTAAAGTACAACCATAAAACTACTTATGTGAAAAATTTCATCAACTTGGGTTTTAATGACATCTTTTGTTGATATTTTGTCTCCGGCGCCTGGACTACATAGTACGAAGGTTGTTCAACATAAATCCATTCCTGATCAAATTAACATTGGAAACAAATTAAATAATCATTCTGGATTTTTAATATTAATAACGTTTGGAACCAACACAGTGATAAGTTATAAACGCTTAAATGGCATTTTGTGTTTAAAATTTTTGAAATAGAAATGTAGTTTGTAGTCGGAAACCTGTCTGACCAAGATCAGCGATATTGAAATTTTTTGTACTAAATACGTTCAGCTATTGTAGATTTGTATGCGAATGTAGGCTGTTTATGCAAACGCATGTTTCAACTGAAAAAATTGGTGCAGAATGTTTAAAAATGAAAGACAGCATACTGCATCGACTGAGAGCAAAATGACATGTGTGGATGGTCTGATTATGGAAATCGTCGTATATCCATTATAGACATTTCAGATATTGTTGGTGTAAGTACAAGTTCTTTCATTCTGAGATTTCTATATTATGTTAAAGTGTGCTTTTATCAACTCAAAACAAAAGGTCAAGTTTTACTTTAACAGCAAGGGTAGATGAAGTAGCACTTTAACATCAAGGACAGATAAAGTAGTTTAATTTTCTAACTTTTGTTTAAATTAAATATGACAGCTTCGTATTATCGTAGCAACTAAGCAACCCAATCTAGCTATTGACATTTTGAAATGTGATTGACTGTCCTTCTTTTCTTTTGACATTGTTAAAGTTCTTGCTATAAAAAAATATTGTATTATACACGACGATCAAGTAATTTCTATCCACTGTTGAATCATTAACGTCTCGACTTCGTCTCGACGTTAAACAATTCACTCGTGGATAAAATCTTACTTTATCGTCTTGTATAATAAATTACTATTTATGACAACTGAGAATGTCAGTAGATTTTCAGTAGTTTTTAGGTTAAAATAACATATGTTTAATAGTTTTTAGGTTAAAATGACATATTATCAGCAGATTTTAGGTTAAAATTACATTTTAGCCCACTCTTTAACTGTGAGTTGTGCAATACTTCCAGAACAAACACGTTCGTTATAAGAACGACCGGGGTCATTTGTCGTGATAAAATAATAGGCTGTTTGAATATATTTGAAATTTCAATGAAATTAGCCGATATAATGGATACAAATATTTGTAAACAAATAAAATTATAACGTTAATTATGATCTTCTGCATATCAATAACGGAAAGAGTGTCTAATTAAAAAATAAAGAAGTGGTAACATTACTACTAAGCAATTTCAAACTTCACTTAATGTAGTATCACTATTTTTGTAATACATCGCCCAATCCATGGCCAATTCTTATTATTTTTTATTTGAACACTATAAAAAATTTCGTGAACAATATAAGCTCAGATAAATAAAATTTAAAACGCATATGGCTTACTTTACAGTTTTCAACTTTTCCAACGTAGTCACCCACGGTTTTTCCGTCGCGGTAAACCTCTTTTCCACAAAACCATAACTGGGCTACGGCTGGATCAATGACCTCCAAGGACGCTTGCATTCCCGTCAAGTCTTCCACATTTTCAAATTCCATTCGAATAACGTCGTGAGGGGGCAGCTTCATCGGATAGACAATCATGACAGCACCTTTTAGAATGTCAATTGCTTGCTGAACATATTTCAATGTCAAGGGTTTGTGTTGAAGTACTAAGTTTTTTGAAATTATTTCTTTCGCTTCTTTAATAGTATTCTTGATGACCTCCTGCATTTCCTTGCGGGGTTGCTTGCCGTTTCTCCTGCCTATTGGATCCTTTACGAGGGTAAATCCCCCGCTGGGAATGCATTTTTCTCCCCAGTGGTCTACCAGTTTCATCTCATCGACTTGTTCTTCTGTTAGTCCCAGAATTTCAGGTGGGTATAGAGTTCCATACTTAGCTAGTTCCTCCATTTCGGAGCAAATGCGCTGGATCTTTAGCCTGCCATTGTAAATGGCTGCGATGTTTGTAACTAGCTGTTCGATGGTCGTTTTTAAGGTCGTTTCAACAAGAAATTGACTTTCATCGTTACGCTTAATGTGAATGAGCACCATCTTAAAACACCTTCACTTTTGTACGAGCGACAGTGACACTGAAATAGCGCTTGACATTCTCCGTAAACACGTAGTTATAGCAATCAGAGAATTCGCCTGCTGTTTGATCAATAGAGATATTCCTTCGATGCCATCGTAAAAGTATTGGGTGTGGCCGGCGAATGCCCGAACTAGGGTTCTATAATTTAGATCAGATTGATCTTGCTGGAATGCCGAATACATCAAGGAAAGTGAAAATTGTTTCTCATGAAAGCAGTTCAGTTAATAATAACTTTGCTCTGATTGTACATTGTTAATCTCTGCCACAATCGAATTATTTCAGAGCACTATAGATCCATGAAATAAACTGCCGCTCACGAGAAATGCATTTTTTAAAATTGAGATGGTTATCTAAATTTAAGTAACAGCGAAATTTTATTAAGTAAAGTTTTAGGAGCGCAATCTTACCTCACACCGTATTTGTCATTAGTTAATTTGTTATTGTCATAGTTTTTTTCTTAGAGAGTTAAACAAAGATGTAGGCACAGTGATGACTAACCAAATCTCTACAAAATTGTAACATAGCTTCAATGCTATTCACTAATTTTTCAGTAAATGCATGTTAAAATGAACAGGATTTTAACAATATGATTTGTTGCCGTGTGCTCTAACACGACAAAGACCATAACCGCTAATTATGCTCGACGTGTATTCCATAGTTATTTATGGTACAAGTGTGTTATATTACCAATAATACACGAGAGAAAAATTGAGCCTTCGAGTTCGCCAGGCCGAGCGGGGTCTATTATCGAGTGAATTATTTGTAATAACACACTCCTGTCATACAAAATTTTATCCAAAAACTCAATAAATAACTAAAAACGTAAATTTTGTATTGACAGCTGTGAATAGTCAAAGGGACAAATTAATTGGGAGTGAGCTAAAATACGAGCGATTAAATGAATTTATAATTTGAGTCGCCCGAGATTCGTTTATTTGGCAGTACTGAAGTTTATTGTTGGTGGCACTGTCAGCAGTGTCAGTTTATGTCAAATCTGAGGTTAGTAGGTTAGGATTTGTGGGTTATTTGACACAGACTGAAGTATATTCTTGATGGCACTGTCAGTCTATGTCAAATTCGAGTTTAGTAGGTTAGGATTTGTTTGGTATTTGACACACAGTAGCGCAAACTTTAGCCTGCTAATCTCAAATTTGACATAGCCTGACAATGCTACCAATACAGTAGTCTGTGATTTATCGGTTTTACCTCATTAGTGTGTTATGAGTCACTTTAGAGGTCTAAAATAGGTGTAATTATAGTCTTATAAGTAAGAGGTGTTGGATAAAATTTCATGTACGGGCCGGAATATTCTCAATTAAAACCAGATTTATAATTTTTATAAATTTTGGAAGTCTACGATGTCATTGTCTGTCAAATTCACAAAGAAGATACTAAGAGAGTCGTAATAGATATTTATGCACTAAGGGGGATATGAATATGTTTTTTCCCTGAAGTTGACTTTCCTTCACTAGCATATTAGTAAAAATCGTATGAAGTATCAAAATGTCATAAGTGTCATGTCATATTTAAAATAAGAATCTGTAAGTAACATCAAGGATTGCCTGAATGTATGGTTGCTAAAACAGTATTTGTAGTTGCATGGTTACCATGAGGTTGAGGGCGAAATAATTTAAAAAATCCATTAGGAATTATGAGTAGCTTTTCTTATTTTTTATCTATGACGAAAATGAACAATATCATGTTGCTAGTAAGCAATAGTATATTATGCAACAAGTTTTTAAAGCATGTCTTTTTTTACAAGTGGGAAATTTACACACACGAGCAAAGCGAGTAAAAAAAGACGGTTTATAAATGAGTTTCACACATAATTTTTTGCTCTTTGCTAATTAATAAAATTCACTATATTTCTATGTATTTTAAACTTCCAATAGTAGTTGACAACGCATGGTTGTTATGTGAACCTTGTAAAAAAACTGAAGTATATTGTTGCTGGCAGTGTCAGTCGATGTCAAATGTGAGGTTAGGTTTTTCGTCAGTCTGATACGAACTGACAAAAGCCTAACCTTGAATTTGACATAGACAGCATCACCAACAATAGTGTGTTTTGATTTCATAGTTATTTTTTTAAATTTTATAGTTATATTTTTATTTCACACTTTTCAATAATGACATTTTAAATATTAAAAAGTTTCAAATAAGTATTACTTATCAATGAGGTGTTGCAAAAAGTGTACCTACGGGCGGAACTGACTACTTTATACCCTATCTTTCAGGGCGTAACAGGTGACTTTACAGCTAAAAAGCCATAATAGCTATTTATGATACAAGTTGATAAATTAAAGTGTTTTAGGGATGCGACGTGGTTTTTTAAACGACACCGAAGAGTTTGACATGGCGTCAAGTGCCTGAAAACTTCTTTGCATCGCGTCATACAAGATTTTATCTAGTTTGCATCAAAATAATCAGAAACTTGGAATTTTGACATTTCATAAATGTGACAATCTGTCAGTCATCGGAAATAAAGGAGGCCGTTTTAACGTTTTTCATATGAAAAGAACAATGCAAAAAAGATGCCATAAGGTGCAAAGTTTTCAGTGATTCAATTGCCACATTAAAACATCAAAGTAGATAATAGTGTATTACATACTGAAGTGGAAAGTGTTTCATTACTGTCGAGAGATTAAGTAGTTTACCGAGACGCGTAGCGTCGAGGTTAACTTTATCTCGAGACAGGAATGAAACTTTTCACCGTGGTATGTATACTATTTTACTCACAATTGGTTTTTGTTATTATTTATTTAATTAGGTAAGTTTCAAATAATACGTATTTTTATCGCAGTTTAATAAGTATCTTTAACAAAGGAAAATCTTTCCCGGATAGCTGGTAAAGTAAAGTAAACAATGACTCTCTTTGCTACTGTTTTGAAGGTTAGAAACGTATCTATTATTAACCGATTGTGAGTAATAGTTATTTACTATACAAGTGGGATAACAGCATCATTAATATACGTGTGTGTAAATTACAAACGAGTGCGTAGCACGAGTTATGTAAGCACACAAGTAGTGAGTAAAAGTTACCCTACTGATGGCATTCTCGAGATTTGATGAACCCATATTCCATACTTTTACATAAAATGAGAAACTTCGGTTTAGTATACAGTTAGAAATCGAACCAGGCTATTGTTTAAAACCCAAGATTTCGTATAAGTCTC
Organism: Agriotes lineatus; assembly: GCA_940337035.1. Taxonomy (NCBI): domain Eukaryota; kingdom Metazoa; phylum Arthropoda; class Insecta; order Coleoptera; family Elateridae; genus Agriotes; species Agriotes lineatus. The sequence goes on from OW679197.1 coordinate 101,195,728, forward strand.
TTTATAAAGAATTATAATCGATTCCATCATATTATATCAAACTAAACAATGTTGTGGTGCATTAACGTTCTCTTGAGTCAATCCCTAGTTAGGGAGGGCATTTTTCAGGTCTCAGGGTGGGCTCGTTATGTTACCTCCGAGTTAAGTGTGTACCTCTTTTTGTGTAAATTTGTTACCTTAGCTTATAGACTAGCCTTCTGATAATAGTGACTTTGTTTGTGTCCTAACTTCGTATGATCAAGCTTAGATAATTTTCTTTCAAGTTGAGACTTTTTAGACTAGCTTTGTGTTTACTTTTCTCGTCTAAAAGACGTATTATAATCGTGAAAAAATCACCTTTCGAGATTTCTTCAGATGTTCAGGATCCTTAGAAGACGAAAAACATGTTTTCTCAATTTCGTCCTTCTGTCTGTCCGTCTGTCTGTTGGCGGTATAGCTCAAAAACTATTTGTCGGAGGAAGACGATACTTTGCATCCACATGTGATTCAAAAAAACCTTCTTCAGAGGAGGCCGGGAAAACGTAACTTATGTGCTTAACTAAAGCAGACTAAACTTGGAGCGTTAGAACTATTAGTATAACCTTTTGTAACTATTATACAGCTTCTGATGAATGACATTTACATGATTTTACGAATAAATAAATCTTCGTTTTATATTTAAGTAGTAAATAAGAATTGACACAATTGATTAGGTAAATATTAAACAAATAATCATAAACACATGAACGAAATGGAATATGTGACCACCACCTTCATGCATATTCTGATTCTTTTTTGACAGAATTTTTTTAAGTATGACCATAAGAAGAAATCACATGGAGTTATATTACAGGACCGAAGTGGAAATAGCACTGGTGTGAATGTACTGATTACACGATCTTCAAAGAATTTTGCTAAGAAGTAGTTCAGGTTTATTCGGATAGTGTGAATTCGTGTCCCATCCTGGTGAAAATACACTCCCACTGTTTCATCACCATGTCACATGTGCGTTAATGGAGACAAGATTAAACCTACATCTTTCAGCGTTTAGCACTTCCAAAACGCCAAATGCGTGCAGGTAATTATTATTATCAATAGCTCTTACGTTAAAAAATATTGCTCCTTTAATCGTTCTTTTACTAACAGCTGTGGATTTTCAATTAAAAAAAAAAAGAATTATCCGAACTCCACATTCTCATATTTTGAGAATTGGCATATCCAGAGAGGTGAAACCAAGCCTCATCTGTAAAGAAGGGTTTTTTCTAGAGTTCCAATGTAGGTTTCAAAGTTACATAAAAACCATTCGCAGAGTTCTTGTCTTCCAGGCGTACAAACTGGGAGTATTTCGTGAAACGCTTGCAAGCTCTAGAGATAAGAGTTGTCGGTCCTGTTTAAGAATAGATTGGCAAGTGCTATACGATAGATCCATTTGCTATTGCAAATGCCGAATTCAGGTATAGGGCTGTTCTTCCATAACCTTCCTGACAGCTGCATTATTTTGCTCATTTCGCATTTTTGGCCTGTCACGCCTTTCTTTGCGAGTTATCCTTCCTGTATCCCAATACAAACCCACAATATTTCAAATATGTTTACAAACGCTGTCAAAGAAGCAATGACATTTGGAAATGTTTCCCGAAAATCTTCAAAGGCATTTCTTAGCAGAAAAACCCACTGACCATTAACTAGTCGACCATTTCGAAAATAAATTTCTAACATGAGTGGACCGTTTCTGTTAATCAATAGGAACCATGACTGATTCAAAACCTTGTGTCAATAATGTTTGAAACTGAAGTTTGTTTATTCTGCGACTGAAGTGCTTACGAAAAGCTGTCAGTTCTGTCAGCTATAACTGATCTACTTTTCTGAATCAATTTCAGACATGCTCAATATTGGTGTCACCCGGGCTACTCTGATGAACTTTTTTTTAAAATCACATGTTATGTCCACCGGGCTCGAAACCATTAGTTAAATAAAAGTAATATTTTCCATATATGTAGCTCAGGTTTTTACCGCTGACGAGAAAAGGCATATTTTGGACTCAACATATACAGGGCGAACACTTTAAAAAATTAAATTCTTTTTTTGATGTTTTAATAGTACTTTATGTAACTAGTCCTCAAAGCAAGGCTTTAGGGGACGAGTCGTAATGTTTCCGGACGAGGCGGAGCGAAGCGCAGCCGAGTCCGTAATATGAAGATGAGTCCTCTAAAGCCATTTGAGGACGTGTTGCATACAACGTTTTTTTGTATTAGCTCTCCAAACATTATAATATGAAGTTTCAATTACCATTAACGCGGCATTATATTAGGAGGCCGCGCGAAAATGTATTTTTCGCTCCCCAAACTGGTTACTTTGGAAACTGTCTAGGATCCTCAAAATGGCCATTTAGAGGCCTTGTACTTAAAGTCGTCATGGCAACTAATGTTTGAGTCCGCTAAAATGTTGCCATGACGACTTTAAGTACAAGGCCTCTAAATGGCCATTTTGAGGATCCTAGACAGTTTCCAAAGTAACCAGTTTGGGGAGCGAATACAAAAAAAAAAATTTTGTTTCAAAACTTTCACTTGGGAGGGAAGTTTTGGGAAAGCCTTTTACAGATTTTTTTATTAAATTTTTGTTACTTACAGATTTTGTTTGCATAAAATCGTTAATATCTCAAATATTATTATCTTTAGTTTAGACCCATACAAATTTATATCAAAGTGATTAGCAGTTCGACGCTTCCTAAACATAGATCGTATTAGTGTACCTGTATAATAAAGTATTATACAGGTACACTAGATCGTATTATTTAAAAAGGTTTGTATTGTAGCCTAGTTACGAATCAGGGCACTTTGATGTAATACGTTAATATAGATATGACATGTGTCAGTCGACTTATATAGATTAGTAAATAATAACAAGCTATCAAGCCTGTTTAATTGTGTACTACTCTACAAGAAGCTACCACAAATTTTTCTTCAAAGTGCCCTGATTCGTAACTAGGCTACTATAGTCTCCCACGCTTATTTTGCTTCCAGGACGTAATCCTTTAGGTGCCTTGGAAGTCGATGAAGACGATTTGATCTTCGTAAGACTAATAGTAGGAGAGCTGGTGACATTTTTTGGTGATCATTTAGTTAAGGCCTATTTTTTGAGAGAATGTTGCTGGAGGCATGTATAAGTGTCATCTGTAAGGATTCTCTTACATAGCGGTATCGGAGGGAGGCAGAACACCCCCAATTTGCACTGTCAGTATATGTCAAATTCGAGGTGAGCCGGTTAGGTTTTGTGTCAGTTTGTGTCAAAACTGACGGAAAACCTAACCTGCTAAGCTCGAATTTGACATAACTTACACTAAAAAGGTCCATAAGGGGCGGCTGTGGAAATTGAAACGTATGAATAATAGGTTGGTGGCATTGTAAGTCTATGTCAAATTCGAGTTTAGCAGGTTAGGTTTTCCGTCAGCTTTGACACAAAGTGACACAAAACCTAACCGGCTCACCTCGAATTTGACATATACTGACAGTGCAAATTGGGGGTGTTCTGCCTCCCTTCAATACCGCTATCTAGAAGAATCCTTACAGATGACACTTATACATGCCTCCAGCAACATTTTCTGAAAAAATAGGCCTTAACTAAATGATCACCAAAAATTGTCACCAGCTCTTAGACTATAAGGGCTCAGGATCGTTCTGCGCTGGTTCGTGCAAGGCTGGTTCGACCGGCCCCGGCAACGGTGGTGGTCTATCAGCACTTTGGTAGTTAGCCTGGGTTTGAGAAGGCATTAGCCCCAAATGTTCCATGTTGAAGCCCTGGTCCGAATGGCTGGGCTCTGGCTGGTTGTCTTCAATCGAAGCAAAAGTTACTGTTTTTCTTTGTGGAACACAGGTTGATCGTAGCTGATTGATATGTCGCTTGAACACATATCCGTTATCAAGCTTGACTTGATAATGCAGTTGTTCAAACTTTTTGATTACCGTCCCAGGTCTCCATAGCTGCTTATTGTTGGTGTAGTACCTTGCTTGAACCCTTTCTCCCACGCTTAATTGTCGGGCAGCGAGAGTTGATTGTTTAGACTCGTGGAATTGAACTGGTTTAAGGGCATCCAGTTTGATACGAATTTGTCTATTTAAGAACAGTGTGTTTGAAGAGAAAATTGGCTGCGTCCCTGGATTCACAGTGACACTCAGGTTACGTGAAGGGGCCACACCAGTTTACCATCGAGAGCGTGATGTTCCATATGCACTTACCGGTTTAGTGGAACAAGAACTCAACACACTTGAGGCTGCTGGAATTGTGTCCAAAGCAGAAAGTAGTGATTGGGGGTCGCCATTGGTTATAATTCCTAAAGCTGATGGTGGAGTACGTCTATGCATGGACTACAAGATTGGAGTTAACGAACGCCTGATTAGTTCTCATTATCCAATCCGAAGAATCGACGATATCTTGAACAGTCTTCGTAATTCAAGATTTTTCTGTAGGCTAGATCTGTTCAAAGCATACCTTCACATCAAGGTTGATGACAAATCAAGTGAGATCCAGACAATGACGACGCATAGGGGTACATATCGAATGAATCGTTTGTCATTTGGTATAAAAACGGCTCCCTCTGAATTCAACAGAATAATGGACCAAATTTTACGAGAGGTACCCAAGACAGAATTTTATTTCGACGATATTGATGTACATGGGGTTACCACAGAAGAATGTAAATTAAACCTGAACGCATGTCTTAAGCAATTACAAAAGTACGACTTGCACCTCAATCAACGCAAATGTGCAAATCTGCATATCAAAACCACCGGAGAAGGTGGCTGCAATAACTGAGATGCCGAGGCCAACATCAACAGACGAGCTTCGAAGATTTTTAGGCATGGTAACCTATTACTCTCGGTTTATTGCAAATGCCTCTACACTCACTGCGCCACTGCGAAAACTTCTAAAAAAATAATGTTGCATTCAATTGGACGACAGCAAGTGAAGCAGCATTCATTCGGCTGAAACAAGAGACTGCCAGTGACCAGATCCTCATACCATTCAACCTAGAATTACCTGTGCAGCTTGCATGTGACGCCAGTCCGCACGGAGTAGCTGGTATATTATCACACATAGTTAATGGGACTGAGCGACCTATTGCTTTTGCGACAAGATCACTGACGCAAGCAGAAAAAGGTTATTCTCAACTGGACAGGGAAGCATTGGCTATTGTGTTTGCAGTGGATCATTTTTATCAATAGTTGTTTGCTCGACCTTTCACACTGATCACAGACAATCAACCGTTAGTGCGAATTTTTCACCAGCATTCAAAAATTTCAAAAATGACTTCTGATCGACTTCAACGTTATGCAGCATCTTTGTCTGGATTTAACTATACGGTTGTATTCAAGAAAGGATTGGAAAACTCAAACGTAGATTGCCTGTCAAGAGCACCCATCCACCCAAGGGCTCATACAGACTCTGCAATGAATGAAGAGGTCCATCAACTGTATGAAGCCTCTGTTCAACAGATTCTGACGCCAGACCTAACTTAGCAGTCACTTCGAGATGAGACGCAGAAAGATGAGTCGCTCTCACAGCTTCTGCACCAGCTCCGCGAAAGCCGCGTAAGTGACTCTGAATTCGCAATAGAAAATGACATCCTGTTGAGGGGACCACGGGTAGTTATTCCAGCATCATTACAACCTGCTGTTCTACGAGAACTTCATCACACCCACATAGGGACAACAAAGATAAAACAATTAGCCCGCCGGTACGTCTATTGGAAATCGATCGACAAGGACATTGAGAGATTAGTCCGAACGTGTCCAGCATGTGCTGCAGTCCAAGGTAGTCCTCCTAAAGCACCACTCCACCCATGGACAGAACCAGAAAACAACTGGCAGCGCGTCCACATTGATTATGCCGGGCCTTTTCAGGGACATTATTTCCTTGTTATTATAGATGCCAAATCAAAGTGGGCTGAAATTCTACCCTGTACATCAGCGCCTACATCGACATCAACAATACAACTGATTCAGGAAGTGTGTTCACGTAATGGATTCCCAGATGTGATGGTTTCAGACAATGCAACCATATTTACCAGCGAAGTGTTTCAGAAATTCTGTAAATCTGCAGGAATCTTTCAAAAATTTATTGCTCCTGGCCATCCAGCGACTAACTGCCTTGCTGAGCGCAACGTACAAACCCTCAAACATAGGCTTGCAGCCATGGCAGATGAACCATTGTCTATGCGTCAGAAGGTTCAACAGATTTTATTTAGATATCGAGCCACGCCCTTGAGCTGCGGAAGGACCCCATCTGAACTGTTCTTAAATAGACAAATTCGTATCACACTGGATGCCCTCAAACCAGTTCAATTCCAGGAGTCTAAACAATCAACTCTCGCTGCCCGACAATTAAGCGTGGGAGAAAGGGTTCAAGCAAGGAACTACGCCAACAATAAGCAGCTATGGAGACCTGGAACGGTTATCAAAAAGTTTGGACAACTGCATTATCAAGTCAAACTTGATAACGGATATGTGTTCAAGCGACATATCAATCAGCTACGATCAACCTGTGTTCCACAAAGAAAAACAGTAACTTTTGCTCCTATTGAAGACAACCAGCCAGAGCCCAGCCATTCGGACCAGGGCTTCAACATGGAACATTTGGTGATGATGCCTTCTCAAACACAGGCTAACTACAAAAGTGCTGATACACCACCACCGTTGCCGGGGGTCGAACCAGCCTTGCACGAACCAGCGCAGAACGATTCTGAGCCCTTAGTCTTACGAAGATCAACTCGTCTTCATCGACTTCCAAGGCACCTAAAGGATTACATCCTGGAAGGAAAATAAGCGTGGGAGACTATTGTAGCCTAGTTACGAATCAGGGCACTTTGATGTAATACATTAATATAGATATGACATGTGTCAGTCGACTTATATAGATTAGTAAATAATAACAAGTTATCAAGCCTGTTTAATTGTGTACTACTCTACAAGAAGCTACCACAGTTTGCTTTTCCACGCTTTTTTGAACAACACTATTTTACCCATGAGCACCACCTTAGTACCTACAACTGTCATGTAAACAAATTTCGTGCATATACCGTTCACTCCATTTGTGATTCTGAGGAGGCCTTGCATGTGCAATTTTTGTAACAGTGTATTTGGTAACAAAAAGTTACTAAAGCCAAAGCAAAATTCGGCAGTTCATCAGTCTCCATTCACCAGTTGAATTAAAGTTGTTGAAAATAAGATAACCGATTCTTCCAGCCTAGTAAGATTCCATGAATAAGTGGACTTGTTAGTGCCAGAGTTGTTCACTACAGTTTCCCTAAATACTTTTGACTATTCCCCTCAGATAATATAAACCAATCGCATCAATCAATTTTCAAAATTTGAACCAATCAGAGTCGAATACAGCGAATATTTTGCACTAGTGCAATATCGAGTATTTGCGGGAAGAAGAGCATACTAGCTAGGTACACAAGAAATTTCAAAAAGAAAACTGAAAACTCTTTAAAAATGAATAGTGTGGTATGCAAAGGATGACATTTCTTCGAGGAATAGTCTTGCAATATTCCCCGCGTGCATTCTGTATAATTCGAATATTTCTCGAGAACGCTTCGCGTTCTCGCGAAGCGTTCTCGAGAAATATTCGAATTATACAGAATGCACTAGGGATATAACTACTGACTATTCCCCTCAGATAATATAAACCAATCCCATCAATCAATTTTCAAAATTTGAACCAATCAGAATCGAATACAGCGAATATTTTGCACTAGTGCAATACCCGGGTATTTGCACAAGTGCAATAGCGAGTATTTGCGGGAAGAAAAGCAAACCAGCTAGGTACACAAGAAATTTCAGAAAGAAAACTGAAAACTCTTTAAAAATTAATAGTGTGGTATACAAAGGATGCTATTTCTTCGAGGAATAGTCTTGCAATATTTCCCTCGTGCATTCTGTATAATTAGAGTATTTCTCTCGAACGCTTCGCGTTCTCGAGAAATACTCGAATATACAGAATGCACTAGGGATATAACTACTGAATATTGCAACGCTACGAGAGTATATTTAAGGGCCCAGCCAGCTTTAGTAAAGACGGTGTACAGTTCTTTAAATGATGTAATTACCAAATCAAATGAGCGTGAACAAGTTCTTCAGTTACAACAAATGGGTTAATAGGTTAAGAACTTATACACTCTGATTAATTGCAGCAGGCAACAACACAATATCTAAAATACAGAAGATAGCAATAACGAAATCAGACACTGAATGAAATGAAGATGTGCATTGGCGTGATTAAACAACGCTGCATATAGTAACCAGTGCAGATATATTAGAAATTTTGATTAGGTGTTACTTATTCGAAATGTGCCTCCTAAATTAACGGTATCATAGCAGAAAGTCGACGCCAGCAAACGACATTACCAGATTCCTCATGTGATAAGGCCCAAATCCAAACTAGGCTCTCATGGTGTAGAGTGTAGAGGGACCTTCTAAACTCGAATAGATCGCAGAAGTTTACACAACCCCCCAGGTGACGTCTGTAGTGAAATTCTCAAGCAATCGGAATGATCGTTGTTTTGCACCCCGCAGGTGACGATAAAAATGCCGGACAAAAGACAGCTCAATGCAATTACATTACCACAATTGAAGAAATTATACTTACTCTGCAATTACAAGAGATTATCTAAAACGTCAAGTGTCCTGAAATGGTAAACCGCCTCAAGAACGCGAACTAAAATGTCCATTTAGTGTTCAAAACCCAAAAAATCGCATACCAGCAAAGCTTCCAGAAATAATATTGCAAAATAGCTGAAGCTGTAATATAATAATGTACTTTATTTAGCATATAATTGCTACATTTACGTTTAACTCTATTGTAATATTTACACCTTTATAACGGGTGTTCATAAACAGTCGTCATCCCAGTTGCCTTAAAAAACAAAATGTTATGTCTTTGATTAATTCGTACAACACAATGAAACGTCATTGAGTACTGTCATAGCGCATTTTTTCTCAATATTAATAGACATACGTTTCTGAAGTCAAAACCTACTGGGATGACGACTGTTTATGAACACCCGTTAATAACAAACATATTTTTTTAAATTCAGCACAGTATCTAGCTAATTTTCACTTCTATACTTCTCTCTTAATTTTGAATATCCTTATGTCACCTACGTTACGAATATTATCATCTAGTTCATTATACCTAATAAATTCTTTCACAAACACATAATTGTAACCCACTCCCTTAATTGCAGTTTTGACGTAATAGTATATTAGATTACAAGGCATGAAAGTGAGACTTTGCAGATGAGGAGGCTTGTTGAAGAATACGAGGACGCGAAGCGTCCGAGTACTTCTTCAAAGCCTTCGAGTCAAGGATAGACACTTTCATGCTGTGTAATGTATTACATTTTTTCTGAAATCTCTCTTTGTAACACCTAGTGCGCGCAGGCTTCTGTAGCACGGATCTACACCGCTCCACGGTTCCAGCCGTCGTAATGAGAGACGCAAAGCGCACCGCTCGCTACTCAAGTTTCAACGGCGCTCGCTTAAAACTTCGTGCCAGCAAATCATTCATGTTGCTTATAGTGATAACGTCTTAACAAAGAGAAACACTGCCAAAATTATTTAACATTGTATTGTGCTAGGCCAGGGGTCGGCAAACTTTTTTTGGAAAGGGGCAGAACTTAAAATTTGTAAGCTCGGCGGGCCAGGTAGCAAACTCGAAAACATGTACATGGTCAATTCTACTCATAGAGCAACAAAAAACAGGTTAATTTCTTTTATTAATAAGTGATATTTTTACAAAATATTTTTATATACTATACATGCTAACACAAAACAAAACGAATAAAATATTTCCGTCTATTAATAAACGTATTATAGTAGTGGTTACATTTTGTACTAATGCGATGAATGTAATTGCTTTTTCTCATCCTATCATTAAAATTGTTTGCAAATGGTCATCTGTTAATAATGATCTGTATTGCGATTTTACATACTTCATTTTCGAAAATGTCTTTTCACATTGCTAAATACCCCCAAAATACAGATATAAATCCCCGAGCATATGATGTTAATTGGGCGTATTTATCTTCCGAAAGATAGTTATAGAATTGGGTTAGATCATTTTTAGCATATCATAATTTTGCAGTTCAATCACTTCCAATTAAAGGTCTGACGGAAAAGCTCCTCAATTGTACAGGCAAATGAATTTTGAAATATGGAAATTGTGTTCGGTAGTTCAATCAGACACTACTATTGAGCAATTGTGGATTAAATTTTCTGTTGAAAAAGTCTCTTATTGCATTGGTGTGATATATAGACCTCCTACATTTGACTTTAATGTATTCGAAAATTGTTTAGAAGCGGTCTTGTCCAGTGCTGTACTGAATCATGATTTTGTAATTTGCCTTGGAGATTTTAACGTTAATTTATTTCACACTGAAAGTTTATTAACAAAACGATTGCTGTCATTATGCGAATCTTTAATTTTAAAACAAGTTATTAATTCTCCTACTCATATCACTAAAACCAGCGTATCTTTAATTGATTTAATTTTTGTCACTGACAAATTAGCTATAGAAAGTACCGGTACAAATACAATTAACAATGTAAAGGGCCATGAACTTATTTTCTGTTCTATTACAACTAATAAGCGCGTTAGTCTCGAAAAGTCTTTCTCGTTTAGAAATTTAAAAAATATTGATTATGAGAAATTTACTATTGACTTACAACAAACGCCGTTTCATCACGTTGTTGAATTGAATAATATCGATGAAAAAGTAGATTTTCTCAACAAGTGTATTTTGAATTTGTTTAATTGACATGCGCCCATTCAAAATTTTAAATCACGGAAAAAGTATGCTCCGTGGCTTACAGATAACCTTAAATTACTTATGTCACTGCGTGATAAAGCTGCAGCCAAATACAAGAAAACAGGATTGCCGAAGCATTGGGAATATTACAAAAGCTTAAGAAATTTGACTAATAAGACAATTCATTTAGAAAAAAAAGCGTATTTAGAATTTAAAATTAGAAATGCCAGTAATAACAAGCTCGTATGGCAAGAACTTAAAAATCTTAACGTCCGTAGTAATGAAAAATCCCATTCTCTACCAGATCACCTTAAAGACGTTAACAAAATTAATCGTTATTTAATTAGCTCTACATCCCTCATTAACACTACTGCCAAGGACAATTTAATTAATTTCTACAATAACAACTACAAATCGTATTTCATAAATAAGTTTGAGTACGGTTCGAGCGCTCAAGCTGAGCACATGCTTAAGTCGTGCGCGCTGCATGTTATCGTTATCGTACAGTGAACCTCGAGCAGTGATAAGCCAGTGCATTAACTGGAATAATTGTTTTCATTGTTTTGCTTACTACAAAATTAAGTGCATGTATGTAAGTAAAACTAATAATAAGCATGATGCCATTTGGCAATGGCCAAAACCCCATGCAACAATTAAACCCAACAATAACGCAACCAAATGCATCCTTTTACCAACACCCATTTATCCCAAATAAAAACCCACAACAAATAATACCTGAGCAATGCCAGCAAATGCCCAACAGCTACATAATGTCGCCACAAATACAAACATTTCAACCTTATCAATATGGTCATCCTTCAATGTCTCAATTTGTAATGCCGCCTCAAGTCCAACCATTGCCCCAACAGAAAACGTCACAAAAATCAATGGAAATTATTATTAGCGACACAGAGGAAGGGGATAACAATGAAGAAAAAAAAAACGCTTGGCAAAGTGTTAGTAACCTAAAAAGAAAGAGAAGGAAACTACTAAACACACAAAATCCTCCACAATCATTTAATCTAACACAAGCTAACAAATACTCAATTTTACCAGAAGTTTCAGACGCAACAAACAGTAATCAAGATAACGGGGATAACAACAATTCCAATTCAGATGCAACAAACAGTAATCAAGATAACGGGGATAACAACAATTCCAAAAAAAATTCCAAACCTCCTCCAATCTACGTACATGGAGTTGATAATTACCAGGAAATGATAAACAGCTTGAAGGATATTATGGAACAGGAACAGTACACCACCAAAACTATGGCTGACAAAGTAGTCAAATTTAATGTGCATAACCCGGATGTGTACAGAAAACTTGTCAAGCACTTCCAGGAAAACGATGTCGTTCACCACACTTATCAAATCAAGCAAGATCGTGCATACAGAGTAGTCCTACGCCACATACATCCTACAATTCCAGTAGATGAGATTGCAGCCGAACTAGCTACCCATAATCACAAGGTTCGGAACATTACTAACATAAAACATAGGAAAACTAAAGAAGCACTACCGCTATTCTTTGTAGATTTGGAGCCAGCTAGCAACAACAAAGACATATATAACGTAAATTACTTACAAAACCTAAAAATTTCTGTAGAACCGCCCCACAGAAATATGAACTTGGTACAGTGCACAAGATGCCAAAACTATAATCATACCAAGTCATATTGTAATCGACCATACGCCTGTGTCAAATGTGGTGGACCGCACAATTCCATTATATGCAAAAAAACAAGAGATACCCCTGCTACTTGCGCGCTGTGCAATGGTGCTCACCCCGCAAACTACAAGGGCTGCTCGATCTACCAAGACCTACAAAACAAAATAAAACCGAACACACAATCACAAAACACCCATGCCTCTTACAAGCCAAAACCACAAAACTTTCCTCCTCTGCCAGTGAAAAACTACTGGAAAATGCCGCATACTAACTATGAACAAGCAAACACGAATAAACCTCAGTCAACTCAAGACCTAACACTCACACAGTTCTTAGAAGAATTCAAAGGCATGTTCAATCAATTAATACAACAAAATAGTATGATTTTGAACATGCTCACGACAGTCATAAATAAACTAATTCGATAATGGCCAAATTTCTTAGAATTGCACTCTGGAACGCCAACGGCCTCCAATCAAAAAAACAAGAAATCGAACTCTTCCTCAGTCTTAACAACATTGATATTCTCCTTATATCAGAAACCCATTTTACTGTAAGAACCCATTTAAAAATACCAAACTATCTCATTTACCACACCGAACATCCAGATGGTACGGCACATGGAGGCACCGCTATTATCATTCGTGCATCAATAACACACCACGAACTTCCAAAAAATGAAGAAGATTTCCTACAAGCCACAGTGATTGAAGTAAACAAACTACCGAGCCCAATTACAATAGCGGCAACCTATTGTCCGCCTCGACACAAAATAACCAAACTCATGCTACAGCCGTTCTTCGACTCATTAGGGACGGTATTTATAAATGGCGGAGACTTTAACGCAAAACATACCAGATGGGGCAGTAGATTGATAACCACAAAAGGCAGAGAACTTAATAAACTCATAACTGACAATAATTACACATGTTTCTCAACAGGTAGCCCAACGTATTGGCCAACGGACCCTGACAAAATTCCGGATTTGTTAGATTTCTTTGTTGCTAAAGGAATTTCATCTAATTACGTAGACATAACATCCAGCTATGATCTATCATCTGATCACACACCTGTCATACTTACTATTAGTGCTACAGTAATTAGAAAAGAAGCCAAACCAATGTTATGTAACAGGCAAACAGATTGGGATGCCTTCAAAGAGTTTATGAATCAACGCCTTGATCTTGATATAAGCCTTAAAACAACTGAAGACCTAGACAATGCAGTTAATAAATTCATAACTACTACACAAGAGGCAGCATGGTATGCTACACCGCGCAATGAAAGCCAAAAACCTAACTCGCAAAACTTCCCTAGAGAAGTGATGGAACTGGTTAAGGAAAAAAGGAAAGCTAGGGCAATCTGGCAACGAACACATAACAGAAACGACAAAACAAGGTACAATCAAATTACTAATAAACTTAAACGAAAACTGAATGAAGCAAGAAATGACACATTTCAACAATATGTAACATCTCTTTCCAAGGACGACTACAGCATATGGAAAGCCACAAAGGGATTCAAGAAGCCACAGATACATATACCACCACTACGCAACACAGACGGCACGTGGGCCAGATCCGATCAAGAAAAAGCGGACCTACTCGCAGAATATCTGGCAGAAGTATTTAGACCCAACTCAGAAGCAACAGACGTAGAAGTGGACGGCTTCCTTGACGCCCCATTGCAGCTTTCACCCCCAATACCCGATTTTAAAATCGGAGAATTACGCCAGGAGATAAAACTATTGAGCAACAAGAAAGCACCAGGTTACGACCTTATAACTGGTCCTATCCTTAAACAGTTGCCAGAAACAGGAGAAAGACTACTACTAGCATTATTTAACGCAATTCTGCGCTTAACTTACTGGCCGCCGCAACTAAAGATGGCGCAAATTATAGTAATACTGAAACCTGGTAAGCCACCAAACGAAGTGCAATCTTATCGCCCAATTAGCCTGTTATCAATAGTATCAAAACTCCTAGAAAAGCTGATTCTAAGTCGGATAAATAAAGACACACCATTAGATGATTGGATCCCAAAGCACCAATTTGGATTCAGACAAGATCATTCTACTATCCAACAGTGCCACCGTATGTCTAACGTAATTCAGAAATCGTTTGAAAGTAAGAAGTATTGCACGGCAGTATTCCTTGACGTCCGACAAGCATTCGATAAGGTGTGGCACAAAGGGCTACTGGCTAAAATAAAAGCATTACTCCCACACCAATATTATCTCCTTTTCCATTCCTACCTCTCCAACCGCCATTTCATAGTAAAATTCGGAAACAAAACATCGACGCTACAGCCAATTACTGCAGGGGTTCCCCAAGGCAGCGTTTTAGGCCCAGTCCTATACTTACTCTTCACTGCTGATATACCAATTACACCGAACACAGAAATGGGAACATTCGCAGATGATACTGCCATCCTCGCGTGCGATGAAGACCCTCTAGCTGCTACAAGATTACTGCAAGAACACATACATTTATTAGAAGACTGGCTCGACAAATGGCGAATTAAGGTGAATGAAAATAAGTCAGTACATATAACATTTACAATGCGAAGGGGAATATGCCCTCCTGTTACTATAAATAATATTGCTATACCACAATCTGAAGAAGTGACGTATCTGGGTTTACACTGGGACAAAAGGCTAACTTGGAAAAAACACATAAAAAAGAAGCGCAAAGCCATGGATCTGAAAGTCAAAAAAATGTACTGGCTACTAGGTCGGAAATCACCCTTAGCAACTGAGAGTAAACTACTAATATATAAAACCATCTTACGACCTATTTGGACATATGGATGTGAGCTGTGGGGCTGCGCTAGCTATTCTAACGTAGACATAATCCAAAGATTTCAATCCAAGACAATAAGAACCCTTATGGATGCTCCATGGTACGTGACGAACCTCACCCTACATACCGACTCCAACACCCCTTACGTACGTGACGTAATTACGGAACGGGCGACCAGACATCATGAAAGGCTTACATACCATCCAAACGACATCGTCCAACCACTTACGCTACAACCGAACTTTCGACGATTAAAGCGGAAATGGCCTTGGGACTTACAAACTAACGTGAATCCTCCAGTGTGAAATCATCATCCTCAATCAATAGGTTGAGGAAACGGCGAGGAAGCACCAGTGGGTGCCAACCTCATCAAGCCAATTAACATTATCAACAGATTAGCTCATAGAATCATGTATAGTTCTGATTGCTGATGTACTATGTTTTCAATAAAAAAAAAAAAAAATAAATAAATAAGTTTAAATTTAAAGAAGTAACTGACGAAATAATTCTTAATTACATTAACAGCATTAAAACTAAAGCTAGTGGACTTGATAACATTTCCATTGACATGTTAAAACTTTGTTGTCCCTATGTGTTACCGGCTATTACTCATATTATAAATTATTGCTTTAACACCGGAGTTTACCCAAAAATTTGGAAACAAGCTAAAATTATCCCTTTGCCTAAACGGTGCCAACCTTGCGATTTCAAAGACCTGAGACCAATCAGTATTTTATCAGTTATTTCAAAGATTATGGAAAAAATCATTGCTTCTCAACTGTCTAAACACATTGACGAATATAATATTCTCCCCGTGTGTCAATCTGGATTCAGGTCTGATCACAGTTGTACAACTGCTTTGATTAACGTGGTGGATGACATTGTGACGGCAATCGACCAGGGCAAACTTACTGTATTAATATTATTAGATTTCAGTAAGGCATTTGATACGATCGATCATGCTGATTTATCGGCTGTAAGTGTATTTCGATCGTATTTGAGGGAACGCACACAGAGAGTATTGATTGATGATCAATTATCTGATGCAGTTAACATTAATTCGGGGGTTCCACAGGGCTCTATACTGGGGCCACTGCTTTTTACTATATACACGTGCTATTTAATAGAAAGTTCGCTTAAATACTGTCGGGTGCAGTTATATGCAGATGATACTCAAATATATTTATCGTTTCCTCCAGAATATTTGCCGACTGCGGTGTATCAAATCAATGAAGATATACAGTCCCTTGTTCAAAAATGTCATGAGCATAATTTATCTATTAATCCCAGCAAAACTAATGTTGTTCTTTTTGGTAGGCGAAAAGATCGGTGTTCTGCTCTTAATGATATAAAACTTTATATAAATAATACTCTCCTCCCTTTGAAAGACGAGGCTAAAAATCTCGGAGTTGTGGTTGACTACACTTTAAAATTTAAAACTCACATTAGGAATGTCATTGGCAAAGCTTATGCTAGTCTTAAAATGATTTATTCAAATAGATACATACTGAACAAAAAACTTAAAATAATGCTGTGCGATTCGTTGGTACTTTCACAATTTAACTACGGTGATACGTTATATATGCATTATATTGATTCCGTTGATCGTCGTAAAATACAAGTTGTCCAAAATAACTGTTTAAGATTAATATATGGTATTTCAAAGTACCAACATATCACACATACATTAAAAGAAGTTAGTTGGTTGTCGATGCAGCAGCGAAGAGACTTTCATGCTGCAGTATTATACTATAAAATTTATTTAGTTAAGAAGCCCACATATCTGTGTCGTAAAATAACCTACCGCACTGACATACATAATCTTAACTTACGTTTCAGAGGTGTATTAACTACGCCTTTACACTCTACAGCCATCTTTCAGCGAAGTTTTTCATACAACATTTGCATGTTCTTTAATAGGTTGCCGGTAGAATTTCTTAGATTATCGTTGCCTAAATTCAAATTCTTATATAAAAGAAGGCTGTTGGAACAAGGTACCTAAAATGTTATTTATATCTTCTATAATACTTGTATTGTCTGCAAGCTGATGTTATTAAGTTTATTTGGTATTCCATTTTACTGCATGCGTTGTAAATATACTACGATTATATATATATTTTTTTTGCCATGTTCTACTCAAACTTAACGTATTTTCGTGTATATTTTATTTTATTATATTGTTGGTTAGAACTACGCAATTTCTTTAATTTTATTTTGTCTATTATAATTGTATTGTCTGGGAGCTGATAGTATGTAAGTTTATTTCGAGCGCAGTTTTATTGCTTTGCATTATGTATTACACATACATTGTAACTATGCTTTGTTTAATTAATATTAACGGTTTTGTAATTAATTTATTTTATTCTATCATACTACTCTTTGCAAGTACTCGTTTCAATTTCATACGGGGAAGTGGTAGAACAGTATCTTCTAAAAATACTGAACTTTCCCCTTTTTGTTCCGCATATATTTATTCGTAATTTATGTTACTAAGTTTATATTAATTTTATACAGTGGAACAAATAAAATTATTATTATTATTATTATTATTATTTTGGACTTGCATCAAGATCCGAAAACGCCGCTGTTGTAACTGTAGTTTAAGTTCAGAAAATATACCCGTTTCGAATTTTTGGGAATGAGAATTTCGCTAATATTAGAAAATTTTTACAGCATGGAAAATGGTCAAACTTGGTTAATGTGATTTGTGTTTCAAACAATGCCAATTTTTGGCGATATGACTACGAAAGAATACAGTTCACATATGAGCACTGTTTTCCCTGTAATTTTAAGTTAAATTCCTTATTCGATATCCCATGATGTCTGCAGCCATTCATTGTTAGATAATAGCGGTTGTGAGCAGTTTTTCTCATTTAGAAAAAATTGTATTACTTAAGTCAGGTCATTTATATATGTCAGTGGTTACAGCTTGTAATTTGATTTGTTTTCATTTTTTTTCTTGTAAAAACGGTATTAACCCGCGGGCTGGATTATAAACTGACGCCGGGCCGGATATGGCCCGCGGCCCGTAGTTTGCCAACCCCTGTAGCTAGGCCTTATATAACTTTCTGCAAATAAAGAGTCTTGACGGACGCAGGAGGATTTTATATTCTCTCCGACATCTTTAAAAATTTAAAAATAGAATCAAGGCGCATGGTGAAGGTGACCGATGACCACCTAGGTGATGTAAAGTAAAAATGACCAGTCTTGCAAAAATCTCAAAAGTGACTACTAGTCTTGCAAAGTGACACTTTCAAGATCAAACTGAGTGTTGACATGGCCCGCTTTCTTGACGATTTCAGGAAAAAGTTATTTTTTCCTGGGGTTTCATGTCCATACATATCCTTGCAGTACACTAGATATCTATCAAAATAAGATGGCATACTGCCCAAATGTATCTTATGTATAAAAACTAATGTCTGGTATTCCAGATGCGGTCTTACATTCATCCAACCCAAACACTCTAACATATCACTTATTCTGGTACATCTGTTACAGTTCAATATCATTCTCATACCTCTATTTTGCAGTTTTTGAAGTCTCTCTATTCCACTATTATTACTCACATACAGCACTGTACCGCAACAATAGAACATCGGTAAAATCAATGTATTATATAACATATATCGTGCATATCTTGTCAACACATTTTTTAGTCTATATATCACACACACTTAGCCTCTTCCCTATCTTCCTAGATATATACTCGATATGATCGTTGAAACTAAGTTTATAATCCACCATCACTCTCAGATACTTCAGCACTTCTACAAACTGTACATTTATATGCTCAATTTTAACAAATCGTTGAACGTACACCACATGTCTGTAATCGCCTTCACTACTGACACATAGTTTTTGTTTTACTAACATTTAATTTCAGTTTATTCATAGTAAACCACTCACTCAAAGTCTCCATTTCTCTATTGACAGTGTCAATTAGCTCATCCACATTGTTACCTTCCAAATAAATAATAGTATCGTCCGCAAAACAATGATATTTACACTTTTTCAAATGCTCTCCCATATCGTTTATGTAAAGAGCGAACAATAAGGGCCATAAAACACTTCCTTGCGGAACTCCCATCTTGACCTCCCGCGCTGTAGATTCTCGACTTCCATATCTGACCTTTTGTTTCCTATTCGCAAGATAGTTCCTAATTCATTCTATGCAGTTTCTTCCTATTCCATAAGTCGATAGCTTATCAATTAACCTTCCTCTATCTACCGTCTCGAATGCTCTTTTCAAGTTCAGAAACACCACCACCACCAAAGCCCCTTTGTCCCTATACTCCTTCAATTCTGCAATTACACACTGCAAGGCAGTTTTATAACTGCACTTTTCCCTAAATCCAGATTGAAATCTGAATAAGATATTATTTTTTCTGACATATTTTTCTATCTGTCCATAAATTACTTTCTCTAAAATCTTTACAACAGCTGGCAGTGTATTCACGAGTTTGAACTCCTCACAAAGTGTTGTTTTGGCCACCTTCCGTATTGGTATCGCCACTGATCCCTTTAATTTTTCCGGCACTACATTCTTCTATCGATGAACTAATAATGTCGATTAATGGGTTCTTTAATTCTTCTCAGTAATTTTTGATAAATACGACTGTTATCGCATCTGGACTGGTCTTATTAGATAAACTAAATACAATTTTTCTCAGTTCTTCCTCTTTTATCATTCTGAAATCATCCAATCTACAACCCCTGAAAGCCAATACAGTCTGATATCCAGTATGCCTTATTGTACCCACAATTTCTTATATGCTGTCTATAAAGTAGTCATTGAATTTTTCAGCAATAACTGCAGCCTCATCATAAACAGCTCCACCAAATTTCGCCACGCCAATAGTATCATCTATACTTTTACATGTTATCTTCTTCAATGTTTTCCACAGATTTTTTGTATTATATCTAAGTTTAGAGCTCAAACTGGGAGCACAACTACGGAACTCTGCAGAAAAATCCGCTGCTCTTTGCTAGAGAAAAACAAACTAGTCCAAAGGAATTGCTTCTCACGGCTGCCGGTAAAACATATCACAACCCAATGGCTAACGCTGCGTTTACACAATGACCGGGTTCCAATAAAGGAGCTTTTACGGCCATGAATTATACACAAAATAAATTCTCATGCTAATTACGCATTTGGCACAGAACAGACTGAAGTACTTTTTACACGTTATAAAACATCAATGTCATTTTGACATTAGTAACTTCTTGTAACAAAATATTTGGTACACTGATAAAAATATTCACATTCAAAGCCTGCCCAGAATCACAAATAAAGTGAATGGAGTATAACTGTCATACTTTTATATATTTTCTACTCCCGCATGGTGGCGGGACCATACATGTGTATGGAAATAAGCTATTCTGCAGAAGGCATTATTCGGGATTGATAAATTCACCCCATATTTAGGCGATTAAATTCCAGATAGTATGACGAGCCTAGGTTTTATCAGGAGTTACAAATATTTCCACAAAGTTTTTTTTTCAAAACGTCGTTTAATTCTTCTTCTAAGCTGTTCATTAACATATTATAGCCTGCTATGTACTTTACATCGATTCATTGGTACGTATAACAATAAGAACCATGTTACGGTTTATTCCTGCTTTCTTGTGTCAAGTACATGGTAGGATTTTGTTCTTTTAAGTTGAAGTTTTCTACAACGTATTTCTTTTTGTACTAAGTACGTATTTGAATATGTACTGAATAAAAAAAAACTTATACTTATATTTTTATTTCTATGGAATAACAAGTAAGAATCTAAAAATTTAGATTACTCAGTCAAGCAAAAACACTTTTTGAAAAGCTTTCGTATTTCTTGCCTAGATTTTGTACAATGGTTGTAAATTTCATAACTGTGCTATAAATGCGACGGTATCGAATATGTTATAGCAACCAAGCTATGTGGATTAGCGGTTAGCACGTCTGCTTAGCATTCCGGAGGTCGTGTGTTCGATTCCCGTGGCCGTCTGTTCTGATTCAGGATTTTAGTCAACAGAGTACCTTGTCTTAGGCGAATACCGGGGCAGTACCTACTTCTCCACCTTTCGTAGCCTCTCTTTCATTCTCCACCCTCCTTCCTCTAACCCATCTTGAAATGTCCATTACTGGCTGAAGAGTGACGCAAGGTTCCTATAGCAGCCCGCTCCCATTGAGGTAATTGGAATGACCCTGAACCTTTACTTATGTTAGAGCAACACTCACGACGTATTTATTTTTGTACGTTTTACTAGTACAGTATTTCTTGTTTACACCTTTGATACGGAATATCAATGTCAATTACAACGGGCATTGTAATAATTCATAGAGCCCTCTCATGCAGCCATTTTAATACAAAACGCCTGCTCATGCGGGCATTATGATTTCTAACGCCCGTTCATCGTTAGTGACCCATCAGGTACCTCGATGCGTGGATGCATACACAGTAATGGTTGATCTCCACTCTCCGATTCATTATTTAAGTTATTAAAACACACTAGCAAGGCGTAAAATGTTGTATGCGTCACTGCCATTAATTGATACTTACGCCCTCAGGCATAAACATCTTCACAATGCCATTGGTAATGATTAAATTAACGTTTAAAAACTCTTGTAAATAAATACATCAACCTTATATATTTTGTCTAAGAGTTGGCAACTTTTCTGGGTATAGATACGAAAAAAACACCGAAACGTTAGTTGAAAGAATACTTAAGATAACAAACAACTCTTTTAATGAAAGTTTGCTGTTTATGTACAATAACCATCTGTAAAAGAGGATTTTAACGCTTTGTTACATGCACTGCCTTACTAATAGACTATGGTGAAAATTACGTTAAAGTAATTGTATGAATTAAAAGCAACTGAAAGTAGTTCAATTGGGTTTGGTGGATTTTTCGATAAATAAAAACACATTCTGCAGCATTTACATCGTTCGATAAACATGCACTTATATTGTCATACGAAATGCGTACAAGCATAAAATAGGTATTAATTCAAAATCACAACAAAAACTTCTATTGTTGTGGTTCTGTGGTTTGAAGCAACCAAGCAGCTATTGGCAAAATCAAACATTGAACCAGATCACGAAGAGAAGGTGACTATCTCCTAGATAATTATAATTGTAAGACAGCGATTTCTTATTATCCAGCAAACCGATCAAGCATTTCCAGGATGAAGAAGTTTGCAAATCCGGACTACTTTTCAATTGTTATAAGGTACGCGGTGGACACCCATTAAAAAGTGGAAAACAAGAATAGTTTAATGTTCGTAATTACCTTGATGCTTTTTTAATAAAAAGAATAATTCTGTGGTTTATTGGAATGAAGAATATGCAGTCCGTTTTCAGTGAAGTGTTTCGAATTCACAAATGAAAGTGTAATGTTTTTATAGCAGGCACTGGAAATAATCAAACCATAAATGTTGGAAATGAAGCAGAATGAATGAATTCGTTT
Source organism: Agriotes lineatus (assembly GCA_940337035.1). Classification (NCBI taxonomy): domain Eukaryota; kingdom Metazoa; phylum Arthropoda; class Insecta; order Coleoptera; family Elateridae; genus Agriotes; species Agriotes lineatus. The sequence goes on from OW679197.1 coordinate 101,218,429, forward strand.
GGTTCAGAGTGATAGTAATATTAATTAGTAGTAGAAAACAATTCGGCTCGATCCTTTCACTAATAAATTTATAGCACTTTATTTAATTTGTAATTGAAATGAAACCGCGTAGGACTGAAATACTAAAAGCTTGTTGAGGTACGTGGAATAAAATCAATAATGCGAAAATTATATTATTATCATATTTTTCAAAATAAACTGATATTAAGTACATTTAGTTTAAAAGAAATTCTGTATTGTAATATTGATAGTAATAATTTAGTCAAGCATTTTTACTCGTGCTGCCACATAAGTTAAATATTACAATAGCGCACTATATTAGTTTCTTTAGATTGGATTCAGTTTCTGTAAACGCATTTTTTAATAAGTACAACTTTTTGGTCAAACACATTTGACTGTCCTAAGTACTTCCATGTCGAAAGTGTAAAAATATTTAAGATTTTCCCCGGTACTTTCAACAGTGCATTGCATATAGTTGACCACAAATACAAAAAAGTTATTACATGTGTAGAGAAGTACAGCAGAATAATGACATGTATTACGGAACAGTTATAGGGCATTACAAATATTAAAACAATCTAATTATCGGTGAATTAGCATAAAATTGAAATAATTTTAATTTTAATGTAAAAAACTAAACTTATTTCAAATACTATCACAACAATAGTTATAAGGAAATATTAAATAAATTCTCCGCATTTACGTTTTTTATTATTACCAGTATTATTTTTTTCAATAAATTTAATAAAGGTTTTGTCCACTTTTAAGTCATTTATTTCCGTTAACGTAACATATTATTTTTACATTTGATTTCATTGAAGTAACGTGTGTCTTAATTTAGGGAACTTCTTCTTGACATAAAAGTTTATTAGTTTGTGGAAAAACTTATTAGCAGCTAAACGTTTACATTTAATTAAACACATTAAAAATTGTAAAAATATATTTCGACTGTTAAGTCTTCTTCAGTTTACTTATTTTTTGAAAAATCTGTAAGTTAAAACACAATATGAGAAATTAAAATCACAAATAGTATTACACTTAGGTGAGTGAACGAAAGTTCAATTACCTCTTACAATGCAGAAAAACCCACCTTTTAATTAAAAGTTCCAGTTTTTAATTATAAAATCATCAGTTATTTAATAAATTGTTATTATTATTCAATTAGCAATTTTCCAACAGGATGATTATCAATGTTTCATTCGTTTTTGTATTCAAGATAAATCACACAAGACTTCTACAAGAAAAGAAATGTTATTAGAAATTGTTTTGCTTTATATTTGTTTAAACTTACTCTGTTGTAAAAGAAGATACTTTTACGACTTCTAGTCTAGAAGTCTAGAAATATCATCCGAATCGATCAAAAAGTTCTATTATCATATGCAAACTTATTTTTTTAAAAGAACAATTTGAATCAGAATACTGGCTTAATGAAAGGCATTTGAACATAGGTAAGCTGAGAATATCGTCTTATATCGTGGAATCTGTGTTTAAGCTATGTTTATTTGTTGTTTATTTGCCTTGGCCCTACTAAGTCCACATTCGTGATAAAAAGTTAAACTTCAGTGCATTGGTATACAAACTACTATCACCTCAATGATGTAAAACATTTTCTAATTCTACAAAATTACATGGAGTGCATATGGAATGTCTCTGTATATTAGGTAACAATCCTTTAATTTATATTGTTCACTAAGCAAGTATTTTCTCTCACATTATACTGTGCAAGAACGATTTTAAATAAGTCCGTTTAGCATTATAAAATGACGTGTGTGTAAGGAACACAACAGTGTTTAGTATTACGAAAGGTGTTTACAACTTCATTATATTTTAAATATTTCCCATCATTAGTATATATCACATTCTAGACCAAATTGTATAGAATTAATTAAAATAGCGCAGTCAGTTTAGATGAAACAATAATCTTAAATGGATTTGTTTTAAATTTAGTTTAAAACAGATTTAGAAAGGTACAAGTAAACAGAGGCATCAACCTTAAATCGGGGTTATTAGATCTTTAAAGTGTCATTATTATATATGTTACAACATTTTTGCTGAGTTTTAGTAGAAGAAAGCTATTATAAGCCAAAATTAGTTAAACTAAAAAGCGCTGATGCCAAATGTTTGTTGACACAGGGCTTTCTTTTATAGCGGTTTAGTTAACATATAAGTACACTATGTAATGAATTGTGCGACGCAGCATATCGATTTTTATGTTAAATTACTGACTTCCTAAATTATTCGTTTATAATTTATACATTTTTCGAAAGTAGTAAAATCAAGTAAATTGAAATTATAAAAATCATACCTTGGAATAACCAACCCCATATTCATTTACATTTGTCATTATGGTTTAAGGTTTGCAACCGATTATTCAATTCAGTGGTAGTTAATAGTTATTTATGGTAGAAATGTGTTATATTACAAATAAAAATAAGTCACGCGAGAAAAGTTCGAGACCGTCAGGTCGTAATAACACCTAGAGATTATTTCCCACGAAGGGGCTACAGTAACCGTGATCAAAAATTGAGCACAAATTTTGCTGCTCGATTTTAGAAAAAGTCACGTTTTGTTTATGTCTGTCTTGTATACTTTCACTCCAAAAACGTAAATATTCGCACCAGTTTTGGTCTCTTTCTCGTTTAATTTTATTAATATATTCTATCCTTTTTCCGTATCACCTTTTGTACTAATAGGGCGCTTTTTTCATAATTCTAAATTGTGTACAAAGTTTTGCTGGTCCTTGTATAGATCACTAAGTCGTCGGCAAAGACACAGTTTGCTCTTTCGAATATTTCTGTAGCCCACCTTTATTTTTACTTTTCTCGTCTGAAAGAGTAATCACGAAAAAATCACCTTCCGCGATTTATTCAGACCTTCAGGTTTCAGGGTCCCTAGATGACGAAAAACAGGTTTTCTCAGTTCCGTCCGTATGTCTGTCTGTCTGTTGGCGGTATAACTAAAAACATATTTGTCGGAGGAAGACGATATTTTGCATACATATTATATATATACCTGGAATGAAACCGGGAAAATGTCAGACAAATATACCAGGTGACAACGAGACTAGGGCCATGCTTATATCTTCTTTATTTATGAATCGATTTGGATAAAATTTTATACCAAGATACTAGACATCGTTTCTGATTGGCCCATAGATATAGTCAAAATGGCTGACTTCCGGTTTTACCGGAAATGATACTAACTTTGATTTTTTAAATGGAACACCCTGTATATTTTATGTTTTCCTGAATCTACGAATCAAACTACATATAATGATATTGCTAAATTTCATTTTTTAAACAAAAAAATTTTTTTATTTTTATTTTTTACCATAGAAGGCCTTGACTTGGAAAAATCTATTCTAATTGACTCTAGCCCTCTTAATAACAGCTATTTTATCAATAAGGTGACAACCTTTAATAAAAAAATACAATTTGCTAAACTCGTTTTTTAAGAAAAAGTCACTTTTTTAAATGGCACCTACTAAGGGCCATCTTGCCATTAGATAGAAAATGTAATTACTAATCTAACGATATGCATCATGCACTACTTTATCTTTATGTAAAACTGAAAATTACTTAATAAAAATAACTACTAATACATGCAAATTCGGCAACACTGTTGAATGTAATTTGAGTCGTACATTGCGAAAAACATAAAACATATAGACTGATCTATTTAAATAACCAAAGTTAGTGTCACTTCTGGTGAAACCGGAAGTGACACTAATTTTGGTTTTATAAATAGATTTAAAAAAATAAATAATTATCTAATTTTCAGTTTCAGCTAAAGATAAAGTAGTGCATGATACATATCGTTAGATTGGTAATTACATTTTCTATCTAATGGCAAGATGGCCCTTAGTAGGTGCCATTTAAAAAAAGTGATTTTTTCTTAAAAAAAGAGCTTAGCAAATTATTTTCTTTTATAAAAGGTTTGTTATTGGCCTTATTGATAAAATAGCTATTATTAAGAGTTGCTAGAGTAGATTAGAATGGATTTTTCCAAGTCAAGGCTTTCTATGGTAAAAAATTTAAAAAAATTGTTTAAAAAAATGAAATTTGGCAAGACTATCATATGTAATTTGACTCGTAGATTCAGAAAAACATAAAATATACAGGGTGTTCCATTTAAAAAATCAAAGTTAGTATTATTTCCGGTAAAACCGGAAGTCAGCCATTTTGACTATATCTATCGGCCAATCAGAAACGATGTCTAGTATCTTGGTATAAAATTTTATCTACATCTATTCAAAAATAAAGAATATATAAAACATGGCCCTAGTCCCATTGTTACCCGGTATACAGGGTGAACACCTTGCAAAATAAAATTTTGTTTATTTTTCATTCAACTTAGTAATTTGTACATAGTGCAGGCTTTATTCTTGCCAAAAATGGGAGACAATAGATACAGAATATTTTTTTTACTATACAAAAACGGGGCACAAATTAGCCCATTACTAAATATTGCTGCAAAGCAGGAGTATGAGAGGGCGGTCTTCCGTGGCGCAAGTAGAAATTGCCCGGCCCCTTACGATATCCCATTAAACATTGGGGCTGCACACGCGGTCCGCCTTCGGTTCAAATTCGACCACCGGTAGCGTCTTTTTTATTTGAAAATTTATTTAATTTAATAGAAAAGTGAAGATATTTTTACTCCTAACTTAATTTGATTTTTAAAATTATTTATTGTCACAATGTCGACGAGGGAAGTACTGGGTAAAGCCTTTTACAGATTTTTTTACTGTTATCTTTATTTATTTCATTATATCATCCACTAGCAAGGACTACAAATGTTTGTTTTTTCTTATAAATCTTAAATGAATTTTGGAGTGCCCTCCTCCCCCACCCCCTCCCTGAATACGCTAAACTAACAAACGCTGCAAAACAATATTGATAAAAAGCCTTGCCTTGGCTGATACCACCAATGTCGTGGCTGCACGTCGTACCTGCTCTCAGGCTTTGATTGTTGCTCCAAATCATAGCTGCTCCAACCTTGACTATAACCTGTTTACTGGAAACACTGCACATTCACAAAACTAGTTCCCGTCTGGACAACAATAATACAACCAGTTGTAACACAAAAAACTTTAATTGCACGAAGATTTTGCAACACTTTTGTTTGGAAGCCAGCACACACTCCTCCAACTTGGCTTCGCTTGGGCGAGCTTCTTTTTTCTTATTTACTTGCGTTGATTAGTAACTTGCTAGATTCTAATATGGGAGTACACATAATTGATCTTATTAATTACACGTTCGTTTTTGTCGAATTGTCAAATATTATTGCGCTAACCTCAGATTTGTTTTAATTCAAATAATTTTCATTTTTCTGGTTTTATTAAGCACTGTCACTATTAAATTGCTGACATTACAGGTTGATTTATGCGCTAAGGCCTGTTACACAATTTATTCGGTGTATCATTACCCGTAACTGCATTGACCACCAACCTAGCATGTCGCTGTGAATACAAAACTAACTGTATTTTTTGTCTGCGACGATTCGCCACCCTTTTTACCTAGGTGTTGCTCAATTTATTAATCCTGTTCATTGCTTATTGGCGTAAATACAGATGTACTGCAAACAAGTCGGATTTTTCTTGCAGTGATTTTTCTTATTGGAAGTGCTGTTACCTTGGGGTTTTTAAAGTCTTTAACAGGGTTGTCTTGCCCAGTGGGTTTGGACCCCTACTGTTCAAATTTCACATTCCTTGTTTCTTTGAGTTTTGCTTTTAGTCTTCGACTTTATCGATCATAATTCTTTTTGTCAATAGAGTTGTGGATACGATGCCATTTTGGCTTTGTCGTTTGTATTCTTTTCTTTATTGGATTTGAGATTTTGCTTGCCGTACAGCTTGTCGCAGCGGTGGTGAATTCGTTTAGAGCTGCTTCGACTTTATCAGGTAGATCCAATATTTGAAGAGCATGTGCAATTACGAAAGTACCGAGTTTCTTCCAGCTGACTTCTTTGTTATTCATCACCGTATTGTATGTTTTGTATTTATTCACCGATCAGTAGAGTGAATTCCACAACTCTTTACCATTTTTGGGTTTTCCCTCCTGCCTTGCTTTTCTGTCTCCTTTTAACATTTTTAGTGCTTGACTACATCCGTTATTATTTTTTGTATTATTTGGGTTCTTCATTTTTAGCCTCGTTTACTTTGTTTAACATTTACTAAAAATATATTTTTTCTCGCCTCATAGTCTTCCTTATTTTCTACTATTTTTCCGTCTTTAGTCTTTATATGTCTGATAGACACAGCTGGTAATAGTAAAGTATCAGAAATGAGGACATAAGAGAAGAATTTAGTGTGAGATGCACGAAAAGGGGAAGAAAAAATGCAGAAACTCGTCACAGAACGTTCCCTAGCGAATCGCAAGTAGAGCACGTGAGCGGAGGTCCAGAACTAGTAAAACCACCCAGAAAATGGAAAAAGTGCTGGTTGATAGAAAACTTTGGATAGAACAGAAGAAAGCTTAGACAAAAAGAACATGCGCCTGGTTTTCCATTGTTACCTTTACCAAAGTTTTTGGAGCACTAATTTTTGGTTTCAAAAACTATTTTTCCCCATTTTATGATCAAATTCGTTCCAATATTTTGCTTCGCTTATGAGAATGCTTAAAGTAAACATTGCTTTCATATTTAAATTGCATATTCATATATTCTTTTGTTTAAATTTTTACGTAGAAGCAGCTGTTTCCAGGACTTACTATAAATTGATTTTTTGAGTTTTATAAGTGAACAATAGATTTAAACTACTTCCTATTTCCAGCTGTTATATGAAACAAATCTATTCTTGCGCTCAAAATTGTTGGCATTCTTGACCTAGTTACAGGCAAATAATTCGAGTGGCCAGTTGTTACCTGGTATCCTTAGCTCTTCTTTTTACGGACCTCTCAGCTTTAATTTATTGTCAGAAAACAGTTTCTTTCGAATAATGAACATAAATATAATAATTTAAGACCTGTGCTACATTTTTCTAAGTAAATCGTTTGGGAAACAAATTACAGTTGCATTATGATTCGTTTGTGAAACCTACTTCCAACACAACGAACTTATTTCGAGCTGGACAACTTTCATTAATTCTTCCTACAGCTCGGTCATCTTACTAGACATCAGTTTTGTTGAAGACAAAATTAATTCGACTCGACAGGAACCTCATAGTGAAATTTTGAGGTGTTGCTCGGCATAATTTTGGGTACGTGTTTACGTCGGAGATATCCGGAATAATTTCTTCATTCGAGCATCCACTGCCTATTATACAATTAACGGCCCGGAACAATCCTAATTCCACACCGTCTAGTCTTCTAGAGTGTGAGCGCCTCCAGGAACGACTTTTAATAAACCAATTATAATTGCTTTCTATTCTTTTAAGTTATCATACCTGTAACAACGGATTATAGCTTCCAACGTGTATTTTTACTTGACCTCCAGTAAACCGACAACTTAATGGCAGCCTCCGGTAAATTTCTCCACTTAACTCAAATATGACCATTAAAGAGCTAATGCTGCTAGCTGTGTCGCAATAAGTCTTAAATCGCAAAAAAGCACTTAAGAGGAGATTTATAGAATTTAAAAAGTGCAAGTGACGAGAGTATGTTGGGATCCTACCCAAATGCGAAGATCCATTGGAAAAGTCAGTTCCAATAAATACCAGTCGTTTATATTAGTTACACTTACTTTCAGTGGCATTGAACTTGGACGGTTCTCGAACCTTAATTGTAATTGACTGAAGTATAATTGTTAAGCCAACTGCAATTACCTCTTCACGCGCTATTGTGTCAATATTCGCCTTTTGACAGACGAAAGTAATCAGTCAATTATATCTTTCCAAAGAACGTTCCAGCGATTATTCATAATAGCACTCGTAAAAGCGCTGCTTTTAATGAAAAATAGAGAGCCGTAAACTTGACATTCTCTTTGCTCACAATGAACTTGACGGCTGGTTATTCTAGGTCGATTTGCTTTGTAAATATTATCAGCAATTAACGGAAAGGTATGAAGTATAAGCTGGCACAACCGAGCGTTAGTTGCGCTACACTATTTAGCAATTATGAGTTTGAAGAGTGAACAAGCCGCGTTCATTAAAGTGTTGCAGAACTTTGACTTTCTTGCGGGCTTTCTTGTATTTTTTAATTGGTTTCTAATTATTAGGGAAATACTGCTATCTCTGCTATAATCGTGGATTTAATTAACGGCAGTAAAAATATAAAAACAGGTTAATGAACGAGCAAACTGGATTGTTGCAAAAGACCTTGTCAATGCCGTCATTTATCTATTATTTTCTTTTTCTTGAATACGCTTCCGGAAAGGCGCAGCATTTCCTTTCGTAGGACTATTGCGTAAGGGTAAACGACCTACGGTACGTTTACTTCGAACCTCTAAAGATTATACAATTTTTCCGTTTGGTTGTATTGTTAAAATAACTAGGAAAAGTATTTCAGATAGATTTTCGGGACTCACGTATGTACAGGGTGGGCAAATTTCGATGTTTTCATAGGAAATCTGGATAACTCCTTTTTGAGAAAAGCTTAATGGTGTAAACCAAAATTGGGTATCATCTTTTGTTTTCGAGTTATAACCTAAAATCGCGCTTATTTCTGAAAATAGAAAAAAGTCAATTGTTACGTTGTTTAGGCATTTTTTAAATGAGAATGTAGTCGCGAAATCATTTTTTCAAAAAAGGTTTTGAATTTCGAGTTATTCCATAAAGTTGTATTTTTTATATGAGATTTCTAATTGGCTGGGCTATCATGAGAAATAGGTGTGTTTTCCCAGTTCAGTAATATATATATATATCGCGCCCCATTTATTAATTTTCACTACATTATAGCAAAAACTCGCAGTTTTCAAGTTAGTTTTTAATATCGCTTCGTTTTCTAGTTAACGGGTTTTGTCATTTAGAATATACCTGTTTAAACAAAGTAACTGTTATTGCTTTGTTATAATATCGGCCGTTTGATTGACAAAGCTAATCACGTCTGATTGCTGTTTATAATGTTTCACAGTGCCCGTCATAAGTTTGGACACATATGGAAAACTGTGATATTATCCATTTATTAAAAAAATGTATGCTTGATAAAGTATCCGCACTCTTTCAAACTAAAAATGCACTTGCCAAAAGTTAAATACCTCCTTTCGTATACGGGGGAGGTTCTAAAATATTAAAAAAGCTCAAAATAAAGTACCCTTATTTTTCAAAATACACAAACATGCTATTTTGAAATATTTGTTATAACATTTCAATTAAAAATTATATTTTTTGCTAATGTTCGAATTGTTTATTAAATTTTTTATGATAAAAGCTGAGATTTTTTAGCACTGATTACGATTAACGTAATTTTCTGGTGCCTAAGTAAATGAAACTCAAGTTCAACAATACATAATTATCGTATCCAATAATAACTTCTATCTTACAGTAGCACCTATTACCATACATTATACAACTGTTTTCAGTGACTAAAGTGAAGTTTTACTCACTAGTGAGTATAAAAGTAAAACTTCATTTTAGTCACTGAAAACAGTTGTATAATATATGGTAATAGGTGCTCTGTAACTATCTATTGTCCGTTTCGTGACATATTCTGACGGCGCAAACTATTTAGGCACACGAATTGCTGCTGTAAGATAAAACGTCGTATATCACATGTGAGCGAAATGCCATTATAAGCTCGTGAGAAATTGTATGGCTCGTGCTTAGGCACTCGCGATTTAAAATTCTCACTCGCAAATAATGATGCATTTCTCTCACTGATAATATAATATACTATTATCTACTTTCATGTCACAATATGGTTATTAAAACACTGAAAACAGTGCTACAATCTAGTCCATTATAACACTGTTTTTGGTAACCATTTACTTTATAAGATTGGAGACATTTGCTTTCACATGCTCATAAACAACAAACTTCAAATGTCGAATACATAACCACAATCTTTGAACCGTATTTATTAAATTTATTCTAATTAAATATAACCTAAACTGAAGGTACTTTTTAACGAATTGATTAAACACACTAATTGTTCAAGGTAAGACACTATTTGAACAGCACACGAAACAAAAAGCTTGCACCAAATTGAAACTAATCCAAATATCAGAGCAGTGAAACTGATACTTTGTCCAATACATGGCGACTGTCAAATGCCACTTGACAATGTCGCCATCATTACGCTAAAAATCCCTAGATTGAAATGCAATATTTTAGTATCCGAAATTGTCTATAAAATCAGTAACTCCAGGTAAATAAAATGGTATATTATACTTGTTTAATAAGAGGCATTGTAGCACTTGGTCCATTGGAGCACTCCTCGCTGCGCTAGTCGTACCCCAAACCCACGGGTGCTACAATATTGGCCCTCTTATAAAACTCGTATAATAATATACTATTAAGTATCTCATTTTCCGTAATACACATGGTGGTAAAAAAAATGTTTTTCAGAATAAGTGGCTGTGACTTTACGTTTTACACCTTCTTTCAATTATAAACAACTTTTCTAAATAACATTTTGTGTATTTTTTGTACCTTATTCTTGAGCCATTTTCACATTTTCTAATATCCCCGTATGCGGATATTTACATTTTGGCGAGTTTGAGAAGATTCTGGAACTTTTATTAAGAATAAAATTTTCTGTTAAATGAATAATAAAAAAACATCCATATTCATATCCAAATTTATGATGGGCACTGTATATTATGTTCTATATTGTAATATATTGTTATGATACACTATATATATGTTGGCCGTAGATAAAATTAAAAATGTATAAAAGAAATTTGGATGTTAGTACAATCCATATTAACTTATTAAAAAAGGTTGATGATGTTTATAAAAGTTAAATGAATAAATTTGAGTTAAAGCAAATTATTAATGAAACTAGCAGTCCAGTGAGACAAATGTCTCATTTAATAAAACAAAAAAGACCGTTTTGCAAATAGAACGCGTATTCACCAAACGTACGTATATGACGTCATTGTTGGTAGCAAACTACCAGTCGCATGCGCCTTGATAAAATTTGCCTAGAATCTAACCTAAAAAGTTCGGATTAGGATAATTACGATAATAATTAGTGTTAGAGACTGAAATTCGGTTCCTGACCTGACATGACCATTCCAAACATATAACTTTCATAACTTTTTTCTCTATCTCTTACGGTTTGGCTGCTGAAACAGCGTCCCAGACAGACAAAATAGCGTCCCGGACAGACACGTCTATTAGATAAAGGATGATAGCTATTGATGTAAACGTTCAATGTGGTTTGAATATAAAAAGAATATTTTATAGGCGGTGGTATCAGTAATGACAAATCTGAAATTCTGATAAGGATAATTAAAGTAGGTAGATATCAAATAAGAATTAAAATATAGGAAGCATTAAGAATGGAAATAGGGTAGTTAGGAAGTTTGTTCCAATTATTAAAAATAACAAGTAGAAAAACATGTAAAGAAAATCGTTTTGATCTAATTAATAAAATATTGAATTTAACCCTCTTTGAATGTAAAAAGTTCTGGCTTATTTAAAAAGGGTAGTCTAAATCTGCGTGGTGTATATAAAAACGTGGAATATTAAATAACAAATAATAGAAGTAAAGTAGTAAATACAGAAGAGAATTGGTATTGGTAAACTTGGATAGAAGAATGGTTATTTACAAGTGATTAATTGAAGAATTATATTAAAATAGTTTTATTGGATAGAATACAGTTGACAAGTAACATAAGTAAAAAGAGATTTACATTAATCTAAGTGTTGCTGAGTGGAGAGCCTATAGGAGTTTTGGGGCAGCTAGAGGGTCCTTTCAAGAAGGTGCTAGCAGGGATAGGAGCAGATCTGGAATTATTCTGTTGAGTGGTTACTGTCAAGGGTTTTGAGTTTTGGAGTGTTGGACGAAACTTGACACTGGTGATTCGTTCGTGACAGCTGCATTGCAGAGAGCTGCTTGGAGGGGATCCATTCCGGAAGGTGACAGAAACAGGAGCAGATTTATGATTGTTACATTTGCTGGTTGCTGTCAGGGAATTTTGGTTTCGTGGTACTAGACGAGGCTGAACACTGGAGATTTGTACGTGAGAGCTGCATTGCGGGAAGCTGCTTGAAGGAGTCGATTGCGGCTAAAGGATAAGTTGCAGTTTTGAACATATTAGAAGTGCCAGATACAAGGTGGGTAATTCCTTAGTTTATACCAACTATAAAGCAAATAAAGACATTTTAAAAGGTGCAATTAATTAAGAAACAATAACTTACCGTATTATATAAAGTTGTAAAGTGCAATTATTACAACCAGTTGTATAAAGGCCACTAATCTAACGTTAACTTTAATTCACTGTTAAAATAAACAAAGGCGCATCAAAACGTTAGTTCTTATGACATTTTATTTATCAATAAACACATTTTGATACGCTTTTGTTTATTTTAACAGCGAATTAAAGTTAACGTCGGATTAGTGGCCTTTATAAGACTGGCTGTTAGAATTGGACATTTGTCATTAAGATTTGAGAATTACTGTTGACATTTGGTTGACATTAGAAGTGACGTTTAATTTGAATGAATAGTTGAAAATACTTGAAAATAATTTGTTCAGAACAAAGTAACTAGATAATTGAACCCAAGCCCCTGAAAGAGTCTCAGGCGCTATCATCAAAATAATTTGAAACTTTTGCATATTAAAAGGTACAATTCAATTTAAAATAGAGTAGCCAGTGTAATATATCAACAACGAGAAAAAAATCTTTTTCCCATGATGCTGTAGACAACCATGGGTTTCATATAAAAAAATACAACTTTATGGAATAATTCGAAATCCCAAGCTTTTTTGAAAAACTGACTACGCCACTGCATTCTTATTAAAAAATGCCCGAAACTCGTAAATATTACGTTCCTCTATTTCCTTAATAAGCGAGATAAAGCCACAAAATGAAAAGTCGACAAATCGAACCTTTGTTTATAACTCGAAAACAAGAGACCATGGCCAATTTTGGTTTCCACCATTAAGCTTTTCTCGAAGAAAAGAGATCTATAGCTATCGGAATTCCTATGAAAACGTCGAAATATGCCCACCCTGAACAGCAAATAAATAAATTTTTTCTGAAGTTGTAAAAATAGGTTTAAAAATTATTATGTAATTTTTCTAGTTTCCACTTTCTGCTGTGTAGCGTATAACTTTGTTTCATTTAAAAACATATTTAAAATGTTAAGGTAGTTTGTCGTGCACAAATCTTTGTTGCTTGTAACGAATTATTTCATTAATTAAAGTAATACATTAGTGTAGACATTAAAAAATGTGCTATAGAATATCTGCTGAATATTAAAGTCAAAATCGAAGGATTGAGGAGTAGCAAACGAATTCAACAATGCAGGAAATGCCAAATATATAGGCATACACAAAGATTTTACGGGCACGAAGCAACAAAAAGGCCCATATATGCCTATTGTGGGAAAAACACCCTGCAAACTATCGGGGTTTGCATAGTAGCTAAATAATTGCAGAAAAAGACATATAACATAACTAAAACTAGGAAAACACAGCCAAGAAAATGTGTATCTATTCGAACAACAAGTGTGATGCCATATAAACATATAGCATAAGGATATTCAAACTAAACAACTCCCCATCAGAACCACCAACAAATATTGTAACAAATAAGCAAATTTAAGAAAAAAAAACTATGAAAGCGTTCACATTCACAGAGAGACCAGTTTAGAGAATAGAGACAATAGAGCAGCTGCTCCCAGATTAAGCTATTGAACCAACGACAATTAAAAGTAGCTGCTTGGAATGCCAATGGACTACACCGACAACATGAAATACAATTATTCGTAGACATTCACATTCCTAAAGATCTAAGGGACAAAAACATTTTAAACAACAAAACACAACGACTGAACAGAGAGATTCGGAAAATCAAAGAACAGACAATAAATGCGTATTTAAAATAACTAAAAGCAAATAGGGAAACAGATTATTCCTTATGGAGTGCGGTTGAAAGACTTAGAAAACAGATTACCCAACCTCCACTTATTAAAAAGGAAGACGGTAGGTGGGCACGGAATATTTCGCAGATAGCACAAATATTTGCTAATCACTTAGAAAAGATATTTAAGCCAAATGTAATACAATCACACAAATCGTGAAGAAGAGTATCACTCCGAAAAAAATTGCCAATGAAATAAAGAAAATATGAATCCAAGGAAAGCACTAAATTTCTAACTCATCTCAGGTAAAATTATAAAACAACTCCTGAAAAAAATATTGCCCAGAAAACCCCCTGTTTAATGCAGCTCTTAGATTGACCTACCCAATACTTGGAAACTGGCAGAAGTGATCATGATAGTAAAACCACGTAAGTCACCAATCTCTAAACTCTTTAAAAAATTGGTCTTAAAAGAGTAAGATCTATGATAGCAAGAAAAGAACTATAAATCAGCTGCATAGAGTTACCAACATCGTTGAAAAAGTACTAGAATAAGAGACTCAAGATCTTCTTGCAGGCCTTCGATAAAATCTGGCACCAAAGACTTATTCACAAATAAAATGAATTACTAGGTACCAAAACAGAATGCGGAATTACTAAAGTCATACATATCAAATATCCTGTTCTATATAAAACAGGAAGATCAATACTCAGAGTTAAAAGAGGTAAAGGCAGGAGTTCCTCAAGGTAGACAGCTGGGGCCGAGTTTGTATATTCTCTACACATGCGACGTGCCACAGACTGATAATGTCACGATCGCTACATTTGCAGCGGTATTACAATCCTGGCAGTAGGAAATGATGCGAAATGACACCAACAAGCAACAAGAAAGCCACATGAACAGAGAATTAGAGAAGTAAGCTGAAATTGAGCAAAACTACTCACATCAACTCCACTAACAATAACTCTTGATACTAATCTGCCCTGGAAGAAACACGTAAAGAAGAAAAGTTAAAACCTGGGGCTGAAGTATCGAAAACTTTATTGGCTCCTGGGACAATTATCACTACCCGACTATCATGATATACATCTAAAACCAGTCTGGGTTAATGGCATACAACTTTGGGGATGTACCAAACATAGTTAGTATACAGAACATAGTGCTCGGTACATAGTGAATGCGACGTGGTATGTAGGCAATAGCGAAAATCATCGTTACTTTGGTGTCGCAGATGGTGCTAATGAAATCGAACGATTTGCTACAAAGCACCAGTTGAGAATTTATAAGCATGTCAATCCTGAAGCAATTCAGCTCCTAGGCACTTATGGATTGGCGAGAAGTTTAAAGTGAGCAGAACCCTACAAACCAGTGTACTTGTATATGAGAGAAAATTTCAAGTATATATGACTGCAGCGTCGCAAGCAACCAACGAGTCCAGTGGTGACTGGGTGAACTTTATGTTTTAGTTAATGTAAGATCTTGTAGATCAAACAAAAATAATATGCAGATTCAACATTCGCTCTCATAATTTAATAACTGTATTAATAACTTACTAAGTAGTTCAGTGGTATACTTTTGTAAATATGTATAGAAAACGAATTAAAATTAATATTTGAACTAATTAGTAGCTGAAATTGGATTATTTAATTTGATATGCCATATGATAAGCTCTAAGAGACTCCGTGCAGCTTTAAATTAATATTTGATTGCTATGTTAAACTGCAATAATTAAAACTACAAAGTAACATAATACTTTTCCACACCTTGGTTCTGCAGAATAAGATAATACATTTTCTTCTAATAAAACATAGATTGCAGCAAACATTACAATTAAAAAGGTACATGTAAATTGCACATAATATGTGTATTTTTTAGCTTTACACCGGATATTTTTGTAAACAGCTTGTTAGATTCAGGATTTTTACGTATTAGCATTTTGTTGCCGAAAACTAAAAAAAAAATCTTTAGTCATATTCATCTAATGTAGGTAATATTTCTAAAGAAATGGGCGAAAAAAACATTTTGGTGCTTAATAAAAGATTTTGAAATTTTGTTTACAGCTATTGAAGATGGGAGATAAATCAGCTAAAATTGATATTTATAAATTACTGTGTATTATTATTCCTTTTTAATATTTCATAAAAAGGAAATAATCCGTATTAGTCAGTTTCACATATTAAAATTTAATTTAAAAATTTTTACAAGATACGTAACGTTTCGCAGATAACTGTTTCTGCTTCATCAGACATATTAGTGTTTAAAAAGATACATAATTGAAGATAACATGTGCATAAAGATCTGGTAACAATTTCTTCAAATTACTAAAATGTAACATTTTTCGAATTAATTTAAAAAGAATAAGTTTGATTATAGGACATCAAATTGGTTCCTTGAACAATTATACTGGAAAATTTAGATGGAATTTTTAATTGGTAGGTAAAAGGTGTTTTAGATTCTTTGATTAAATATTATTGCATGGGTATCTGGGGCAACCTCGTGTTTAGTTCGTTTCAGATGTGGAAGGCGTGATCCCTTGGTCTGTCAATATGGTAAAAGGTTGTGCAGAGAATTTAAAAATTAAAAGTGGATCGGCGATCCATATTGACAGACCAAGGGATCACGCCTTCCACATCTGAAACG
Organism: Agriotes lineatus; assembly: GCA_940337035.1. Lineage (NCBI taxonomy): Eukaryota > Metazoa > Arthropoda > Insecta > Coleoptera > Elateridae > Agriotes > Agriotes lineatus. The sequence continues at coordinate 101,234,975 of OW679197.1, forward strand.
AACTAAACACGAGGTTGCCCCAGATACTCATGCAATAATATTTAATCAAAGAATCTAAAACACCCTTTATGGTTTACAAAACGCTTAAACAGAACAATGAACCGTAACCTCAAACTTACACGTGTAAAATAAACACACCTCCCTCGGAACTAATGGGAAGAAAAAAAAGGGGGGAAAAAATAAATAATACACTACGCTCTAAATTAAATACCACACAAGCTCAATAAATAAAAACCACCTCAGTTCCTACCCGATAAACTGTCCAGCACAATTCGCAACACTAGAGTATGTTCATCAACCTTATAATGAACAAAACACTTACCTACCAATTAAAAATTCCATCTAAATTTTCTAGTATAATTGTTCAAGGAACCAATTTGATGTCCTATAATCAAACGTATCCTTTTTAAATTAATTCGAAAAATATTACGTTTTATTAATTTGAAGAAATTGTTACCAGATCTTTATGCACATGTTATCTTCAATTATGTATCTTTTTAAACACTAATATGTCTGATGAAGCAGAAACCGTTATCTGCGAAACGTTACGTATCTTGTAAAAATTTTTAAATTAATTTTAATATGTGAAACTGACTAATACTGATTATTTCCTTTCTATGAAATATTAAAAAGGAATAATAATACACAGTAATTTATAAATATCAATTTTAGCTGATTTATCTCCCATCTTCAATACTTAATAAAAGATGTGTGATACTGTATTTTATCGCCAAACGTTACTAAACATGACGTTTATTGCCTCAATTGACTGGACTAAGTTGTAATTTTTCTTCCAAGTCAAAGAAAATGTTTTTTATCCGCAAACGTCACAAAAGTGACAACTTATGTGTCTTTATTGACAAGGTAAAAGTGTCACTTTATCTGCTTAAGCAGATAAAATAGCGACTTTTGCGTACTTTATCTGCTTAAGCACACAAAATCGTTGCTCTCTTTCTTTCTTTCTTTCTATGTTTGTTCGCTATCTCCTCCGAAGATACTGGACCGATTAAATTGTATGATGGCTTAACATTTTGCTAATTTTTAGACTTAGATCGTAGGCCGGTTTTTATTTTCAAAAAGAGTACGAAAAAGTTTTAATTTAAATAAACCTTTAAGCAGCGGATCGGAGCATCTGTCGCCGTGGGTTATGACACAGAATAATACAGAATTGCCTGTCGGTTTAAAATTCAGCTAGTTTTTTCTTTGCGCATGCGCGAGTTCTGGTGGTGTGCAGTCAACTGTTTTCCATATTTTACACGTGTACTTGTGGCGGTCAATGAACCCTTATAAGAAGGTTATGCTTTTGTGATAGTGGTTTTAAAATATTAATTTAGTATGAGTGCACAAAAAAGATCTTTTGGTGACACATGGTATGCTGTGCATTTCCATATAAATTGGGTGGACTTTAAACGTACGGATTATTCCTGTTCAGTTTAAAATGTAGTCGCTTAATTTTGAATTTACCGCCTCTGCACACCACTAGGATCATGGCGGACAATTTCAAGGTCACAAAAATTGACTATTCTGACATCAAAAGCGCCGACACAGAGAGGACATTCTGATTTAGGGTATTATTCTGTGGTTATGGTGTGACAGCTGCTGTGGCCGTGTGATATTAGCTCGGGTGATTCAGTATGTTCATATATCATTACAGTAGCTCGTTATTTGACAGAGGTTGGCGCAGGGGTACAGTGCTCGCCTGTCACGCGGCCGGCCTAGGTTCGATTCCCGGCCAATGCATCCTTTTTTTATATGTATGTTAATGAAATTTACCTGAATACGTTTGCGGATAAAATAGTATATGTTATTCGGAGTAAAAGTGAGTTTATGTGGCTTAGCTGAATTATTTGCCTCACTAACGTTCGGCTAAATAAACTTCAGCTTCGCCACATAAAGTATCACTTTTACTCCTAATAACATAATCTACCATTACTTGACTAGTCAGACAAAATGCAGTTTTTTGAAATTGGCAGTGAAGATCATCGAAATCGTCATTAAAATACAAGAAATCGGCAGTGAAGTAATCCATTGTTTTACGACTTTTTGTAGGTGGCGGGGCGACAGATAAACGTCAACCGACGTCAACATAACCTACAAAAGTTGGTTAAAATGTTGTAATTTCACAATTTCTCTATTTAAAAAAAAACATAATGTACCCCTCAGCACTGAAGTTCCTTTTTATCCCTCGTGGTTTATTTCTCTTGGCCGTACGGGCCTTGACAGCTAAATCCACATTCGTAATAAAAAGTTAACCTTCAGTGCCTTCGTATACAAATTACTATTGCTTTGTTGGTTTTGTGTCAAATCTATAGCAAATAATTATAATGTTTAATTGAAGGTAGCTATTTCCACGTATGAAAAGACAGCATATTTTATTCGGGGCTAAACCACTTTTCACCACTAATATGTAGTTCTCGGACTCACTTCCCTCGTCCGAGAAACGTCTACAGATCAGTCGCTAAAAGTGACTCATTAGGTTCTTATAAAATAATATACTATCATAAATTAATTTAATTTCTCAAAATGACTGCTTGTTGATAATCTCCTAACAAATTATTTTATCAAAAAATGTACCAGAATCTCTTTCTGTATTAAAATATCGTTTTAATGACTATTTTAAGACTTACTTATCGTGGCAGAGGAAGTGTATTCTCTAAAATAAGTCATTGTATATATTTACTATGTCTTTATCATTACAGATGTTCTTGTCCAATCTGGAAAGAGCACAATAAGCAGTCGTTCAAGTTTAATTAAATAGCCAAGTATTCTGCCCTTTAATGTAATCGTTAAATCTTTAAATCGATTGCCTAGCTTGGTAGAATATGAATACTCATCAGGGTTAGCTTTTAACACTTGGGTAAAATAATAATTTTGGTTGTTATTAGATGTAAAAGTGTTTAAATTATATTCTTGTATAATCGCAAGTGAAAGTTTGTTCTACCTTGAAATAACCTCAATCATATTTAATATTGAAGAAAGCAACTAATTACAATCTGTTTATTTAGGTACGTCTTATTTTTGTATGTATTTATGTGCATGTGATAAATTAATGCTGATTTAGGTACTTGTTTTTGCTAACCACGCCAGCACTGGGGATGTGCTCTTGCTTATGGGGTACCGACGGGCTATGCTGATGGAAACCAGGTACCGCAGGAATATCATCCCTAGCTGGCTGCAGGCACCACCACAACGAACTCCTTCCGAGTCTAGTTCTTCTACCAGCGGCACCATACCATCGCAAATAAACTCCACCAATGGTCCCCGATTGCATTCAATCACGAACCACTTAATTCGTATGGTTTGTGCAACCGGTTTATTATTTGGTTTACACATAAGGACCAGCCCCAACAATAATAAATGTTGCTCCTTGGAGTTATTATTTTCCAGCTTATTATTTCTGAATATGCTTACATACACTTAACAGTTATTCACTTAAACACATTTTAATGGTTCCTTTCAGTTCACACCTTTAATCTTGATTGCAGGTACTTTTTGTCTTATTTCTTATTTACAATTAAGCCGTCTACTCACTGAGACGACGCGATCACAATGCAATTGACAAGAAACTCATAAACGATAATCGCGTGATGATCGTTCTATGGGTTTATATACTTCCTGCACACTGCTGCGATCACGATGCAACTTGCACACGATGATTGCTCGCGACTATCAGTACCGATCGCGAAGCGATTACTTACGTTGAAGTTGCTGGGTAAAATGCAAAGAATGTCAAATTAGTACAAAAATGCCCTGGTATTGAGGCCGCGTCTTTTAATCGACAACTTAACATTTTCTAAAAAGCTCTCTTTTAATATTCCATACAATTAATTTCATCATGTTGGGAGAGCTGTCTTCCTGAGATAAAATGAAAGTTTCGCACTCTTTATTATTTTTAATATAGGGATGAACATGGACTTTTCGGTTTTGTCTTTATTTCCTATATACATCATCATCATCGTCACTCGAAAACATTTTGCGCCAGACTTTTAACAATTGCTTATATGTGCATAGCACAAGTAGCCATCGCGATCGCATCATAGGTATAATATAGTTGCATCGTAATTGCATCGTAGCCGCGTCGGGGGAGTAACGGCGAGCCTTGCACATTCTTTGTGTGATTTATACGCAACTATTCTGGTAATTATCGATATACTTTATATGACCAACCCGTTTTTTTAAACAACTTGTCATTTAATACTAATTTTAATATGTATTAACATTATTTAGCTTTACTTTTATGATCATTTTATAGTAAGCTTCTGCTTAATAGGATTACATATGCATATATGTCTTTATTAAATGCGATACCGTCTTGTATTGATTTAAAAACAACCAGTTAACATTGCTCTTCAATTACTGGTCCCTCAAATGCTAACTGCTCCAAATTTAAGTCAATCATGTTCACCAAAAACCATTTCACTCTTAACTTAACATATAATTTATCGTTTTATAAAATAAAATATATAATATTAACATTTTGAACGATTAAGACATAACCAATTCTAGATAACCAGATGGGATTTTTAACACGAAGCTTTAAGTTAACAATTAATGAAGTTTTTGTGAAACGATTGTTCCCAATAATTTGTTGTGTGTAATTTATATCTTTATATACCTTATTGGAATGTATATGCTAGATTTACTGGTTTTGTTAATATGACCACCCTGTCAAAGATGTATTTTTAGCAGCTACATTTTTCCTCCACAGTGAAAATTAGATATCTCTGTTAAAGTTCGTACAAAATTTAAAAATGTTAGTAAACTTTATTGTTTTTATTTGACATAAGCCACTGCAACTTGTATATTTGCAAAAAATAACTATAATAGAATAAAAGTCAATCAAAACGTAAAATTTTAGTGCATAGTTAGTGTATTCGTAATTTTTTATGTATTTGTTACCATACAGCTGCTAAATATATACAAAATCAATGTATTTGAGCATATTGCTGATAATTTTCTAACAGACAATTTTAAATGAAATAAAAATTAAGAATTGAGGAGCATTAAGTTTTTTCTTAATATTTTCAAAGTTGAACAATGTCTATTTGAGTGCTTAGAACTTCTAGAGCACTTTATGTGAATACCTTGATAAATTCTAAAAATATGTATAGAAACATCACGTAGTAGGTAGTTTTTTAATAAAAATTGTGAATTTATCAAGGATACTATTCCATAATCTTCTATAAATTTTGTTAACATTTCATTTCCAAAAATAAACTTTTTAGTATCACTTAACACACAATATCAATTTTAAATATTTTAGCAAAATGTTTAACTATTTCATTAAGTAATAAAATCGAAGATCCAATTGAGCACATCGGTTAGTGCATGTCATCAAACCCAAGTGCAGTAACCTCTTGTTTGCAACAATAACTTGCATGCAACAAGAACAATTAAGAAAATACTAATGGTAATGATAATCTTCAGCGAAAGTACGCAGCTTGGGTGGTGGTGAAACCGTATATTTGTCTTGCTGAAAATCTAGGACACAATTTATATAAAAATATAGCAGTTGAAACTATAAAAGAGAGGGCTTTTCCTCTTCGTTGCATTTGCTTAGTGGAAGTGAGAGTGATCGTTGAAGAGTGAGGTGCAATTACTCGACATTCTGTGCAAACATGAAGCTTCTGGTAAATTGCTTTGCTGTTTATGTTAAGGAGTGTAGACGTTCGTAGATCAAGTGGATGCTATAAATTATATTATTTTACAATTTATCTGTTTATTGGGAAGTATATCATGTAGTTGCTCGCCTCAAGTTATATCTATTAAATAGAGGTTGGTTAACTAGTGAATGGCGAATGAGGTGCACATTTAATAAGATTAACTAAATTGCAAAAGTGGGAATGAACGTATAAGTTTAGAAGTGCAATCAGTTCGACAAACACGAAAACTAGTTTATGATTAATTTACTTATATATGATAATATTTAATTTTGCATTTGGAATTTAATTTTACAATAATAATCTATTAGCTTCCATTCTTGACAATAACTATAATTAAAGCAACTTATTTTATCCATGGTGAAGTGAAATGGCCAATCAATAGCACGCGGCTTGTTTGTTCGCCGATTTCTTTTTAAAAAGTCTATTCATTTAAACAATTAAACTTGCGTTTCCTTAAAACGGAAGCTCTTTAAATTTCTACTACAATCGCGTATGCTCGCCCATGTGTCATTTAGAAAGTTGACACTTAACGCAGGAAGCTAAGCTTGCAACAGAGATAAAGAGAATTATCTTTAATCAAATGCACCACTTATTTCCTTTTTTCCATTTTTGTTACAACCTACATCTAGTTTTGTAAAATATGCAGTTATTGGCAAAACATGTATTTATTAAAAATTATTTTTAATAAACTGCAAAATAATTATTTAACTCAAAATGTACCTTAGCAGCGACAAAGTCGTAAATTTCTATATGCAGGATGCACTAAAAGTAAAATATCTTAAACTTAATTGTGATGCTTGAACGAACATTCGTGTTTTAATTTTTTTAATTTTGTAGTATAGCGAGATACCAACAAAACAGCATGAATTTTACTTCGGCAAATATTTATATGCATTCATTCAACATTTGAAAACTAAGTATTGGGGGCATTTAGCTTTTAATGACATTCTTGTAATCCCAGTAAACATTTAAATTAGTTTGATTTATGTTTAGATAATGAATACTTTATGATGCTGAAATAAACATATTTTTTATTACATTTTATGTAGAAAATAAAGAAGGCTATAAGGTACTTTTTAAATTCTTGTCATAATCGGCATTCTAAAAGTAAACGGACATACCATGGAAGGACAATGTCGCGATATGTCATCATTAGGATAAATATAAATAAAGTCGGGGTTTATTCTTTTTCATTTTGCAGACAGTTCAGAAGGGTGTTGAAATTAAATGCTTGTGTTATTTAATCATTAACGATTTCCAACTTTGTCTTATTCTAGATCGGTTCGTTGTGAACGTGTGAATCTTCACTACATAATCGCAAATTTTTCCTAGATATTCGGAGCATTTAATAGAGTTTTGAGAAAAAAGATTTTTAAGAAAAATACAAGCCTTCGTTTATCTGCAGAAATACTTTGTAGACGACATGATTTTAAATTTTCTGCTGATATTTAAAACTATTTCAAATTATACAGTGTGCTTCAATTCTCACCTTCGAACCCCTGTATCTTCCTTATTTATTATTTGATTATTTCAAATTTGATATTAATTATACTACGTTATAAAAATTTATTTTTATAATTTTTTAATAATTTTACCGTAAACCAGGAGCCTATTGTGATCAAAACTAAACGCAAAAATTTAAAATCATAGGACTGGACAAAAATATTCAAAATCAATTTTTTTTTCGAAAGATTATTATTATTACCATTTCATACAATAAATATTTCACTTCTCACGTTCACACCCCTGTATCTTCCATATTTGTTTTTTGATCGATTTTAAAATTTGGTGTACTACACCACCCTTTAAATGTGCTGTTTTTATATATTTTTATATAAGTTACGTTCTAACTGTGCCTACTGCACTCAAAAAAAAATTAAAAATTATAGTAGACTTAGTTTTATCGAAAATTTTTATTTAAAAGGTGGCTCAGGTTCACAAGAAAAGGTAATAAAATTCACCAACATTTAAAATTGATCATAAAATAAATAAAGAAGATACAGGCGTGTGAAGGTAATAAGTGAAATATTTACGTTATGAAATAATAATAAAAATACAGTTTTGATGAAACTTTGGAGTTCGACTATTTTTGTGATAATTTTTTCGATAAAACTAGGCCTACTATAATTTTTCGCATTTATTTTTAATATCAGCAGACTAGTGATAAAATATTTGAAAAATGTAAAAATAACTATTTTATTAAAGGGTAGTATAATTCATTAGAATTTGAAATCGATGAGAAAGTAAATAAGGAAGATACCTGTATTATATGAACGACGCCTTGTTCACATATGGCGTCTTGCCTGTATACAGGATGTTTAAGAACCCCGGGAATATTATAAGCCATGCTTAGACGCGCAAATGTAGGGTGATCAATAAAATTTCATATCTAGGGTGCTTTGGCTTCATATAATTTAAATCGAGCCACAGCACTCTAGAGTTGAAATTTATTTGATCATCTGATACATGTAAAAAATTCATATATTCGAATGTAGTTTGCAAAGCTCTCGTTCTAAAAATTACTAATATGTTGGCATTGTCGGTCGTTCAGTAATATTTGACTCCAGACATTTTAGAACGTGTTCATATAGAATAAAATTTATAAACGAACTATCTATGAACACATGTTTATTTGAACTTTTTCAGAGCTTTTAGGTTTACCAACATTTCTAAAAAAGAATCTCCGATTTTTCTTGCCAACTCGTATGAAATTAAGAAATACCCTGAAGACGCCAGAAAAGATTATGTCATAATTTTTCTAAGTTGAAACTTACATCTGAGTTTAGCTACCCCTTATTAATATGAAATTTGAAAAAAAAATCTGACCGTTCTTGGATCTATAAAAGTTTTTCAAAATTTAGCTTTTAAACGCTATCCTTAAAATATTGATATATTCCATTTAACTATAGCTTCGAAGATAATCGTTACTTTAACAATTACTGTGTTTTTTAAACTATTATAACTATTTCAATTTCAGGTAGTCATAAGCATATGCGCCTGCATCTCCCAATTAGCAGCAGTTTCGACAGATGTCAAATCGAAGATGCCTGCGAAGCTAGCAAATGCGATACCTGTAAACGCGCTCCCCGCGTCGCAGAAACCAGAGCTGTTCTACTCCCATCCTAACCACCCAGGTCAGACGGAATTCATGCCGATGCCAGTCATGCAAAAGCAAGTACTAGTAGCACCACAGCAGCAGCCAACCATGCTCATAATCGCCCAACCTGCATACGTACCCCAAAACGTCCTGTACGGCGGCCAACCCTCAATGCAGCAGCAGCTGCTCAACTACTTCCACACCAACCCGCAGGCGAAGTACCAGTTCCTTTACGGAGGGTACCAACCACAACCCACGGCTCAGCCTTTCTTAGCCCACAATCCCCTAGGAGCTTCTACAGTCGCCGCCTACCAATACGTCCCCAGTCCCGTCTTCGGAGGCGGTTACAACCACTTGGTTGCAGCACCCTCTCAACTGAGCTACAGCCAGCCTGCAGCCTACCACCCTAACCAAATTGCGCATCAGCAATATGTGCAGGCAGTGCAGCCCGTGCAGCCCGTACACCAAATGCAGTCCGTGCACCAAATGCAGTCCGTGCAGCCCATGCAGCTCAACCAGATTGCACATCTAGCTCAATTGGCAGCCCAGCAGCTTCACTCTTCACCCCTTAAAAGCATTCCTCCCATCATAACCGGACTCGAAAACTTCACCCCTGAACAACAGGCTCAAATCAAAGCTCAGCTGAACTTGGGGGCGCCCTTAGCTACCCCTTCTACTGTACCTTCTAGCACCAGCCAATATCCTGTGCAAATGACTACTCAGCCAAGCCACGGCATGAGCACCCACGACTACATGCAAGGTCAAGATAAGACTGCTCAACCCACCAGCACTAGTTTCGCACCTTCGTTAATGTACAGGGCCCAGTACACCAAGGGTTAATTTAGGAAGTATCTTCGTTAAGCTTGTTGTTAATATTATTGTTACTGTTGATATTTACGTGTACCTTTGTGATTACTTATTTAAACTGTTGCTATTGTACTAGTTAAGCTTAATGCAAATGAAACTTCGCATTGTTTCATACTAACTGAAGACTGAAGCGCTAAGTCCTGAAAATGGCGGCTCGTTTTAATCAGTTATAATTGTTGTCTATTGAAGTATTTCAATAAATACATTCTGTTGTGGTTTTTCTTTTATGTGCTTTAAATGCAAAATATTCTAACAGCTGCCCATTGCTATTCTTCTTTGATAACTCAACTTGTTAGATTAGCCAACTCTTTGGAGCATCCCAAAAGATTGCGCATAAAACCACACTTTGGGTGGTTATTCACACCTATGAAAAGGGAAAGAAGAAGAGAATGTAAAATGTTTCCAACTTTCAAACCAACACAAACTGCAGGCAATAAATGAAAAGTTCACGAATACGATTACGTTCTTCCCTAATTAAAAGTCAATCAGAAACGCATATATCTTATTTGAAACAGATGTTTTCCGGTTGCACCTGCGTGCAAGATTAGAAACTGAACGATTTATGTATGTCCTAACTTAGTTTCCGAAAGCTAACTTATTGGTCACAACATAATCATAACCAAAACTATCAGAACAGCAACAATGGAAATTTTTACGCCTACATCAGGATTAAAACAGCGACCTTTCCTTTGCAAAAGATTGATAGTTCTAGCTTTCCTCTCTTTATTATTTTTCAACATCTGCCACTTTCTTAATTTAAAAGTACATTTGTTTCCCAAAACTAAGTAATAAGTTTTATAAATATAGAGCTTTGTTAATCTATATTTAACCGACGTGTTCCATAGTTACCTTTTCCCTATTTTATGTACACAATTTTATTCTATTTTTATAAATGGTTTCTTTGCAAATTTGTTAGTAATTGAAATGTTACATATAATAAAAACCAGAAAATTAGAAACGTGGATATTTTCAAACTATTAATTAATCCAGCCTACGTTTCATTGAAGCAGTTCTTAATGTAAGTAAACATAAATTAATACCAATTGTGCGGCTGTCAAAATATTAAACAACTATGAATTTGTTCTGCTGGGTTAAAATCAAGCAAAAATCGCTTGATTGATTTAGAAATTTCTAAATAGTCATTTCGTATGTGTGATACAATATTACCCAAAGAAGATTTGGCAATATTAGTTAGCCAGGCTGTGCTTCCAATTAAGTACCTTTTCCCATAAAAATTGTTTCTGAACTTACAAAATTGCCAAAGAAAGCTAAACATTTTATATAAAAGACAAACAACCGTGTTATTCATTTATAAAACAATCTCTAATGTTGACTAAAACATTGAATTAATGTATTTTGAAACTACTAAAATGTAACAAGCAAAAATTAAAACTGCGTTCTAGATTTTCCAAGCGAAGTTTATTGACCTGGCAAGAAAGTGATTAATTATTGGTTTTGCGGGGAAGTACACCTTTTTTAAACCAAAGCGATGTTTCTATAGGAGGCAAATTAGTTACTAGATCGATTTATTGCTCCCTTTGTGCGATAGATAATATCTGCATAGCAAATAACTGTCGTTACTGGACCAAATTGCAGGTTTTGCAATCGCTGATGCGTAAGTGATGGTCAGGGATTATTAGAGCTGGAGAAATCGGAAAAGGGAATGGCCATTCTGAAGGCTGTAAAATGTAACCATCACATGCGAAGAAAGTTGCTCTGCGCCACAAAAAGAGCGTCAGAAAATTGCATGTTAGCTGGCGTGTCGTTAAACTGCTACATTTATTCTCGCCGCTATCAGGAAATGCGAACGTTTAATCGAAAGTCCCGGGTAATAACGAGTTTGCTCGTCTCGAATGGGTTTTAATTTAACCATCGATAAATTCAGAGAATCTGACGTTAATGCTCGTTAATAATAATATTTGCCTAGCCTTTATTTTTTAATTATTTGTTTACTTATGTCTATATTTAAAAAGACAATTAAAAAAACATTTTGCTTTAAACAATCTTTCGTATAACTCTCATACCATCTATTTCTTGTTGCCAAAATAAAAATCTGGTGTGATACACCCACACAACTTCCTTTTACAGTGATCTTATAATTAGCCACAAATTTGAGCGTTAGTTGAAGAGACAAATTTTCTCTAGTATTTTAATCTGAATTCAAAAATGTAATAACATATCGGGCGTCTATTTAAAATAGGAGTTAATAAAAAAACTACTAAAAAACAAAAGAAACACATTTTAGAAGTATTCAACTGGAAAATCACCTATGTCACATCAATACTCAATAAAAATGTAATAAAAATGTAAAGTTAAAAACACCTACTTCCGGTTATGCGATTTTCTTCAAAAGCTTGCTGTCGCATCTAAATAGTACACAAAATGTATACCGTCTGTTCTATAAAAAAGGCGCCGCCTTCTAGCTACTTTATTATTTATTTTAGACCCAATATACCTTATATAAAATCAAATGGCACATAAAAACCTACATTTTAACACTATCAAAAATTTTTTATCTTCAATTGTTTCAGAGTGGTGACGTCACGTGCAATT